>CM070548.1:93146492-93872923 GCA_036346405.1 Phyllostachys edulis | reverse complement strand
ATGTACTTTTGCAACTATTTGCAAGCTGCGCAATCAGCAAGCAGGCAAGCACCTCGCTCGCACCAAGGAAGCCACCGCGCATGGCCACCGGCAGGTGCACCTAACGCCCTCATGGGCGTAGTGTATAAGCCCAGAGTTCATGGCGCCGGTGTATAAGCCCAGCCACCGCGCATGGCCTCGGCCGGTGCACCAGGCGCCCTCGGCGCGCGGTGTATAAACTAAAAGCCACCGCGCGGCTGGCCGGCCAGTGCACACGGGCGCCTCTCCGGCGCCGGTGTATAAACTAAAAGCCACCGCGCATAGCCTTGGCCCGGTGCGTCTGGACACTCTCGCGGCGGCCAACATGTAAACCGAATCAAAAATGTTAGGGCTCCCGGGCCCTAACTAAAAAATGGGGGCGCGCGAGGCCGCCTCCCCGAATAAAAAAATGTTAGGGCTCCCGGGGCCCTATCTAAAAAGATGGGGGGCGGCGCAGGCAGCCGCCTCCCGAGTCAAAATGTTAGGGCTCCCGGGGCCCTATCTAAAAAGATGGGGGGGCGGCGCCAAGGCCGCCTCCTCGAGTCAAAAATGTTAGAGCTCGGGGCCCTATCTAGAAAAGATGGGGGCGGCGCGAGGCTTGCCTCCCGAATCAAAAATGTTAGGGCTCCCGGGGCCATATCTAAAAAGATGGGGGGCGGCGCGAGGCCGCCTCCCGAGTCAAAAAATGTTAGGGCTCCCGGGGCCCTATCTAAAGATGGGGGGGCGGCGTGAGCCTTCCTCCCGAATCAAAAATGTTAGGGCTCCCGGGGCCCTATCTAAAAAGGTGGGGGGCGCGAGGCCGCCTCCCAGGCTCGAAAAATGTCGGGCTCCCAGGGCCCTATCTAAAAAGACTCCCGGGCGCTATCCACAAAGAAAAGGGGCGGCGAGACCCACCTAGACAAGGCGACAAAGATGGCGCCAATACAATCACACAGCTTTTATTAAAAGCTCGGCATAATACACGTTTCATAGCGTTACGATGGGGGTACCGCGAGAAAAATATATATATATATATATATATATATAACCACAAATTACTCATGCACAATCCGGTGTGCGTCAAACGCCGAGCGTCTTCGGCACGAAGTCCCATTCCTCCCACTCGTGCGCCCAACCGGCCGGCTCCTCGTCAAGCGCTCGGTATAACTAGATCGACCTATTGCCCCGCCGCAACGCATCCTCACAGTGTCCGGCGAGCTCGTGAAGACTTCTGCGGACGCGGGGGCACCGTTGGTGGGATGATGGTCCCCGGCGCTCGAAAGCCCGCGCCTCTTCCGTACCCTCGCGGCTTCCAGCGCTCGGCGGAAGAATGTCTTCATGGAGCCGCTCGATTGGCCTTCTTCCATAGCCACTTGGCGTGGCGAATCTTTATTCGATAACAAATCCTCAAAGGCCATACGCATAACAGCGCTCCTCGCCCGGAGGGCGTCGCTGACCATAGTCCGAAACAGACCCCCATGGGCGGTCGAGACTCCTCCGACGCACACATAGCGAGCATCGCTCCCCTGTCTGAGACCTGGCGTGCGACTTAAGACAAGCAAACCAGTGAGGATAAAGTCCGTGGCCAAGCCAAGGTTTTCTCATTTAACGTCAACATATCATTACATGAGGAAAAGCCGCAACAAAAGTGTTTTAGCCTCCCAAAAAGTCAAAAAGCAAATAGAAACCGGGCGGCCAAACTACAATTACAGACACTACGCTACATTGAGAGTTTTGAGCGCTCTCGGCAGCGGAGGTCACACCTTGTCACGCGGAGGACCCGGCTTGCCGCCTCTCGTCGACCTCGGCTGCTTTCGACCCGGAGACTTCCCTTGGCCCTCCTCGCTGCATGTCTTGGAAGGACTTGAGTGGCATCTTCGTGTCCGCATAGCGCCCGATAGTTCTCGGAAGGACCTTCTTGGCCTGCGGCGTCCGGCGTTCACCCTTGCCAACTCCTGCCCGTAGCCCACTGAAGCTGGCGGGTGGCAAGCGCATCTATATCGCACACCCGCCTTGTCTAGAAAGCTAGGGTCTCGCACGAGCCACCTTCACGCGGTGGTCTCCGTCTGGCCAGACGCGAGCACGATCGCCCCCTGTGTTCTTGACGCGAAAGTGATGTCGCGTCTCGGCTGACACGGTGAGTCCTTGCGGAAAGTGCGGCACCAAGCCGTCCACAGCATCCTCGAGCATCACGAGACACTACGCAAGTAGCATCCCCATAGTCTCCGAAGCGGCTCGCGCTCTGCTATCATTTCCTCCTCGATTAACGCGCGCGCCTTCCGCGAGCCTCGGCTCGGGCCGGAGCAGGACACTTGCTCTTCAAAGTCTTTACCCTCGCCTCAAAGTCGCACTTGCCGCTAAGGGCCTCGCTCTTGAGTGCTCCTTTTCGACCTCTTCTTGGATTTTGCCAAAGCAAGGCGACATCATCGTCGGCCTTACCGGCGAGCATCATTGTCTCTGCGCAAATAACGCCTCGGTGATGGACCCATGGTAATAACAAGAAGAACACGAGTTGTGGAAAAAAATTAAAAAACCAAACCTTCATAGCGTTACGCCTCCACGCTCTCGATCATATCCCTTATAGCCATCTTCTTAAAGAGGCAGACAGGGAGGCGAGTGGGCAAAGTTCCCGCGCCTCGCATACCTTCCAACACGGGCTACTTGGCCGAAGTCTTGGCGGCTTGCGAGGGCCACGTCCTACACGGTCCCGACCACCGGCGCCAACGAGTCGCGAACCCTGAGCCCGGACCTGGAACCGGTCGTGGCCCCGGCCAGCGTCGCCCCGTCCTCTGAGCTCTCCTTCACCGATCCGCTCAGCATTGCCCGCCCTACGGCGCATGAGTGTTAGGCCTGCGGCGGCAACCACAACGGACGGCGCTCATACCTTGTGGCGACCAGCGGAGCGCGCAGCTCCTCACGTAACAATGTCGGCACGCCCCGAAGTGACCGAGGTGCCCAGAGCCACCTCTAGATCCGCGGCGTACAAATGCGATGGAGTTTCTTCATCAGAGGACTCCCCAATGACAAGGGTCGTCAAGTCGATTACGCTCGTCGCCTTCGATACCTCCGCCGCGGCGCGCCCCACGGCACCTTCCGACGTGCCTTCATCAACTGAACCATTGTGTTCGCCGGCAGAGAGCTGCGCGAGCTCGAGGATCCCTCGCGTTCTGGGACCACCGCCTGCCGTTTGGCAGGACGATCTGCGCTTTTCGTACCCTCGGAGAACCCACGCGCCTCACAGGACCCGGGCCTTGCCAGCAGCGCCGTGTGTCGGGCTGGCCAGCCCGACCTCGATGGCCTTGCGCTTCCTCTTCCAACATCCGGTCGGGCGTTGGAAGATGAGCGGGCGGACCATAAGCCCTGTTGGCGGCAGTCATACACCGCATCCACAGCGTCTCGAATGTTCTCGCCCGATGTCGGCCCAGCAGCACCTCTGCCGCGCGAGCCACCTCGCTGATAGCAACAACTGCGAAGACAAGCCACAAGCACAAAAACTCACGCATCGCGCGAAAAATAAAAGGCAGTGCGACACGGGGAAGCAATGGGGACGTGGGGCAAGAATCCGTACCTTCGCGCCCTTTCACGGTCAAGGTCGGCCGCCCAAACTTCGCCCGATCTCACGCTCGATCTGCGCCAAGGGCGAGATCCGGCGCAAAAATTCTTCCACCAGATCCCGAGTCGAGAACCGCTTCATCATGTCTAGCAAAAGCTGGAGAAGGGCCTCCTCCCGTGTGGTAGGATCGACTTCGGGACTGGCGACAAGTCTTATCGGACCACCCCGTGACTGCAAACCATCCTCTGCCGGCGACTTGTGGTAAAACCACCGCCGCGTCCAGTCCGTATCCCAGCGATTCCGTGCCGCCGGGGTGGGCAGATACATCGAGCACCGGGCTCGCGGCTGGAAGTTCACGCTGCCAAAGTTGAGCGTCTCGCCACTGCTCTTTTTCTTTTTCGGTTGGCAGCGACCATCGTGTAGGTAGGCGAACAATCGCCCTCGCCCGCTTCGCCGGCACGGCCGCGGCATCCACTCAAACACCCCACTTGACAGCGGCGAATTGGCGTCGGTGCGTAATTCCACCCGTATAGCGAGCCCGTCCTTCACAAGGGCAACACATGGAAAGCGGAGGCCAGCGTCGAAGAAGCGGCGAAGACCACCGCTTCATCGCCTCGGGGAGTTGGGTAGTTTCGGCTACGGGCGCGGACTTTCTCCAGACTCTCGGCTTGCCCTCGTCATCGAGGTGCAGAAACACAAGGTTGGTCACTAGAGACCTCCCGATTCGCTCGTATCGACACTTCTCGAGCACCATCCCTACCACCCTTCGCCATGATCAAGACAACGATGGACAAAGTAGCACGAGCGACGACCAACAAGGCGAGAAAATAGCGATGGGGTGGTTGCGAGAGGTGCCGCATATTCTAAAGGCCGCGAGATTCGCGGGGATTTGGCGCGCCTGCTCATCGCTTCTTTGCCGTGCACCCCAACAACGATGTCTGACTTGTCATTTATGGCGCACAACCTGAAAGTCGCGGGCAATCCCAACGAGCCTTGGCGATTCGAGTACCATGGCGGCGGCCGGCGCCATCATGGCGCCACGACGACCCGAGACATCGGAGATCCCACCGGCTAAGACATTCACCAACATTTCCAAATCACGCCGCCAAGCCGGGGGCGGTGTGCACGGACCCGCCGGGATAACAGGCGCTTGATTCGACCATGGCGAAGCAAGACCTCGACGCGAGGGCAGCCGTAAGAGGCGGCCCACCGACCCCACGGCACGGCGATACTCTGAAGGACTGCGGCGTTTGAGGAGACCGCGGAGATCACGACGAAGGCCTCGGGACGGGCCCGAAGGCCGGAGGCGCTCCGGAGGTGGCGGAGCAACCCGGAAGGTGTCCCGAAGCCTCCAGTGGGCCCCGAAACCTCTGAAGGGTCCCTGAGGTCGAGGAGGCGAGCAAAGACACCCCAGGGGTCGGCGCCACCCCTCAGGGGAGGCTTGAAGAGGCCTCGTCACCACCAGCGAGCGGAGATGGGCCGGGTCCACGACCCGACTAAACCCGAGTCGGGGAGGACTACCGTGCGCTCAGACCTACGTCTAGGCTCGGAAACTCCCACATTACCCCTCGTTCAATGTACTTCCTAGGGGTACAAGTGTAATTTCATGTACCAGAGGCGGGAAAGGCTATAAATAGCCCTCCTCCTTCACCATGTAAGGGGGACACTTTTTGGCAATAAATACAAGTGTACAAGTGCATTCCTAGTCCGAACTCCCCACTAGAGACCCCATTTCGCCTTGCAGAGTCAGGGTCTCCCTCTCATCCTTTGTCTGGTCCTTTTTATACCACGACAGTATAATACTCCCTCTACTTCTCCTCTCTATTGCTCTGTGATGTGGGTGATGGATGTTGATGCTACTGTTAGTGGGTATGAGATGGTTTGGCTGGAAATGCGTCGATTTACGTTGCGGTCTCCTCGAACTAATACTGCATTCCAGGAGATCTCTCTGCCATTAGAAGAATCTCATCAGCAGTTTTACCTGCTACTTGAAGCGGAAATCGCCTACACAGGTGCTCTTCAAATTGCGACCTACACATATGCTTAGATTTTATAGGTTTTAAATTTTGCACTCCTTATTCATTTATTCTCATGAAAGAAAGCTAAATCTGATAAGAAAGTTTCAGTAGTTCACTATCTTGTTTGGGTGTTTGCACTTTATTTCAGCTATGAGCGTCTCACTTTGCCACTACCAAACATATGTATTTAAATATAGAGTGAAGTTTAGAATAGTTTTTCATGCAAGCACTGCATGTCTGCATGTGTGATTTCAAATAGCAAACAAACAGAAGATGGAAGCGTATCAAGTTCTTCCTATGGAACCGGAGTTAAATGTTGGTATCCTGTTAGATTGCTTTTGGTTGAACTCTTAGATATTAGATTCGTGCGTCCCCATTGGTTATGACCTCTGAATAACTCACTAAATGTTCAGTCATTTTACAAAGATCCTTTGTACTTCACTACTTTTAATTTCAGGGCCATCTTTTCTTATCTCCAATTGCAAACAAACAGAAGATGGAAGCGTATCAAGTTCTTCCTATGGAACCGGAGTTAAATGTTGATATTCTGTTAGATTGCTTTTGGTTGAACTCTTAGATATTACATTCGTGCGTCCCCATTGGTTATGACCTCTGAATAACTCACTAAATGTTCAGTCATTTTACAGAGATCCTTTGTACTTTACTACTTTTAATTTCAAGGCCATCTTTTCTTATCTCCAAGAACAATTGGGTGTTATTCAAGCATGTTTTGGCCGAAAAACCATTTTTTTCTTTCTATGGGAGGATATCGAAGACATACAGGCAATACCTCCGTCACTATCATCGTGGAGTCCATCCGTTGTAATAACTCTTCACAGAGGTAGAGGCATGGATGCAAAACATGGTGCAAAGAGCATGGAGAATGGAAAGCTAAAGTTCTGTCTGCAGTCTTTTGCATCGTTTAGAGTAGCCAATAGATAAATCTCCACCTTCCTAAAATACTGGAAAGTACTTAAGTTTTCCTTTAGCTCCACTAAAACAAACCACTTAAAGGGTTTTTTCTTTTGCAACCACTTAAAGGGTTTTTCCTATTACAGCTGCCTGTTAAAACCATCAAAGAATATCTGTATTGAACTGCATAGTGTCTTGAAATCTCCTTTTGCATGACATGTATGGTTCTTGACATTTTTACTCTTGCCACAATAGCTAATTTTTTTTGTGCTCCACAGGACAATAAAGGCGTTATGGAAAGCAATACCTTTGAACACCGAGTTTAAAGTTCAGATTTCTGAAGAATAATCCCAAAAAAAAACTCTTCAGAGTGAGGACAGTGGAATTTTTTTTGGTGTTAAGGATGCCGAGAACCTTCAGATAAGTGAGGTTTACTCCTCAGTCATTTCTGCCAATGTTAGTCCACTTGAATTTTACAGACCATGGCGCTATATATAAATTTACACTCGTAGGTTTGTTAACTACTTACTATGAAGTTTTTTCACAAGAAGTTTAATTGAGAGTAAAGTCATTCTGGTCTCGTAAACTTTTTATCTTTATGTCATCCGGTCATAGACTTTCAAAGTGTGTCATCCGGTCCCTAAACTTTGTTTGGGTCTCAAACATAACCTTCTTGCTTAGGCACGATAATGGCACACTTTGAAAGTCATGAATGACGACATAACATAAAAAGTTAAGACTAATTGAGACCCAAGCAGTGTTTAGAGGCCGGGATGGCCTTTTTGAAAGTCATGGACCCATTTATTACAGCGTAAAAGTTTAAGGGCCAGTAATGAACTTTCTTTCTTTAATTGACATACATGTTCCTCTTGCCAGCTGGCCTCACTTATGGAGGTGTTTAAAGGAGGTTCATTGGAGATGAAAGTCATAGAATTTTTCTTTCTATGGGAGGATATCGAAGACATACAGGCAATACCTCCGTCACTATCATCATGGAGTCCATCCGTTGCAATAACTCTTCACAGAGGTAGAGGCATGGATGCAAAACATGGTGCAAAGAGCATGGAGAATGGAAAGCAGAAGTTTTTGTCTGTAGTCTTTTGCATCATTTAGAGTAGCAAATAGATAAATCTCCACCTTCCTAAAATAATAGAAAGTACTTAAGGTTTCCTTTAGCTCCACTAAAACAAACCACTAAAAGGTTTTTTTCTTTTACAACCAAAAGGGTTTTTCCTATTACAGCAGCCTGTTAAAACCATCAAAGAATATCTGGATTGAACTACATAGTGTCTTGAAATCTCCTTTTGCATGGCATGTATAGTTCTTGACATTTTACTCTTGCCAGAATAGAAATTTTTTTTGTGACTCTTGGAGCACATGTTGTGCTGTTCCTAAGATCACTTAGCCAAATCAAATTTGTGTTGTGCTGTTCCTAAGATCACTTAGCCAAATCAAATTTGTTATAACTAACACGTATTATATCCTTCTGTTGCCATTAGGCTTTTCAGCAAAAATATTTGACTAGAAAATGTCAGCAGATCGCTCCACATCGACAACTCATACTTTATGTTGGATTTCAGAAGCGCAGCGTAGCGCGCCAGTTCCACCTAGTTGAGTATTAACTAGGATGGTAAAACCCTCATGCTGCACCACGTTACTTGTTTTTTGCAACCAGTGGATAAGTGGATGCGTTCACACACGTTAGTTACGGAGCATGCATGCATCTACGTATGAAATACGAATAACCCTCTCAGCAACTGACTACCAAATTTAACTACCCGTGGTGTCGTGGTCACATGTAGAAAGTAGCCGTTGCACCTTGGTGGGCATCGCTATCCATCTATCGCCCTCCTCTCTTTCAGGTCTTCGTCGCGAACTGAATGGAACGACCCATTCAAACTTCCGGCACACGCACCCCCGTTGCATTTTAGATCGCAACTTGCCACTGGAGAGATCAGGTAGTAGAAAAAGAAAGAAACGAAGAAAAAAAAAAGAAGGAAAGGAGAGTGTGTGCGTAACTGCGCACGCCGCGGGAGACTAGACTTTTACCGTTTCCCAACAGCCATATCCCCGGCCGTGCGACGCCATCCTGCCCCGGGCTCCTATGTTTTTTTTTGTACACCTAGGTAAAGGTAGGAAAAAAAGTTCGAAACTCGCGAGCTAGCTCGATTCGTTAAGAACTCGGCTCGGCTCGACTCGAACTCGGTCCCTTAACCAGTCGAGCTGAGCTGACAATTTAGCTCGTTTTCTTAACGAGCCGAGATCGAGCTGGTTGCTTATTTAGATCGTTAAGAAAATCAGACAGTACACTGTGTACAGTGCCAAGTTAATGAGTTTAGCTTCAATTGTTAGTAACGAGCCTAACGAGCAGAGTTAATGAGTTTGAATGAGCTTATTTTCTTAACGAGTCGAGCCGAACTAACTCGTTATCCACCCCTATACCTCAACGACACACATGAAGAGCCAGGCCCGTCTGTCCAATGCCGATTGGCTAGTAGCTTCGCAGGAAGAAAGCAGAAGTGGAGTCCCATGCTTGGGCCTTTGGCTGCTCAGAATTAACGAATGGAAACTTCGCAGATGCAGCCGCATCATCTGAACGGCCGTACGTGCCAAGCAGCTAACCAGGCAGCACATAATCAAGCTTGGGGAGAGCATATTATTAACCCAATACTACAGTAGAAGCCACCCAACGAATACGATCAGGGGCGTAGACAGAATCGCTGCAAGCCGCGGGCCGGCCCAAGCAATTTTGTTCCAACATCTGATTTCCTATAGCAATTTTTTCCATTTCCTTTGTGATTTTTTGGCTGGGCCTCGGGCCATTGCCCGAGAGGCCCGAGGCCCGCTTCATACCAATCGATGCATAATCGAAACCAAATATCGTGCATGGTCAATAAAGAGGGGAACATATCTAGTATTAATGGATAATTAAGTGTTAAGGTGCTAATGCTAATCTTGACCATTAGATCATGCAGGGTGTTTAATGCAGGGTATTAGATGTGAGAGCATGCAGGGTGTTTAATGAAGGCGCATTAGAGGTGGGAGCATACAGGGTGATTAAATGGTTTGAAGGTGGGAGCCCGCATTAATTTTGGCTATTCAATCCAGATCTAACGGTCAAGATTGAGTGCTAAGAGCATCTTTAGTATTAAATGGTTTGGAGGTGGGAGCCCGCATTAATTTCGGCTATTCAATCCAGATCCAACGGTCAAGATTGAGTGCTAAGAGCATCTTTAGTGTATTGAATCGACGTCGATTCAAAATCATGCCATGTAAGCATTCTAGGAACTGAGCTTGTTTTTCTCCAATGTATTGAACCAATTCCTACTAATAACGGGGACCCACGTTACATTAAAAAAACCACAAAATAATAATATCCTCTCTCAAACGCACTCTCTTCTATGTAGTTGTTTAATGCTTATATGGGTTGTTTAATGCTTTGAATTGATTCCTAAGTAGAGTCGGTTCCATGCATTTTTTTTTGTTAGAATCGACCCCTCCAATGTATTGAATCAATTCAATGCCTTCTCTCTTCTCATTTGAACCGGCTAAAACACAACATTGGAGATGGTCTAAGGTGCTAATGCCAACCTTGGGCGTTGGATCTAGCGCATGTGGCTTGGATGTAGGCGGGTGGGAGCACCCCATCCACTTAATCCATTATGCGAAAAACCCTACTCGGTCCTAGGAATTTTCCGACCCTCCCCACGGGGTCGGTCCAATCCCCTTCTCTCTCGCATCCAACCCCACCCTCCTCCTTGCCTCCATCCGCCTCCCTTCCGCCGCCTGGCCTCCCCTCATGGAGCTATCTGTGTGTGTGGCCTGCGAGGGGGCCCGAGTTGGAGGTGTCGTGTTGTCACACGGGGGTGCGCCGAGGCCGACGAAGGGGGCCCGGGGCCGAAGGCGAAGGGTCCCAAGGGAAGGAGGTGGGCGTCGAGGGTGGAGGCGGCAGTGGTGGCCGGCCGTCGGGCCCGACAATGGCGCCAGCACCAGTGAGGCTGTGGAAATAGGGAATTCCTAACCCTAGTCGTACTGGGGGGTTTAGCGTAGGGAGACCGTGGCGCCAAGAGGCAGCACCGCAGCCGGAGACCGTGGCACCGAGCGGCAGGCGGCGACAGTGCAAGGGGAGCATTCGAGACAGGGGGGTCGTTGTAGGATTAAGGATAACCGACTAGAGGGGGTGAATCGGAGGTTTTTAAACTTTTTAACAATTTAACAATTTAAGCCAATTAATAACTTAGTCCAAACAAGATACAATTTTAGCTAAGCAATTCAACGCAAGAAATAAGCTAGAAATGTAAATGCGGAAATGGTAAAGACTAGAAATAACCACAATGAGACAAAGATGTTTTTCCCGTGGTATCGAAGACTTACCGATCTTTACTAGTCCACGTTGAGAAAGCTTGACAACTCAAGCCGGCTCCACGAATTAAGCCTGGCCTCGATCACTATTGGTTGTTCTTGCTCCGCTCCGGAGATGGCGAACACCAAGCCAATCACAATCTTGGCACTGGACCTCTTCACAAACTTCTTGAAGAGATCACCATGCAATCACTGCCAAGCCGTCTAGGAGTTCAGCAAAACTCCAAGAGTAACAAATCATTGGCCTTCGCTTGACGGCACTCAAGTGCAAGAGGATCAACTAGGATGAGTGAATGCACTTGAATGAACTCAACACCTCACAAGGAACACACAAGAGGGAGGCGGATTGGAGGTGCAGGGAGACGTGGGCGCCGAGCGGCAGCAGCGCAAGGGCGTGCGTGCGTTTCCAGGGGCGATTGAGGGCAATCGAGGAGAAGACGAAGGGGTACGGCGTGTGCGGTTGAGCGGAGGGGTTTTCTGAAAAATGCAAAGTCGATCGGGGGTTTTTTTTTTGCATAAGGCCTTAAGTGATTAGGGGCATCCCACCCATCTGCATCCAAGCCATCTGCGTGAGATCTGATGGCTGACGTTCGCATTTGCACCTTACCACTTAAATACCCATTTGCACTTTTATATATATATAGCGCCGCGTTTTGTACTCTCGAAGTACATACTCCCACTTGAATATACCGCTTAAATGAGCGTATTGTACTTCTTTATCACTTTCAATATATTTAAATATTAATTATAAGATACTTCAATGCGATTTGATTGAAAATTTTTGTTGGAGTCTTTTATTTTTGCTATATACCTTTTTTCATATATAAAAGAAATATATACACAGATTTTGCTACAAAAGTGGACTTTAACAAATTTCTTTGTAAAATTCACTTTGAAGTATCTTATAATATATTCTTAACCGGAGCGTCCGTCATAGGCATGGTAGACCAGAACTGTCTCCTGTCCCGATGAGTAGCCAGCTACTTTGGCTTTGGCTTTGGCTTTGGTTCCTTGTTTCGTTTTGTTTGGATATTTCGTTCGACCAATGTGAACATCTTGCTTGTAACGCCCCCAAATTCCTGGGACATTAAACTCTTCACAACCGCCCAGGATGTGCAGTTGTGAAGTAAGCAGTGTCTCAAGCAAGCTTTCGATCTCAACAAAAGCCAACCTTTTATTACATAAGATAGGGCTTAACAGCCAGTTTCGACACTAACAAGGGCATCCAAGCCCAAAGTTAATATAATACAAGACAAAAGAACTTCTAACCACAGGCACACTTGAGTGCGGCTGAGACCTAATAATAGTAGTCGTTGCCAACCGTGGGTCCACCAAAATCTTGTTCAACCAGATCTTCTGCATTTTTCCAGGTTTCTTTTGTAGATTGTTTGCAGATTATGCAAGAATGAGTACAACTACCGTACTCAACAAGCCACATGGAAAGGCTAAATAATTACATGCAAGGAGTTCAAAGGATGGTTAAGTTTTACCTTAACAGGCATATGTGGATGCAAATTTGCAGTTTAAAGCCGTTTACAAAGCAGTAAAACAATAATACATAATAACAACAGGGGGGTTTCTCAACAAACCACAATTACCAACTTACCATCTCCAAACTCTACTTATGCCTCATGTACTGGAATCACCCATTAACACGGCTTCATTAACCTAAGCAGCTGCCGTATTCGAATAACATTGATTTTCACTCTGCGAGTTGCCCAACTTTACCCACATACGATATCACAAACTCATATTGACACGCGCGTCGCGTTATGCATAACCGAGTTAGGATAACAAAGCCTTTTCACCGCTTATCCTTTTAGCCTCTACCCTAGGTAGATATTAATCCATCTGACCCTCGGGAGACCACCGCCAATAGTGGACTTTGTACCCGATCTTGACGGTCCATACTGGTGCAAGAACCAAATGAGTGTCCTTAAGGCCCACCTGTCTCACCTTTGATATCAGTAGATATTCAATTGGATGAGCGGTGTACTAAGCTAGGGAGTAATGACCACGCATGTGGTTGAGGCGATTCTTGTGTATTCATTACTTAGCACAAGGTTCTTGTCCTTACATGTCACCCAGGTGAGGCGATGGCCCAACCCATGGTTGCCCACCTCTAGATCTCATCGATGACTCATTTTACCAAGTATCTTGGGTTGTCCAATATTTTGGTCTCAACCTCAACTTACACCCAAAACCTATTGGCCTAAAGCCAATCTTGCTTTTGATTGATGATCACAATTTTGAGTGACAAAGCTACTATATAGATAACATTTTATGTGAACTTGTCAAGGTGAATATGGCCTACAAGTGCTGGGTAGGTTTGTATGTGGGGTTATAGGAATTATCTAATTATCATGTCATTCAAAAGTATTATTTCAGTAATTAAAGTAATTGGCTCAAATATGATAATGAAAGTATCAATATAAATATATGACATGTGGGTTCAAAATGATCAAGGAATGCGACTTGTTTTCTTGCACAAAGTCCTGTGGATGCTGGTCTTGTCCGGCGTCTTCTGGCGTCTGGTCGTCTAGATCGTAACCTAACGAGAAGCAAAGCAATAAAAAGAAACCAAGTAAAAACTAGCTCAACAAGGAATGAGCTAGAAACGACAAGCAAGAAAATAAAACCAAACAGAAACTTAAAGGGAGGGTGGTGCGGGTTGGTGGGATTTATCTGGTGTTTATTTGGACTGAACTAGGTTTGAGATTCGGATCCAAATACAACAAAAATATTGTAAATGGATAAAGAAAGCTAGTGGAAGGATTTATTTGGAGCTTGGTATGGGTGAACAGAGTTAAGATAGGGTTTTCGGGCTCGAGATTTATCGAAAATGACATATAATGTCAAATTAGGGTTTGATAAAATTGCGAGATAATGAATAGTATTAAAATACTATTCATACCGCGATAATGGATCGTGAATAGAAATATTTGTGTTTAAATGAATTGGACTGTAGCTAGGGTTTACTATTTTTGGCTAATGAATAATGTATAATTGGATTAGGAATTTCTATTTTTATTCAGAATGAACAGTAAATAAAATTACTGTGCAAGGAACAGTAAAAGGCCGAATTAAGTGAATAGTAATGGGCTCACCCATTCTTGTCTTGCCCACTTCTCGTAAAACGTATGAACTAAAACCTCATGTGACCTTAAGAGGCGTACTAAAGGTCAGCCAAGGCTATACCTAACAGCGTCTTGTGAGGAGGCGAGAAAGGAGGAGGCGCTGCCATGGCCAGACGGGCATGGCAACAGTGTGTGGAGAGCAAGCGAGTGAGCTCCACTGTGAGCCCTCTCTAGGGTTTTATGGTGGGGTTTCTTGGTGGCGGCTGGCTCTGGCCGTGGATGGAGAAAGTGGAGTAGAGGCGGTGGTGAGGGTGAGGAGAAAGGCGACTGGGTGCCTTTTTATAGGCAAAGGCGGTGGGGCAGCGATGGGGGCGGTGGCGGCGACAAGCGAGCGGCGAGTGAGCGGAGGTGGGCGAGGCGGGCGATGGAAGGCGTCAGGCGCGGCTAGGTGGAAAGGGCGGATGATTGATGGCATGGCGGTGACAGTGGAGACGGGGTGGGCTGGTTCGGGCAAAGGCGCGACAGTGGGAAGCAGGGAGGAGAGAAGGAAAAGCGAAATGGGGTTTAGGGTTTGGGGATTTGGCCGAATTTGACCGGATTTTGAACTTGGATTTGAATTTGAGATTTAAACTTTGAACTCAAATTGAAATTGAAATTTTGAATTTTTTTTTTGCAGGTGTTTCATTGCTACGTACGTGTTGAATCCTTGTAGTCGCGGCCACTATCTTGCAGGTTAAAAGTACTTGAGTGTTTCGAGTGAACTGTACAGGATCTACTCGTAGAATATCCAGATCGACGGCTACCGCGAGAACAGACGAACTTTTCAATTTCGTGAAACTCGCTAGCAAACACCATACATATATAGCGATGTCGTTCTCGTTCCTTCACCGTGTTCTCGAGACCATCTCTTCTGGTCAAGAAGTCTGTTTCGCGTAGCTACTTTCGGCTCCAATCTACTGCTGCGAGGGAGGGCAGCAATTGGGCTATAATTGATGAAGCAGACGGGAGTTTTTTGGTTATTTTCAGACTTTCTTCCCTGCATCGATCGCTTTTGCGTTGGCAAAATGCAACTGAAAAACTAGCTATATCAGACAGAGACGTCGATTGGTACGGAATTGGTAATGTCTGCAAGCTTGATGAAGTAATCGGCTGCTAATACTGTAGGGCAGATGTGCTGATCCGGTGAGTGTCTGGTTCTTATCTTCGTGATGGAGACCATACCATCCGAATTGCAACATACATAAAACTGCTGCACAGTAGCACTTGAAAATTACTCAAAACAGTTTTAAAATGCCGTGAATTAATAGGTTCCTTCTAGACGAAATACTACGTAGGATTAATTTGTGCTACGAAATAATTGGAAGCATTTGTTTATATGAGGTTGAATAGTCAAATCACAAATGAGCGCACGCAACGCAACCCACACCAACGACGTTACTGTTGGTGTTTTTTTAAAGGTGTTTGGCTCCTCCGATTTCAATTAATGAAACTAGCAACATGGTAGACAGGCCCGGGCGTTGAGCGCATTTGGCCTGGGAGCACGCCGCTCCTCCTCGCCAACGAGCATCGCTCAGTTCCTGCGTTACTGTTGATGTGGTCGCATAGCAATGCCTACGCTGGGCAAAAAGGTCTAACACTTCGAGATGGCGAAATATAATATGATAATACTGGTAAATTGTATTACGGACATTTCTTTGTCTACTTAAGTTTTTGTGATAAATTGGTTGGTGCATGGAACTAATATGATATCAGAGCCAAGAGGACGTGTCTAATGCAATATTAAAAAAATTAATTGTGGCCCACTTTGAATTTACATCGTAGGTCTGATATTGGTAGACCCTAAATGTAAAAGAAGTCGTCCATATTTCTTTATCAACTTAATCTTTTAGTTAAGCTGGTTGATACATGAAACTTTAGCACTACTACTTACGAGTAAACTAGAAGGAAGCATGCAAGGGCAGCCATTTCTAGCAAAATTACTCGTTAATTGGTATCATCAATTGGTCATGATTTCGAAGTTCCCCGGTGACAAGATGCGGCCAGTTTTACCAACGTATGTACATGCTTTTTTTGTTTGTTTGTGAAAATGACATGTTTAGACGTGAATTGCCCGACAACTAAGCTAAATCTTGCAATGTTGAAAAGTAGAGCAAATTGCACTGTTGGGCACTAACTAAACCCGTAGTACAAAATTGAGTACTGTCAATGACTATAGGCCCCAAGTCTTGCCCTTTGCGCACCTTGTCCTTAAAATGCCTTCACATACAACCGGAAAACCTAAAAGTTCTTCTGCTAATATTTTCCAAACTTCTCCGTTCTTCATGGATTTGTTGATTTTTCTCGTAAGATCTGTTTTAATCCCACAAAGATCACCAAGGCTATTTATTTATTTGTGAACGTGTATGGCACTTAGCTTGTAGAAAATGCCACGAGTATATAAAAATACACAGAAAGCAGAGGAAGAAGCAGCAAGAATCCTTATGTGTTAGGGTAGGGACATGCAAACAAATAAGGTTAACTAATTAAAGCCATGTGCCAGGCTGCCAGCTAACTACTGCTACTGTGCTCCACCAACTCAAATAGAAAACCAAAACGTGCGAGCTTGTAGCACTCGCCATGTATAACAAAGACAAGAACAAATTCGCCATCTGATCGATGCGTGTCCAAGCGACGAGAACCCATGCGATCATGTGTTGTAATTATTTAAAAAAAATCATGTATTGTAGTTGACTTACACACAGGTAAAAATATAAATGTTACAGTAGTTCTTGTGGAATTACTTTGCACTGTCGTGATGCTTTTGTGGTACAATTGCCTTGCAGTTTAAGGCAGGGGCGGATCTAGTGTCCAAATTTGATAACGACGTGTTAAGGTAGCTTTAGTGAAGCTCTACGGCGATCACAACCGAAAAATGATATCCTGCCTAGGCAAAACAAAGTGACCAACGTCTCCTCGCAGGCTTGTCCAGACTTTGAAAAAAAATTTAGCTCCGCCACTGGTTTAAAGAGATTGCGAGTTGTGAGTTACGACCATACACCACATGTTCAAGAATCATATGATTCTCACCTTTTCCATGCTTCACGAGCTGCGACTATTCTCCGTGGAAGCCTTTTCTTCGAAGCCACGGCTCTGAGGGAAAAGCCAAAGGAGCATATGTATGGGGCCTCGATAGCATGGATTTTATTCTCTAGGACCCTGCTTATGTGGCGTTATATGGTCCTTCCATTTCATCTTCTAGGACCAGCAATTGGCTACGACTCTCCAACATGGTCCTTCCTCTCGTAGTTGTAGATAGTATAACATTGGTGATCTTAATTGATGTAGCATTTGTGGAGTAAAATTTTTTTAAAAAATTAACGAATTATCCAATTAGCAAGTACTCCCTCATTTTTCTACTTGACATCCTGGAATCCGTACCGTCTAAAGTTTGATCGTCAATATATTTAAAACTATCTTGCTTGGCTATATGTAAACTATATAATTAGATTTGTTGTTAAAAATACTTTCATAATATTATAATTTTATTGATACATCTTAATATAAAGTTATAAAAAAATTAACTGCTAGAGTTGAATCTTGGAGACCATGGAGAAGCAAAAGCTCAAAGCGATAAAGAACGAAGGAAGTATTTCATATATGTAGAACTTAAACCCTAATATACAAATTTGAGTAACTGCTAGGCACTAGCAACCAATACCGGTCTGTTGAAGTACGCGTCAGTTATCTCCGTCGTAGTAACCGTAAGCAGCAGCAGCAATTTAACAAACTTACGTGAACAAGCCTAAACAGTTCTTCCATTTCTGACCAGTGCCCCATCAATAGCATGAAAATCTTTTAGGCAAACCCTTCACCTACTAAAAATGATTCCACTTCTCCATCATTAATCAATCTCTTATCAAAGCACAGTTTTTTTTTTGGGGCTCATTTGGCTGCTTTTTTATTCGCTTTGGCACACGTCCGAAAATACAAAAATAATATCATAGTAGGTTAGGCAGACACCACGTATCTCTTACAACGCTACTGGACCATGGCTGCATCGTATCACACATCTAAACCGCTGTGTGTGCATGTTGTGGTTCCGGACCACTGGATGTGGTCTGCCGTGGTCCTGAACATTGGATATGGCCTCCATGGTTCCAAACAAGCGGATGTGGCTACTGCATGGTCTGGTTGTTGTGCTCGCCTGTCATGAGTCTAGCTCGCTACAAAGTCGCTTACATGCGTCCCCATTTAACTAGCGCACATGCCTCCTCTCACCCACAATCCTCATTCTTCGGTGCAGAGAGACAGGTAGTGAGTGAGAGAGACAGACAACGAGCGAGAGAAAGGGAATGAGAGGGTGGGAAAATCAACTTTTGGAGCTGATTGTAGAGTATTTAGAGCGGAATTTAGAACTTGTAGTAGATCGCAAAGTTGTAGATCAAGTGAAGATCTTGAGAAAAATGTAATTTTGTTTGCATGCACGTTGTATATTAATTGTGTGATTAGTGTTTGATTAGCTATTTGGCAATGTTATGGTTTCTTAAACTAGGTTGTTAATGGTTATAGCATTTTTGAGGTGCGTGAGTAGAAAAATAGTCGTCATTATTTTACTAGTTTGTTAATTAGCCAATGATTAGTAACATAATTAGGTAAGGATTAGCAAAGTTAGTTGCTTTGACGATGTAGGGAATTGTAGATTAAATAGTGCTAATTATTTAAGTGATTGTGTAAAAATAATATGTTTAGCATGTATTGTTTAGAAATTATTGTATTGCATATGTTAAGAAAATATGGTAAATATTGGGAATGTGGATAATAATATTATTGGCTATGTAGAAAAAATTGTTACTTGTTTGGAACGTGGATAGCAAGTTTTTTAGTACATACAAAAAAATGTTATTGTTGGAAACATGGATAACAAGTTTATTTAGTAGCTAGTTAAAACTTGTTAATTGTTGGAAACATGGATAAGAAGTGTATTGAGTTGTTTTGGATGTAGGTAACGACCAACATGCAAGAATTGCTTGTGTTTTATGGTGACGTCGTCAGTATGGGGCCGGACCAGTGGGTTGGACTGTCAAGATGCCAATGCAAGGTGGTGCAAGCGAGGCGTGAAAGAGATGGGTATTATGAGCCGAGGAGGTGCATCCGGAGAGTTTGACATGGAGAGTGCAAGGAAGAAGCTTGTCATCGAGGCGGTAACCTGCACCAATAGGCGAGGGTCAACACAGAGTGTATGGAAGTTACACAAGGTGAAGGGCAGCGTTGCATGGGGCCAGTACATGGAGATCGCGAGGAATCCTCAAACGACAATATACGAGAGACCGATGGTGTATGTGCAGTTCATAGAAAGGGTGTTGTCAAACATTGATGATACTGGTGCCAGTGGGAGTGGGGAAGTGCAGGCAATGGGTGATGATGGGAGCACGAAATGTATTGATTTGGAGGAAGACTCTGTTAGAAGGCTTGCCGATAATTTTGTATGACATGAGGAGGCGGGAGAATGGTGGTCGGCCCATATTGACCGCGATGAGTTTCTATCAAATTAGCCAGATGAGTTGGAGTCCTGCGAGGATGTCGATCTAGGATAGAATGGTAGTGAAGAGGGCGCACTTGAGGGTGTAGGGGATGCTGCTCGTGTGGGCGAAATTCTATCAATGGAGGTGGCGTACGTGTCGTCAAGGATGGATGAACTTGCAGTGCAGTCACTTGTATTGCCATAGGACCACGAGTCCTAATGGGGGTTTGATGATGACACTTTGTTAGTTGGGCAGCATTTCTCGAACAAGGTAGCCATGTAGCAAGTTGTAACAAGGTATGCCGTGTCCATCAGCTGATTGTACCGAGTGCACAGGTCAAACCTAACTCAGTACACAGTGAAGTGCCAAGCGTAAGGCTATCTTGGCAAGGTTCGTGCGCAGAAGGCGAAGGGCCATGGTACAGCCTTCATAATCACGGTGTTGATCAACCACACTTGCAAGCTGAGTGAGCCGCTGCAACAGCACATGAATGTCACTTCCGTATTTGTGGCAAGCCTCATCAGCCACCTAGTTTCAGAGGATGTGTTCATCTCCCCTAAGATGTTGATGTCAAATGTTGCTAATTGTGTTGGCTATCCAATCAGCTACAAAAAGGTTCGACATGCTAAGCAAAAGGTGATCGAGGCCATGTACGGGACGTATGACGAGACGAACAACCTTGTGCCAAGGATGCTTCAGCAGATTGTAGAAGCAAACTCGGGCATGTACATAAACAAACTAGACCAACCAGATCCCCATGGATGCCCCGATTGCTACATATTGGACAGTGTGTTTTGAGTATTCGGTCAGACCATAGAGGGCTTCAAGTTTTGTCGTCCAGTACTCACAATGGATGACACTTTCCTTATCGAGAGGTACAAGGGCACCATAGTGATTGTGGTGGTGGCAGATGCAGATGACCAGCTTCTTCCCGTTGCCTTTGCCATCGTCGAAAACAAGAATACGGATAGTTGGTCGTGGTTCCTGGCAAATATGAAGCAGGCCGTTGTTGGAGACTGGCCTAATGTGTGCCTTATTATAGACCGTAATACATAGTTGTTGTCCACGCGCAACACCATGAAAAATGGGATGCAACCCCCCTTACAGTGGAACGATGTGGAAACTTGGTGGTGCATGAGGTATCTTGCAACAAAATTCTTGATGATTCCACAAGAAGGATCGATGAAGACCTTCAAGAAGTTGTTCATGCAAAACCGAGACACGAGTTTGAGGCCATTTGGAAAGAGCTTGATGAGTATTGCGAAGCATACTAGGGAGTCTCATCTGGATCCACAAGAGGGAGAATAGGATGCTCAAGGACCAAGAGGGGTGTCGGGAGGACTAGCAATTTCTCCGATTGCATAGATTTGTATGCTTCGAGTTGAAGAATTGTCACAGTTTGTATGACCAAAGCGTTATGAGATATGTCATAATGACAACTAACATGTCCGATGTGTACAACAGCGTGCTAAAGGTGTGCGGTGCCTCCCAATCACCATGATCGTCGATGAAACCTGGACTCGCACAATTGGTTATTTTGTCAATAGAGGCACTATTGCAAAAAGCGATTGAATGAAGGCAAGCGGTGTTCAAAATATGCATATGTACATGGACGATAAGATGAAGAAAGCTCATATGCATGACATTCGGTGGTTGATGGCCTAAGGAGGAAGTACAAGATCCTCTGAGGTAGAAATATGTGAACAACCATATTAGAGGATAGGAAACATCGTGAACCACCAGCGATGTGACGACACCTGCGTGCAACAAGCCAAAGTTTCTACACAAGCCATGCTCGCATTTGTATAGGTTATGCACACAAGTTAAGCATATATCTCGCTATACATCTCGGAGTACCGACATGCACCATCATTTGGGACATGGAGTGTTGAGTTCAACTCAAATGGTGTGGATATGAACTATATGGTTCTTTGGCGGGGATGGTGAAATGGGTCTGAACAAAGTGTTGAAGCAAGTTGGGAAGGGACGATGAAAGATACGACACTTTTGAAATGACATGGATGACAGCCAGCGTGAAAAACGGATCCACCCACGGAAGTGCAGGTATGCAAGACCCCAGTGCACTCCATGAAGGATTGTCCCAACAGATCGAGCTCGTCTAGGCGTAACTAGTTTGTAATGTTTTACTAGTAATGTTTGGATGTGACCCTAGTAGCTCTGTTGTCATGGTATGATATTTGTACGTGACTCGGGTAGACGTTTGTAATGTTGTAATTATACGTATTTTACAGGTAGGCTACACTAGCTGGAAATTCAAAACACTACTACAAAAAGGCTAATACTGGACGCCTCATCACAGACGGTTGACCAAACCGTCTCAGATATATCTAATCATAAACGGTTTTGGTTTAGAGACCATCGTGTTCTTGGGTGCGCTAAAACCATCTATGAAGAGGTAATATCACGACGGTTCATATTGAAAACTGTCTGTGAAGTATCATAGACGGTTCTTGTTAATAACCGTCTGTGATAATTCTACATATTATAGACGGTTTTCAACAAAGAACCGTCTGTAATGTTAACAATAATCGTCAGTGATATTACCGCATATCACAGACGGTTTTTTATTATAACCGTCTGTGATAATATCGCTCAGCCCGTTGCGTTTCTTCGTCGCCATGCGTCTCTTCATCGCCATCCGCTTCGACTCCCCGATGCGTCTCTTCGTCTCACGCTCCCAATTTATACCTTGTTTTATAAAAAGGATCATCTGCCATCGAAGATGATCATCCTTACATACTTAATAAAAAAACAGAAATGGCTACCTCTTCCTTGTCGCGGCATTGATGGCCTACCTGGCCGCACTGTATGAGCACCTCTCTCATTTGTCGTTGAACCATGCAGCAGAATAACACTGTTTCAACAGCGTCTTCACTCCTATGTCGGTCGAGAATTTGCGAAGCGGTGGCGCCACCTTCCGCCGTCTTGACATCCTCCTCCACCGCGTCTTTGGGTGATCTTCCACTTCGGCGAGTTTACGCGTCATCGGCGTGGTCCTCCAAAACAACGTTGCGAGATCTCCGGGAGGCTTGCCGTCACTTGAGGCTGCGTAATCGAGGCGGACGGCCGAGTCGACGGTGCCGAGACCCTCAAGCAAGGAAGAGAGCCTATAGGCTCAATTCTTCTTGGTTCAACGATCGAGGTCTTGAAGACACTTTCGAGCAATGCGTCGTGTAGTGGGCGATTTCGAGCTTCGTTCACGATGATCGAGGAACCGTCCGATCTTGGACGCCGCGCTTATAAAGTATTGAAGACGGAGATAGCACCTACCTCCGCTACTAGAAAAACTTTGTTTATTTATAGGTTTCTATTTTTTAATCTTTTTGTAAGCAATGCCCCATTTGTTTGGCCATATGAAAATTCCAAAATGGAAAAAAAAAGTTTGGAGGTGAAGTTACTATATTAATTATATGTTGAATTATTACTCTCTCTCTCTCTCTCTCTCTCTATATATATATATATATATATATATATATATATATCGAGACGGTTTTGTGGAAAAAAAATCTAGTTTGGAGGTGAAGTTACAATTAATATTAATTATATCGAGACGGTTTAGTGGAACAAATTAATTATATTTATATATATATATATATCCGATCTGTGATATATATATATGTACATATAGTTAAAAGCAAATTTTATTGATATTTAAATGACAAAATTGACATATAAATATGTAATTTCTTCATGTCATGTAAGTGTATATACAAGATAAATATACTTGAGAAAAAACCATTTCACGAGCGGTTCCATAATGGAACTGCGTGATATAGAGACATATCACGGATGGTTCTATTGTGGAACCGTCGGTGATATGTCCCATATCACGACGGTTCATTATGGAACCGTCTGTAATTATCACCGACGGTTCCATAATAGAACCGAGTCTATAATAAGTCTCTTTATTAGTAGGAGCTCGTAGCTAGGGTTTGAGCTCGCCTAACTCTCGTCACTCCTCGGCCGCTAGGGTTTGCACCGCCCTAACTCATCACTCCCAACGCATTTACTCTCGTCCATTCCTCCTACACTTTCGCTGCGCTTCAACTCCAGCCATCGCGTTGCTTGCGGTTGTGACACCGCTCTCTGCCTGCACAAGACACTCGTCGATAGTAGTGTCTTGTGTAGTGTTAGGTCGTGCCACAACTACGGTGTGTACGCCGCCACCCGTGTCGCTGCTCGTATACCATGACTTGGTTCTCTGCTCGGCCTCCTGCGCTCGGGCTCTGGTGAGCTTTACTTTCCCATCCTCTCTCTATTCTCCTCTAGATCTGTTAGCTTAATGTCTTTTGTTGAGTTTGATTTTTATGCTTGAGCCTTAAGTTGTGTCCTCGATGTTTGTGTGATTTATGCAAGGTGAAGGAGATGGATGAGAGTTGTCTTTGGTGGTGGGTTCGCATGCCGTGGTTGTCTTTATCTTGAGGTATCACCCTACCTTACTCCCTCTCTGTCTCTACCCACTTGCTCTGTGATGAAAATGGCTAGTGCTCTGCGATGGATCTTGCCGGGCTACTCTCGGTGTGGTGGGTTTGGACACCCTTGGTCTTGTTGTCTTCTTTGTTGAACTGCTCAATGATGTTAATAGTCTTATCTTTGAAATTGAATTGATAATTAGTTCATATTAATAGTCCCTTGCTCGTGATGTAATGATGTTAATAATCTTATCTTTGAAATTGAATTGATAATTAGTTCATATTAATAGTCCCTGCTCTATGATGTATTGATGTTAATAGTCTTATCTTGAAATTGAATTGATAATTAGTTCATATTAATAGTCTCCTTGCTCTGTGATGTAATGATGTTAATAGTCTTATGCTGTCTCTCGCCATTCATTTCACCTTTGTCTATGTAACTGTGTTCATGCCAGTCAAGTTCTCCTACCTCTTGCGTCCTAGGTACATCCTATCATTCCATTCATAATCTCTTCTCTATAAAGTCTCCAGCGGTGGCTGCTTGTGCCATTAAAACCGGTATCTACCCACTTGCTCTGTGATGAAAATGGCTAGTGCTCTGCGATGGATGCCGAGGGCTACTACTGGTGTGGTGGGTTTGGACACCCTTGGTCTTGTTGTCTTCTTTGTTGAGCGCTCAATGATGTTAATAGTCTTATCTTTGAAATTGAATTGATAATTAGTTCATATTAATAGTCCCCTTGCTCTGTGATGTAATGATGTTAATAATCTTATGCTGAAATTGAATTGATAATTAGTTCATATTAATAGTCCCCTGCTCTATGATGTATTGATGTTAATAGTCTTATGCTGAAATTGAATTGATAATTAGTTCATATTAATAGTCTCCTTGCTCTGTGATGTAATGATGTTAATAGTCTTATGCTGTCTCTCGCCATTCATTTCACCTTTGTCTATGTAACTGTGTTCATGCCAGTCAAGTTTTCCTACCTCTTGCGTCCTAGGTACATCCTATCATTCCATTCATAATCTCTTCTCTATAAAGTCTCCAAGCGGTGGTACTTGTGCCATTAAAACCATATATATATATATATATATATATATATATATATATATATATATATATATATATATATATATATATATATATATATATATATATATATATATATATATATATATATATATATATATATATATTGTTAGTCTCGGCCACTTTAGGAGTGCGTCTCTGACATGAGAAGGATGAGATAGTATCCACGAGCAACCTCATTGAGCCTGCAAGTTTAAAAAGTATGGATGCAAAGGCGTCGGGACATCCAATTACTTGGATGTTGTCGATAGGTAATTGGACGTCGCTATGTTCGAGAAAGTGGCGTTGATCTTGTGAGTACTCCGGTGAAGTGGCATCATCTATCGACAACGAACAATTCTTGAGCATGTAATTGTCTTTAAACCCAACAAGAACCCAAGCAACAAGTTGAGAATTCTTTTGAAATGTGAGAATGGTTGCTTGGTGTTCTTGTTGGGTTTAAAGACGATTACATGCTCAAGAATAGTTAGTTGTTGATACATGATGCCACTTCAATAAATACCCACGTCCCACGCCACTTTTCAAGTCCGAACATAGGTCCATTACCTATCGACAACATCCGGTAATTGGATGTCCCGACGATCTCCTTGCATCCATACTTTTTAAACTTGCAGGGCTCAATGAGGTTGCCCGTGTGCTACTCATCCTTCTCATGTTGCGTGACGATCCTCCCAAAGTGGCCGAGAGACTATGAACAATATAATATATGTGTGTGTGTGTGTGTGTGTGTGTGTGATGTGTCGGATTTAATGGCACAAGCGGCCTTGCGCTGGGGCTTTATAGAGAAAAGTCATCACTGAGCGGTTTCACCACAAACCGCTCAGTGAAAGTATGCATCACGAGCGGTTTGAAAACCGTGCTCGTGATGACCTCATATATCATCGACCCATAAACTCGAGGCTGACTCATGCAACTGCCTCCGTGACGACGTTTTTGAACCGTCTGTGAATACCTTTTTTGTAGTAGTGAAAATTCTACCTCGTAAACCAGGAAGTCATGTAAGCAAGAGATCATAGATCGTTACCACTAGGCAGCGCAGTCACGGTGGAAGAAGAGTTGAAGCAACTGATCCAACGTCGAGCACGTCGATGTAGTGGTCATAGTTGATCGTCCAATGTCCTCGGTACTGATCGTCTCTTCCAGTAACCTATCACGTTCCTTGTGTAGGTCGTGGATCGTCCTCGATTAGCACAGCAACAACTGCAGCAGCGCCTCTACGGTGTCCACACGTCCAGGGGTGGAACGTCGTACGCTAGTGTGCTAGCACCAACACGCAAGGTAGGGCCTTCGGGAAGATGACGGCTAGGGTTTCAGTGGAGAAACTGTTACGTACCAACAGCCCCATGCATCCCATTATAAAGAGCCCATAACGGATCCTATCCGAACTCATTCCAACCCGTTAAGTGTGTGACCATGTAGGTTCATGCGTAATCGGTTGCGATTCGAAAACTCCTTTCCGACCACGAGTCGTTAGTGGTTCCTAGCAGGATATAATGATTCTCGAATACACATAAATATTGTATAGGATGAACCTTATGTAATATGATGCGTGACTGGTCCTTATCACTTACGACCGATGCGTAACTCCTTACGACCGATTAGTGATCGTGTTAAACTAGTATCGACTAGTTCGTATCTAGTCGATGAATGACCTACTTACGTATTCTCCCATTGCCTCATGATATCTGGTTAAACTCTAAGTGAGATAATTTGTCATCCATAGATTGTTCAATACTTTCTCGATCAAGTGATAGATAACTTCATGTGGTCGACTCTTCGACCACTAGTGGCACGACCATGCACTTTCTTTATTTGACCACATCGAGGGGCCAAATATATATCTCCTGTTATGTTAGGAGGAGCAAATATCACATCTGACCAGTCACATCCCTCCACATGTTTTATAGCATACCCAAAAGCTATTTTTATAACTACCCAGTTACGAAGTAGCGTTTGGCAACCCTTAAGTGTACTATTACACATGTAGAAAACCATATTGATCTCAGGTCTAAAGATTATACATCATCATTGCTTGAGACCAACTGATGACACATAAAATCGTAACAATCTCAATAGTATCTGAAGGTTGATCAATCCAACACCAAATTCTCTAACATGTGTTCACATTATCTCAATAGTTCAGGTTGATGGTTCATGCATGTTGCCATTTGTACCGTAGGAGTAGTAAGGCAAACATATGCACCTACCGAACCCTGCGCGCCATGTAATTCACACCTTGATTACGAAGTCTTATTATCAGGGTTGAAATCTTATCTTCATAATTTAATTCCATGATTATTCTATATTTAATATTTAGTTTTTTTAAAAAAAAAACTTTCTAATTTATGTCGGACTTTTAAATCATGTTGCAATCGAAAACACGTCAAATTTTCATTCCAATCGGAGGAGGGCCTTGCCGAAGTCCGAATGTGGGGCAGCAATCGAAGGGGTTGTAGACACGGATCGAACCCACGATAGCTACATCTAGCGGTTCGGATCGCCAGCAGTACATGCTGATGTCTAGATGCGCGGTACAATACAACCATGGTGCAGGGCGCCATAAGAGACGCGTGACGCCATCCTAACCTATCACATGTTATTTTTGTATTTTCAAACGCTTAGACGCTATATAAGCTAAAGTTAATTAAAAAAAAGGGTCAAATAAGGCAAAAACTCCCGAAGCACATGCTGTCACGTTTAGGCCAATCCTTCCTGTTCGTACGCGGCCAGAAGTGGTCACTGTTCTCCGGGGCCCGCAGCGTGCGCCGTCTTGGGCACCTCACCGCAGCCAGTCAGCGACGCTGGGCCTTGCATGGAACAATTCCACGGAATAAGCCGTGATCCCACCGGGAACCCGTCGCGCCAAAACCCGTATTCGTGATCCGTCGCTTTCCTTGGGAAATTCACAGTTACTTTGCAGAAGTAACAAGCGTTTGATGATTTGATCCCGGCTGCAAAAATATAAGCGACCCATTCTAAATCTATGAAAAGTCTAAGGGCTTCATTATTATTTCCCTAAACTTGTTTTTCCTTTCTTAATATATTTGGTCCGGGAATCTTTCAACTGACCCGTCGAAAAAAATAGAGACTTCATTATGAAGCGTACATGTCAGTTTTCTGTAGAAATGTTGTTATGTGCACGTACGATTGAAATCCCATTTTATGAAGATGCATCTTTGTTGATTAGCAGTGGATTCCCATCATGACTCCCTTCAATCACAAAAGGAGGTCGTCCTAGAATGTGTGTAATCAAATCATATCAAAGTTGACTAAAGATACTATCTAAAATATCTTTGTTTGGGTGCGAGTAAATTTATCATGAAAAACACTTTCATCACGTTACGCTTTTATAACTTTTTCGAAAACACGATGATAAAATTTAGTGGTTAAAGTGACATGTTGTTAACTTTGAAAAGTAAAAATGACCCCTTTTATGACAGGAGAGAGTAGTTTCTTAACATAGTGCTAAGTATGTAAACATAAACGACGAAATGAATTTTTCTGTACGCGGTCTATAAGCCTTTTGTCTCAAGTTGACCTTGTAGAGTTTGGAGGGTTTTGCATATAGCGACCACATATGAAGCCATATAGCTACAAGCAATACACCGAAATGCAAATGCTTATAACGACGGTAGCTCCGTACATATAGCTTGATGTATACTCACATGCTGTGCGTGTGAAGTTTCCATGGAATGCCAGCAATTTTTCCAGCAGAGAAACCCTTAACCTCCGATTGACGCGACGATTAGCCGAGCATTAATTACGACATCGCAACACAATTTTCAAATACGCGGTTTCACCGAGTCTTGTTCACGTCATACGCTTACAGGAAAGTTAAAACGCCAAACTTACCAAACACGGCACAAAAACCAGCCGTAAACGAAAGGTATATGCGCTATGCCTATGCGGAGAAGAATTGATCGACACGCTAATATTTAGTCGAGGAAGGTTACAGCCGTAAGTTGTTAGCATAATCAAAAGAAAAGGAAACGCTTATTATATCTCATATAAAACTCTCCACAAATTAAGATCTTTTTTTAGACTCTAAAGATCTGCAGTAGCAGTATTAATTATGACGTGTTACGGCGCGTTTATGACGTCAACAACGAAAACTTTACTTAGAAAAAACAGTGTAAAATTTGCTTTTGGTTAACATTCCCTTTGCACATGTAGCCTCCCATTATGACGTGTGTGATTGACTGATCAATTGCGTTCCGTCGTATATATAGCTACTATATATACACTTGTGATCACGATCCTTGCGCACAATAATCCTTCCAAATGTGAAACTTTTTTCTTGACATAGATCTAAATATGAAGATTATGTGCGATCCACTTGGCAAATTTGGAATACGTTAACCCTGTCAAGGGCGCGCACACATGTGCTAAGCCATAGTCGTTAGAAACGTACTTACAACTACTACTTCTAAGAGCGAGTCGAAGCAGTCACTGTATACAACTACTCCCTACAATCTGCTCGCTAAGCACGCACAATTAGATCTAAAATATTGGATGACAAAATTTTGGCATGCCAGGCGACCGCAAAAGGATTAACGCGTAAGCGAAGAGAACGTACGCGGAGCCCACCCTTCTATACATAACAGTAACACGGGGTTTTATTGGTAACGCCACATATAAATTTCCCCCGAGATAACCACCCGATCGATCAATCGCTCACGCATACATACGCTACGCACAGCACAAAGGAAGGATTGGAACGAACGCCGACCACTAGAAGAACCCAACCCAACCCCCGCGAGAGAGAGAGAGGGGGGAGCCCAAGAAACAGACCCCTCCGGGAACCAAGGCGGTCCTCGCCGGCGGCGGCCATGGCCGCTTCACCGGCGAAGTGGGCCGGGTTGGTCCTGGCGGTGTTCTTGCTCGCATCTGGGGCGGAGGCGACGGCGGCGCTGCCGAGGTTTGCGGAGGCGCCCGAGTACCGCAACGGGGAGGGGTGCCAGGCGGCGGTGGCCGGCGCGGGGGTGTGCGACCCGGGGCTGGTGCACATCGCCATGACGCTCGACGCGCACTACCTCAGGGGCTCCATGGCGGCCATCAACTCGCTGCTCAAGCACGCGTCGTGCCCGGAGTCGCTCTTTTTCCACTTCGTGGCGGCGGACGGTGGCGGCGCACCGGAGGTGGGCGAGCTCAGGAGCGCGGTGGCCGCGTCGTTTCCGTCGCTGCGCTTCGAGATCTACCCTTTCCGGGCTGACGCGGTCACCGGGCTCATCTCGGCGTCCGTGCGCGCCGCACTCGATGCGCCGCTCAACTACGCGCGGAACTACCTCGCCGACCTGCTCCCGCCGTGCGTGCCGCGGGCAATATACCTCGACTCCGACGTGCTCGCCGTCGACGACGTCCGGCGGCTGTGGGAGACGCGCCTGCCCGCCGCCGCCGTGGTGGCCGCGCCCGAGTACTGCCACGCCAACTTCTCCCGCTACTTCACCGACGCCTTCTGGTCCGACCCCGAGCTCGGCGAGCGCGTCTTCGCGGGCCGCCGCCGCGCGCCCTGCTACTTCAACACCGGTGTCATGGTCATCGACCTCCGGCGGTGGCGCTTCGGCAACTACCGCCGCCGTATTGAGCAGTGGATGGAGATGCAGAAAGAAAAACGAATCTACGAGCTGGGGTCGTTGCCCCGTTCTTGCTCGTCTTCGCCGGCGAGGTGGAGGCTGTCAACCATCGGTGGAACCAGCACGGCTTGGCGGTGACAACCTGCTCGGCAGCTGCCGCCCGCTCCACAAGGGTCCCGTCAGCCTGATGCACTGGTCCGGGAAGGGCAAGCCATGGGACCGCCTCGACGCCGGCAAGCCTTGCCCGCTCGACCACACCTGGAAGTCATACGACCTCTACATGGCCGAGGATGATGCATCCTCGGCATCAGCGCCGTCCCGGTCCGCATTTTCATCGTCGGCATTGCCTGCGGCGGTGTTTTCTTGGTAGACGGCTAATGGCACACGCAATAATTCTTTCATTCAGGCTGTCTTGGTTCCTGGGTGGTAATTGCCATTGCCATCACAGCTGCCACCGCAAGCCAGCTGCCGCCTTCGGCTGTACAGGACAGTGAGGGGAGGGGCGGTACATTGCAGCGGAAGCGTAGGGAAGAGGAACAGCGAATAGGGGAAGGAAATTCTTGTTCATTTGCGGTGCAATTCAGATTGATTCATTAGCCTTTGATTTGGAGGAGGCGACTATCGGGGGATGTTATTACTTGATTGGTGGTGTACAATTCTTGGATAGGATATAGGTTTCATTTTTTTTTGTCTATTAGTTCAGAATTGTTTCATTTACATCGATGTTCAGTAAACTAGTATAATATGATTGAATTGATTTTAATCAAATTGAGTGGATCCTATTCTTATGCGTGTGCCAAAATTCTGTTGTTTGTGTTACTCTCTTCATGCAGAGATCCACCCAGAATGGCCTAATCTCTTGATATTTCTATTTTGTTTACTATGTCAATCCAGAATGGGCTAATCTATTGCTATTTCTAGTTCGGTTACTCAGTTCATCCAAAATGGCCTAATCTACTGTCATCTCTATTTTGCTTACTATGTTCATACACAATGTCCTAATCTATTGCTGTTTTTCGTTTTGCCACACCCACACACCATTTTGCTCATGTGTTCTGGAAGCTTCCGTTGCTCTGAAGTGGTGATGGCTTGTATGTTCTGACTTCTGAGTTTCTTGACTGTTACACATTAGCAGGAGCATTCGAAGTTTGAGTAAGAGCATTAAGCTATTAGAGGATCTTTACAGATGGATTGCACTGCACACCTGCACAGCTAAAAAGAACGCAGAAAAACAATAATATTGTAGTTATTTAAGATGAGCCTTTATATCAGAAAGTGGAAGCATAAGATAGGGACCTCTCAACAGACTAATAATACAATATTAATACTACTAATCCTCCAACTAACTCCACCTAAATTTCCACAAAACTAGTAGTAATACAGATAACTTCTCTTTAAAAATTCCTAAACGTTGGAATCTAGGAGTGCAGAGCAGGAATATAGGAAATTGAATTGAATTCAAAGTTTCAAACCTTTGGCAACCATGATCCATCGAATAGCAAAAGGCTGTTCTCTGAAATTGTAGCAGCAACAGCATCTCAATTATGTTCTGTGATGATTGATGAGACTGAAATGTAGCAGCAGAACAGACGCTGCCCATCTTCAAGAACATGTTCTGATGATAATTTTCTAAGCAGCTTTAGACTAGTTGCAGGCTTGCAGCTGAACGTCACCCTCCCATTTTCCGACTACAATTTTAAAACTTTTTAGCGAAATCTTCTTTTCTTTTTTCTTGCGAGGGCTTATGCAGAACTTTCTGAATCATTAGAAACTGTACAAGTCATTTTCGTAGGGAAAGTAAATGTCTATAGTTGATCTAGGATTCAGCAAAATTTTCACTTCCCTCACAAGCATGAGGAAGAACAAAAGCCTCGATGCCCACCCATTTTGGGATGAGTTGATCAAGTGTCGGGAGAAACTGGACCCTTACTACACTGCATCAAATATCAGCCGCTAATTTTCCTATCGGACGGCTCTCAGAGCACAATACCTGTTTCCACATTGCTTGGCGAGGGCGCAAGGCTATACACCCACACTTGCCCAGCCTGGAGGCTGCCACAGACCAGCTGGAGAATTGGAAATGCAAGGCAAGTGCAACTAATGATTGTCTGCATTCCTTGGCCTTTGCCTCTCTCTCCTTCCCTCTCATTTTCTCCATCCTGTGTGTGTGATGAACTCCACCTACTGGTCATCAACCACCCTACTCAATTGTATCCAATTCCTTTCACATGGTTCATACCCGTATCCTGAGCCGAACAAAAAAAAACACGTTAATGCACTTCAGGCGGCCAAGCTACCCTCCTGGAAGCTACCGATTTTCGCCGCTATTATTAGCTGCAGGTTGGTGCCGCCACAGCCTGCAGTGTCGGCCACCGTTTCCAGACGCGTCGCGGCGCGTGTCAGCGACAGAAGTTTCAGACGAACTGTCCATGGACGATACAGTGATCCAGTACGAGTTCTTTCAGATTCACGACGTGCTGTGACATCCAGATTGAGTTAGAAATTGATCGGACGGTTAGCACTTGGCGCTCGGAGAAGGTGTCATTTGCGGTGTAGCACTTGTGCCGAACTGAAAAGTGTTAGGCCGCAGGATTTCGTTGCAACAAGATGATCATGCGGTGAAGTAGTAGCAGTAGCAGTAGCAAAAGGCGCGCCAAACTATAGGGAGACAAGTTGTTCATGTCGGTGGATGAGTCGAGAATTTGAACTAAATCCCGACAATCTACGTGAATATGTCAGAATCTTGGCCAAACCAAACAAGACCTAGAAGGTGCAACACTTAGGAGTTAAAGAGCGTAGCAAACTCAGGCACCTAAAAACCAACCACCGCAGGCCATGGGGCCGCCGTGGCCACCAAAGCTCCTATTATCCTATATGTATGGCGACGTTAAGTAACAACATTATAATGGCGTCAGAAAAGCAGGAGGGGGCTATGACAATGGCATTTGAGTCCAGCTAATTAAGTGTAAGCTTTCTTGTGCCATACCATGTGTAGGACTAATCAGAAATAAGCATGTAGATTAAGTTGGTATTGCGGTTTATGGATTTTTTTTACGAAAAGGCAGCAGCGTACCTGATCATATTAATAGAAGTGAGGATATACAGGGGAGAAAAACTCTCCAAGACAAAACCGAATAAGAGACCATAAAAACTACAGGCTACTAAAGAGTAAAGAAGCTACTTGTACATGCTATCTAAAATAGAGATAAAAAGAGCGGGGGAAAGGTACTACTACTAACAACACCAGGAACTACTCATCCTGTCACAACACACCAAGGAGGAGATCAACGACAGCCAACAGGTCTAGACATGGGGTATCAAAACACCCAACTTGGCAGCACCGGCCTCCACCCAAAGTGTAGTCTCATTCTTCATCTGGTTCAGCAAACAGTCTGTTCGTTGGCCGATTTGTCTGAAAATGCGAGAATTCCTCTCATTCCACAAAGTCCAGCAAATGAGAATCAGCAAAGAATTCCAGTCATGCCTTAGCTGGGGTGCAACATTGAGGTAGAATGAAGCCACCAATCCTGGAAATTATCATAAGTTGAAGGTGTCGGTATTGCAAGCAGCCCAAGCCATGCGAAGATAGATTGGAATACTTGAAAGGAGTAGGACTGTAGGAGCATTCAGCTAGAAGATGGTTCATTGTTTCCGGGTGGATTGAGCAAAGAGGGCACACCGGGTTGTGCGGCCATCCCCTCTTCGCCAAGTTGTCAGCCGTTAAGCATTTGTTTTGTAGAGCTAGCCAACAAAAGAGCTTACATTTCGTCGGACCCCAACATTTCCAGATGAGTGATGCATTGGCCGACCGAATTGAGCCCTCAAACATGAAGTAATAGGCTGAGCCGGCTGTATATTTACCTGATGCGGACCATTTCCAGATCAGTTTGATCCTAGCCGGATCCCATCCCCCTCGTCTAAACAGGCCAATAAGTTTTATATCAGGATTTGCTCTGCAGTCGATATGGATTTAGAGACCTTGCTCCTTGCAACTGAGCTTTATCGTGACCACTTTTAGGGGTCAAAACGGGTCAAATATTGCTCTTTTCAGTATCTTAATCCATATTTTTACCCTAGATTTGAAGTCGGATACTAATACGGATTTACGGGATATAGGCACGAGGCAAATCGGTCACGTATAACTTAACGGAAAGTGTACACATAAAGAAAAGATATAACTTCACCAACGAAAGTGTCAAATTATACTACTTATTAGAGAATTATTTATCATACTTAACAATATAAATATAATCAAATGTAAATTCATATTATATATTAGTCAATGACTAGAAAACCATAAAGGATATTAAATAATATTTATGTTTATCGATATCCATTTTTATTTATCGGATATCCTATAAAATACGGATCGGATAACGCTCTTCCCGTATCCTCATCCATATTCCATGATATTTTCCAGATACAGATGCAGATCGAGACAAAAAATGGTATCCCAGTCGGATTTTTCCGGATACAGCATCGGATCGGACGGAAATTATCTATCCCATTTTCACCCCTAATCACTTTACATGGTTAAAGCATCATGCTTCTAACAGCTCCCAGCGACTTCTTCTTGTTATTACTCCCTCCGTTTTTTAGGCGTAGTTTTATAAAGTAATTGGATTTGTTACGTGTGGTTGTTATCACTAGATTGTCACAAAATATACTTTCTTATTATTGTATTTTTTATAATTTTAATAACCTATAATTAGAAAAATTAATGATTAAATATATACATTAAAGTCCGTGCCAATATCCAAAACAAAACAAGTGAAAAAGAACAGAGATAGTATTATTAAAGGGTAAAAACTTCGGAATATCTCGCAATGATTTGTGTGTGTCACTTGGATTGTGAGGCGTTGATTAGCAGATTTGGTTAAGCAACGAACGGGAATCTTACTGCTCGGTAGGTCACCTAAATGCGTGCAGGTTGCTAACTCCCTGCGAAAGGAATATCAAAACTAAGGTTAGTTGTACAGAGCCCTCCTTGCCTGTATTCGTTGCACCAAATTAAAGGCCTATTCTAAAGAAGAAAGGCTGTGCAAAGACTAGTCTTAGTCTTAAGCCTTTCAAATACAGGACAAATTTGGTGAGGTAACTGGTGCGACACCTCACTGACTTTGAATTGTGAAAACTCAACATGAGAAAGAGATGGCCCAAATTACCTAGTTTCAAGGCCTGTTTGCTTCTAGACCTGGCCGCCACCTGTCAGACCAGGACAGCAACCTGGCGGCTGCCTCTTCACTGTTTGTTTTGATTTCAGGCAAACCACCAGGCCTAGGCTACGGATCGGCTTTCTGATCCACTGTTAATTGCTTTAATCTAACGATCTATTTTTTATTCATCAATTCCAGACATATACTTCAACCAAACAACTAATCTTGCGTTTGTCGATGAGACAAAAATCATCTACTTTCTAGACTACTTTCAAACACTACTTTTTTCCTGGCATAGAATCTAGGGCACCAACCAAACATACCCCCATTCACCGCCCTAGACAGGGAATAAAAATTACATGTCTTAGCTTGTACGATTGGTGTATGCTTTTGCATTAAAATCTTTACAAAATGCAGAACGACAATGTAGGTGAGGACTAGGGTATGCAAGAAAACTTTAGTATACAAAACATCGATAATAATCCAACAGTAGCGAATTTTTTTTTGAGTTAATTCCTTATTTACCATTGGAAGTTGGCGAAACCCATAAATGCCATCGAACTGCTCATCCTTGTATCTTACTAGTTCTCAACTTTAATCTCTTCTTTGCCACTCGGTTGATTAATGATGGATTTGACAGATTGACTTGAGCGCGAAAAAGCGATTTTTATAAGTATCTTTGAGATATTTAGAGAATTGTTTGACATAGTAATATAGTTCCACATATTATGAAATTTTTATGGAAAGTTCTGACATAGTTTAGATTATTACATAATTTTATAGGGTTTTATTTGCAACATGTTTTTCTCTAAAAATCTTTAAAATTTTTGAGAAAAATATTACTATGTCAAAAATTCATAAAAGATTTCAAAACAATTCTAAATAATGCACTTAGGGGCAAATGGTCTTTCACGCCCAAGTCAACGGTCAAATCCACGGTCAACTCGACCGAGTGAAAGAAAGGATTAAAGTTGAGAACGGGTGGCATATAAGGGATGAGCAATTTTTCGATGGCATTTTAGAGATCACACCAACTTTCAATAGCAAATAAGGAATTAACTCAATTTTTTTCAACAGGGCATTGAAATATGAAGCGATTGGTACCGGTTCATCGAGTTTGCTAGTAAAATCCGGCGAATGAATTCACCGAGAACCACTGACATGACAAGAACACACTGAGCAAAGTACAGTCTACTCCAAGGCATCGGATACTTGGGGTAGGGTAGAGGCCGGGTCACCCTTACTTGTCTCCTAAGTCATTGAATATGTACAGATGCAAACCTCGTATTCCAAGACTGGTCCTGCAGAACAGATCAAACTAGACAATTCAGGGAATAAAGGCACATAGATAGATAGGTAGCATCAGTACAGTAAAGAATCAAGGTTTTGGACTTTGGGGACTGAAACCCAGATGGAAGAAAAGCTAGCAACCCCCAACAACAGCGCATCAGATCCAACCAAGCAGAGTCATTCTTTACCTGCGGGAAGCGAAAGCACCGCATGGGCAGAAAGGCAAAGGCGATTCATACATGTACGGAGTAACTCCTTCTCAAAAAAAATGTACGGAGTAACTCGCAATATCCTAGAACTTGCACAGGCAACTGCATCACTCACGCCAGCCAGAGAACGCCACCACCTTAGTGTTCTCTTCGAACTGTAGCACTAGATGTAGAACGTTCATGTTAGATCATACATGTGACAATGTCATAATGCTAGTCAATGTAAATCCTTTATATTATTCTCTTCAATGCAGACAATCCGTTTTCCCAACCTAGGTATTGACAGGCTCACTTTTATGTGAGAGATTGGATGGATTTTTAACAAAATATATACTACATCCGGCCACAAAAAAGTGACGTTTTGGATATGAACACGAACCTCAAAACACAATTTGGACTATTAATTTCTATTTACAAACATAAATAAATTATAATAGTTTGAAAATACTTTTCGAGACAAATCTACACACATCATTTTCATATGTCCAATCAAAATATTTGTAAAGATATCGCCAACTAAAGTTTACACAGTTTGAATGCAGGTACCTCAAAACGCCACACTTTTTTTAACGGGATGCTATGAATTAAAAAATTATGTCAAATTACAGATTCTAAACCCCCTGAAACATACTTTCCCAATCTTTTTTGTTTTTTTGCTCCTTGATGTAATAGACCATCTTAGCGTGCTCCTCCTTCCACTTCGGCGAAAAGAGGCCGCTCAACGGGCCAGAGTCAGAGATGCCGGGGAAGGGCTCCTCCTCCTCCAAGAATCTCATGAGTTTGTCGAGCTCCTCCGGCGTGTGAACGACCCGCAGGGTCTTCTTCACCCCCTCCTCCGCGTCAGCTGCCGCCTTCTCCCACTCGGCCTGCACTTCCTCCTCTTAGATCGGTTGCTTCCCCACCTCCTCCTGCGTCACCCTCCCCATCTCTCCTCCCCTCACCCGACCGGAAGATTCAGATAGTGACTAGGAGGGTCGTCGTACTCGGGGATCTCGATGTAGCCCTTGGCGTCGTACTGAGCCTCAGCACGGCTTCCGTGGTCGTCCTGGTAGGCTCGTCGAGCTCCTCTCTCGCGAGGCAGGCGGCAAACGGGCCAGCAATAGCAAGGTCGTCAACCAAACGGACCCTCCTCGACTAAGCGTCGGAGGCGGTCGACATCACCTTGCGGCATCAGTTGGGTCTCTTCACCGCCTCCTCCTGCGTCACATTGTCCTCCGTCATGCAATCCTGTACCTCCTCCCGATATTCCCTATCCCATTCTCCGCCGCCATTTACGGTTCGTCTCGGCTTCTTGGTCGATGGGTGGAGGCGGCGGCTTTGTGTTGTTCGTCGGTCGGGCCAGAGACCCTACCCCGTTAATATACCCTCGAACGCGCTGCGAACGCAAACCAAGCGCGCCTTGGGACTCGGGTCCGAAGCGGGCTCGCGCGCGGCCCCTCACAGATCCCTCTCGGTTCCCGACTCCAACGTACACATGTTACGGTTGTAGCGTTGCGCGCCTGGATGCGAAGCCGAGTATGGATGGATCGCTAGATGAAATAAGAACTCCAGAACAAAATTACATATCGCCAGAACTAAAGTGAGGAATAAAAGCGGAGCTAGTTGGATCCATGGACGCAACGGGTGGGTGGTTGAGTTCGGTTTCGTTGCCATTCCGCTGGCTCTTACTTGCGTGCCGCCTGCAGATCGGGAGGAAGCGTGCGGTCGTAGGTGCAGGCCTTGGCAGCGGCGTACTCCTTCAAGAGCTTCGCCACTGCTTCCTCCCTCGCCCTGATATGCTCATCGTGCATCTCCCTCCACTTGGAAAAGCGACCGGCGAACGGGGCAGGCCCGTCAGCAACGTCCGCGAATGGATCCGTCTCCAAGCCTCTGGGAAAGTCGTATCCTCTTGCGACATCAATCGGGTCGTCTTCTTCACCACCTCCTCGTGCTCCTTCAGAAGTGCCATGATCGCAGCAGGCAGCAGCGCTTTCCTTCTTCCTCTCCGCCGAAACGAAGTGGCTGAGCGAGTCAGTGCCACAGAGGCCGGGGAAGTTCTCCCGCTCCAGGAGGCCGCGGTTTGTACAGTTCCCTGGGCCAGAGACCCCACCCGTTAATATAACATGCTGCGAACGCATTTGCACCCCGGTTCCGATGCGGGCTCGCGCGCCGTCCCGCACGGATCCCTCTGGGTTCCCGCTTCCAGCTCGCTTCGGCTGTGAGCAGGCGCAGGAAAGCGCAACGCGGAGAGCATGGACTGTAGTTGGTGGTGGTCTGCTTCTCCCGCTCGCGCCGTCGCCACCAACGCCCGCATACGTCGCGGGCATGCCATTTCCCCCCGGACGGCTGGTGGATGGGCTGAGCCGACGTTGGAAAATGTTGTCGGGGCATGATAAATGGGCGGCCTACCGAACCAACGTGCAGAGCCCACAACAGAAATCAAACACTCGATTGTCACGAGCGATTCGTCACGGCTTCCATGAGGAGAATGGCCAGAGCCCGCCCTGCTCCAACGTGCAGCAGCTCAGAGTTCTGCGGACACGGCCCTAATGGGATGTTGCTACTCTGCCCAGAAACATGCGCTCCTTCGACGACTCTCTTTCTTTTCCCACCTTTCTTAGTCTGCATCTCCGCAACATGAGCTTCGAGAAGAACCATGATGTAATAACGGTGTCGCTGTGACAAAAGCTAAAAAAATCGTATGCAAGGTTCATCCTTGTTCCAAATTGTGTGTTTATATGAAAGAAAAAAACGTGCTTTCAAATTACTTTTTAGAATTGCTCCAGACCTACCTATTGGAAAACCATAGGCTTGGCCTAGCAGCCGTCCCATAGGTGGGCGCTCTATCCAAAACCCTAGCAGAGTCTTTAGTCTATAAATAGGGGGTGCTAGTCATTATAAAAGGCTGATCATGAGAAGAGAAATAAAGAGAAGCAATAAGTTCCTCCATATCTCTATGTTCAATCGACTATTTGTTCTTGTATTGTTCTATACAATTTTATGTTTGTTTACGAAGTGATCGATCGGACTGAACTCGACAGCGATGATTTCTCAACACTAACTACTACCTTGCACTTTGGAGGTGAAAAGAAGTATATACACACAATCACCGATGTTTTCGGATGCTATTGTGCCAATGTAATCATTCAAAGACCAGTCCGGCGATCACCCAGAAATGGGACCGATTATTAAGGACCTAACAAGAAAAGAAAAAGAAACCATTGATAAATTGACAGGACCAAGGGCCTGTTTGGAGTGATTGTGGTTTTCCTCAAAAGCACCTTCTGGCTGAACTGCAGGGATGAACGGTTTGGCTGAAGAGATTTGGTGTTTGTTGTCGACTTTTAGGTAAATTTTACCGCAATTTTCCGAGATGAGAAATGTCTGAAATGCCCATGAGACCAGTAATAGCTTGTTTGATGTTGTTTAACGCGATTAATAACATTTAGCAACAATTGACGATTATTAACAACGACTAGCGCAATTGATGATGACTACCGCAATACATGATGACTACCACAATTAATGATAATTAACCACAGTTAATGATGATTAACACAATTGACTGCAATGAACGATAACTACGGCAATATATATGTGGTTTTGTGTTACTAATGTTCTAATACCTAGGGTTTTATGAAATTTACTCTTCCACGGGAGGAAAAGGAAAAGGACAATGCGGCGGCAGCTTGCCTCCATAGGCGCTTGCTGTGATTACCGATTACTCTCCCTAGGCCCAAAGTCAAGCATTTTGTTTCCCTTGCAAGCTACACCAAATGAACAAAGCACCATTTCAGCACCTAAATTAAAAGGTCAAGTGTAACCAGATTTGGGCTGGACACTAGGGTGTGCGATCCAGCACATCAGCAGCAGCAACAAAGCACAAGGCAGACAAAAAGAATCAAAGCTAACGAACCCAAATAACTTTTTTTGCCAAAGAAGGCAGCAGCAGCACAGTTACAGAGAACAAATCGTCCTTGCTCCATAATTCATTGTGTCAAACCATCATGAATGCACTCACTACACACACTAGCTACTACCACTAAACTGCATCAAATTCTCTATGTACATAGCTGCACTTTCTACTGCTAGGCTTTATCATCTTGTCCCTCAGAACCTTCTATGTACATCAGCATGTCGTGGAATAGATTGTGGAACAGCCGAAGCAATCAGGGTGCCTCCATGCTTCCATGTGTATTGTCACAGCTATCAAGAACAGAATGGCAGACTGAATTGTTGTGTGCTTCTTGGTTGTTTGATTTCTGCCTTATGAGCAAGATCTGATCAGGCCCAGGTTGTACAGATTTCTCTTCACAAGGTTGCCCAGGTAGAACAGCCCAATGCCGCCGCCGTTGCCATCATCCCGGTCACCCGGCCCGGCCTTCTGGTAGAGCTGCGACCGGTGCTCCTTGACGACAAGGCAGTCCATGCCAACCCTCTCCTCTCCCGAGTGGGGGAAGGTAGTCCGTTCCCTTGTTGGCTGAAGCAGCGCAGATTGCCAAACCCCACTCGGAGATGGTCGCTTTGCATTGCAGCACATGGGCATTTGCTCCGTTTCTTCCTAATACTACTTGTCAAGGTCAACAAAGGCAAGGCATGCCGGTTGCCAGCATTGGGGAAGATGGAAGGTACGAAGCAAATAATTTGCGTTCCCGTGTCCAAAGGGCATAGCTACTGTTGTTTATGTGGATAGCTGCAGTTCTCTATTGAGTATAAATTCTAGTTGTTTGTGTGCTCAGGTCACGCTGGTTAGGTATTCTGTCACTATGTGAAGAAAAAGGCAACATTCCCATAAATTTGCATTTATATGACCTGACAATTTGTTTTTTAAAAAAACAAATCTACCTTGTCAAGACTTATAATCAAAAACTTCTTTTGTAGCTGGGGGTGGGGTGGGGTCGGGGACTGAAAATGCAATGAACACTTTTTACAGATTCATCAGTTGAAGTTTAGCTTTGGATACGCCTGCCTACCGGTCAGTGTCCACCACAGCAAATGCTTTGACTAATTTTGTTGTTGGATAACGATGACAGGATATACTTGACACTTAAATAAATGTTTTCTTAATTTATGAAAATAATTAAATATGTCATGAAAAAATGGCACCGGAAATAGTTAGACCAAAGTAGTGTTGTTTAATATAGGTCAACCCTTTTCATGTCAAGCTCGAAATTTATGAATTTCAAGTAAAACTAAAAGTATGGAAAAATTTGCTTAGTAACATTACAAAGATGTACAAATTGAAAAATAACATCCAATGTAACGATCGCAGGTGGACCATAGGACCACATGTCATTGACATACCGATATTATTTTCTAACTCGTGAGATCGTTGTAGTGTTAATGAGCAAATTGCCCTAAAAAAGTAAAGGTCTCCACTTGTTTAGGGAGACTGGGATTTGGTACTAGTTTACAGGACTTAAACCACCATAATGATAGAACAGGTCAACATGGGCTAATGAGTGCTTCAACACTCTGATCTTGGAAAAGAAAGGTCAAACATCTAAACATTTCGCTATAAGTACGTAAGCAATAAATTTGACAACAAACGGAATTTTAAGCCTAATGACAACACAACTGAAATTCCCCACACCACACCTATTCTACAGAAATCAGAGCAAGCTTCGATTATTCTTGCAATTCCCCACAGAAACCGAGCCTCCAAAACACACTCCAATTGCATACCACCAAAATGGGAAGTTCAAATCAAGGTTTTACCTCTGGATCAGACAGATCGGGCCAAAACTTACGGGGAAATGGTACAGAAGCAATGGTGCCGTGATATTACGACGATCTGAACTGTCCGATTCAAGATTCAAGAAGAACAGATTAGATCAAGTGACATAATATAGTGTCACTACAGTGTTACCTACGGTATTTGCTATAGTCGGTAGGTTCACCACGATATATAGCATCTACCGATCTACGGGACCGTGGGTGTACCGTGTACGGGCGGGAGATAGGACACATCACATCCAGTATTCAATACAGCGATCTATTCAAAGGCCAAAACTCTTTCAGCTGGCTCGCTCAGTAACCGAAGGCACTGATGGAACTATCAATCATGGTCGCGAAGTTAACGTTCGGCTCTAACCCCTCTCCGTTTAAACGGTATCGAACCAGCTAGCTGGACTCGCCCTGCGGATAGATTTTGGACTTTTGGCCGCGTCGTGGCCTTGGCCGGCGATCTAACCAGCGCACTGTCGCTGCCACCGCCAGCCAATCCAGTCGAGAGCGCAACGACGCGAGTTCGGGAGCCCCGGCCCACCGTCCATCACGCATGTGCGTCCGAACCGAACAGAACCCTCCAGGCTCCACTTGAGAAAAATACAGCTACTGCAGCCAGTCTGCACGAGTGCCCTGGATCGGATGAACGCGTATCTGTAATAGCCTAACTTAGTACTGGATTTAAGCCGAACCATATCCCCTGCCAGGCAACCACTGGCGCTGGGAGTTGCTTTCACGGCCAAAACCCTTAAACCGCGCTTGTAGTGGCGTTGCTGCAGTTCATCCAGAGCTTACTTACGCCTGGATGTCAATCGTCCACATGAAATTCGACTCGAGTGTTTGTAAGAATAGGATTTCACTGAAGCATCCGTACGTCTTCTTGGCCATTCGATTAGACTGGACGGCTCCGGTCGAAACCCACTGCGTCAATTCCGCGTCCCAGCGGCAAACAAAAAGTAAGCACAAGTGCGTCCAACAGAAGCTTGCGGCGCCCGCGCGGTTTCCGCCTTGGCTCCTTCCTCCACAACGCGTCTTCTCCTCCTTCCCCGACGCAACCAGACCACGTCTCGTCTCGTCTCGTCCGGCCGGACGGCCCGGACCCAGCGAACAAAACCTCCGCCCCAACCCGAGTTACCCGACCAAGTCAAGAACACACACCACACAAGTCCCAACCAGACCAAACAATAAGGCAGCCGGCGGCACATGGATTCCACGTTCCATTCTCCCCACCCCACCGCAGCAATGGCTCCGGCCCCTCCCCTCCTCCTCCTCCTCCTCCTCGCCGTCTCCCTCGTCTGCCCCCTCACGGCCGCGCAGCCGCAGACGCAGCGCAACATCCAGACCCGCTTCCCCTCCACCCGCACCCCCGCCTTCGCCACCCCGCCGCCGATCATACCCCCGTCTCCGTCCCCCACGGCTCCTCCCCTCTCCCCGCAGTCCCCGTCCTCATCTTTGTCGTCCACGAAGCGCAGTGACATCGCCGTGGTCCTGGTGAGCAGCTTCGCGGTCTCCGGGCTTGCCTTCTTCCTCTTCCTCCGGCACGGCAAGAAGAAGGAGTTGACGGACACGGATGGGAACGAGTACTATAATGGGCCGCAAGATGGCGCCTTTGCCGGGAAGCGGCCGGAGAGGGCGCCGAGGCGGCCGCCGCGGGGCGGGGGCGGCATCGGCATGGTGGACGAGAACGGGCTCGACGCGATATACTGGCGGGAGTTCGAGAAGGAGGGCGAAGGCGGCAGGGGGAGGAAGCCCGCGGGGAGCTGGCGGCCACCTCAGCCGCCGCTGCCCCGGCAGCACCGAGCGGAGAGGAGACCGGAGGCGCAGTCGTCGCCTCCGTCCCCACCGCGGACGAGGAAGAACAGGATAGATCAGGAGCCGCTCATGCCGAGGGGCTCCCTGGACTCCGCGTCTGCGGCGTTCAACGAGTCGCTGCACGCGCCCAACGCCGACTCCAGCTGGTCCTTCTCCGTGGCTACCGCCGAGGCGTACGCGAGGCCGCCGCCGCCGGCGATCGCCGTCAGCTCTGTCCCCCGCCCGTCTCCACCACCAGCCCCTGCTGCTGCCCCACCAAGCGCATCGCCGTCGCTGCCGCCGCTGCCACCATCTATTACCGCCGCGTCAGCCGCGCCGCCTCCACCGCCACAGCCGAAACCAGCAGCCGCGTCGCCACCCCCGCCGCCGCCGCCCAAGGGCCCACCTCCACCGCCACCGCCCAAAGGCCCATCCCCGCCACCACCACCGCCGCCGGGAGGAAAGAAGGGAGGGCCGCCTCCGCCGCCGCCGAAAGGAGGTGCGTCGGCGTCCTCCTCGAGGCCGCCGGCGGCGCCGGGCGTGCCAACCGGGGCAGCGGAGCAGCAGGCGAAACTGAAGCCGCTACATTGGGACAAGGTCAATGTGGCGGCCACCGACCACTCCATGGTGTGGGACAAGATGACCGGTGGCTCATTCAAGTAAGCCACTCCTGAATTAAACGCCGCTTCTTATTTCCATTGCTAGCGCTTAGCACTAGTACTATTGCCGTAGCCATAGATGTTAATTCCCTCTTGGTGCTTCTTGTGCGTACCAGTAGTATTAATGTCGGTACGCACAGAGTACTACAGAGTAGAGACATAGGAACGGAGTACTAGTACTACTGCTGGCTAGAGCATGGACCCTGATAGTACAAAGTTGCACTTCAAATTGAAATAGGACTATTATACAAATCAATTAGGCATGAACTGAGGAAATTTCATTCGCATTTTAGCTGCAGTCTTGTAGAACCTCTGAACCTGGAGAATGGCGTAGTTGGCATGAGAAAGAATAGCCCCAGAAAGTGCATAGATGGAGTAAAAAGGCCTTTCGTTGGCTGTCATAAGCCGTTTTTTAGGCAGGGGCGCGTTCTTCGATCGGATCACAAACCTGCATGTCGTTTTTCGATGGACTCACGTCGCAGCATCCTCGAAAGGATGCGCAGATACTGGTGCCTTTTTGTGCGCGTATGTTCCATCTGGAGCTGTTGATTTAGTGGTAGTAGAGTACTACTACTTTACATGCAAGGTACGACAAGGTCAGATGGCTACCTTTGGTTTTTATATAACGCGCGTTCTCTTGGCTTACATGAGCGAGGGATTTCGTAGAATGAGTATATGGGGTTTCGTGGAACAAGTACGCGGGTTGGCGTAGCATGCTTTTCTTCGAACAAGCAGGAAATTTACTTTTCTTACCTTGACAGAATCAACTATATAGATTAGTGCTGTTCTTAACTTCTTTGATCATGCTTATACCTTTTAAAACTACTTTTAGCTTCTTAGGAAATACTATATCTTCAGTCGATACTTTGTAGTCGAAATCATGGTGTATGCTGGGAAAATTGTGGTCTGTATATGCGTCCATGAAGTTACCAAACGAACGAGTTTATTGTAAAAAATGTTTATGGGGACGGAGATACTTCAGCTTTAGCCCCAGTTAGAAAGCATTGATGTGAATTTAGGAAGAGGATGTGGACGCGGGACACCTTGAACTGGATCAAGATGGGCACCCAGTTGTCGTTGTCCGCTTGTGCCACTGGACAATCACTTGCCACGTCATCCCTCCGAATGATAAGAGAATCATGCACGAAAGAACTAGTTACACATTATTAGCATTTACAATTTTACATGGGTTGACAATGATATATTAGTCAGTGCTTGAAAAAGAATTGATAATTTTCAACTTTTTATGTGATCAATCAGAGCCATACTAACTGTGTCATTCTTTGTGTTTCCAGCTTGGATGAAGGCATCATCGAGGCCCTGTTCGGCACCGCGGCAGCAAACCGCAAGACGAAATCTGCAGACTCCAAGGACGACTCTGGTGGCTCCTCAAGCGGCCTCGGACGCTCAAATCCGCCGGAACAAATATTCCTGCTTGAGCCGCGCAAGTCGCATAACATTTCCATCATCCTCCGGTCCCTCACCGTGGGGCGGGATGAAATCATCGACGCCCTCCGCGACGGTCACACCGAGCTCAGCACGGAGGTCCTCGAGAAGCTGTATCGGCTCAATATCTCCAAGGATGAAGAATCCGCCATTCTGAAATTCTCTGGGAATCCCGACAGGCTTGCCCCGGCAGAGTCCTTCCTTCTCCACCTCCTCCTTGATGTGCCCAACCCGTTTGCACGGGTCAATGCACAGCTCTTCAAGGTAAACTATAGTTCTGAAGTTGCTCAGCTCAAGCAATCACTCCGGACTTTACAAATGGCAAGCCAGGAGCTGAGGACAAAGGGCTCTTCTTTAAACTGCTCGAGGCAGTGCTCAAGGCAGGAATCGGATGAATGCCGGCACAGCACGGGGCAACGCACAGGCCTTCAACCTTACAGCACTACGCAAGCTTTCTGACGTGAAGAGCACCGATGGGAGCACCACATTGCTCCACTTTGTCATTGAGGAGGTTGTGCGTGCGGAGGGGAAGCGCCTTGCCATCAACCGCAACTACAGTCTTCGCCGCTCTGGCAGCCTTGCCAAGACCAGCACCGACGGTGGCAACTCAGCGGCAGGCTCCACAAGCCAGGGGCCATCACGCGAGGAGAGGCAGAATGAATACATGAACCTAGGACTACCAATCGTTGGAGGTCTCAGCACTGAGTTTGCCAATGTGAAGAAGGCTGCAACTGTGGACTATGATGCGGTTGTCAGTGAGTGCGCAATTCTAGGCAACCGACTCACAGACATTAAGAGGCTCTTGGAGACCTGCGGAGACGATGGATTCGCAAGAGGGTTGCGAGGATTTGTGAAGGCTGCAGAACAGGAGTTGAAGGCACTAAGAGGAGAGCAGGAGAAAGTGCTTGAGCTGGTCCAGCAGACAACGGAGTACTACCATGCAGGTGCCACCAAGGACAGGAACGCGCATCCCCTCCAGCTGTTTATCATAGTGAGGGACTTCCTCGGGATGGTGGACCAGGCATGTGTGGACATCAAGAGGAAACTACAGCAAAAGAAACCACCTCAGCCATCATCACAGCCAACTACGGCGACGGCAGAGGCGACAGCGGCTGCCGCCATGGCTAAGGGAGCGGCTGATGGTGCAGCAGCACCGGCTCAGAAATCACTGGAAGAGGCAGCTAGCAAAAGGAAGAGAGTCATGCCAAGATTCCCGAACTTGCCGGCACACTTTATGAAGGACAGTGCAGACTCTGATTCAAGTAGTGATGAGGAATAGAATGAATGGAAAGGTGTAAATGATGCGTTCGTTTGAATTGGTTATTTTGGAGGTATAGATTAGCTGCAGACTGTACATAATGCAATATTTTCATTGGTTCTTTTCCCCATGTCTTTATATAAGATCCATATTGAGAAACAGTGTTTAGAATTTTGTACAAAATTTCATGTGAAGATATCGAATCGCTTGGAAAATGATATCAAAATTTCATGTGAAGATATCGAATTGCTTGGAAAATGATATCTTGGTTAACAACTGGTAACTATTTGAGCATGGTACAACAGAGAATTGCCTACCTATAACAAATGACCAATGCAGTACTTACAGGTTTCAGGCTTTCAGCCAGCAAGCTCACTTATCGGTACTCGGTCCATGACGTTGCAAGCAATTTGTGCATTCTTTTGGAGAACTGGATCTATGTCTGGCAATTTTGGAATCTGGGACATAACTTGAGTGTTATTATGTAGTGTAATGCTAATCATAACAGAGTATCAACGAGCTGATAGGAGTGTAGAGTCACCGAAAAAATCAAGAAAGAACTGCATTAACCATGACTGTACACCATAAAGAATGCCAACAAAATCCACACTGGAAACATCAGATATACTGAATCTCCATGCTTGAGAATATACCTGAGCTAGTAAATCGATCGTTCGTCTGAGAAGACGGGCTAAATCTCCATCATCCATTGCAGAGTCCATCATTATCTCTCTCCAAGTCAACCCTGATGCCCAGGCTTCAACCATTCCAGCAAACTGGGCATCTGTCTCGCAGGGTATCTGTATGCGGAGGAAGAGACAGATGAGAAGAGTGACAAGGGCAACAACTGAACAGTTGACTGAACAATACCGGAAAACAGGAACGTCAAATGCCAAACCTTTACAGCATGTTTCTCTTGGAGGTCGATGAGTGAGTTTCTCTGCTCTTCTAAATAGTTTATAACACCAGTAACAACAGAAGACGATTCATATACATAACTGCAGAAGGCCAAACAGTCAACATGACGTCTAAGAACGAAGACACCGTGAAGTTTGTACTCAAGAACGTTAACAAATATACAGCTGGATATTGCATAGAACTCTACAAGGCATTCTCATTTTAAGCAAAGGGGAAACTGACAAACGTGTAATTCTTTGACATCAAAATATTTCCACTTGGCACTTCATATTTTATACATTGTCTTTTCCCACAGGGAAATATATTCATAAAGCAAGATTTTTGAAGACATCTTAGTAGTACTGTTCATTGGCACTATATGTCGATGCTAAATAGGCCACGGCAGTGCATGTTGACGACTAATTGAACAGACATCTTTTATTGGTCTAGCAGATAATCGGTCATTCGGAGAGTTCAGTTCATGAATAGATGCCAATACAAAGCATATTTGAGACAGCAAATGTGTTGGTCCGCATTTTAGCACAGCACATGGTACAGATGGTCCAATTGATTTATACTTAGTATATGTGAGAGCATTTTCACCAAATTGGGTTGCAATAAGAAAGGGTAAGGAACTCAAGCATACAGATCGAAACATGATATAAGCCAATAGACATAGAAAATTGTAAAATGAAAAAAAAACAGGTGGTGTTGTAGAATTTTGTACCTGCTATTTTTCCAAGGACGAAGTTTGATCCCTTCTGACACTAAACTTCCACACACTGCTGCTAGCTGAGATGGCTTCAGATCCAAGAGGACCTTGTTCCTAAGAACCATAGCAAGCCAGAGCTCATTTTCCCCTCGTATGGCTGCTGCCGTCTCACCCAAAGGATAGATTACCTGAGTATTGATATCTAATGCTCTAGCCTCTTGAATGACTTTGCTAATCTGGTACATATCCATTTAGAGAACTACAAATCAATGTCTGATAAATTATTCATTGATGGCAAACATAAGCTCATAACTTAGCAATATGCAATCATATCAGTTATCCAAATCACTATGAACACCCCATCAAATCATGACATTTTTTTCTAGAGAAATGGTCGGAATTTTCTATCAAATCTTAGGCATATGAGGTGACACTTCTGTTGTGAGGTTGGATCAGAGGGAGATATTAATGAGGCAGTGGCCTGTGAGCGCTGGTTTAGTGGGAGAATGGAAGGTGGATAAGGCTCCACAGGCTGGGGCCGAAAGGGGGCATGGTTAGGAAGAGAGGGTAGGGGGAGGAACTGCCAGCAGAGGCAGCAGCAGATGATACAATGCCTAACATTATTATTATTTTATTTCATGTGGTTCACTGGTTCAGCTACAAGATTAGAAAATTACATTTAGGTAAGGAACTCCATGCATGGAAAAAATAAAAGGCAAATAGCTCAATTGCTGTGGCAACTGTTGTTGCGAGGACCGAGGGTAGGACATTCGCCCTTGAACGGTTAACCATGCTACCACCAAGGCTCTGAGGCTTAATTGAAGAGGAGGGAGAAGACTAAGAACTTTGTTTATTCATTGTTTGATTAATAATGAATACATGATATCCCTTTTATAGGGACAACCTGACTTGGCGTCTAAAAAATAATCTATAAAGAAACCTATCAATCCAATCTAATCTTTCCAACTATTAAAAATAACCTCCTAATAGATAAGATCATATCCCTAATAATAACTTGATAGATAAGGAATCCTAAAATAACCTACCTAAACAGCTATTCTTTATCCCGGAAAATCCATCAACCGAAAATAACAGTGCTACAACACCGACGGGTACTATTCACACGACCGCGATACTGTTTGTGTGCCTGCTGCAGTACACCGTGTCTTGCTCCGTAACATTACACCCCTCGCGGCAAAGCAACTCGTCCTCGAGCTGCGGTGGTGGCCACGGTTGAAGCCCTTTATGGCCCCATATTGACAAGAGTATCCGGTATCGGCGTCGGTTCGCTTGAGAGCAGATCACCGACACTCCGACGTATGTCGCCCAAGGAAGAAGCGTCTTAGCATGTCATGGCGTTGAGGAAGGCGTCGGCGGCATGGGCAACCGACATGGGGGAGCAGTTAAGCCCTTACTGCCATAGAGCGTGACGATCATGGTTATTAAGTCGTCGACAAGTCGGCAGAGAAGGACCGACTAGGCCTGGCGACTCAACTTGCCAAGGCAAGTCGGGCGACCTGTCGACTAGTCGACCAGGCGGCGGCAAGTCGGTCGACTTGGTGGGAGAAATGTAGGGCCCACTTATCAGATTCAGCTCACGAAGAGAAAGAGGGAGTAAGTGAGGAGGCGCGTGGTCGACGGATCTAGCTCCCAAAGACTGAGCTCTCCGGCGGCGGCCCTTGCCCTCGCCTGCAGATCCGCCGCCCATCGTCGCCTCGCCTTAGCTCCGGCGGCCGCCGCCGCCTCGCCTGCAGATCCGCCGCCGTCATCCTCGCCGTCGCGACTCCTCCGCCCTCGCCGCTGCAAATCCATTGCCCGTCGTCCTTTGTCGCCGCCTCTGTCAGATCAAGATTTCAAATAGCGACAATCTGGAGAATCGGGGTGATTTCAGAGATGGAGAAGGAGATAGTGGGGAAAGTACATTAGGGTTCTAACAAACTAAAGCTAGAGACTAATATGAGGTTTTTTCATGCTTCTCATTACCAACAAAGCCGGCCATATACCCCAGCTTAACTCAAAGTTTTTGACAAAGAAGTAACATAAATAACCGCCTCGAATACTGAGTTACAAGAGGTAAACAAGAAACGACATCAGTGCTGACGCCTATAGTAATTACGAAATCCATTCTGGACGGTCGGATCTCCTTTTATAAAGCCTCCGGACATCCTGGCCTTCCCTTGGAACTTAAGTGAAATCGACCAAACGTTGCAGTTGTCGCCGACTTCTTCAGTCGAGTAGAGAATCGGCAGAGGTCTTCAGTTTTCAGTCTTCTCTGCATTTCTGGGAGCTGACATTACCCCCCCTTCGAAGACATCCTTGTCCTCAAGGATTGAAATTAGGGAAAGTGCTCTGAATGAATGTGGAATCTTCCTAGGTCGCGTCCTCCGGCCCAAACTCAGCCACTGTATCAACCACTGCGAAACAGGTTCATTTCGGCGGGGAATTACTCTCCTGTCCAGAATGGCTGCTGGTTCTGTTTTGATCTTTCCATTGTCTCCTACCAAGGGTAATCCCCGCATAGGTACTGCATGAGTTCCAAGATGTTTCTTCAATTGGCTCACGTGGAAAACAGGGTGAATGGCAGCATGTTCGGGTAATTGCAATTTGTAAGCAACTGTACCGATTTTCTCCAATACTCTAAAGGGTCCATAAAATTTGGATCTCAGCTTCAGCGAACCTTTTATACCGAAAGCATTTTGCCTATACGGTTGCATCTTGATATATACCATATCTCCCACTTCAAGTTTCCTCTCCGACCGAGACCGATTGGTAAAGTATTTCATCCTCTCCTGGGCCTTGAGCAGATTCATCTTCAGCTGTTCCAGCATTAGTGATTTCTGTTCCAAGGTGATACGGGCTTCATCAGACACACCACCCGGCATAGCAAACTCTCGAACTAGTGGTGGGGGATAACCATATAAAGCTTGAAACAGGGTAATCTTCAAAGAGGTGTGATAGGAAGTGTTATACCACCACTCCGCAAGAGTTAACCAATCCATCCATTCTCTCAGTTCTTGAAAAGTCATGCTTCTCAAATAAGCTTCTACACATTGGTTTACTCGCTCTGTTTGCCCGTCCGTCTGCGGATGATACACACTACTCAATCGCAAGGATACCTTCATTATCTTGAAAATTTCTTGGAACAAGTGACTTGTGAATATTCGGTCACGATCCGTGACAATAGCAATTGGCATTCCATGTAACTTAAATATATTGTCCATAAAAGTTTGCACCACTTGTTGCACTGAGTATGGATGAGACAAGGGTAGGAAGTGTGCATATTTAGTAAATCTATCAACCACCACTAAAATTACCTCTTTACCTTTGGACTTGGGTAGCCCCTCAATGAAGTCCATACTGATATGAGTCCATGCCATGTCAGGGATCTCCAATGGATTCAACAATCCTGGAATGTGAATATGTTCTGCCTTGGTGATTTGACACACCGGGCACTCCATAATTAGCTTTTCCACCTCTTTCTTTAACCTTGGCCAATTCATCACATCATCTATTTTTCTTGGATCTGTAGCCACTCCAGACCCACTGATTATATACCCCAAATAGCCAATTTCGGATAAAGCAAAACAGCACTTACCCCTTCTAGCACTTAACTGATTTTGTCTCAATAATTGCAAAGCTTGGTGTAGATGTTCCACATGGTCTGACAAGCTCTTACTATATATCAATATATCATCAAAGAACACAAGTATGTATTTCCTCAGCTGCTTACTGAATATTTGGTTCATGAGAGATTGGAAAGTGGCAGAGGCGTTGGTTAGCCCAAAAGGCATAACTGTATACTCATAATGTCCCAAATGAGTCCTGAAGGCAGTCTTATGAATATCCTCTTCCCTCATTCTGATTTGGTGATATCCCGATCTTAAGTCCAGCTTAGAGAAAACACTTGCCCCGTGCAATTCATCAAGTAAATCCTCAATGATCGGCATTGGAAATTTGTTCTTGATTGTCATCGAATTGAGTTGTCGATAATCTACACACAATCTCCAAGATCCATCTTTTTTTCTAACCATTATAGCCGGAGAAGAGTAAGGACTCACACTTGTTCTAATTTCTTCCGACTGTAGTAATTGACTGACAATACTTTCCATGGCCTCCTTCTGGTGGTGTGGAGTCCGATAGGGCCTGATATTAGGAGGGTCCAGATTACCTTTCAATGGTATAGTATGGTCACAATCTCTCTTTGGTGGTAGCCCCCTCGGTTCATCGAACACATCTGCATACTGATGTAACAGATTGAGTACTTCGGCTGGAAGGTCATCAGACTCTTGATTCTCAGCTTCCTGTACCCAGTTAATTTGGATCATGCAACTCAGGATTTCTTTTTTCAATAGCTTCTCCAGTTTGGCAGCACTAAATAGACAGTGTTTACTTGGAATGGTGTAATCCTTAAAGATCACCGTCCGGCCTTCCTTTGATAGTGTCAGCTCTCTAGTCTTGAGGTTCAGTCCAATAGGGCTGTGGTCATATATCCAATCGGCTCCGAGTATAGCATCATAATTTCTAAGATTCAACAGCTGGAACGAAGTGTTAAAAGAGCACCAAGACACCGTAAAGAGACCTCTTCAAGAATGACCTTGGTCGCAATTCTCCTCCACCACAAAGTGACTTTCTGTCGTGGGCTCAGATCTAGCTTTGCACTCACTTTGACAAACAAATTCATGATCCATAAAAGTACTGGAACTTCCGCTATCTACCAGCAACACTGCTGTTTTGCCGCCAATTATAGTTCTCAAACAGAAGGTGGCCGGACCCGGAGTCCCTTTTTCAGCTTGACCGGAGATCACCAAAAGCTGTTCATTTTCCTGCTTGTCATTAGTCTCCTCTGGACTTCCTGGGGCGGTGATGAAACCCGACTCTTTTGTAGTTTCATGATCTGCCGAATTTTCGTCTTCCTCATCCTCTCCCTGCATCAAAATAGAGTGAAGAGCCTTCTTGATCTTGCAGGTCAGATTATGTCCGGGCACCCAAGGTTCATGACAATGCCAGCAGGTCCTTTTGTTTCCTTCCAGTGTTTGATTTTTTTCCTTTTCGTTTCCAGCTGCAGGGTTTACCTTGATTGGCCCGGTCTTGTAAGGGTTAGTGTTAAGTTTGTTCCGGCCAAATCCTCCAAACTGATTAGTTCTCCTAGCTTGAGCTGCCTTTTCTTCAAGCTTTGCAAACCAATAGGCCTCCAACAACCCTTTCGGCTGATGCATACTTACCCCAAATTTGATTTCTTCCTTCAACCCTCCTATAAAACAACTCAATAGGAATGCCTCTTGCAAATATGGGTGGTCTCTCCTCACTAGCTCCACACTCTTTTCAAAGTAATCGATATACTTGCTTACATTTCCCATTTGCTTCATAGTTTGGAGCCTTTCCACTGCCTCATGAGCACTTGCCTCTAAAAACCGGTCAGACAGCATTGCACAAAGCTGCTGCCAGTTTAATACTTGCTAGTTGATTCCCATTCCTTTAAACCATGTGTTGGTTTCTACTCAGAAATGCCCAATGGCTAAGTTAACCCACTGTTCCCTAGGAGTTCCTGACATTTCAAAGAACCGTTCGCACTGTTCCAGCCAGCCAATAGGTCCATCACCTGAGAATAAAGGAAGTTCTAGCTTTGGTCCCCTCAACACAGCATCTGCAAAGTGATGACTCCCACTGTTAATGTTCTGATTCATACTCCCCATTGTGCCAATCATATTTACTCCTGGGAAATTTGATGTATATGTCCATCCTGGGTGTGGTACTTGTGGTTCAATATGCGGATTGACATTCATTGCAGGATGATAATATGTCTGCATAGCTCCCATGGTATTTGTGTTTTGCCACGTCCATGGTGGTGCCGCTAGTATTTCCTGGCCCTGATTGAACCCTGGGTTCCACCTTGCTGGCATCGGGACAGAAGTTGGTGGGGTTCTTCTTTGAGTATCGCCATACCTCTCCTCGAAATTGATTTGGGATGTAGTTCGGACAAAGAAAGAAAAGGTAGGAGATTGGTTTGGTATTACCGTGTTGAGTTCCACAAAGAAACTCGTAGTCGCTCCTCGCCCTCCTGCTTTGCTCAAGATTCGAGTTAGATCTCCCTTGCGTCACCGAATCGGTCCTCCTCCCGGGACTCACTCGCTTCCTCTTCCACCCCCGTTTGAGACGGCTGTGAGAACTTGGCTAGCAAGATGTTCTTGATTTCAGCCACATCCGACTTCAGGGTATCTAACTCTTTCAACTTTTCATGGATCTTGATGATTTCTGCTCGGTTTTCCATCTCCATTCCTTCCTCTTCAATCGAGCCTTGAGATCTGGTCTTCACCACCATCAATCACCCAGATCTGGCGAGGCAAAGGGATTTTACAGCAGCAACTGGTCAGTTTGCTCCAACCTTTCCTCAAGCCGATCTCTGGTGCAGGATTCGAGTGCGCTCTGATACCTGAATGTCAGGACCGAAGATTTCAGCTAGCCTGACAATCCGGAGAATAGGGGTGATTTCAGAGATGGAGAAGGAGATAGTGGGGAAAGTACATTAGGGTTCTAACAAACTAAAGCTAGAGACTAATATGAGGTTTTTTCATGCTTCTCATTACCAACAAAGCCGGCCATATACCCCAGCTTAACTCAAAGTTTTTACAGCAAGTAACAGTAAATAACCAGTTCTGGAATACAGGTTCTGAAGAGGTAAACAAGAAACGACATCAGTGCTGACGCCTATAGTAATTACGAAATCCATTCTGGGCGATCGGATCTCCTTTTATAAAGCCTTCGGACATCCTGGCCTTCCCTTGGAACTTAAGTGAAATCGACCAAACGTTGCAGTTGTCGCCGACTTCTTGATCGAGTAGAGAATCGGCAGAGGTCTTGATTTCGATCTTCTCTGATTTACGGAGCCGACACCCTCGCGGCTCGCCGCCTCGCCCGCCGTCCACTCTCCCCGCCGTTGGCTCGTTGCAACTCCTTCGCCCGGGGAGAGGTCGGGCCGCAGCTCAGCTGCTCCCAGATATGCCCCTCTCTATTTCTCTCGTCGCCCCAACTCTCTGTTTTTTCTCTGCGATTCTGCGAAGGAGAGGATGGATCCGCGATTTGGGGTTGGAGGGGAGGAGAGGAGGGATCTACGAAGGTTGGAGGGGAGGAGAGGAGGTTGGAGGTTGGGGTTGGGCTGTGCTTTGCGATTCTGTGAAGGAGAGGAAGAATCTGCGAAGGAAATATGCACATAAGTAGATATGCAAGGAGAATGTGATTGAGAGAGTGTTGATTGGGAAAGGGAGATACGCACAGAAGTAGATATCTGCGAAGGAGATATGCATATGTTTTGTGCATAATTGCATATGTTATGAACTATTTTATGAACTAAAGATGGCTCTCTGTGCATATGTAGGCATTATGGCAGAGCAATCTTCAACTCCAACTTCAACTCTAAATCAAACATCAAGCATAGAAGGGTATGATCCGGCTAATGATCCTAAGCGGAAGGCTAAGTCTAATGATTCGGGATGGAAGTATGGCTTTTGGCCAGTTATTGACAACCGAGATTTGGTCCAATGTTCACTTTGTGACCGAAAGGTATCAAGAGGAATCAAAAGGTTTAAGGAGCATCTTGTGGGTGGGTTTCGAGATGTTCAAAAATATGCCAAGACTACAGCAACAATCATGAAAGAGATTCGAGAGACTTTGTGGAAGTACAAGAAGGGCAGACCACTCTTCCTAGATTATGATGATGGAGGAGAAGATAAAGATGTGAGTGTGACAACAACTGACAAGGAGTCCCAAGCCTGTTGTGTTAAGCCATGTTGATTGATTATGATGATTATGCTTTACTTTTGCTATTTGAGACTTGGGAACTTGTTGTCGTGTTACTTAACTATCGTGTAGAACGCTATTGTCGTTGAGAGCTTGATGTTTTAGAAGCTTCATTTCCTAATTACTCATTTATTTGTTGTTATGTACTTATGTTGTATGATTTGTATTGTCCTCTTTAATTCATGGCGCTATATTGCTCTCCCTTGAAGGTATTGTATGAGTTCGTCATAGTTTATCTTCATCAATCATCGTATGCTCATTCTTGTTTTTTTAATTCTGCAGCATGAAGGTCTCAAATCATGCTTCAAAGATGGATTCAACAAGTCAAATGAAGGGAGTTTGGACTCAAAATAAAGTCATCAATCCTCTTTTTAATTCAAGCTATAGATGCACTTTTCAATCACTGCAATACAAGGTATATAATATATACATATGTACATACATATCACTGCCATATGAACAGTATCTTTCGACTAGTCGGCAAGTCGGTCACTAGGAGGGTAGTGTCGACTTGCCGACTTAATAACCATGATGACGATGGCGGGAAGGACGAACGGCGACGCTAGCCCCTCGGTCGTTGCGCTTTGCATTGCCTATAGCACAGCATTGGTCGATCGTGTGGAAAAGATCGCCACTGGACAGCGGCATCCTTCCTCTAGCGGCGTCACACCGGGGGTGCAACCAAGGGTAGCGTTGCCCACTGGGGTGGCATTGGTGGCGCCGTTGTTGAGGAAGGTGATGGTAGCGCCGCCATTGCAAAACGCGATGCCTCCTTCCGCTCCTTCAACTTGACCATCAATGCCCACGTTTCTTAGAGGATGGCCATCATATTGTCAATTGAGGGGCCATTATCTTTTCGTTGCCAGTCTTCAATATGGCAAAGGGAGATAGTTCGGCACCGAAAGCCATGGTGGGTAGCTCTGATACCAAATGTTGTAGTCGTTGGTACCCGTCGGTATTGTTCACGCGTTTGCTATAGTGCATCGCGTCTTACTCCATAACTTCAATACTCTCTCTATTCTTTTATAGATGTCATTTTAGATTGCGTGCAGTCAAACTTTTAAAATTTTACACAAAAATATTTAGATTTTCCACATGGAAATGATATTAGTAGATGTCATAAAAAAAATACTTGCATGTCGTATATTATTTTTATTTTTTCAGTAGCATGTCGAAAAAGTAATGGTCAAAGGTGTGGATGGGAGACCATATTGATGTCTGAAGTGACAAGTAAAAGAGAACGAAAGTAGTATATTCTACTATAATACAATACAATATGAAAAATATTGCACTGATTTAGAAAAGATGTACTTAGAAAAAAATCATGAAACGTATAAAATGATTATGGTCACCTGCAAAAATTCTTTCCAACCGGTTGGTTCAATTTGTCTTATCCGCCGCGTCAAACGACGAGATCTAGCTTCCAAACGCCCAACCTTTTCTTTTGTAAAGTTTCTCATGTCGATGATCTTTTGAAATTCTTTAAAACCCTTAGTACTCCTGATTGTTTTCTTCAATTGTGAAACCTTCCTCCTCTGTTGTTTGTAACATTCTACTGAATCTTGATGTTCATGGGAGAATCGTTCTACCTGTGAAGGGTAATCAAAAGAAATTTCAGTGAAATCTTAAAGGGACTGTAAGTTGCAAGCGGTAATTCCTAACTTCAGACTTAGACATAATTTGAATAGCATTAAGCAATATATACAGAAAGAAACAGATGACGTACACATGGAGTTCTTACTACCGTTCTTCTGCAGATAACCATATACAAGCAGGACATAATTCCCCAGGGAACTTGTAGAATAGGGTGTTAGAATAGAAACTTTTTTATATTTCCTTATCTACCTTTTGTATTTCCTTATATGTACATGCCATATGCCTCTTGTACTCCCTATATATATTGCCTATTGGGCCTCTTGAATACATACACAATATTCATAACATGGTATCAGAGTGAAGGTTAAAACCCTAGCCTAACCTAGCCTCCGACTGCTTCTGCTGCCCGCTACCCTGGGAGGAGCAAACTCCGCTCCCGAGGGCGGCCATTAGTCATAGTTTTTTGCTTCGGCATCGGTAGCTCGCCGTCGAGGTTGTCGTAGATGAGGCCGTAACCGGTGGATTTGCCGCCTCCAAAGTGGGTGCGGAACTTGAACACGAAGATGCAGTTCGAGTCCTTCACCTCGTACATCTTCGCCAGCCGCTCCTTGAGATCAGTCATGGTTGCTGCTTCAGCCACCGCCGTGCCCCTGGATCTAACAGCCGCTGCCCCGGATCGAGCCACCGCCTCCGGATCCGTTCAAATCTGGTCGGGAGGTAGGCGACGACGCTAGTAGGGGGATGACTTGCTCAACCTCCGGATCCATCTGGCGCAATTGCATCACCGACGCCCCGTCGAGCTCTCCAAAATCTGCTCGGGAGCGCCCTTGCTGACGAGGTGCCAGGTGCCGTCGGCTTGGTCTATGTAGGTGAGGGCGGTGCGCTTGTAGACGGGGTTGAAGGGGAGGAAGTGGACCTCCTTGATGTCGGCCCGAGCCTCCTTAGGGTTGTAGGCGAGCATGCCGACCATGGCGGCATCGATGGCGTCCTGGTTCTCGACCCTCGAGGCCCTGGTGGCGAGCAGGAGGACCAGGTCCTAGTCGACGCACTTGGCGAACATCTCGATGAGGCCACAGTCGACGCCAAGCTTGTTCAGGGTGAGCGTGCCCGTCTTGTCGCTGCAGAGCACGTCCATGGCGGCCATCTCCTCGATGGACATCATGCGCTTGATGATGGCGCCCTGCTTCGAGAGCAGGTGGGAGCCGATGGCCCTTCTTGAAGATTCTGTTATTGGGATGTCTCCGCTGTGCTTGCCATCTTGACTGCATGGTTATGCTGTTGCTAATTAGTTTTTTTCTCTCTTTGAGTTCTTTTTGTTTCTGTTGCGTCTATCCAAGTCCCTAACTCTCTGTCTTTGAGTTCGTCTAAGCCATGCAAGTCCACAAATTTATTGTAAGTCATAGAAGAATAGGAATTCCTTTTGCATGGCCGTCGCCGCTTTTCTCTCCGAACCGCTACAGATCATAGAAGTCGTTATAATGCCGCCGCTTCTCTCTTAGTCAAGGTTGCCCGAGCTTCTAAGGCAGCCTTCTTCAAGATCAAGAGCCTCAGTTGCACTTCTTGTGCACTTCTTGCCATTGCCTTAAGCTTCGATCTGTGCCGCCATGCTCCTATCTATTCCTCTTCTGCTTGATTTAACAGCTTTCTCTATTCATGTCGGTTCCATCATCTTCTTCGTCGCGTTGCCGCTGTCGACTTTGCTCCCGCCTGCCTCTACTTTCTCAGCGCCTGCACCTTGTACTTTATGGGTTGTCGCATGACCCCGGATAGGCGATCTTTTTGATACTCGACATATTTTCCAAGAGCTATACGCTACGATGACATTATCAAGACTCGGACTTTAGATTTTCCATATTTTAGTATCAACCATTTTCAAATGCAATACTATTTCATACGTCTTGCATTTGAGGGGGTGTTAAAATAGAAACTCTTTTATATTTCCTTATCCGTCTTTTGTATTTCCTTATCTACATAGCATATCCTCTTGTACTCCCTATATATATTGCATGTTGGGCCTTTTGAATACGTACACAATATTCATAACAGGAACTACTTACATTCTGCCTTATGCGTGAAATGCTTAACAGGGACTGGTGAATTGTAGATTAGTCATTTGGGTAGTTGTCAAAAAGGGCATATTGAAATTATGCATAGGCAATGGTTGCATTGGTTGTCTATCAACATTAAAAAAAGAACTGTCAGTGGTATGGTGCGTTACTCCTGTGGTTTGACCACAGAGATAGGAAAAGGAACACTTCATCAGTGAACTTTTTAGAGAAATGGGGAGTGGATCTTGGATAGTGGTTAACAAAATTCAGAAATAAACAGATGAATAGATTCTTTTTTAAAAAAAAATACATGCATATAACAATCCCATTGGAGAATCATATAACAATCCCATTGGAGAATCAAATCTAATTTACCATAACTCGAGCACAAAGTCGCTGGAAAGCCAAGGAACAATTGCAAACCTCATCATCTTCTGAAAGGCTATTAAGCACGGGAACATTAAGACTCCACGACCATGTGTCTAGCGATCCATCCATGCATAACAAAGAACCATATTCTGATTTTGCAACTTTATCCCACATCATATCTTCACGCAAAAGAAGCTGCTTCAGGGTTTCTCTAGGGAGTGGACCACCTTCCACAGAAGGGACAGCGGGTAGACCTGTCTTGTAAACAGTTTTTATCCATTTTTCTGTGAATAAATACCATGAATTATCTGAACTCAAAGCTACATAGTAAGATGGATAATAAAGCTGTCCCCCACTATCAACTTCACGCTTTCCTGGACCAAGAGAATCATCTTCCACCTGCAATCGTTGTTTAACTGTCAAAATTATCTAAGATAAGAACACAGGAAAAGGACAGTAATTCACAAAGATAAAGAGATAGAAGAAAACTTTTAGAATTATATTCTTAGGGCATATCTAACGAAATTTTAGAGATACAAACAGCAAAGGATCAGTACAGTACTGTCCTTATCAGTTTTTTCATTTATCTAATAATCAATTCTTAAAGTTCCTAGTTCCTACTATATTGACAAGAATGTGAACAATAAGAAATGTAAACAATAACATAATTTAGTAGGTGTTAAAACCACATAGCTTGTCCCTTCTGCAATGCTCATGCAAGAGTATAAAACTCACTCACCATACTCACAATCTTTTGATCATGAAAAGAGCTGAGGCTTCCAATGAAGACAGCAGGAATAGTGTGTTGAACTGAATCTTTATCTTTGTACTGCAAGCACATGAAAGGAAGGTGACCACTTTCAAATTCTTCCAACCGAGTTTTCCATGCAGCCATTCTCTCTAGTTCCATTCTTTTTTTCAGTTCATTTCGTATTTGCTTCTCTTCCTGAGGAATAGGAGTGCAAAACATAAAAGGTTTTAACATACATAATAAGCAGCACATCCATCAACAGATTAAGAAAACCCTTTTTATTTTGCACATGATTTTTACTCCAATTCTCAGAAGTGTTCATGACTTGAAAGCTGTTGTTTTAAGCTTTAACTTCAATAGGCAAAGCCATGTGTCAATGTTAGCAAGTTAGGAAAATTCACATGTAGCATGGTGGGTATTTTTGAATAAATAGGTAAAATATAGGGACACTTGTTATAAAAGTTGATGACCAAATTGAGATGGATGCGAACAAAAGGATACTTAAGATTGCTTTGAGTTTAGAGTATTTTCAGAAGTGCAGTAAATTGCAAGGGCAAACTAAAAGTTTCCTCTAAAATCAAGCAATGATTAAATTTTAGTTTCTCTAGTTCGTTGGTCACTTTTGGGGTTTGTGGGGCTGGCTGTGCCCCGCCCCCTTGTAAATTATCGCTTGTACTTTCGCTTTCTTCTTAATGGAATGACATGCAAATTTCTTGCGTTCTCGAAAAAAAAAAGCAATGGCACAAAGAAGAGATCAATGGAGTATATCAAATTTCTAAGAATCATGGTCATGTGTGAGTCCCCAAAAAATTGTATTCAAGGGATATCATGCTTCTTTGTCATCAATAAAGTGACTCAAATATCTTTCAGCGTTATCAAGTCATAAAAGTAAGAATCTCCGATATATTAGATGGATTAATATTGGAATAAGTCCAATTTACCCCCCTGAACTATGGTCCGAGTCCAAAAAACACCCTGAACTACAAAATGTCATGGTCTAGGGGCACTGTTCACGCCGTGTTTACTGTTCACGCGTGAACAGTGCCGCCTCCGATTATTAGGAAAGTTTGCTATTTAGGAATCTATCTATTAGGTATTTGATATTATCTATTAGTTAGGCAAGTTATTATTGGATTGGATTGTTAGAGATAAGTTTCCTTATAGATTATTTCTTAGGGGTCAAGTCGGTCGTCCCTATAAAAGGGATAGCATGTATCCATTATGAAGCAAGCAAGAAAGATGAATTAATCTAGTCTCCCTCCCAAGGTTCTATCATCCCAGTCTATAGTCTAATCTCTCATCCCACCAAGCCGACTCCGCCCGGCCTTCTTCCTGGCGGTGTTTACCCCCTATGATCTAAGGATCATTACACAAAATCGTTCACTTTACACCCCTCAATTGTCAATACCAGATCAAATAACCCCCTCGCCCTAAACCACCCTGGTTTTAGCTGACGTGGCGTCCACAGGTACATCTTTCACTGACGTGGCGTCCACGTGTACATCATTAAAGGCAAAAGATTGTATTTAGGTTTTAATGATCGCCATTAACACAAATCAAGGGGAACAGTGGCTCTGGTCCGAATGCGCCACGCACGGGGTCTCTCGGCGCTTCGGCCATGGCTTCGCCGCCAATGAAGCGAGCTCAACCAAGGCGACCAGGTAGGAATCTGAGAAACTAGTGGTGCGGGAAGGTGTTGATCTGGGTGGCGGCGCCGGGTTGACCGGAGAGCGGTCTGGCGAAGATAAGCGGCAAGGCACGGCTATGGCGGCGAGGGTTCGTGGCGCCGGCCGAGAAGAGGAGCACGAAGCTTGGCGGCGACCCTCTGGACGAAGACGGGGTCGAGGCAAGCCGTAGACGGCAAGTCTTGAGGAAGGCGGCGTCGGGGCGGGAAGAACGCGAAATCCGGCGGTTGTGGTGGTCCGGAGCCGAGGGGACTTGAGGGGAAGCGTCCCTCGGTGTCGGCGGCACACGGTGACGAAGGTGGCGGCACGGCGAGTCGGCGACGAGGGCGTCGCGGCCGGAAAGGGGAAATGGGGAAAATCTTCAGTGAGCCGCCTCGCCACCGCACCATCATGCCGGTGAGCCGCCGCCCCGGCCAACCACGTCACAAGATGCCCCACGACGCGAGGATTCCATCCCCCACCTCCCTGCTCCCTCCCCGCCGCCGAGACAAGCCGCCGCCGCAGCCCCTCTTCCTCCGCCCGAGGCCGCCGCTAGACCGCCTCGGGTCTCCTCGAAGCCACCGACTCCACAAATGGCTTCGATCCCTCAGCGCGGCCGTCGCGCTGCCGCCTTGCCCTCCGCGCCATCCATCACGGCCGGTCTTGCGCCAGAACCTCATGCTCGTGGTGTCTGCCGCCGCCTTTTGGCCGTCTTGCCCACTGTCGCTGCCTTCTCGTATTCTGCCCGCCTCGAGAGAGTCCCCCCTCACAGACTCGCTCGCCGCTTCGCCGCCCGCCGCCTCTCGCTCATGCCGCCACCACCTCCTTCCTGCCGCCAGACCGCCCTCTGTTTCCACGGGCGCAATGGAGCAAGCCGATTCATCTGGCCACGTCAGCTCATTTGATGATTTGGATGCCACATCAGCACGAAACTAGGTGGTATTGGGTTGGGGGGTGGGGATGATCTGGTATTGACAATTGAGGGATGTAAAGTGAACGGTTTTGTAGTTTATGGTGTTTTTTTGGACTCAGACCATAGTTCAGGAGGGTAAATTGGACTTATTCCATTAATATATTATTAAACTACTACAGATCAAACCAAATCAAACAATGAATATTACCTTTAATTTCTTTTGTAGAAGGGAAATCTCAGCATAGTCTTCCTCTGATAGTTCCTCCCTACATTTTTGGTCAACGGATTCATCTGTAATTTCTGAAGAGAGGTACTGTATTTCTTTCTGTATTATTTCAAGCTCTTCTTTAGCAGCAACCATTACATTGCTCCCAACATAATTCCCAAAACTTTGCTCCACTAACTTTCGAGCTTCTTCTAAAGTTCTTCCAGGACGCTTAACCTTAACATCATCTGATTCTTTCTGGTTATGAGTAACTTTTGAACCCTGGACAATTCATTCCAACCCATCAGATAAAAGGTTAGGAGAAAACAGAAAAATATGCAGAAATATTACAGCAAGATACATACAGCAAGAAGATTCAAAACCATCCCGTATGATGCGGTAAATTGTGAAACAAGTGGCTCAAGTCCAGCAAAGATAATGTCACAACATTCTTCAGGCCCTTCATAAGGAGTCTGAACAAGAACAGAATGCCCAACTGTATCAATCCCTCTCCTTCCAGCACGACCTGCCATCTGGAATAGTTCATTTGGAGTTAAGAGCTGGCGCCCGGCATCAATTCTTTTGCTGAGAGAAGAAATCACAGCCGTCCTAGCAGGCATGTTTATCCCAGCTGCAAGGGTTTCTGTCGCGAATACTACTTTAACAAGGCCACGCTGAAATAATTCTTCAATGAAGGATTTCCACAGTGGCAAACAACCAGCATGATGGGCAGCAACTCCTCGCAAGAGTCCTTTCACAGCACTTTCCCGTATAGCATCAGGATATTGCATCCTGAATCTCTTGAGTTCCAGTTCAACTTCACTAGCCTCGCAGTCATGCAAAAGTCTACAATCCTCAAGATATTCAACAGCTGCATCACATCCTCTTCTACTAAAAATAAACCAAATAGTTGGAAGCATGTCATTTTCCCAAAGTTGTGATAAAGTGTCACGTATTAGTGGAACCTGCATTGCAAGGTAATCAAGAAATGGCATCCATTAGTCATAATACACTTTGACCTCACATGGACTAGCAAAGAAAACATGAGCACATGGGGTGGTTAAACTTTAAAGCTATTATGTGAGAATAGAATACAAGTCATAGATTTTTAAAAAGGTTTCTAATCCATACTTGGGAACGGCGCATATTGGTGAGCTCATGCTTTGACAACTGAACCTGTTTCGATATGTCCAAAGGGCTTCTATTTCCTTGCTCGTTTTTATTTGTTCTAAGCTTCCTCTTTCCTTTCACATAATAGAATTCACTTTTTGGAGAAGATAAGTTTTGGAGGTGAGACATTCGCAATTTCCTGTATGGATAGAACAAAAAAGATATATATGGCTCAGGTCAAGTGCTACCAGAAACAATGCGCATGGAGACAACATTAGAATGCACAAGAAATATAGTTTTAAAATGTTAATAACCAGTTCCTGGTATGGATTTCAAAAAGGGGTGAAAAGGGGTACAAGGTAAGCGATCAGATAGAATATTTGAAGAAATTATTTATGCCCTTGTCCCTTGATACTTCCAAGACTACACAACAATGAAAAAAAGTTTGGTAATGCCTAACAAAGCAAACCTTATCAGCATCAAACGTAGGACAGGGATAAGTGAAGACTTGTTTTTCTTGTTTATGTCGGAATAAGGCTTTTATTCCATCCAATGGGCCAAAAGGCCAATATATAACATGTACATAGTATAATTATGCAAAGAACACCCTACAATATCTACATATCTAACACCACCCTCAAACTCATGGTGGATCAACAACACTGAGTTTGGAAAGGTAGAATTTATGCTGAACTCTAGTCTGTGCTACTAACTGAAACTCCGAAAGCACATACTGAAGATCAATAACTTGGTCTTGCACCTACGATCGCATGTACAAGGCATCCACTCCAATGTACTTGGTGAGCTCATGCTTCATAGGATCTCGAGCAATGTTGATCGCACCAGTACTATCTGATAAGAGAGGAGTCGGTGCAGAAGCGGAAACACCGAAATCCTCAAGTAGCCACCGGCTGTGTGATCTCACTATCAACGATGCCATAGCTCTCAACTCACCAAGACTCGACAGAAATCAGATCGCTTTTTGGTCTTCCAGGCAATCAAGGAGAAACCAAAAAAAAACACAATAGGCAAAAGGAGACCAGCGATCAGAATGATCGCTAGCCCAGGTCGCATTAGAGTACGCCTAAAGCTGCAAAGAACTGGAGCGAGGAAAGAACAGGCGACGAGTGATGGTCCCGCGAAGACATCGCAGAACACGAAGAAGATGAGTGTAGTGAAGCTGAGTGGAAGCAGAGACGAACTGACTCAGGATGTGAACCGGGTGAGAGATGTCAGGGCGAGTAATCCCAAGGTAGACGAGGCTCCCGACAAGATAGCGGTAGCGAGTGGGATCCTCAAGAGGCTCACTATCAATAGACCAAAGGTGAACATCAAGCTCCATCGGAGTATCCACCACGCGCTGATCAGTGAGGCAAGCACGAGTAAGGATATCCTGGATGTACTTCTCCTGGGAGAGATAGTAGCCCTCGGGCGTAGAAGTGATCTCTATCCCAAGGAAGTAATGAAGAGGACCCAAATCGGACATCAAGAACTGCTCACTGAGACGCTCCTTCACAAAGGCAATGTACTGAGAGTCATCTCCAGTAATGATCATATCATCCACATAGAGAAGGAGGAGTGTCTGACCCCGAAGAGAGATGTGGACGAAGAGATAAGTGTCGTGATCACTGGCGGAGAAGCCGGCAGCAGTGACAACAAAGGAGAAGCGGTCAAACCAAGCATGAGGGGCTTGCTTGAGCCCATAAAAAGAGCGACGAAGGCGACACACCAAACCATCAAGGACAGAATACCCAAGGGGCGGCTGCATGTAGACCTTCTCACGCGGCTCGCCGTTGAGAAGGCATTCTTAACGTCCAACTGAGAGATGGGCCACCGTTGAATAGAGGCCACAGCAAGGAGAGTGCGAACAGTGGTCATGTGAGCAACAGGAGCGAAAGTCTCATCATAGTCACAACCATGCTCCTACTGAAAGCCATGCGCCACGAGATGAGCTTTATAGCGCTCAAGAGAACCATCCGAGTAGGTCTTGATCTTGTACACCCACTTGCACGTGATGGGAGTGACACGCGCAGGTAAGGACACAAGATCCCAAGTGGTAGTACGCTCCAAAGCAGCAATCTCCTCAGACATCGCGAGCTGCCACTCAGGGTGAGTAGCAGCCTCACGGTAGGTCGTAAGTTTAGAAAGAGCAGCGGCTGCAAAGCCGTAGCGCTCAGGCGGCCTGACAGTGTGACGATCACGAAGGTCGTATCTGGGAGGAAAAGACGGAGCGGGACCCAGCAAGGAGGGAGAAGAAGAACTGGGAACAGAGCCCAGCAAAGACGGAGACTCAACAGGGGAAGGAGTAGGCCGATGACGGCGAGAAGTAGTGCAGGGGAAAAGGTGGAATCTCAACAACATAGCGGGAAGGAAACTCCGACGGAGGGGGAACGGGTGGAGCCGGAGGAGAGGGAGGCGAAAAAGATGGAGGATGAGGCGAAACAGTGGTGGAAAGCTGACAGTCAGGAAAAATCAGAAAGGAGATCGACTCAGCTAGAGAATCTGGACTGACAGTGGGGGAACGAGGGTAGTAAGATCGGGACTCGTCAAAAGTGACACCCCGAGAAATCCTCATCCTGCGAGCAACAGGGTCATAGCAACGATGACCCTTATGCTCAAGACTATAGCCAAGGAAAATACACTCAACTGACTGAGCAATCAACTTGGTGCACTCACGAGATGGAAGAAGGACGAAACAGACACAACCGAAACTGCGAAGGTGATTGTACTCTGGAGCTCGACCAAAGAGACGCTCGACAAGAGTAGAACCCTGAAGAGCAGTGGAAGGCTGCATGTTGATGAGAAAAGCAGCAGTGGAAACAGCCTCAGCCTAAAAGTGAGAGGGGACAGGGGAGGCAAGCATGAGAGCGCAAGCGGTCTCAAGCAAATGACGATACTTACGCTCAGAGACACCGTTCTGAGTGTGAGCACCAGGACAAGAGTACTAGAGAAGAGTGCCCTGCTCAGCGAGAAAATGACGCAAAACAGCAGAAAGATACTCACCAACAGAGTCGGCACGAAACACATGAATGTCCGAATCAAACTGAGTGCAAACCATGGTGGCAAACATCTGGTAAATAGAGAGAACCTGACTACGAGAGGGCGTGAAGTAGATTCAAGTATGACGAGAATAATCATCAATAAAGATCACATAGTATCGATGACCCCCTTTCGAAACGAAGGGAGCCGGACCCCAAACATCAGAGTGAACAAGATCAAAAGGACAAGTAGAAATATAATCACTAGAGGGATAGGGGAGCTGCAGTTGTTTGCCAAACTTGCAACCCATACAATGTAAAGAGGTGTCCCCGGAAACAGGCCCAAGAACACCACGACCGACTAAAGACGATAGACGCGAGCCACAGAGATGACCGAGACAATGGTGCCACTGAGCGAAGGAGGTAGTGGAGGGCGCGGCAAGACCAGATGTAGTGGTAGTGGCTGACTGGCTGGTGGAGATAGCGGAAGGAAGATGAAGCCAGTCGAGCTCCCAAAGACGCTGCGAATCACAGCGCCGACGGCCAGTACCAAGCAAAGTCCCCGTGCGACGGTCCTGGACACAACAAGAGTCAGACTCAAGAACAACACGACAGTCGTGATCAGTGATCTGACCAGCCGACGTAAGATGCATAGTAAGTTGAGGAACATGAGAGACTACAGAAACATGAAAGAAGAAGTGGAAAGGGTGTCTCGGCCTGCAACAGAAAGAGGGGTACTATCTGCAATCTGAACAGTAGAAGGAAAATCTGTGAATCACACAGAAATGAGGTAGGTAGAATCTGGTGTCATGTGAAAAGAAGCACCAGAGTTCAAAATCCACGGAGACAAGATACCTGACGAGGAAGGAGGCGAAGGCGAGGAAGACTGCTGAGGAGTAAGAGCTAGACGAGCAGAACCCAAGGAGTCTGAGGACGAGCTAACACCGAGGTGCTGAAGTAGTAAGAGGAGCTGCTGTGTGGTGTCACCGGAGGAGCCCTGGCGAGAAGCTCTAGCTCCTGAGTGAGAGGAACATCCAGAGCCCTTTGAGATCCCTCCTCCGTTTGAAGCAATCCTGATACCTGTAGCCGTCACACCACGGGCATGCTACCCACCAGGATGGCGATAGCACGAGGATCAGCATCCTGCCATCCTCGTAGGCGTGCAACTTGTAGAGCTCTGTGGCCTCGCCAAGGCAAAGATTGGCGTACCGAGCCACAACACAGAAGAAGCGAGCGAATCGGCGGTTGAGGGTGAGGCGAATAAGGGTGCTTGCCAGTGAGATACCCAGAGACGCTGGTTATTCAGGTGAATCCTCAGGTGAACAACAACCCATTCCCGGAAGGTCATCCAGTTGAACCGAACTAGAAGAGCGGGATGGCGAAGGAGCCGCTGCCGGTAGAAGCCATCAGTGTTGACTTACCGGATCCGGAGTCTGGAGAGTAGTTGGAGCCAGCAGCATTTCCACCGAAAACAGAGCTCTCTGCTCTGTTTCCGTGCCAAGCAACGACGCGGCTCTTGCGGCAAGGCAAGACCTGCATGGGGAAGAAGGATCCCACCGGATCCGTCTTGAAGTGCGATGGCCGGAATCGAGTGGATCCGGCCCCGACAGCGATGGAGACGAGCTAGCCGCACCGAAGACGATGTGGACGAGCTCGTGGACGACGAGATCCGGCGGCCCAAGCGGCGTAGAACGCGCTGGAGGCAAAGGGGCGCACGGATCGGGCGTGGGAGGCAATAATATTCAACTGTATGGACATAGCTAATGGTGTAGGCAAGGCAGACCTAAGTAGGCCCTACTGGGTTCAGATGAACCCACTAAATTGCAGTTAGGCTGTTTCCAGTGCTCCACCCTGGCTGGTATCTTAAGTCTACCATGTAGGCAAAATGATGATATAGCACCATAGTTAATGAAGAGATAGGGTACTCTAGTATCTAATCTGGATACCGGTTCGGTCTCGAAATCCAACGCATAAAATTTATTGTGATCGATCCCGTGCATTGGGAAGATCATTCATGTATTGCTTTAATACATACCACAAATAGGCCACAATGCTCAAATACTAGTAAAGATCATGCATGTAATTAAATGAAACAGACTAAGATACTACACCATAAGAAACTATGCATTAGGAAGATAGTATCCTAACGCTCCTCATACATTAAAGAAACTGTACTAAGATACTGTCTATTAAGAGCAGCCTTAGACCTACGATAGAAATGAAGGTATTATGAATGAATACCTTGCTCCTACATAGACTTTTGTCAGAACTTGTTTTAAATGAACCTACAATTTAAGCCGCCTGAAAGCCATGTTGCCCCCAAATGACCAAACAGGGCAAGTACTAGAACATATCAATATTCATTAGAATTCTCACCTTGTTGCCTACTAATTTTGGTGACGTCTAGGAAAGGGCTGACTCCGCTACTGGACAATTGGTAAAACATGCACACGCGTGCACAAAAACACACACACACACACAGAGGAAGGTACTCCAGCAAAATTTTAAATAGAAATAGAAAGTTAATTGACTATCAGATAAAATGCAACTATTTAGATCAGTAGGTGGCAGTTGTCTACGTTCTGATTGGATTTTTCCAATTTATCAAAGGAGGAAACGAACAAGGTTAAAGTAACTATTGCTGATTATTGACAAATATTTACTGAAGTCACACACAAAGCAGCTAGCTGAATATTGTAATGAATACTTATTTTTATGCTTGCGTTTTTTTAAATAAGCTGGCGTGTATAGTGCCAATGAGAACAAGGGGGCAACCTATTCATTTTCTTTCCCTTTCCATCAAGAAGTGGTAGAAGAGCAGATTTCTTTGAGAAGTGCCAAGTAAGTGGAACCGGACGTTTGGTTGATGTAACCAGCTCTGTTTTACCGTGGATCTACAAAGAAACAGACGTAAGAATGGTTTTCACACACATAAAATCATGTCTTGTAGTACTGAAAAATAAAGGAAGACCAAAATGTATGGACACACAGCATATGACCATGCATGAGCATGCAAATGATCACAGCAAATGCATGAATGTGCTTGTGCATGTCTTTCTGGTGCTAATCACAATAGCTAGCTTATTCTAACCATTGTCAAACAAACAAGAAAATTCATGAAACAATTCTAAAGTGGTAATAGAGACTCTACGCCGATCATGCTACTGTAAGCCTGGAAGCAATGTAAATACAGTTTATTCACATAGTTGCATAAGCAATTAAACATCATTGCAAAGAAAATTAAGATGACGCAAAATAAGACGCGAAAGATACAATTACCTGACCTATCCAGCCAGCTAATTCATCAGGATTTGCAACAGTGGCAGACAAGCATATAAGCTGGACTTCCTTTGGACAATATATCACCTAATGAATAAGGATATGATAGTTAAGTCAATTGACCAATATGAACAGACATGATGAATTAGAGAGTAATAGAATAGCATACAGTTTCTTCCCAAACAGTGCCGCGTGAGATGTCACTCAAGTAATGGACTTCATCCAAAACAATGACATCAACTTGAAATAATCTACCTTCAGAAGCTGTCATACCAACACTGGGGTCCAAATAGAAGATGTCAGAATTCTTCCAGAAACAGGACAAGCAACGTCAGTTACCATCTATAATTAACTACCTTTAAAAGCTGAATCTCCCCAAAAACACTATTTCAAAAAACTAGACAAGTAGCTAAAAAAGAAACGGTGGGTATTCTTAAATGCACATGCACAACTGGGAGAAACTGACGCAGATATAGGCACAGTTGAATTATGATCTACTGCAACAGTTACTGCCACAGAACACTTCTGCAATATTTGCTTGCAATGGTTGTCGTAAGGGCAACCTACCGGCCCCCACGACCCGGCGAACACCGTCACCAGACTGGCCCTCCCCGTCACTCGCCACTGCACCACGAGCGGCCGGGTTAGATCTGCACCCTAACAAGACAACAACGAAGTAAAATGCATACCACTGGGCGACCGCGGGGTAGGAGGGGCATCCCCGAGGACTTCGGCGCCCCCGTCATAAACATGCGACGGGGTGTCGGCGCCGGAGGATTCTCCAACGGGAAGGCGTGGTATACCAAACGTGCCTACCGCCTCGTCTACCTCCGTCGCGGTGCTCCCGACCACCTCCACCCCGGCGCCCTCCACGGGCGAGGCGACTCACGTATCAGAGGAAGAGCAGCTAGACTCGGAGCACTCCACCCGCTCTGGGGTGCCTTCAGTCACCCTCTTCGTCGACCGCTCCATCATGTCCTTCGCAGCACGGGAGGGGCCGCCAGCGTCACGGGGACCAGCGACGCGCAGGGGAGCCACCGCAATCGGCCCCATTCCATCGAACTCGAGCACGTGAGCGCGCTTCTTCTTCCCCACGTCCGGGTTCGGACACTCCGAAAGGCAAACCAATGCGGCATACGCGCGATTCAGACGAGCCTCCCTCACGACCAAGCAGCGTTTCGCATGCTCTTCACCCGTGTAGGGGCCCAAGAGCAGCTCCGCCGCGCGGGCCGCTTCGGTGATGGGCGCAGCTGCCAGGAAATAACAAAGTTTACGCATTAGTGTAAACAAAAAAAAAAAGAGGGAACAAGAGCAAAAAAAAACATACCTTCGCGACACTTCACGATGAGAGTCGGGAGCCCGGACTCCGGAGCCCCGAGTTCCACACTCCATTCCTTGGCCAGGGGTCAGACCCCGAAGGCGCAAAACTCCTCCACCAGGTCTCGCGTGGAGAGTCGCTTCGTCGCATCCAGTAGGAGGTGGAGGAGGGCCTCCTCCCTCGAGGTAAGAACAATCTCGGGAGTGGCGATAAGCTGTATCAGTCCGCCCCGAGATCGAAGACCATCCTTCGCCAGAGAAGTGTGGTAAAACCACCTCCACGTCCAATCCGTCTCCCAACGGTTACGCGACGCTGGGGCGGGCACGTACATTTGGCACCGCGCCTTCGGTTGAAAATTGACACTACCAAAGTTCAGTGTCTCGCCCGTGCTCTTCTTTTTCTTCACTGGCGGCGCCGTCGTGCGAGTAAGCGAACAGCGCCACATGCCCCAAACCGATCGCAAAGATCCACTCAAAGATTCCTAGCTTTACGATAGAGTTCGGCGTCAATTGCGCCAATTCTACCCCGCAAAGCTGAAGCACCACGGAAACCAACTCGATGCAGGGGATCCGAAGGCCAGCATCAAGGAAAGCAACGAAGACCACCGCCTCGCCCGGCCGCGGCGCGGGCACCGTCTCCGTCCCAAGAGCCCGAACCATCGCAAGGCCCTCCAGCTTGCCCTCGTCCACAAGGGTCTAGAGAACTAGGTCCGTCACGGTAGACCTCCCTAGATCACTTGTATACGAAGCTTCCCCACCGCCCTCCTTGCTCCACTTCGTCATAACCGAAGTCCCCCTTCAAACCTCTCGCAAACAAGAAGCGCCGCAAAAAAGGAGGGTGCGGGGAAGTTAGATTGGCAACCATGGAATAGAGAGCGAAAGGGGGGTGACCCCTTATTTATACCCGTCAAGGGCATAACCAAAGCGGGAAGGCACCGAAGAGCCACGGACCAATAACAAAGCGACACGCGGCAACAACAAAACCACCCTGCCAGCGCCATTATGGCGCACAGCAACCACCCACTACACACGCTATCCAAAGGGGGCACCATCAATGCTAGCCGGCACGCGGTATTCGAGCAGGCGGTAACCAACCGCTGCGCACGCCTCCCGGGAACGACTCCGAGGCCAACCCCCGCAACGGTGGAGTCTGTCCAAAGAACGCTTCGCCAGGCCAAAGGGGACGGTGTGCCTAGACCTTCCAGGAGAAAGATGTGGTTTCAGCCATGACGAAACAGGACCTCGACCGTGAGGGGCTTGTCGTAGGGGCAGCCCACCGGCCCCCACGACCCGGCGAACACTGCAAGAAGGGCCCCGGAGGGGGTCCGGAGACCACAGGAGGGGCCCCGAAGGGGATCCGGAGACCACAGGAGAGGCTTCAGAGGAGGCCCGAAGGTCTCAGGAGGTTCCCCCAGGGGCCACTAGGCGCCCCGAAAGGCCACCTCAAGGGCAGCAAGGGTATTCGGGGCCCCCTCGGCCCGGAGAGGCAAAGAGAAGAGAAGACGGATGGACCAAGCGCACCAGCTGGGTGAGCCCCGTCATGGGCCGAAGGCTACATGTAGGGATAGGAAAAGCCTCTGCAGCCCCTATAAGGATAGTACCTTCCTAGGGATAGATCTGTAATCTCGTGTACCCTGTCGGGAGGCTATAAATAGCCTCCTACCCCATGTAAGGAGGAGGATTCCATTTTTCAGGACAATTAATACACAACTCTCCTGGCATCCTGTCCCCTCTTCGAGGATCTCACAGTCCCTCGTATAGACATCGGGGGTCCCCTTTTCCTACTATTTAGTCTTTCTTGCTACGACAATGGTGGATGAGGCAAACTGCCAAACCGGTATGGTACAGAGTGAATGATTGTAGCAGTTCGCATAGATCAAACTATATATCCTTCCTCCATAAAATACCTCTGATACAGCATGTTACGCAGAATCTCTGTCGTCATTATTAGGATCTGAGCATCTTTGTTGATAGCAGAATCTCCTGTAAGAAGACCAACATTATGATCACCAAAGGTATTCCTGAAATAATTATAGAAGAGCAACGTGTCAAAAATAAATGTACTAGTCAGAAACTGGTCATCTAGGAAAATTATCTAAGACTAACTCTTGAAGCACTCTAATACTCCAACAGCCCAACTGACATGGATTTTTCCAACTCATCACAAAAGTTCTCCAGAGAACCAATCATGCAGCTACTAGAGTGGACCAGCGTTCTGTAGAATTTCAACAACCATCTCAACTGATAGTGCGCAACACATAACTTTCAAAGAGAAAAAATGTTATATCATTCACCTGTTTTTGGCTTTTTGCTTCAAAAAAAGCTTACGTACTTTCTTTGTTTAAGTTATTATTGAGAGGGTCTTTCAATGATAGCTATACACAATGAGCGCTGTCAGTCAAGCTAGGGAATTAGGAATAGGATTTAAGGTAGTCATTTCAGTATCTAACTCAATTTTCTAAAGGAAAAAAAGACCGATTTGCAAGGCTCCATGTCATGAGAATGCTATTTAAGATGAAATCTCTAGATATCTCCACAACAAACACAAGATGCAAGGTAATCTTGCAGATTTTAGTCATAAAACTCCAAAAATAAGGGCATGAATCACGAAAGTAGCATTTTACCGGAAATCACGGAACTTCTGATTTGACAAGGCCTTTAACGGTGTTGTGTAGAAGAGACGCCTTCCCCTAGCAACTGTTGCAACAGCTGCAGCTTCTGCGATCAATGTCTTCCCACTACTTGTCGGTGCAGAAACTACGACAGAGGAGCCTCTCAAAAATGCTTGTATAGCTAGGCGCTAAAGGAAGATAGAAAACAGGGTAAGAAGAACAAAAATAATAGGTTGTACGCCATCAGATGACACTCGGAACAATAAGTAGTAAGTCAAATGCTTATAAATTATAATTTGCAAAGGACTGTTCAATGCATCATAATTTGCGTCATTGCGTGCAACATAAAAAATAGCATCTGGCTTCCAAACATTTTCCTATTACCAAAGGGGAAGAGGTGGATTTGTTTGCAGAAAACCAAAGGTACCATTTTATCCCTTCCTATTTCAGTGCCCAATGGCTACATATCATTTTCGAAATTTATTCTAATTAACTTGAAAACGCAACCATTTCAACACCAGTAAACTAATTTTTTTATCATCAAGACATGACAGCTTTTGTATTGCCTATTATGCAAAACAGCTTTGAAAGTAGCTCGTCACAAACAATGCCATCTGAATTTAATCAAATCGGTAAAAATTTTAACGTGTAACATGAACCGACCACAGTGCTAACCTCCACAAACTTTCCATCTAAACAAGCCCATATAACAAACAAGGAAACAGAAAAGAGCTCCAAAATGATCATATCTGGAACAAAACAACACTGACAGATATCTATTGGGAATAAATTTTCAGTAGATACACAAGAGCTCATTGTTCATTGCAGTCATTTACTGGCCAGTACAACAAAGTTTTCCACAAAAGGGAATCATGACAATACTTGTAAGATCTGCTAAATTAGGAAGTGCTTTGCAGTACATGACACAAGAGCTACCTATACCAATAATTACTCAAATGCGATAGCATTCTCCTCAAAAAATAAAAAATCCACATCACCACTTCAGTCATAACATAACTCCAATGTAACTCAAATTGGACAAACCACATGGAACTTAACTGATACAGAATCACATCCGCGTCACTGCTAGCTCCAAATCCCAAACATTCCAGTACCCTCAGAGCCATCAAACTCTCACCAAAACCCACCATAGCTCCACTGAATAGAAGCAGAATTAACTCGCCCAGGTCAGAAACCAGATGGTACCTGAAACTTGTCGATGGGGAAGTCGTAGGTCCCGGCGAGCTCATTGTAATCGATGATATCCTCCCCGAACTCCCGCACCTCGGCGACCAGCTTCGCCACTCGCTGCGACTTGTACTCCTCCGACCGCCGCCTCCGCGCCGCGGTTTCCTCTCGCTCATCCTCCTCCCCCTCGTCCTCGTCCTCGTCTTCACCGCCACTCTCCTCGTCCAGCTCCTCATCGCCCTCCTCGTCCTCGTCCTCGTCCTCGTCCTCGTCCTCGTCGTACTCCTTGTCCGCGTCGGCGCCCACGTCGCGGATGTCTATCTCGTCGTCGTCATCCTCGTCGACTTCCTCATCCTCGTCATCATCGGAGACCGGGGCGGCGGAGCGCGAGGGGGAGCGCGCAGAGGGGAGTGGGAGTAGAGCGGCGTGGCCTTGGGTTGGGCTGGAGAGGAGGAGGAGAGGAAAGGGTGGGGTTTGGGGGAGCGCGTGGCGAGAGGCGGTGGGGAGCGGGAGGAGGTAGTGGGGGGCGAGGCAGTGCATGGCGGGAGGGTGTGGTGGTTTTGGCCGGAAGAGGCGGGGGGAAGACGAGATAATGCTAGGATTTTAATTTCCGGATTTTCTCACGGTAACGGGATACGCCAACGAACCGCGTTTACGCCAACCTCATGCTTTAGCGCTACCTTGAAGAGGGCGCCATCCAAAAATGTCCCCAAAAATGAATTTTACATCAAAGCAAGGCTTTTACAACAGCGGGAGAACATATGAATTCTGCATGGAAGCGAGCTCACAAGTTACAATGGCAGGAGAACACGCGTCGCTCCTACAGTTTCAAGGAAAGCTAAAAAAAATGAGCCAAACAGACGGATTACGGCAAACGCAACGATAAGACAGCATGAAAGGATCGGCAGATCAGAAGCACGACAGCCAAACAAGTCGGCGAAACTTGGCTCTGGACAGTGTTGCAGATGTATACGTGATTTCGTCTGACAAGCATAAGCAAAACATGAGGAGCGACACCAAATTCAAGCAATGAATGGTGATTCATTCGCTTTGTAAATTTGAGAGTTGCAATCCTTATGTCAGCCACAAGACATTCTAGAATGCAAATTGGCATCACCAAGGGCGTTACGAGTTGAGTACATAGTTGATGGACTAACAAGGATTAAGACAACCAAAATAAATTCTTATTGCTATTAGGGCCACTCTGCAGAAAACTCCGTCGGAACATCTTATTCATCTTCCCACGAAACGGATATTGCAAACTAGCCTTGGATCTCCTATCCTATATACCAAAATTGAAAAGAAAAGAGAGAGAAAAGGGGGATGAAATAGATCGACATGTCTCTTATGCCTGAACGCCAAGTTCCAACAGCAAGGTGTGATTGACAGCATCTGATCCAGAGCCAATGAACTGGACGGGTCCTGTGTCATGAGAAAGGTTGTCATGCTAACTTATTTCTATTAATGTTTTTCAGTTTTCTCATTGCTGGCAGATTTTGCACTACGTACCAGGGCTGATATATCGGTTCTTGAGGGCCCATTCATCTCGCAGGGATGCAAATTTCTTAAATGGTGCACCTGAAAATTGAAATTGACGACATCGGAACATAGCAACTTTACAATCCTTATTTCAGGTACTCCATTAACAACTAGATATTAAGGTAAAATAATGCATACCATCAAGTTCCACCATAGCCTTCTTGATCACTGGCTTGAATTTGCCTGTAGAATTGCAAGGTTGTACAGGAAAAAGTCAGAGGCAGACTTCACAAGCTTCCAATAACGAAATATTTTTTTTATTATAATCAGATATTCAGAGTCCAAACAATCAAGATACTGAGATAAAATCATATTATATTTTTTTAATGTTTTCTAGTACTTAGTCTCAATAAATGATAGTGTTCTCATGTTTTTCTACTTGGTTAACCTTAAAATCTAGATACAAAAGGAACCTAGAAAATAAAAGATATCACAAATAATTTTTAATGGCTAAGAAAACTACCATGCCTCCTCTCAACGTCCATCAATGATGTCAATGCAGTCCCCCCAACAGTCCATTCTGTCACAGGGGCAGCAAGGTTACCAACCTGAGTTGACAAAAGAAAGAACAGTGAAGACACACCGTTATAAAATTATAAAAGAGCATACAACAGTGAAAAGATAATCACAGCCATACATTCGCATATGGCTATTGCCAGATTATCATGGTTAGAGAGATGAGGTAAAAGATGATAACGGTAACATAAATCCAACAACATTGTGCATTCATGCAGGTATTTGGCCCTTTTGCTAAACTAACCTCCACAGAAATATGTATAAATAAAATGAGGGCAATAGAAGAATTAGGAATTGGTCAAATAATTTCTTTATGAATCTAAGTTGACATACCGAAGAAATAAGACCTGTCTTCCCACTTTGGAGAAGAGCCCCGGCACCATAACCTAATGCATAGCAATAACTTGCATCAAAATTGGTTGGAAGACCACATCTTCCTTCATATCTGCAAATTGACATAAACAAGAGCATGAAACAATGTTTCCTTTTTCGGTCTTCTGTGAAGGCATTATTTTAGAAAAAAGAGGAATATATACTCACCCGAAGAAGTGGGATTGGCCAATGAAATGACCTTTGTACTTCCCTTCAACTTTTCTTTTCTCTAATTCCGTTTCAACCATGGTGATAAGCATTTTCTCAGTTTCAATTTTTGCAACCTGAAAGCAACATTGTGAAAGGTCAGGAAATGGCTTTCAGGTTAAAATAGTATCATGACAAAGGGTTAATGGACATAGGTCAGAGGTACCATAGAAATTGTCTTACCTGAACATTGCCATGTGGATCTCTTTCCAATAAAAGCTGCTCCTGAATGGATGGGGGTAAAAAATCAAACAGTTGCTTGGATTCTGGTTCAAGCTTGTTTTTCCAAACCCCTTCTTCATCAACAACATCATGTGCCAAGATCTCATTTAACTCTGCAATAAGTTTCTGAACCTGGAAAAACGAAGAGGAAAGCGGAATTAAGAAGGTAAGGGAAAAAAGAATCACACAAAACACAGAAAAATCTGAGTGCAGTCAAGACTGAGGATCAGGAGCAAGGATCCAAAAGCCGGTACTGGACCAAATCCCGCCGGGCGGCCGGGAAAAAAAACCGGCCGGTAACCGGATTTCCCAGAAAAAACCGGTTGAATTTCGCTTTAATTCGCTTGAAAACCGGCCGAATTTCGAAAATTGGAATTTGAATTTGCAAAACCCGGAAAAACCAGCCGAGATTTTCCTTCCGGACCGACGCAGTAACGCGCGATTCGGTGGGTTTTTTCCCGATCGAGTGTCTCATGAAACTAACTAAACGCAGAGAGTCCTCTTGAAGAAAAATGTAGCGAAGGTATAACCTCTGGGATGAAATCAATCAGGCCCTCTGGTATAAGGATGACACCATAGTTGTAACCAAGTTCCGTACGCTTGCAGATGATGTCGGTAATGTAGTCCGTGACATTCTTGAGGGTTTGCTTCTTCGCAGCAACCTGAATGAAAGCAAAAATGATATGTTCTGTCAAACAGCAACATAGAAAATAACAAAGGCAATAAGTTGCAAGCTTTTTCACAAAATATATTGTACCCAGTTTCTAGTAAGCTGTTTCAGAATCTAGAGAACTGCATATGAAATGTAACATGGGAGCACAAGAGTTTGGCAATATAAAGTAAGTCACTTGAATGGCAAACGAATAAAATCTGGATATAGACACACCAATTAATATAGTCACTCGAGTGGCACCTTTATGTAATACTAACTGAGCTAGCTAGAGGCACTGAATAGAAATGAAAGAAAAACCAAATGCGTCGTGAAAGAAACTTTCGAAGGAATAGAAAGGACCTCTTCTCCAATAAGAGCAACGTTTGGGTGTGTTTGTAAGGCACACTCCAGTGTAATGTGAGAAGCAGCACGTCCCATAAGCCTCACAACTGCATGAGCATAGCAGGTACTTATTACATTGGTCAAACAAAATGTGTAAGCAGATAGTTATTTAGCAATTCAGTGATACAAATTATCCTTGGAATGAAACACTACATTGAATCTGCTGAGTCTATAATATATTCAAATAAAGAGATTAAATAACTAAGTGTATTTTTTTGCGGTATTTAAAACAATATCCTTAACACTTAAAAAACAATATCCTTAGCATCAGTTAACAACTTAACATCCTAGTAAAAAGCTATAGAGTTCATAAATGTATAATCTATAAGTGTTAGCCTGAAGCAGCATTATGGATGATCCGTTCGTAACAGCTTTTGAGTTACTAGTTTTAGTATGGGAATAGTAGCTAATACAATCACAACCCAAGTGCTCTTTTATTACGATAGGAAAGAAAACTAGTCCGGCATGTCCAAATGATAACCAGTCCGGCATGTCCAAATGATTATAATCACTCCAACTAAGTGCGGAAGCTTACAATGGTAGTATTTTCCTGATGATCGTGCATCGGTCATCACATTTCCGATCATTTCGGAGAAAATCTGCAAAAGATAATATGTCATTCTCATGACACGACTGGTTTTACATGACTAAGAGTCTTCATGCAGAAGTTTCCACATATCATGTCAAATTGAAAATTGTGACCTTTTGGTTGAGCAAGTTTTCCATCCATATCACACAAGAGGGTAGAAAGGTTGCTTGAAATCTCTAAAACTTAAAGAAGGACTGCAAAAATCTGATACTGATTTATATGGATCAAGAACATGGCACCTTGCATGCAGTGTCAAATCCAAAACTTGTTGGGACCTCCTTGCACTTCAGATCTCCATCAATAGTCTTTGGACACCCAATAACACGAGTCTTCAAGTTCTTTGCCCTACACAGGGATGCCCTTGACTTAGATATGTCCATATTTTATATGTACTTGTGAAGGAGAGAACTGTGAAGAAAAAATGGCTTTAGTGCACCAAAGTGAGTTGCAGTATTAGCAACCAACCTGAAGTACTCAGCAATAAGGCATGCATTAGTATTGGAATCGTCACCACCAATTACAATAAGTCCATCCAACTCAAGTTTGTTGGCTGTATCTTCAGCTTGCTTAAACTGCAGTAACAAAGAGGAGTTAGGTTTATGTAGAGATAACCATGGTCATACTTTGACCAATATTGAGAAGTTCTTCAATATACCATGAGAGGTATTTGGTATATGCATATGCAAAGAAGCTTTGACAAAAAAAAAAGGACGTACCTGCTCTGGTGTTTCAATCTTATCCCTTCCACTGCAGATCATATCAAATCCACCCTATTGAAACATAAAAAAAACACTGATTAAAAACTCATTTAGCTTTAAGTAGACCTAATGATAAAAAAACGCTATACTACCTAACATCGTCTCGGCACTGAACAACTGCAAACTAATATCAATAAAGGCCTAATTATCGATCACATTGCTACACCAAAATATTCTAGATATCTAAAGAAAATATATTATCAGATTTGCACCAAACAGTGCAAGGCTACCTACATGCTACATTTCGAGGGGCTACCTACATGCTACAACTGAACACGACCTACTACAACTCCAAAGTCTCCAATTAAACCAACATGACTTTGCAAACTAAACACAGCTCAAAGCCTCAAAGCGTGTCAGTAAGCTGACATGATGAATAGCGTGGCTAACCTGGTTTCTGTAGGGGTAGACGAAATCTGCATTGAGTTCAACATACTTGCGCTTCATGACCCCTGCTGGGCCTCCCTTGAATCCATACACTGTGCTGCCCTTTGCACGATCCTGCAAGAAATCTAAACCAAGCCAAACAGAGCCATTGGCAGGAAGGTATCAGGACAATTCCATATTTCATCGTAAGCTACTAAACGTAACTTGACGTTATCAATCAAAATTTGTCAGCTAATTATTAGTTCCAGGTCCAGAAGTTCAAAAATCCGCATTCCCAGCCCAGATGATTAGGAGGGAAAGGTAGGCATCTCCCTCAAAAATTCCAACTTGAATAGTTGAACGGAAAGAAAAAAACTGAAAAATCCTATTCTCTAATCGCATTTTTAAGGTATTTAGATTGGATACAAGTACAACTAAATGTTGGCTTCATACTGATACTGTTCATCCAAATTCTCAAAACAATTCGTGGCATTAAGAGCGGATCAGAGAGCCCTCACCGAAGATACCACAGATCACATTGTGCCCACCGGGCGCCTGTCCGCCGGACAGCACCACCCCGACCTTCAGTGGCTTCCCCTCCTCCGCCTCCTTTGCCGGCACCAACGCCGCCGACGGCTGCCCGAACAGGTTCGGGAACAGCTTCGCGATCTCATCTGCAGGGATCGAATTAAATCCAAACATTAGACCACAACGAGCCGGACCGAACAATCGAATCGGAAGGCGAGATCCGAGCTAGGGAGGCGCGGGTCAATCGTTACCGGGGTTTCCGGAGGCGGAGCTGGGTGGCCCGTCGACGAGGGAGAATTGGGAGCTGAGGACGGAGGGGAGCGGGAGTGCGTGGTGGAGGCGGCTCGTCTGGACCTCGCTGTACACAGACGCCAGCCTCCCCGGCGATTGTCCGTTCGCTGCCGCCATTGCCCGTCGCGCGTTTGCGCGCCTTGGATTGGAGAACACGATGATGCGGGAGGAGGGGGGCCGAGGGGAGTTCAGTTCGGTGGGGGCGTCTCGTGGCGGGTTTATATGGGCGGATCCGAAGAGTGCGTTCTGCGGATCAGCGCTGCTACGTGCACAACTGATAATTTTTACACCGTCTGCCCATCGGGCCGTGTGGGTTAGAAATTTTGTTTAGAAAATCCATGGCTTTTTTATAGAAGAAAATACCTGGGTCGAAATCCATTGTTAACTACTCCAAGTGGTCAGCGTTTTTGTGATTGTGGTATTTTCCATAGTTTTTTTATTTCAAAAGTCTAATAAGATGTGTTTGAGTTTTGTGAAGTACAATCGCATAAGTATGATACTTCACCATTTAAAAACATATGTTACTTCATTAAAACACTAAAAGCTTATTTAAGAAGCTATTTTTAGCAAACATTATTGATAGTGAACAAATATAAAAAACACATGAAGTGTTATGAAAATAAAAGGCAACATGCAAGCATTGCATTAATGATTGTGAATTTTTTATGTAATTGTTATTTTTCATGAAATTACGGATTTCATATCTTGAAACTGTATGTTTCAACTTTATTTGTTTTTCTCGTCGAAATTGAGTTTTTTACTCACAAGATGAACCATTTAGAATGCACAACTACTTGTAGACACCGCATAATCAAAACATAGACATTTTGTACCAGTCCACGTGTGTATTAGCTTCACCTGCCGATGCCCTAGTTATTTTTTTGAGGGAAAAAAAGGCTTACTTGGATGGTTTGATTCAACGGATTTGCTAATTTTCAGTTGCCTGAAATTTTCTTATCCATCAGTCACCTACAGTTGCACAGAACTAAGTCTAAAATTGCAGTACCAAGTGATGTGCAATTTTAGCACAACTTTACTGTAACTTTTAGTTCTATTTGTTTTTGTATTTTTTTCCTACTTGTTTTTGTATTTTTTTTTATTTGTAGGGTTGCAGGGTTCACTTAGATTTACTTTTGTCTAGTTTGGAATTTTTTTGTATTTTTTGTATTTTTCTTGTAATACTTTTATCTTTTTTAGAAAGAGACAATCTGGCCCATAGAATGTTGATCCAATGGTAAGAAAATGTGCCTAATGGATAGAGAAATTTCAATCACCTAAAGCATAGACACTCCCTTGATTCAAACTACCTATAAAGTTGAGATCTTGAATAATGCTTCGGACTAGTCAAGATGAACCACAAAATCAATGTATAAATGCAGAATTTTTATTGACGGTGGATGGTACACTACCTGCAGCTGCTTGTAATCAATTGACTCAAGAAAAAAAAAACTTGGACTTTTTTCGAGACGAAATAAATACTATGTGGACACCAAACGAAATATTACCAAGTCGAAATATTTACTCTTATTAAAGCCTGTAGAATCGCTGCCCTCCCAGCCTGGCCACGTCATCCAAAACACTTTGTCCTTCCGATCGTGGTGTGCTCGGCTCCGGGCCGTTGGATTTCGCCGAGTGCGCCTCCACCTCGCGTGTGCGTGAGCTGCCCGATCGGCCAGATCGTGCCACGCAGCCCTTTCGGCTCGGCTTCGGGTGTTCACGAGAAGCTTCGCGTCGCTTTCGTCGCACTCGCATCCTCCCCTGCCATAGCTGCCGACACCGCTCCACCGCGCCCCATCTTCCCCTTCGGCTCGCCGCCGCGCCGCTCTCCTCCTCCCCTTCGCCCGTGCCGCCCGCGCCACCTCCTCCTCCCTGCCGCCCATGCCACTCCCTCCCCACCGCCTCGCCACGCCCTCCTCCCTTGGCGTTGTCAATGTCGTCGGCGTCCTCCCTTCGGCCGCGCGCCCATTCCCTCGCATCGCTACTCCCACCGCTTGCCTCCCACGGCTCCTCCCACCTCTTCTTCCATGCCGCCTCGCACCACCTCCTCCACCCTTCCCTCGCTCCATTTCATCCTCCTCTCCATCGCTCTTCCCCGCCTTCACTCTCCTCCCTTCGCCTGTGGCGCCCATGCCAACGCCTTTCCCCGATGCTTGCGCGCTTCCCTCTTCTTTTCCATGTCGCCTCAAGCACCACCTCGGCTCCATGTTGTCTCCTACCTTCGCCTCCTTCTTGATGCCTCCCGCCTTGAGATCCGCCATTCTTCCATGTCAGCACCAAGACCACCTCCTCCACCGCCACCTTCCACCTTCGCCCCCGTATCCGACGCTTCCTCGCCTTTAGATCCGCCGGCAAGCACCATCTCTTGGCGACCTACCTGAGTCACCATTTGGGATGCCACCGCCCTACCTACCTCGCCGCTTGGGATGTCGCCGCCGCACCCACCGCCCTCCTCCTTGCGTGTCGCTCATCGCGCCAATACCGCCCTTCCATCCCTCTATAGGCAACCCCGGTGAACCCGGAGCCGTAAATCGGTGAGGTACCATATTCTTGCAAAGAGTTTCGATCTTTCATTTCAGTGAATTTTATTTTGGATGCAACTTGTTTAATGGACTCAATGTCGCTCAGAGGCTACGATTGGATAATTCGTTCGTCTCTGTGTTGCTGATTCTATCTGTTCTACCTAACAATGTGCTTTTGTTCAGTACCATTGCCCAACTATGGTTTGATCCAATTGAGCATCAATTGAATCGCCCAGTCACTTCTTGCAAAAAAAAGTTTCAATCTTTCATTTCAGCGTAATTTATTTTGTAACTTCCATTTCAGGAACCTCACTTCTCGCCCAAATGTTGGGCTCCAGTGATACGGTAAGCAATCTAAAAATGTAAAAACGGTAGAGTTCAATCCAGCTTATGCTCTTTTAGTCTTTCTTATGTGCTGATTGGTAAACATTGTGTCCTATGTAGCTAGGCGCGTTTCTAGCTAGGGCCATTCTTCCAGAAACAAATTTCTGTACACATATTGAAGCTGACCTAAGACCATTCAGAGACTTGCTACTTGGATTGTTCTTTGTAACTGCGGGAACTTCTATTGATATGCAGGTACCCATTGTATCTGTTTTTCATGTGAGCAACAGGTTAAACAAGTAAACAACTGGCCTATGATCTGTATTGGTGAACATTAGTTCATGTGTCTAACCAAGCAACATGTATAAGAGAGACTTAAATGCTTGAATGTCCATTTGCATTCACTGATGCTATCTAACTGAGCAACATGTATAGGAGAGACTTAAATGCTTGTATGTCCATTTGCATTCACTAACACTTTCAGACAGTGGTTATGTTTGTTTTTTCTTAAATATTTTTCAAAGTTAACTGTTGCCGTGAAACCCAATGTCGGCTCCCACATCTCTGAGCCCACAAGCATGGCGAAATAACTGCAGGTATAATAGTGTGCCGCTGATTTGCACAGCCTCATCTTTTCTCGAAGCAATTTTGCAGCACTTTTACTTCTGTTCTACTATGATTAAAACTCAATCCGCTGCAGATTTATTTCAGGTTGCTCCAATGTCTATTTTTTAGGACTAAAGCGAAAGAAGCGTTTTTGTAAGAATCAACCTATTTGGCTGTTTAATGTTTATTAACTCTATGCATAATTGTATCATAGTCTTTCATTTATAGGATATACTACATGCATACGTATGTAAAGAGTGTTTGTACATGGTTTTTGTGATTTCTTCTCCAAGAATTTTGTTTTGATTTGTTGATACATAGTCATTGTTTTGTTCTCTTTAGGTAACGAGAGGGCTTAAATATGATGAAAGACTTTATTTTGGACTTTATAGTTGTAGTGTCGTCATAGAAAACTTTGCAAATATGACATATCTTCAAAAGTTCTAGACAGTGCTTACTTTTGATTCAAAAGTTATATTTATGTTAGTGCTAACTCCTATATTGGTTCAATTCCTATCAGTTTTTAATCCCTTTTTGCAATTGAATGAGGATAGCGGTCCTTTATAGTGTATATTTGTCAAACAGGTATTACGACCTACGTTATCATCCATTTAATTTCATGTTGATTATGTCACTTTGCATGTATTGTCGGCGTAGAAAACTTTGTAAATATGCAATATCTTCAAAAGTTCTAGACAATGCTTACTTTCGATTCAAAAGTTATATTTATGTTAGTGCTAACTCCTATATTGGTTCAATTTCTGTCAGTTGCTTTTATCCCTTTTTGCAGATGAGTGAGAATAGAGGTCATTTTCAGCGTATATTTGTCGGTCAGGTATTACGACTTATGTTATCATTCATTTAAATTTATGTTGATTACATCACTGTCCTTTTCAACGTATATTTGTCGAACAGGTATTACAACCTATGTTATTAGCCATTTAGTTTTATGTTGAGTACATCACTTTGCATGTAGTGTCGTAGAAAACTCTAGAAATATGACATATCTTCCAAAGTTCTGAGCGATTACTTACTTTCGAGTCAAAAATTATATTTATGTTACTGCTAACTCCTATATTGGTTCAATTTCTGTTAGTTTTTTAATCCCTTTTTGCAGTTTAGTGTGGATAGTGGTCCTTTTCAGCGTATATGTGTTAGTCAGGTATTATGGCCTATGTTATCATCCATTTAATTTTATGTTGATCACATCACTTTTCATGCGCTTGTTGTATTCTACTGACGCTCTTTGCGAAGATTAGTTAGGTATTTGGATGTTAGTTTTAAGAACTTTCTTGCATACATCAACACATCCTCCTGCAATATCCAAAAAGGTAATTTCGAGGCACTCAAACTTAAATTTTGTAATTTGTGTTGGTTCTACTGGATCGGTATATGTGGACACAAACTCTGGGCCTACTCCTATGTGCGTAATTTTAGATGTTGAATTACAAACATTTGTTGACAATATGACGGTCCCCACAACACTTGGTTATTCAGTCTGCACCTTAAACTGTTGAGTGAATGCATTGTAATGTTATCGTTATTTATGATAGAAAGCATTAATAATTTGACATGATCCTGTTGCTTTTAACTTTCTGATACCGATGCCTCTTTGTGTTGCTTGATCGATTATCAGTATTTCATACTTCTTGAACACTCTTTCCCTCTGTCTGTCCATCCCCTTCCTTTTGGTGGTAACCAATCCCTCCATCTGTTGTTGGCCTTGATTGAGAAGTAGTTAGTTGGAATATATCCAAAGTCACGGTTTATGTCACTTGAGTTGAACTATTGAAATGCATGATCCTTTTGTAATAGGTTAGCTTGAACTGAAAATTTCTTTCTTGTTTGTATTCCAGAACATACGGTGCTCAATGTATTTGTTCGATCACATTTATTACGTCAATACAAATCGTTTTTTTTTTACAATTCGCATTGCGCCGTTGGAAAGTCATTTCTTTTAACTATGTTAACTGGGACACGTTCTACAGCTGCATCATATGGGTTCAAAACCCTCGCTTGCATTCCTGGTATTATCCATTACAATGATACCAGAAACAAGCCTCTTGATCTGTCTGGTATCATTGAAGGAGCCTTTCAAGGCAAGGGTATTGGTAGACAGGTAAATGCTGTTATCGTTTTAGTTACTATAATATGTGTTGCATTCATTAGACATTAATCACTCCATTCTATTATTTTGTTGTTGTAGTGCTTCCATTTTCACTGCTCACATGTATTCAAGATGATCTTAAAGTGGACCATGCAATTTCCCTACCTTTATTCTTATTCCCCTGGGTTTCAGGTACACACGTCACAAAATTCTTAGATTCATGTTAATCATATAACCACTATGTGTGTCACTCTCCTTCTGTTTTTAATTATTTCAGACATCTAGGATTGAAGTAATTGTGGATGCACATCACAAATTTCAGGAAAAAAACGAGCATGTTTGTTTGTTAATATATTAGTATATCATTGCATTACATCACCTCGATAAAACTCCCTGCTAATTCATATTGTATGTAGTCTTATGCGAGTTTTCTTGTTGTGAACTGACTTCCAAATCCTACTATAAACTTGTTGAGTACGTATAATAGTTTCAAGTCAAACTAGAGGTTTCTCCAGAAACAGAAGAGAACATTTTCAATTTGCCTCTAAAAAAAGTTTAAGATTAATATATTCTCATGGGACTTTCCTAGAACATTACTACCACGTATACCAACACTTTTTCGCTTCGGTACAGCGTAGAGCATTCCTATTTTAAATTTTCTGTCTTGAACTCTGAAGCTTCGTTGAAAAAAATGAATTTAGTTTAGAAACTATTACTTTCTTGATACATGCTATTTTTTTAACTGTTTTTGCTAGACTGTGCCCTTGCTTCTCTCAAACAATTTACCTACATAGCCTAACGAAACCTCATTGTAGCTCATAATATCGGTTTCATTTTTGCGCATTTCAAAACACAACTACAATGCATCCAGTCTTATATCAACGACGCACAAGGTAACTATCATACTTTGCACCTACAGGAATGCTCAATCTCTCTGCGACATAATGACAGGCGCAACAACTCTACGGGTACGTCAAATATAGCTAGGAAGTTGTTCAAAGATGACGACGGAAGACCCATTAGCAAGCCTTAGGTCAATTCAACTCATTTTGTATGTTGATCTTCCATGATAATTTCTCCAATTATACAAATACAGTTTATGGTTTATCACCTTTCTTGCCATGCAACCATAGATTCAAACAAAAAAATTTGTAGGATCAGTTTGTGAAGAAAAAATGTCGGTACAATCCAAGATAGTGCAACTTCAAACAACTACATAGCACATTCACATAATAGAATAACTACAGACTATACACAACGTAGACTAGCAAATTCTTTCAATGCGACTTCAGTTTTATAACACATGTCTAGATGCCTCTTTTGTTCAGATCAGCCCCTCAATTCTTTTCAAGTTGTATGCTTTTACAAATTCAAAAGAAACAAAACAAAAATATGTATTTAGACAAATATAGAACTAATGTACGCACTCAGTTCTATGTTATATGGTCTTTTTCAGACCAATATAATCCAACCTTTACCAGAATGTCTTTGTTCAGACCCTTGTTATTTCCCTTTCAAAAAAAGGGTAAAGGCAGTTGGTTGTAAATCAACATTAAACACATCTCTGCAGACCAATTCTAATTAACAATACATTTATAGCATCGACCTCATGTCACAGGTAGATTCAAATACTAAAAGATGTATTGATACATGCTAGAATCATTATATAGCTCAAAAACTCACAAGAAAATATGTTTGTGTTCACAATTCACTGATTAGTGTCTGAAATCCCAAAAGAAAAGAGTTTTACACATCTGCTACAACCAAAACAAAAAAAACCTTACTGTATTAACCACTAAACCTTACCAACTTTCCATCTTTTTCCTTTCTTTGCAGATCACAACTACTCTGCCCTAGCCCGCTGTCATCACGGTGCGTTGTACAGCTTTTGATCAGACAAGCTGAACATACACACTAGCTCAGATTTGCAATATATTTTCTGCCACTAGCTAGGACCTTTGGTTAGCTATATACACTCGTGTTTTGCTCAAACTAACTCGCAGTGTTCATATAACGCATATCACACTTTTTTTAGTATACCCCAGTTCAACAATGGAAATGGTACCTTTGTAATACGTATATACTTTTCCGTTTATGAAACCTACATGTGTATAACACCATCTGCTTACACGCTATCTACCTAACCACGCCTGTTCTCCTACATGCGCACGACATTTTAAAAGAACCTCATGTTATCTTTCACTTCAAGATATTACATTGCACTTACTACTAATCATATAACTTGTTTGAACCCAACATATGCGCTACCTAATCGTAGTCGTGCCAAAAAAACAATATATTGATTTCAGAAAACAAGAAAGTTTCCGTAACAATCGAAAATCAGTGGCGCGGCAACGTGCACAATGTCTTCCTAGTTGTACTTAATAGCCCAAGCCAGGTCCAAAATACCGGCGACATATCAGGTGTACATGACATGTTTTGTGAACATATGCACATAGCCAATCCCAGCCGTCCGATCTAATTCGAGCTGCCTGGATCTCAACACCCCCCTCTCACTTACGGTATTTTGCGTTTTGCCCCCCGCAGCAGCACCAAATCCCTCGCGGCAGCACCAAATCCCCGTGAGCTCCCATCGTCCCCTTCCTCCCAAACTGTGCTCCCATCGAGCCTGCTACCATCCCCTACGAGCTCCCACCATGAGGGACCACGCCGGAGGAGGAAACCATGTCGCCGATTGGGGCCACGCCACCAGGAGAAGCCACACTGGCGACGGCCTCGAGGACGCCTGCACCTAGCCCTGCACCACAAGCTAGGGTTCCCCACGCCTACGCCTCCCCTTGCACCGCCCGCTGGAGCCCTCATGACGCCACCTTGTCGCCTGGCCAGTAGTTGAGCCGAGCCTGTCTTGCCCCTGCACGCCCCGCCCACAAGGTAGGGTTCCTCCTGCGCCACACCCCCCTGCGCTGGCCCCGCTAGAGCCCCTGCGTCGCCGCCCTTGCATCCACCACCGCCCCTGCGCCGAGCCGAGCCTACATTCTAGATTTCTGCATAATCTGGGTTCATGTTTTGAATCACAGAAAGAATAGCATGTTTTGAATCACATAAAGAAGAACATGTTTTGAATAATTCTGGATTTCTGCATTCTGGAGCTAAGCCTGCATGTTTTGAATCTTATGTTTGATCATAAATCCATGATACCTCAAATACCAGAGAAATGAGGTGAAGATACAGGAATGGGAGAGTTGTTAGAAATCCAAAATTGAAGCCAAAATGAGGCATTTTGCTGCGAATGGCCATTGAAAAAAATTGGTGAACTTTTTTTGTAAGGATGTTGCAATTTTACATGATGTAATCTCTCAATGTAATGATCTTGCAATGTAATCTCTCAAACTGGACAACGTGTACCAGATTTGTATTTCGTTGTCTGAACTTGAAACATGTAAGCTTATTCCTGAAAAATGCAACATTGTGATTTCGTTGTCTGAACATTGCAACCTCCTTTTGTCAGAATTTGATTGTGAGAATTTGATTCTTGAAATATGGAATCTAGATTCTGGACATCCTTGAAACAATCAGACAACAATTAGGAATGATTTTTCTTGAAACAATCTGGACATTCACGAATTGTTGAAACAACGCTACAACATTTCGGATTCTAGATTTCATACAGCATTCACAAATTCTTGAAACAAGCTGGACATTTCTCGAAACTAACTGGACATTTCGGTACATTACAAAGCACTACATCTTATGAGAATACGAAACAACATTTCTTAAAACCAAAATTACAGCAATAAAGTCGTAATTCGGCACCATGCGTTATCAATACACAAGAAACAACTTGGTGCTAGCTGCTGCAGTGCTATCAAGAGCGCTTGTAGCTTCATCACATAATTTTGTATAAATAAGATCACAAGAAACTTATGTCAGAAGAGGAACTGGATTAGTCCATTATTTGCATCTGAAATTAGTTCAAATCCATTTAGCAATCTCAACTTTGACATGTCATGTTAGTTTTCATAGAAGCACACAAATAAAAAGAAACTCACAGGTGACACTGAGATCCAAATGAAAGTTGTTCTATTATTTGCCATTATTGGGACAACAGTAGGGGGCAAGAGGTAGAACAATGCGGGATAAAGTCGATGGAGTTAAGTAGCAAATCTAGGAGACCCATCCACACAGGACTCAACCAGCAACCACACCCAGGTTCAAATATTCAGGATTTTCACATATTATTACTGAAATAAAAGGACAAAATGAACATGGATGCAAAACAACTTCAGCAAAAATAGCTCAATCATATTTTGCCAATTTAACTGCACCAGATTAGTCTCCCTAGCACACTCAGTTTTGCCTAAGATCTGCATTCAACATCTCTGTTCCCTTCACTGGTATCTCTAACCAGTGTCTCGTCCTAGAAATCATATGTGCTATAAAAAGCAAGGATCGATGGTAGGCCTAACACCATCATTGTCACTTTCAATTTCATATTTATACCCCAGTGATTCATAAAAAAACAATCAAAGAAATGCCTTAAGAAGAGCATAGAGACATTAGAAATTCACAGTTTTCACACGGTAGCACATCCACGTTACCAAAGTTGCATCATCGAGGGGACCACGCTCCGTCGTCCCGACACCGGATTTTGGGCCCCCTCCTCGACCTTGCCCCTTGCCGGATCCTGGCGTCCTCGAGGCTGTTGCCGCTTCAATCCCCTCCTCGACCCTACACCTCACCGGATCCAGACGTCCTCGAGGCCGTCGCCGTTGGACCCTGCCCCTCGCCGGTGTGGCCTCTCCTAGCGGCGTAGCCCCAACCGACGACATGGTTTACTCCTCCGGCATGTGCCCAACTGATGGCGTGGTCCCTCATGGTGGGAGCTCACGGGGGATGGGAGCAAGCTCGATGGGAGCACAGTTTGGGGGAAAGGGACGATGGGAGCTCACAGGGGGCAAAACGCAAAATACCGTAAGTGAGAGGGGGGGAGGGCCGCTTAGATCCAGGTCGTTCGGATCAGATTGGACGGCTAGGTGCATATGTTCACAAAACATGTCATGTACACCTGATATGTTGCCTAAAATATCGTAGGCTTTAACATAGCTCAGCCTACGCCGACCGACCCAACCCAGCCCATTTTCGTCTAGCACCAAACTCCTCAACTCTCGAGTCAAATCTGAAACTAAACTCGGCGTGCCCGAACAAACGGACGTTCCACACACCAGTGTTGTAAAAAACGAAATATGGTTGTCAGACGGATATGGTACCATCAAGCGATTAATTGGAATACGGATGATTAATTGGAATTATGCAGACAATTTGGCGTTCTTACATATTTGATGATAAAGCTAGTTTCATAAATATTTGAATACAATATATTGACAATACTATCAAAGAAACTTGTGCCACCCTCCAATTGTCCATGATAACTTCTTTACTAACTCAAAAGATAACAAGATTGCAACGAGTTTAAGTAATAGATTAAAAGCATGCATTGTCACATAGATTAGACTAACTTAATACACTGCCGAGACGACGACCAAAAGAACTAAAATTTAAATTTAAGTACACAAAATGATCCACAACAACAAGAAAATCAGTTACTTTGAACCATTGCTAACAGTCTGGCGAATCAAGTGTCTTGTGCTCGAGTATATTAAGATTATAATTGGGTTGCTATTGAGCTAGTTGTAACGGGCTGAATTTTAACTTGATTAAAGGACTGAATTTAATCAATTAAACAGGTTATATAGACGATTATACGAAAACAGCTGACTGATTGATTTAGTGTTCACAAATGTTAAATATGCTTCGATTTATATATACGTGACGTTTTGTCTTACAAATCCGCGTAAACAGGCGATTAATTGGTTGTTCCGACTTCCGACTGTTTTTTACGACACTGCCACACACGGACGCACCACCGCACGGTGACCGGCCCCGTCACTTGAAAAGCAGGAGGCAACGACTCCCCCTCCCCGTCTCAAGTCCCACCTCCCACTGCCTCGCGGATTCCAAGAGTCAGCCTGCACCCCCGAATCCCCCCACCCCGAGATCTACCTGACCAGCCTCGAGATCCCTGCGCCCATGTCGTCGTCGGCCATGGAGGCCATGGACGAGCTCGTCCAGCTTTCCGACTCCATGCGCCAGGCCGCCGCGCTCCTCGCCGACGACGACCCTTCCGACGAGACCAGCACGCGCCGCCCTTCCACCTTCCTCAACGCCGTCGCGCTCGGCAACGTCGTAAGTGCCGCTGCCACTGCGAACTCAAAACCCTCGCCGTCGCCGCGCGCGCGCCCCCGATCTGACTCGATCCGGTTTGTTCCCTGCAGGGGGCCGGCAAGTCGGCCGTGCTGAACAGCCTCATCGGCCACCCCGTGCTGGTGAGTGCTTCGGGTCTAGCTCGCTCTCTTCTTCTTTGTGCATTCGTTTATGTGGGGTTTCGGTGGTGGTTGGTGTGGTGCAGCCGACGGGGGAGAACGGGGCGACGCGGGCGCCGATAGTGGTCGACCTACATAGGGATCCGGGGCTCAGCAGCAACTCCATCGTCCTGCAGATCGACAGCAAGTCGCAGCAGGTGTCGGCAAGTGAGTGAGATCTCTCCTTGCCTAGCTAGATCTGGCAATGGCCGCGGTTGGTCGGTGTGCTGAGTTTGGTGGCAATTTTTGGTTGTGTTGTGGCATGCAGGTGCACTCCGGCATTCGCTGCAGGATAGGCTTAGCAAGGGGGCGTCCAGTGGATCCGGGAGAAGCCGAACTGATGAGATTTACCTCAAACTGCGGACAAGTACAGGTTTGTCGTTGGATTGCACCTTTTTTCGTCTAGTAGTTTGGGCAACGTTTCTAATCCAGTGGTGAGCTGTATAATTGCCCATTCCCTGAAGGTATGCTAATGTTTGAGCCCAAACTGTCACTTTTGCTGTTGGACATTGATGCATTGTACATTTTATGTGCTGTGTAAAGCTGGAACGATAAGACCGTAAGATTGTGAAATATAATCAGTATCAAGAGTATCTTCTGATATGGTTATTACTAGTTACTTGTTCTCTGGTTTTTCAATGATCTAATTATTTTGTATCCTACTCTGAAATAGCTCATTAACTGATAGCTATACTACATGCTTTATATTAAGTTGCTTCTGTTTACTTCTGTCTGTTTCTTTTGCAAATGATTTATTACTGCAGTTCTCTTGTTTTTGTTTTTCCAGCTCCCCCGTTAAAATTGATTGATTTACCGGGCATAGACCAACGAGTTATGGATGATTCAACGGTGAGTACTGCTTGCAATTTTCTTGTATTTACTCCTCAACTAGTAAAAAATGCTTGAACAATCTTTAGAATATTCAGAGCCCTCACAATTAGCATCTGATTCTGCATTACATTCAACAATATGAATTGGAATATTATCTAATGTATATGGAATGGCGGGAAACATCAGAAGAATGACAGCATGGCATGCACTTGAACTGAGATTCACTGAATGTCTTCCATAGCTATATTACTTGTTTTTCGACTTGCTACATGCAAGAGAAGGACCAAAATTATAAGTTTATGTATCATGTTTGTTGTATCACCTCATGCTGTATAAGTTGTCTGTTTTTCACATTTCAGATTAATGAGTATGCTGGGCACAACGATGCAATATTGATTGTTGTGATACCGGCAATGCAAGCTGCTGATGTTGCATCATCTCGAGCTCTTAGACTAGCGAAAGATATCGATCCAGATGGTCTGTCATTTGAATCTGGTCATATATCCTCTGCAATAGCATAGTCACTCTCTTTGGAGCGACTGATTTTTTTTTTCTTGTCCACCTTGTTGTAGGAACCAGAACAATAGGTGTCTTAAGTAAAATTGATCAAGCAGCTGCAGATGCAAAAACTGTTTCTTGTGTTCAGGCCATTTTGTCTAACAAGGGCGCACCACGAGCAGCAGCTGAAATTGAGTGGGTTGCTCTAATAGGGCAATCTGTCTCAATTGCGTCAGCTCAAGCAGGATCAGTTGGGTCCGAGAATTCACTGGAAACAGCTTGGCGAGCTGAGGCAGAAAGCCTTAAATCCATCCTAACTGGTGCTCCTCAGAGTAAACTGGGGAGAATTGCACTTGTGGATACCATTGCTAAGCAGATACGTAAACGGATGAAAGTGCGGTTACCTAACCTGTTGTCTGGGTAAGCATCGTTGTACTGTTTATTGATCATTCTGTGTGTGTGTGTGTATATATATATATATGAAAATGGTATGGTACTCCTGGGAGTACGTACTCTCACTTCTCATATACCACTTAAATCGTATGATGATATCTCTTTCTCTTTTTATCTATTTGAGCATGTTCCAGTAATGATTATTATTATAAGATACCCCAAAGTGAGTTCCATGAAAAATTTCATTCAAAGTCCACTTTTTTATAGCAAAATTTGTGTATATACTTCTTTTATATATGAAAAGGGTATATAGCAAAAATAAAGGGCTTGAATGAAAATTTTTCAATCAAATCACATTGGAGTATCTTATAATTGGTATTTAAGTACAACGAAAGTGATAAAGGTTGTTTGTTTAAGTGAGATATTGGAAGTAGGAGTAATGTACTCCCAGGAGTATGGAAAAGGCTTCACACACATTATATATATATATATATATATATATATATATATATATATATATATATATATATATAATAGAAGCAAATTATTTTTCCTATTGAAATAAACTAATCACAATCCCACCTGGTTAATGTCATCCAAATTAATCACCAAGCATGCATCTTAATCATGCTAGATAAAGGTACAAAACATGCATGTAGCTTAAATTCTCCAGGCTCCTACTGGCAATCAGACAACTGAAACTTAGAGGATCTGGGCTTTTTACATCTCACAACATCCTTTATATTTCATTTCATCAAGATCTCCCCTCTACAGTATCATCGTTGAAGCTTGTACATTCCAGCAGTATAGTTGCCTTGTTTCTGCAGCTATCACATCCGTGTTCTTGATTAGCTTTTTCAACATTGCTGATTGACTTTTTATATACCTAAGAAATATGGGGTTGGTACTGTAAAATTGTATGATTTCAAAACCGAGCTTCCACTTCACCTTCTGCATCTGTGGTTACAGGACACAAACGTCCAAATGTAAAAGGAATGTCATGTAAAAAGATATGTAGCTTTTACTTGTCTATGAAATGTCAAGTTGATACCACTTTTCAAACTCCTTATTAAATTTGATATGGTCAATGAACTATTTTGCTATAACTAACCATCCATACCTATCAATTGAATTTATCATTAGTGCACCATGTTACACAGATATTTCTTGTAAACTGATTTCTGGTGCTTAAATTGCAAATGCCTGCACCATTGCTCCAATTTCAGGCTTCAGGGTAAGTCTCAGATAGTGAAAGATGAACTTTCAAGGCTGGGAGAACAGATGGTACAAAGCGTTGAAGGAACCAGGGCTGTTGCTCTAGAGCTGTGCCGAGAGTTTGAAGATAAGTTTCTTGCTCATGTTACTTCTGGTGAGGTTAGTGATAAGCTTAAGTTATGCTCTTTATTTATACTTAAGTTAGTACTTTCCAAATGAAATAACTGAGATTACATGACTGTTATACTGTTCTCAATCAAAAGGGGTCTGGTTGGAAAATTGTTGCAAGTTTTGAGGGCAAATTTCCAGATAGGATCAAACAGCTTCCATTGGACAGACATTTTGATCTGAACAATGTCAAAAGGGTAAATTCAAAAGCCCTTCTAGATTTTTTTTCTGGAGTGGTCTATTCTTTTGGCCTATGATGAACATCATTTTCTTCATATTCTAGATTGTCTTGGAAGCCGATGGTTACCAACCATATTTGATATCTCCTGAGAAAGGTTTAAAATCCTTAATAAAAGGAGTACTGGAAATGGCAAAGGAGCCATCACGACTGTGCGTTGAAGAGGTATGTCTTGGCTGGTCCCAAAATTGTACGTATCTTCATTCTGCCTTTGGATGAAGATCAATGTAAGATAGAGATATGCTTTGGATGAGCTATTTCTATCCTGCTAATATTCAGTATTTCGCTTTATCTGTAAACTATTGCACCTGCACAAATATGTAACTGTCTATGTAGTTTATTAATTATTATGTTTGTCAATACACTAGTCACTACTCACTAGGTATACTGTGCATTGGTAGACACTGTCTATGTAGCTTCTGATACATAAATTATTTTTTCTTCAATACACTAGGTACACCATGTATTGTTAGACATAGTAAATGCTTCTGCAAATGCTACGCCAGGGCTGGGAAGATATCCTCCATTCAAACGCGAGGTGCCACTTTGTTCTATATCACAATCTACTTCCCCTTTTTACTTGCGTGTAGAATTAATAGTAAACCTGATTTCTGAGCACAAAATTCCAACATTTCTTTTCTCAAGGTCATTGCAATTGCATCTAATGCATTGGATGCTTTTAAAAATGACGCGAAAAGGATGGTGGTTGCGCTTGTTGATATGGAGCGTGCCTTTGTCCCCCCACAACATTTCATCCGTTTAGTACAAAGAAGGTCAGTCGCCCTCTTAACGATTAATAGTCGGTTTCTTTTTATTTAATCTGCTTTAATGTAACTTCGGCAAATAATCGGTTCTTTTTTCCAAGTTTTCCTACTCTGCACTTTTTTGTACTTGGTACATTGGCGCGACTGCAAGAGAAGTTTTTGCTCGTTTAGATTCTTAATTTTGTTTTTTTAACAGAAAATCTAGTGATGAAGAACAATGCCAAAAGGCTGATGCACTTTTTATAACAAAGTGATGCACTAATGAAGTGTGCCACTTCAGTTTTTAAGTTTTAACTTCTTTGTTATTCAAGTATTGCTTCTTCCCTTAGATAAAATGGATAATGGTTTGTCCTACCGGCTACTTTTGGCTGTCAATAAGTTGAGAGGTCTTTACAGAGTTTTCACGATTACATGATCCAATGGTCATCTTTGGCTTGGTATGATATTTTCAGAATGGAAAGGCAGCGTCGTGAGGATGAGGTGAAAAATAGATCATCAAAGAAAGCACAAGATGCAGAACAGTCTATGATGAACAGGGTATGACCTCTGCCTCTTTGCTTAGGAAGTTAGGATGCACAAATCTGCATGCTACAAATCTGTACTCAAAAGTAATGACTGCCAGATTCTCTGTACTTATGTTGGTCTGGCTGTTAACATTGGTTGTCTTTCATATTAGGCTTCAAGCCCCCAAACAGGATCTGAGCAAGCTGGTGGTAGCCTGAAATCAATGAAAGACAAACCCAACCAGCAAGATAAAGGTGCAAAAGAGGGATCGAATTTGCAGGTTGCTGGGCCTAGCGGCGAAATAACTGCAGGTATAATAGTGCGCCATTGGTTGGCACAACTTCCATCTTTTCTCAAAGCAATTTTGCACAAGGATCCAAAAGCTGGTATCGGACCAAATCCCGGTTGTGGGCTGGGAAAAAAACCCGGCCGGTTACCTGATTTCCCGGAAAAAATCGGATGAATTTCACTTGAATTTGCTTAAAAACCAGCTGAAATTCTAAAATTGGAATTTGAATTTGCAAAACTCAGAAAAACCAGCCAGTTTTTTCGTTCCCGGTTACCACTGGTAAATCCGGTTATAGTCGGTAACCGGCCGGTTTTTTCTTCCCTGATTTTGCAGCACTTTTGCTTCTGTTCAACTGTGATTGAGAAACTGAAACCACTGCAGATTTATTTCTTGTTGCTCCAATGTCAATTTTGGTCCATTAGAAATGAAATAAGCATTTTCATAATTATATCAACCTCTTTGGCTGCTTATTCACTCTGTGCGGAATTCTAGCATAATTTTTCATTTTCAGCATACAAAATATGCATACAGATGTAAAAAGTAAATGTACATGGTTATGATGATTTCTTTTCCCATAATTGTACTTTGATTTGTTGATACAAAATCATCCTTTTCTTCTCTTTAGGTTACCTTTTGAAGAAGAGTGCAAAAAATAATGAATGGAGCAGAAGGTGGTTTGTCCTAAATGAGAAGAGTGGAAAGGTTAATAAATCTCCTGTACTGATACCCTCCTGTCTTGATTGTTCTGAATCCCAACTTTTGATAATTTTCTTGACATTCACTGCTGATTTTTTTAATGTTCTTGTTTATTTGAGGGGGTTGGTGTCATTTACTGTATCTTTCTCCTGTCCAGCTTGGATACACCAAGAAACAAGAGGAGAAACATTTTCGAGGCGTCATTGTCCTGGAGGTGTGCTTAACTTTTATATTTTGATGTGTTTGTTTTATTCTACTTGACACTGAGTGATATATGATACTTTAGTTTACACTTCAGGGTTATAATAGTTAATATTTTGTTTTTTTCTCAATCCTCGTGGACATTTGTGATTCATATTTGAACTGAGAAACATCATGTGTGAAACTATGGAAGGTGTGAATGTGTGATATGAACTGTATTAATAACATAGTTTGCTGTGTGATTCAGGAATGTAACCTGGAAGAGATAGAGGAGGAAGAGCTTTCTAGGAGTTCTAAGGATTCAAAAAAGGCGAATGGACCAGATAAAGAGAAAGGCCCAAGTCTTGTATTTAAGATTACTAACAGGGTTGCCTACAAAACTGTGCTAAAAGGTTGATACTTCTAAACGTTCTAGTTTGAGGTACTTATTAATTCTTTTGCTATAAATGTTTGTTTCATGTTGCAGCTCACAGCGCCGTTATACTGAAGGCTGAGAATATGGCTGACAAGATTGAATGGATGAAGAAAATTAGAGGTGTTATTCAGAGCAAAGGGGGTTCTGTCAAGGGTTCAAATACTCCTGAGGGTGGTTCCATGAGACAAAGCCACTCAGATGGGTCCCTTGTAAGCTCTAGCCTATTCTTGCTTTTGTCCTTACATCTGTATTCTGCGAAGCTTTTATCCCTTACTACCCTAACTCAGTTGCCTCAGCTTATTTTCTATCAACTCTGTCTTGACTGGACACACACCAAGTTGTTTTACTTTTCTAGTGACCATGTTTATCATTTGAATGTGTCTAACAAAAGCTCACTTCTTGATGTTGCTTTGTTCTACTATTCCACTATGACACACAATCACTCTGTTTCTCTTAAGGATACAATGGCCCGGAGGCCTGCTGATCCTGAAGAAGAACTCAGATGGATGTCTCAAGAAGTTCGCGGTTATGTTGAAGCTGTTTTGAACAGTTTGGCTGCAAATGTTCCAAAGGTTCATATTTGTAGCTTCAGTCAATTCTTTAAAATTTTCATATGTGGTAAAATTTTCATTGTCTTCTGCATGACAAATTGATCAGGCTGTTGTGCTTTGCCAAGTGGAGAAAGCAAAGGAAGATATGCTTAATCAGCTGTACAGCTCAATAAGGTTGGATGCGTATTCTCTATTTGTACTAAAATAAATTAGGTACCCTGGTTCTATGTCCAATTGAATTGCATTATTTTTTCTCCTCATCACTCAATTGGCTGAAAATTATAATATACCACCCAGATGGAAGAGCTGCAATGAATGAGATATTTTTATGGGTGAGAATAGAGAGTTACTTGTAGTTATGTGTCCTTACCCACGGGGAGGTCTATTTTGAATAGGTTCATTATATTTTATTTTCCTTTTACTTAGTTGCTTCATATATTACTTTTCATGATATGAGTTAACAGACAGAAGTTATGTCTATATTCGGAAATGTGTCATGTGGGGTTCTCTTTGCATATTGACCTACCCTGCACATGATATATTGGTCTTTGGCTCATTGGAATAGATTATGAGTTCATTCCAACATGGTATCATTGCATATAGCTCTCTACTCTACTCTCCTCCCACCCACATGACCGCCGCCGCCGTCCCCACGCTCCTCTGCTCCTCACGCCCGAGCCGCGTCCTCGAGCCTAGATCTGCTACCACCGCGCTTGATCTGCCGTCGCCGCCTCGGATCTGAGCTCCTCCGCCCTCCCCGCACACTGGGCGATGTCCTCTGCTCTGGATTCACCGTCATCGCTTCAGCGGCCTCTCTCCCCAGCCCGCCCTCGCCTTGACGCTCGGGCTTGCCTTGTCGCCGAAGCGCCGCTTCTCGTGTTCGAAGCTAGCCTCTGCTCGCCTCGCTGCTGAAGGCCGCTTCTCCCGAAGCTCTCGCTTTGAGTCACGCCTTGCTGCTTCGCCGCTTCGGCTCGATTCGCCACCTCGAGCCCACGCTGCCGGATCCACATTAACGCCGCTTCGAGCCTCGCCGCCGGATCCGCCCGATCTCCGGCCGCCTCGAGCTCGCTGACCGCCTCTGGCGGCCGGCCTCGACGCCACAGCGCTAATGGCTTCTGGGGCGCTTCTTCTTCCCGGACGATTCCGAAGCGCCACGCTTCGATCTCGCCTCTAGCACATCGACCTCGCCGATGCTATCTCGCTCCCGGCCACACCGCGAGCCTTGGGTCATTACATGATGCGTACCGCAGATCCTATACTCGCAGGTTGTCGCCCATCGCCTTATTCTTAGCTAGCACCGCCGCTGTCTCGGGCCTCGACGCCGCCACTGCCTCGGTGCCGTCGCCCATCTCGCCGCTTCGCTTCGCTCTTGCCTCGGCGCTGCCGCCTGCCGCCTCGACCTCGTGTCGCCATCGCCGCTTCGCTTGGCCACCGCCTCGGCCTTGTGTCGTCGCCGTTGCCCTTGCCTCCGGCCGCTGCCTCTGTCTCAGGCTTTGCTCGTTTGGCTCTTGCTTCTCTGCAGTCCTCGCTGCCGCCCCTTCGTCGGGCTCTGCTCGTTTGGCTCTTGCTTCTTAGCAGTCTTCGCCCCTGTCACCTTCCTCGTTCGGTATCTTGTCTCCGTAGATTTTGGACTCTGGTGCTTCTTTTCATATGACACCAGATTCTACTCGCCTTACTTCTGTGAGTCCCACGACCCTTCCTTCCACTGTTCAGACCGCAGATGGTATCTCTCTTCCTGTTACAGGCTGATGCATCCTTTCCACTTCTTCCTTTCATGTTCCTGTTGTCTCTCATGTTCCCAAGCTTACTATCCAGCTTATATCGGCCGGTCAGATCACTGATCACGACTGTCGTGTTATTCTTGAGTTCGACTCTTGTTGTGTCCAGGACCGTCGCACGTGGACTCTGCTTGGTGCTGGCCTTCGACGCCGTGATTTGCGGCGTCTTTGGGAGCTCGACTGGCGGCACTTTCCTTCCGTTGTCTTGACCAACCAGTCAGTCACTACCCCCGCCTTTGTTTTTGCCGCGTTCTCTACTGCTTTCTTTGCTCAGTGGCACCATCGTTTGGGTAATCTCTGTAGATCGTGACTGTCGTCTTTAGTAGGTCGTAGTCTTCTTAGGTCTGTTTCTAGTGACGCATCTTTACCTTGTATGAGTTGCAAGCTTGGCAAGCAATTGCAACTCTCCTATCTCTCTAGCCTCTAGTGATTATGTCTCGGCTCGTCCTTTTGATCTTGTTCACTCCGACGTTTGAGATCCGGCTCCCTTCGTTTCGAAAGGGGGTTATCGATACTATGTGATCTTTATTGATGATTATTCTGGTCATACTTGGATCTACTTCATATCCTTTCATAGTCAGGTTCTCTCTATTTACCAGAGTTTTGCCACCATAGTTTGCACTTAGTTTGATTTGGTCATTCGTGTTTTTCATGCTGATTCTGTTGGCGAGTACCTATCTGCTGCTTTGCGTCGTTTTCTCGCTGAGCAGGGTACTCTTACCCAGTAGTCTTGTCATGGTGCTCACGCTTAGAATGGTGTCTTTGAGCGTAAGCATCGTCACTTACTTGAGACAGTTCGCGCTCTCATGCTTGTCTCTTCTGTCCCACCTCACTTCGGTCGAGGTCGCTTCGTTCTTCGCTTTCCTCATCAACATGCGACTTTCCACCGCTTTTGTGGTTCTACTCTGTTGAGCGCTTTCTCTGGTCGGGCTCTGAGTCTGAGCACATTCGTTGTTTCGGCTATGTCTGTTTCGTCTTTCTTCCACCTCGTGACTGTACTAAGCTGACTGCTTTGTCAGTTGAGTGTGTTTTTCTTGGCTACAATCTTGAGTATAAGGGTTTTCGCTGCTATGACTCTGTTGCTCATCGGATGAGGATATCTCGGGACTTGTTCCATTTTTTTTATAGGGGATGGGCAAGGTACAAACTTCTTTTTTTTTAAAAAACTGTCGTGCACCACACATTTTCCATTTCTTACTCCCACTTGTAAGAAGGTTGAAAATTGTTTGTTCCATGGTCACTACATTTTTTTTATAATGTGTTGCTAACCTTGTCACAATTCTCACTTTTAGTGCACAAAGCAATGCAAAGATTGAAGAACTTCTCCAAGAAGACCACAATGCTAAACATAGACGGGAAAAGTACCAAAAACAATCATCTCTCTTGTCAAAGCTTACTCGTCAGCTCAGTGTCCATGATAACAGAGCAGCTGCTGCATCATATTCCAACGATAGTTCTGGAGCTGGTGAGCTTGCTATACTTCAAATGCCTGCTTGATGCTAGCAAATGCAACAGTTTTATCTGCTTATGAATTTTGTCCAATTTTCTCATAGTAAATATGGTTTGTCTTTTGAAATCACCCAAAATTAAGAGTAACTTGATGGTTGATACTATTCCAATATGCTCAATGATTTTGTTTGCACATTAGCATACATAAGCCAATGGGCGGGTTACTAGGGTGGTCGTCTCTAATATGTTGTTGAATTACTATTCTTGTGGTCATGTCCAATTTTTCACTGCCACATGGACAAGTACTTTGGGAAGCCCACTTATAATGATTGATCCAATTGCAGAATTTGTGTGGTAATGACTTGGTAGAAATTAAGCATTCTTTTTTTCAAAACTAAGTATTCTTATTGGCTACTCATACTAAGCAAAGCACGGCTTTATAGCCAATAATATCCTTGTGGTCATGTCCAATTTTTCACTGCCACATGGACAAGTACTTTGGGAAGCCCACTTATAATGATTGATCCAATTGCAGAGTTTGTGTGGTAATGACTGGGTAGAAATTAAGCATTCTTTTTTTCAAAACTAAGTATTCTTATTGGCTACTCATACTATGCAAAGCACGGCTTTATAGCCAATAATACTCTTAGTATGCTCGCATTAGCATATTTTATCCAATGTGCTGATTAGCTAGGATGGTTGTATAATGTGTTGAACGATTACTCTGGTCATGTCCATATTTGCACTGCCACATGGACAGGCACTCCTGGAAGCCTACTTATAACGATAGATAATTTCAGAGTTTGTGCGGTACTGAGTATGTTACGGGTCTGTCTGCACCTTTCAGTTGTTATGCAATGCCAAAGTTCTCAGCTGCAAAACTTCAGACCTGTTTTATTTGCAAACAAACTTGAACATTGCAGTATAACGAGTTTCCACACCAGGTGAAGGTTGTATTTTGTTCAGGGCTCAGATTTAGGTGCCGTTGAGGTTGTCAGTGATGATATGGCACACATCTTGTGTCCAAAACGTAGGAGAGGCAACATGCTTGCCCAGTCACAACTCAACCATCCTGGTTAGGTGGTGGTTACTGGTTAGGACCAAAACACTACCCTATTTGCTAGGCCGTTCTTGCCACAGTTTGGGCACGATAAGAGTCATAACTCATGGTCCTATGTTTTAAACTGCCTGTTATTGTAATCATTCCACAACCATGGTTTGTAAGTTGTAACACAAGTAATGGACAGTAGAAGCAAGAAGCCAAATGAGTTTTTTTATAGGCCAGAAAAGACCCAATTGTGTATTATAAGTTTATAACTTGCTAGTAACAGCTGAGCAAGATAAAATACTCAAGAGATTCATGCGTAGTTTTTTCTAAAATACTTACCTATGTCCTACAATTTTTTTTTCTGGACTGTCTAGTTGTGTCTACCAGTCGAGGTAACTAGTTAGAATGACATCCCATAATTTAATGGTGTATGATTTTGAAATTCATTTTTTACTTTGGATTCCTGGTAGCACAAAATCAAGCACTTAATCCTGAGCAAACAAACAAATCACTTGCAGAGAGTAGCCCACGGACCCCTGGCCAGTCAGGTGAGGACTGGAGGTCTGCCTTCGATTCTGCATCAAATGGCTCTGTTGACCGATCCAGTTCACACAATGAATCAAGGTCAAGAAGTGCTGACAGTCGTGGTCGGCGCTACGAAAATGGGGACGTGAACGGTGCCAACTCTGCCAGCCGACGCACACCAAACCGTTTGCCACCGGCACCACCTGGGCAGAGATACTAAGCATGTTGATCCTCATCTGTCAACATCGTATTTTCATGCCAGGCCCTCATCCCTTTCTGATATTGGTGGGAGAACATATATGGGATTGAAGAATAGAGAGTTGACGAGAGATTGTGTGAATGGTGTGTATCCAGAGGACTTCAGTTGTTTATAGAAATATATAGGTTATCAATGGTGGTCGTATCACGATCATTTTGCCATATTGATCTGTCTGATGCTCTCAGCCTGTGGGATTTTGTTGCCATAGATCGGTTGATCTTGGTTTTGGACTCTGCTGTTGTAAGTCTTCCACCGAACTGGCAATGTATTATTTCCACCACTGATGTATTGTTTCTTCCCATTCTTTTTAACCCCACCACATAGTCATATTCGTTATTTGAGGTGATATATTTTGTCGTATGTTTAAACTCTGCAATTCTTTGATGGATCTGGACCGGCCATCTTTGATGAGCCGCTGAATAATACAACATTGTTGATACCGTTTTTGTGTCTTGCATTGTGGCCACTAGTATACATCTTTTACCCGAAAGAAGCTTATGAGCTGTGGCAATATTGCTGTTCGATGGTTGGAGATTATAATTTCCTGGAGTAACTCTCGCTATTCTAAATGCAGAGCTAATATATTTACTTTTTGTCTTATTAGTTTGATATTGTGATCAAAGAAACCTTAATTAAAATCACCGAATGTTGTACACGAGCTCATGAAATAGCATGTGAAAAAGTTGACCTCTAAAGGATGAAGTTTCAGTCGCTGATTCTCGAAAGGACTAGTTTGTGGTTTTCAGTTGCGACCATGTATATCTTGTCTTCTGCTAATGTATTTGCGCGTTCTGAATATGGCAGCTATATCTTACCATTAAAAAATATTTAGTAGCTAATCTGATCACTTTTACACTGAAAATTGGACAGTCATGGCCCCCGGTTAACGAGGGATATCCTGTGATTGCCCAACTGATGAGTATCGATCACTTCCTGAAGTCCAATCAGGAAACCGCCACCAATGGAATTCAGACGAGAGTCACCAATAAATTAAACATGTCATTTCCCCCCCTCATATGTACCGGCAGCGAATTTACATTTTCATGTCAATGCCTCCACCTTTTCTCTCGTATACAATCAATTTCAATCTGTGTAAAAAGAACTCCAAAGAAAAAAAATCGAACCAAAGAATGGGGAAAATTGTACAACCCCCTTCTATAACCTATCTATTTACACCTCGGCCACCGTCGACGTCACCGGACTTCTCGCCGGAGCCACTCCCTGTTCCCTCTCCTCCCGGGCCATCCTGTTCAGCTTGGCGAACATCCCGACCATCGGCGCGGTGTTGTACGTGCACGCCTCCGTCTGCATGTAGTTCTCCCGGTTGTCCCTGAACCTGTCCCGCCGGTCGGGGCCCCCGACGATCGCGCCGACGAGGACGTTGGGGTTCGAGCTCCGCCGTCCGAACCAGTGGTCGAACCCCTGCGTGCACCCGATGAACTCCTTGCTGTGCTTGTACGGCACGATGGACGCGGCGCGGTGGTGCACCCGGGTGGGGTACTTGGCGCCGTACCCGAGGAGGTAGCTGATGCCCCTGGGGTTTGTGCCCAGCACGTATTCGACCTGGGCCCTGGCGAGCGTGAAGACCTCGCCAGCCTCGGCGGTCTCGCCGCCGGCGCACGTCACAGCCTGGACACCGGCCTCGGCCAGGTAGTCGGAGTAGGCGGCCAGGAGGAACGCGGCGTTGGTCACGTACTGCATGTTGTTCCACTGCCGGATGTAGAGCATCCCGCCGGGGCTGCGCTCCACGTTGGCGTCGGCGCCGCCGGCCGTGTTCCGGCCGAGGCACGCGCACACGTAGTGCTCCGCCTTGGCCTTGTACTGCTCCAGCGTGCTCTTGTGATGCGCCGAGTGCTCTCCTCTCAGCAGCAGCTGAAACACACACACGTCACTTTCGTAAGTGATCGGTTGCAGTAATACATATACTATACTACTTCAGTTACTTCTGAGTTCCGACAATGTCAAGTGTGTGTAATGAATGTTGACTTACTCTTGCTGCAAGGATCTGGACGCCGGCGTACTTGACGTCCCAGCTGAACTCGGTGATGGCCCAGCCGGTGCCGCCGAAACAGTCGGCCCTGTCGACGACGTAGTCGAGGTAGTCGGCCTTGCCGGTGGCTCGGTGGAGCCACAGGGCGGCCCACAGGAGCTCGTCCTTGTACCCGCTCACCGACGCGTAGTAGCTCTTCACCTCCGCGATGCTGCTGTCGTATTTGCCCCTGTACTTGTCGGCAAACTCGAACAGCTGCACGCACAAAAAAAAACACCAAAAAAATACATTAGCTAATTTGTATATATAATCCATTAAAATTGCATCGATTTTTTAATTGACCTTGGAAAAAGTATTAGGTGTGAATACGGACTAGTTCAATTAGCACATGATGACGCGACATTTCTTAGTTTCTAAGTAGTTTATGTGATTGAACTTGCGACCTAATCATGCAAACGAGAGGCAAATGGAAAGTTTTCCCAACCACCCGATGCTTACAACACCTTTCCTTTTTATTTTTTCTTTAGGTTGCGTGCTGGCTCCCTGGCCCCACATGGCAGCCCCTACGTACGAACGGACAGAAACCTCTCACCTCAAAAAAAAAAAAATCTCTTCCTGTTCGACGTCGTGTTGACAGCTTGGCATGTGTCGCACCAGGCACAAGAAAGAACACACCTCCATGAAATACTACCCAAGAAAAGTCCGGCACAGCTTGACTAAAGTTGCAAGTATATATACGCAACAGTCCAAAATTCGGTACGCGTACTGGTAAAACTCCACACTCCAAATCGTTTTTTTTCCCACACGAATTAAAGCATCTAGAAGGATTCTTCAATCCGCGAGACGTTGTGGAACGTTAGCTCTGTGTGGTCTGTACCTGCTGGGCGTGGTGCAGGAGGAGGTGCGAGTAGTGCGGGTTGGACTTGCGGAAGACGATGGAAGCGGCCGCCATCGCCGCCGCGGTCTCGCCGGCGACGTCAGAGCCCGGCCGGTCCCGGTCGACCTTGTACGCCTGCCGCGACGTCGTCATGTCCTCCGGCCGCTGCCAGCAGTAGTGATCCGTGTCACCGTCACCCACCTACAAAGTCCGAAAATATTTTTTCAACATTTCAGATCGACGAAGAATTTTTGAAATCTATGCACGCCATGTGGAAACCATAGCTTAATCTTTAATGTTACCATTCGTACGTTCATCAAACTGGCCACCTAACATGGCTGTTGTTATTCACCAGAAAGAACCTTTTTTTCGTAACCAAAATATAATTGAGGTTTAGAATGTTAGGAAGGAAAAGGAAGAAGCTAAAGTACAACAAGTGATAATAATTGAATTGGTCTCTTCTTTCGTGTGCTACAGCTAGCTACGCCAAGTCACTCAGTCGGTCACAGGAGAATTGGTCTCGTCTCATGATCGCATCAGAATTCAGAGCCGGTGATTACCTCAGCCCACAGCTCGTCGGGCTTGGTGTGCGCCTTGATGAAGTAGTCCGTGCCCCACTTGATGGCCTCCAGCGCGTGGCCGAGCTCGCCGGCCGCCGCGACGTCGTCGCCGTACTCGATCATGCTCCACGACAGCATCGTCACCGTGAACGCCATCGGCAGCCCGAACTTGACATGATCCCCGGCGTCGTAGTAGCCCCCCACCAAATCCACCTAATAAACCGCGCACAAAAACATCCAAATTAACTCCAAAATTGGCCACCATGCTACAGTAAAAAACATCTCACGCTATTCCATCCATAAATGTACACTCGGCACGTTCGATCTCCAGGTGTTTCCACGCTCGTTGGCCAATCGAATTCACGCGTCAGCGAGCGTGAAAACAAAACACCGGCAGAACGAAGCACCGGCCGGTGGCTATGCATGCGTATGTATGTACGTAACGTACGTACCCCTTGCTCCAGGCCGTCGGTGAGGCCGGAGTGGTCGCGCCACGCGACGCGCTGGCTGTGCGGGAGCCGCCCCGACCGCTGCGCCTCGAAGTAGAGCAGGCTCTTCCGCAGCGCGTCCTCGTAGTTGTGCGCCTTCCCCTCCGCCGCCGCGGCAAGAACGGCCGACGACGACGCGACCACGGCGCCAAGAAGCAGCGCGACCACGAGCCGGCGAGACAAGAAGACGGCGGCGGCACTGGCACTGGCAGCTGCGCCTCTCATTGCACAAGAGCCTCGGCGCGGTATCTTCGCATGTGCCCGCCCCTGCGCCGCTGCGCGCATGTGATGGCTTTGCCTCTGTGTGCTGTACGCTTGTGTGCTTGTGCTGTGTGCGCGCGCGATCTCCCGTCTTGCGTGACGAGCAGTTCAACTTCACCGCGTGCTTATATTTGCGCGCACACACGCACAGCGTGTTGAATTGGTTTCGCCCGGGAGAATATAATTAATACGTGGTGCAAAGCTAGGGAGAAGAGAAGAAGATAAAAAATATAAGCGGCCTTGCTTTGCCTTGGAGTTGGGAGGGGTGGACTCGTTCGGGTTTGGCTGGGTTGGGGACGCGCGCAAGGAAACGGAGCAGGTTTTGACCGGACGTGTGAATCGGTTGGGGACAGCCGGACACGTATATACTACACGCACATGGTAAAGCACGCGTGCGACTGGAGGAGATTGAACCAAGTTATCAGCTGATGCTTACATATACTCCACGTAACATTCAGATGTTGGTCGGTAGTCAATTTTACCGTTCGATCTTAATAGAAGCATATAGTACTTGTTGTGAAAGTACTAATTTCATTTTACGTTTAACTATCAGCAAGGGCAAGCGTACGTGGAGCATGTTTCGCCAGGATTGGTTGGTTACACTACGCACTAGCTTTTGGTCAATCGTTGAGTTAGTTGATGGCTGCAGCATCAGACTTTTTCGTGATAATAATACATGCATCCAGTACCAGATCGCTGATTATTAGCATTAGGTATCAATCAGCAAATTAGCACGAGCTAGCAGCTAGCTGCAGGTACCTATCAATCGAAACACGTACCATTCGTATAAATTAATTAATATCAGAAGCATAGCTCATACATGTAGCTCTAGCATGAGATCAACTTCAAATCAATTTTAATTTCGTCTACTCTTGTGCCAGAACAACCGGACGCATACACTGCAAATTTACACGACTGTTTCTTTAGCTGAAGCTACAAGCTTACGTCTTTTTCTCTAGCTATCTCTACACATCTATTTTTGTGCGTGTACATAATATTGGAATTAACACTACTACAGAAACCGACATCACAGACGGTTCGGAACCGTCATCACAGACGGTTTCCGAACCGTCTATGTTTGTTGGTCTATGATAACAGGACATTATCACAGACGGTACAAAACCGTCTGTGATACGAAATATCACAGACGGTTTTATTAAAAAACCATCTGTGAAGTCAAGTATCACAGACGGTTTCAACTGAAAACCGTCTGTGATCTGAGAATATCACAGACGGTTCTAAACAAAAACCGTCTGTGATAGGAGAATATCACAGACGGTTCTAAATAAAACCGCTCGTGATATTCTCTATCACGCACGGTTTGCGGAAAACCGCTCGCGATACTTGCCTCCACAGCGGTTTTAACAAAAAACCGTCTGTGATAGCTCATTACCCCTGCCCACAGTTTGCTGTTTTCCTGGCTAGCCTCAAGAATTGCTAGCCATGCCCTTTGAAAACAAGCATTCACAGAAACAAATTCAAGCATTCACAAAAACAGATTCAAGCAGCCATGACAACTCAAAGTGATCATTACTCAAAATAAATTACAAAAGATCGCATTTGTTCAAGTATTGCCGCTATAGTTACAACTAGATTACAATTGTTTGCGTTGAGAGGTTTTAGTGGGGCGATACTCTGGGTTGGCGACGGAGTGAAACTCTCCGTTGTCGTTAATGATTTCTGAGTTGATAAAGGCGCAGAGCTTCCCTCGAATGTCCTCGATCTCTTCCGCAACGAGTCCATCACATTGTAAATTCAAGGCCTGTCACTAGTAAGAGTAAAGTGGTAAGATATATATATTTAAATTTATAATTAGGAAATAATTATTTCGAGATTGACAAACCTCAGGATCCTTCTTCCTAGCTCTAAGGATTAGCTGCATATGATAGCAGACGTAGATTGCACATAACTCATCATCTTTTTGCTAGCGGCACTGCAAAAATAGAATTACATATATAGGTATAGTCAGTTCGAGACGCGTTATTATGAAGTATGATATAGGATTATTGTGTTGTAGCGCGTACTGGAAAATTCATCCTGTGTGTTAGTTGGGCGCTCTTTCCATCGTATATTCCTTTGTTGGCAACATAATTGATGAATGACCTACATGATTCGAAAAAGTTATCCTCGCCATTTCAAACGAATGAAGACTACAATAGAGTTATGTAAGGAGGAAATGAGCATACCTCTCGAGTATACCTCTTAGAGTGTCAAGTCGTGCTTGTTGCGGTTTAGGGAATCAAGGTATATCACATGGTTCCTCTTGGGTATAATAACTAAAAGGATCCAATGGTACCTACTCATGTATGTCGCTATAGTCATTAAACCTAAGTTCGTGTTTGCAGATAAAGTACAAATGAAATTTGTATAGCAAGTAGTGACACTTACCCTCGGTTGTAGGGCACCACTATGTACTTCATGTTCCTCAGAGAAGCAATGACCTCGTTATGTATTTCTTGACGAAGGGCTAGTCTTCTTGGATGGTTTGCAACGATACCACGTGTGGGTCGAGGAAACCCACCGGTTCTTTCCATTGCCGGACATTTTGCAGCATGTATCTATACATAAGCAATGAGTTGTGATATTTATCGGTATTAGATGAATGTAGAACTTGATTGTACGAACTTACAGTGTCCAACATCGTAGAAGTGAGACGTCGAGGCCAACGAGGTTGAATAGTTCAAATAAATCATTGAAGCCCACGACGAAGTACCTCGTCCCGTTGAAGAAATGCTTGTCCTCGTATCTGACGGTGATTCCAGTATCGCACCCCTTCTTTTGGGTCTTGTCCAAGTACCATGCATGCAAAGCGACAAGCATATCCAACGTGCATTAATATCACACGAGCACAACGGTTTTCCGATGATGTATTTCCGGTATCGCGGACTTCCGGACTTCTCGGACTTCCGGACTTGGGAGGCGCTATAACGTTCGTTGATTTCGATTTGGCCTTAGCGATTGGCGGCGTTTTTTGTGAGACGACTCGGGAACCGATCGTCGGCGACGCTTTTGTCGTTCTTCGCTGGCGTCTTCTCCACGGGAATCAAAGAAGTGGCCTTTTGTCGTTCTTCGGCGTCTTCTCCACGGAATCAAGAGGTGGCCTTTTGAGGCGAAACATGAGGTGGAGTCATCGAGGTCCCGTTGGAGAGGAATGGTCGTGTCCGGATCGCGGCACCTTTGGGTCTAGGACGATGTTCTTCTTGGGCCACTGGATAAAAGAGAGGACGGCATCCCCTAGTGTTGTGATCTCTTCGTTCGGGCAAATGTCCATTGGGATGGCTCGAAATTGACATGTACCATATCCACTGACCTTGGCGTAACTGCACCACCGGGCACCGTCTTTGCGCTTGCCCTTCCTCGTATGGATACACCATCCCCTGCGTAGCCTCAATACAAAGGGACCCATCCATCCTCACTTGGAGCTTACAGGGTGTCGGCTCCTACAAAACGATCGCAATTAGCTAAGGCATCGTTAGGGTCTATCTTTGGTGCATTCCATAGATGTACGCTACCTTGATGTTGTCTATCGGTAATTGGACGTCGTCATGTTCACAATTATCTTGCGGATGCGACGCCATCTCCGACGCCGATGAGGACTCTCCCAAATTAGCGGGGCGGCTTGCGCATCACCGCTCATGAGTATATCCATTTGACTCGCAATGCTTGCCATCTCTACTTGAAATTGGTTAGTAATCATCTGCACTAACCGGTTGTCGTGCTCGCCTTGGATCTCTTCCTAGTCCTATACGTGTAGTAGTCGTCCGCGAATCCATGACTCCAAGGCACGTTAACCCCAAGGCCTCGCGTGCGACCGGGTGCTCCTTGTTTCCCAAGGTCGTAGATAGTATATCCTTCTCCTCGCTCGCATGGAAGGAGCCTTGGGAAGCTTGGGCGATCAAGTCACGCCGCAAGAGGTCATCACGTTATTATAGGCACTATGAAGTTATGGACTTATTAACAACTTAGTAGTTCGATATATTTACCACACGTTGGGACACTTCTGGTCTCGCGGGTTTGTGAAGGAGATGCTGCCCAAGACGAGACTTGTGCCCTCGCTTAACCAAATTAGGGAATGCGGTCTGTGACATCGAAACGGGTTCTCCTTCTCCGCCGCCCATTCTCAGATTTACCCGCGTGCCAGCCAAAGCCGAGTCTGTCTTGGGTGAGTGTTTCGTGTCCGAGAGCTTTGTGCGCCGCACTTTGCTCCTTAAATTCGCCGACGCTTTCATAGCCACAAAGGTGTCCCATGCTCCCCGTCAAGAATCTATATTTGCTGGCGGGCGTCGACCCGTGTTCACGTACTTCGTGACAAGAATGCTCTTGAAGGTCCTCCACGATTTACCCATCGTAAGCATCGCCATCCGTCGCACGCGTGCCACATGTGCTTCTGGAATAGTGAACTTCTCTGAAAGTTCTGTCCACAGCGCGCCTTTCGCTTCTTTCGTCAGGTCCTTCCACCTTGGTGTGGTGATGAGGATCCGTTCCCTTCCAAGTATCCCGCAGATGGTTCGAAATCTCGCCGCTGATCTCTTGGGACTCAGAGGGACCCCAAAGTCACCGACCTCCGTGATGACCACCGCCCAGAGGCATTTTCGATTGTCCTCTGCCATCTCGCCTGTCATTATCGCCGACGGTGATGGCGGCCTCGTCGGCGCCTCTTCCATCTGCGGGTCGGTGTTGGCGGCCTCATCGGCGCCTCTTCCATCTGCGGGGTCGGTGTTGGCGGCCTCGTCGGCGCCCTCTTCCATCAACAAGGCGATGATGGCGGCGAAGACGGTGCCTCTCGCCATCTCGCTTACTTGCTCTCGTGAAGAAGTACAAAGGTTGACTATAGAGATCAAGATGGCAAATGAAAAGTTGAATGAGCTCATATCGACTACTAACATTCCAAAGATAAATATGAAACAATTAATCTCGTGAAGAAGTACAGAGGTTGACTATAGAGATCAAGATGGCAAATGAAAAGTTGAATGAGCTCATACAGACTACTAACATTCCTAACACTCCTTAATCCACGAGCTTCTATTCTAACACTCCTAACACTCCTTAATCCACCACTTCTCTTGTGATCTTTGTATAGATAGAAACTAGTGATACAAATCTTTTGCTCGAGCCTATCTTTGCTCGAGCCTACTTCATCGAGTCCGACACCTTTGAGTGTACCATCCGCTTCGTCTTGAGTGGAGGATTGGCATGAAGCGTAGGTACACTCAAGTGTGTCAGATCGACGAAGAAAATGCTAAGCAAAGGTTTAATTCTTCATGTACGTAAGACTAGCCTTTAATGAAGACATAGAACTAGAATCAAGTAAAATGATCGACGAAGGAAATGCTAAGCAAAGGTTTAATCCCAAGATAGAAACAAAATAGAATCAAGTAAAACTTTCTTTTTGGATTGTTGTAAAAATGCGCTTTTAGAAAAATTTCAGAATTAATCCCAACAAAATTAATTAGCATTAAAGCATAATTCCTAAAGAATTTAACACTCCTTAATCCACCAACTTCTAAGGAAATGCGAAGGAGTCACAGACGGTTCTTAATAAGAACCGCTCGATTAAACTCTCACCAATAAAATGTCTAGAGATTAACAATTACACGCACACTATTCCAACATATTGATTGATGATATTATGTGCTCTCGTAAGAGAGTAGCTAAAGAACAAGTCTTTGCCATCTCAATCCTATTGTCTATACTCTTCATGAAATGAATATGATAATATAAATTCAAACTATGAGCTCTAAACAATACTTTGCTTAATCACAAATGATCTCAACTGCTAATTAAAAACAGATTAAACTTCCATCAAACAGAGGTTGACTACAGAGATCAAGATGGCAAATGAAAAGTTGAATGAGCTCATACTGACTACTAGAAGAATCACAAACTAGTCAATACAACTGATCAATTTGCAATAGAACTATGAGCTCAACCGAAAGTAACCAATTAACGAAGACAACATATTGACAAGAGTAAGTAATACAATAGAGCTCAAGTATGAACTAACTATCACATTCAATCTCAAGATAAGATGAGTTCATCACAGAGCATGTCAACAAAGCCCACTGATCAACCGAACTGCCACAGAGGAGCAATACTCACAGAGAGGATGCCGCACAAGAACTCACGGTGCAAGGAGGAGGCCAGTGCAGGGGAGGAGGCCGATCTGGGGAGGAGGAGCTGGGGAGGAGGTCCACACGGGAGAAGGCGGTCAGAGGAGAAGGCAGGTCAGAGGGAGGAGGCCGACACGGGGAGGAGGACGGCGGCGTCGAGGTCGGAGGCGCCAATGTCGGGGGCGGCGGCACCGAGGTCGACGGCGGCGACGCCGGGGCTTACGGCCTGGGAGGTGAACGGGCGCCGAGGTCGGGCGGCGGCACCGAGGTCGGGCGCCGAGGTCGGGCGGCGGCAGAGGTCGGGGCACCAATATCGGGCGGCGCGCCGAGGTCGTGGTCGGCGCGAAGGCGAGCCCTAAACCCTAGAGGAGGCGAACGAGCGGCGTAAGAGCGTAAGGGCGGGAGAGAAGTGAGAAGTGAGAGGAAAACCCTAGCGTTTCGCCTTATAAAAAGTATATCACAGACGGTTCGTAATGATGAGAAAATGCGTGATAATAATATCACAGAGCGGTTCCATAATAGAACCGCTCGTGATATGAAATATCACGACGGTTCTATTATGGAACCGTCTGTGATATTATTATCACAGATGGTTCTCATTACGAACCTGGTGAGACATAAATATCCTGATAAAACATAGTGAACCTGCTGAGACAAGTATGATGACAATTATGACAAGTCCATATGAATTCTAACTCGTGACAAGTATGATGACAAGTTCATAACACATTTGACTTCAAAATTTCATATCTAATTCAACTCAACTCCAAATCAAGTGAAACCAATTTTGATACTCCACATTACAATGTACGCCCACACATTGACATTAATATCAAATATGACAAGTCCATAACAAGTTCATAACACATTTGACTTCAAAATTTCATATCTAATTCAACTCAACTCCAAATCAAGTATGATGACAATTTTGATACTCCACATTACAATGTACGCCCACATTGACATCAATATCAAATATGACAAGTCCATAACACATCAACACATGACAATTTCACGTTGACATCAAAATATATGAGAGATTACAAGTCCATAACACATGATGTTATGGAATAAATTAATTACATTGGAGTAAATTCTTAATTAAGATATAGGCCTTCATGATGATCGACGCAAGATATAGCTAGCTTCCTCACCGGGTTCTTCCTCGAGCCTAATGCCGTTTCCGAAAGGAGGCAACTCGTCAAATTGATTGTATTCTTCCTCGTCCACTACATTCTCAACTCCGACAATCCTCCTTTTTCCATGAAGAACTACGTGGCGCTTCTTATTTGTCGGGTCGGTTACATAGAAGACTTGAACAACTTGGTTAGCCAGTACGAATGGTTCGTCTTTATATCCGACACGTTCGAGGTCCACGGTAGTGACACCGTACTTGTCGACCTTCACCTGTGGGAGATGGACCCAACGGCACCGAAATAGGGTGATCTTGAAAAGCACGTAGTCGAGCTCCCATATCTCGTCTATTTGCCCATAGTAGGAGCTCCTCATCCCATCGGTACTGAATGCATCTATGCGGACACCGCTGCTCGGGTGTGCTCTTCCTATCCCGAGTGCCAGATAAAATGTGTATCCATTGATGTCGATCCTTGCCATGTGACAATTGTAAATTGTGGCCTCGTACAACCATAGTAGCGTATCATCACTTGATGACCTCCCGATGATTCGCACCTTTAACCATTCGTTGAACCGACGGTTGTGTTCTCTCGTGATCCAAACCTCCGACCGGCTCGATTCTCATTGGCGCACCATGTCTTTGTGCTCGTCGATATACGGGACACTTGGGTCATGTGTTGCAAGACCATGAAATGGGCTTGAGCGTATGTATCCAGATCGGGAGTTATTGATTTCTTCCGATGGTCCCGATACCATCCAGTCTCCCCTCATGGCGAGATAAAGGCACACCTATCGGTTCCACGAGCCATGTAGTCGACGCAGAACTCAATGACCTCTTCGGTTGCATAACCTTCGATGATGCCGCCCTCCTACGAGATCGATTCCGACGTAGACTTGAGAATTCCCATGTACCTCTCGAACGGGTACATATGACGAAGAACACAGGTCAAGATATCTTTATCTCCTCACAAGGTGAACAATGAGATGGACCATGATATCGAAAAATGACGGAGGGAAATACATCTCAAGATGACATAGAGTGGTCAAGACCTCGGCTGCAGAGCATCTAGTCCTTGGGGATCAATGATCTTCGAGCAATTGAGTTGAAAAATAACACACCTCAAGATTGCCACTCGGACCTTGTTTGGCAAGATACTTCTAATTGCAACAGAAGCATTTGTGTCATCAAGACATGACAATCATGAGACTTCATACCAATTAATTTCAAATCTTGCATAGAAACAAGGTTCTTAATGTTAGCGGAGTAACCAGATGGGACTTTCACTCCATGCAAGCTCGCACGCCATTTCTCTCGGCCTTGGATAGAGTGTAGCAAGTCGGGGAAGGTACGTTAAATCTGTATCGGTCTCTCCGTGCTAACTCGATCCTTATGTTCATATCAACCAAGTCACGCCGTATGCGTTAACACCATCCTTTGTTTTGCCACTAATGTTCAAAGAAGAGACCAATCAAGCTATCACATACATTCTTCTCTCGTGCATGACGTCGATGCGATGGCAAACTTCTAAGTGCTCCCAATAAGGCAAGTCCCAAAAATTGACCGCTTCTTCCAGATGTTCTTCTCACGGGTTCTTAATTTACGCCCCTTCCCAAGCACAACATCGATATCCTTAACCATATCATAGACCTCTTTCCTCTAAAAGCCCTTGGAGTGAATCGTTCTCCTTATTTTCGCCGAATTGTTTTTTCATCTTGCGGTATGGGTGACTCGAAGGAACCTACGGTGACGATATACACGCTTTATGTGAGTTGTTCACCATACACTCTCTGAGCATCTAAGCGGTCGCGACGAGCTTTGGCTCCTTTTGTACTAAATCCCGATAGGTTACCAAGGGCAGAAAATCATTGATGGTGCGAGAACAACATGGCGCGAAGTGAAGTTCTCTCGTTTGTACGCATCCCATACCTGCACCCTTCGCTCCACAAAGGTCACAAGATCTTCCAAAGAATGGTGCTAGGTACACATCAATATCATTCCCATGTTGCTTTGGCCCTTGGATAAGTAGTGACATCAAAATGTACTTCCGCTTCATACACGTACCAAGGAGGAAGGTTGTACATACATAGATTCACGGGCAAAGTGCTATGTCGGTTGCTCATGTTACCGAAAGGATTCATTCCATCTGTACTCAACCTTAACCTTATGTTCCTCGCCCGCACCGAACTCTTGGAAGCTTCGATCGAAGTTTCTCCACCGGCGTAATCGGCAGGTGTCTTAGCTTTCCATCTCTCTTACGCTCCTCGAGTGCCAACGCAGCATCTTCGCCCTTTGCGCTCGCAAATAAACGCTTCAAACGTGGGATCACAGCAGATACCACAACATCTTAGCAGAGGTCCTTGCTTCACCTTAGCAAGATTCGACGCTTGTATCGGGATGCTTTGCACACGGACATACATGCATGTCTGCATACTCTTTCTGATAGAGGATACAATCGTTCGGACATGCATGTATTCTTTCTACTTCCATTCCCAATGGACAAATAACCTTCTTTGCTTGATAGGTGGTCTTTGGGCAACACGTTTCCCCGGAAGGATGTCCGCTAGGAGACCTAACAACGCCGTGAAACTCTTATCGGACCAACCATTGCTTGCCTTCAATTTCAGCGGTTCAAGCACGGTTGACAACCTTGTATATTCCGGCTTGCAACCAGGAACAAAGGTCTCACCGAGTCCTCCCTTAAGCCCTCGAATTTACAAAACTCTCTCATCAGTAGTTCTCTTACGCATCGCAGTAGCATCCGATCCAGATTGTCATCGTGTGACATATCCTCATCAAAAGCAAAGATACCACATCCGCATATCGTTGACTTCCTCGGCGATGCCGCCATTACTAACTTCATGTGTAATAATCTGCTCTTCACCGTGGTCGTCCAACATGTATACCCTTTTGTGAAACCCTTCAATCAAGTGCGCTTCTATTTGCGCCACGTTGTTAAACATCTTCAAATTACCGCAATCAATGCATGGACAGTACATAAAATTTATCTCCTTCTTCAACATATCCTGCTCAGCGGCTCTTCTAAAAGCAACCACGCTTATTAATGTACCCTTGACTCACACGGTTCACATCGTACATCCAGCCGATCCATCTACACTACGCATGTAACAAATTAGTGTCAAAATTGATTAGCGATTAATTTATAGCAAACATAAAGAGTTATAGATCGTTACTCTCGGAGCTCACGAAGAAAATACGATTCTCTCCTTTCCTTCTCCTCTCTAAGGTGGCGAATGGGGGAGGAGGCGGCGGTGTTGGAGGCGCTTAGGGCAAGGGTCCAACCTTCTCCTCTCTAAGTCAAGAACGGATAATTATTGATTATCTGTATGATTGTTGATTAGATACGAGACAAAAGACAAGAGGAAGATCCTAATAACTAGCAAGTTGGTCCGCGATTGCGCGGTATCCGCTTTCATATAATTGAAACAATAAACCACCGTGATGACGCTTTCTTCATGGATATAAATGGAGGAAATATAAAATAGATCATTACACATGTGACTTATCTTCGTGTGTCATAAATTCTTCTTTTTAATCTGTTCTAGAAAACTACTCATGAAATTAGTTCGATTAAGACTTTCACTTCTTTGCACGCATTTACTCGTTTTGTCTCATCGCTGCACAAAGGAATTACACCAGATTAATTAAAGGCTACATGTTTTGCTTTTCATTTTCTAGAATTAGGGTCCATCAAATTGAGAGCTAGATGTACGTGCGCTTTTGCCATTTCCCATCAAGTAGTATTAATTGAAACCTAAACCCTATGCTTCCGATTAAGGAATACAACAAAGAAAACAAAACATTAGGGTCTATGTACAGAGTAGCAAAATCAGGGAAATTCACTAATCAATAGAGTGGAAAAAGGATAATCAGATACTTCATCTGCTTAATTAGGGAGGAGCCACGAGTTGGAGGAGCTAGGGAGGAAGTGGCACGCACTGGGGAGGAGAAGCTAGCTAGCAGATCTAAGTGGAGCCCAGCAGCAGGGGGCCGGTTGATTATTATCCAAACCGCGTGCTTGCGAGAGGAGAATGGCAGAGGCACAAATGGCGGTGGACACAGCCAGCGGTCTTGGCGAGGGATGTGTCGCGCTCAATTTATACGCGATGGGCATATCACTGACGGTTCTTAATAAAACCGCTCAGGATAGTCGTCTATCACTGAGCGGTTTGTGAATAGAACTGTCAGTGAATTATCACAGCGGTTCTATTCAAGAAACCGTGCGTGATAATCTTCAATCACTGCAGCGGTCCTTATTTAGAACCGCTCGTGATATTATACAGACGGTTATTAAATAGAACCGTCTGTGATTGGGGGGATTATCACAGACGGTTTGTGAATAGAACCGTCTGTGATAATTCACATACGGTTCTATTCACAAACCGTCTGTGATAGATGACTATCACAGACGGTTCTAAAAAATACCGTCTGTGATAGGCATCCCGCGCCACCCGCAGGTCCGGCAATGCCCAACACAGACGGTTCCAAAGGAACCGTCTGTGATGGGGCGTCTACTATAGCCTGTTTTGTAGTAGTGTAATATGGGCTAGACCCAAATATTATATTCTAATTAATTCTTAGTAAATCTCAAAGGCCCATGTGCAAGTGCTAAAAATGTTTAGTCCCACACGGAGGGATTAAGGGGAGTGACACCAGTTTAAAAGGTGGAATATGGTAGCCCCTCTTGTGGAATTGGAAAGAGACAACACACGCGCTCGCTCGCCTCGCCGAGCCGTGCCGTGCGTGTGCGCGCGTACGCAGGCGTGTCGGGTGACTGTTGGTCTCTGGTCTCTTCGTTTTTTGCCATTAAAAAGAACAGAGTGCTGGTCCTTGATGGTGACTGTCCTTTGGTCTTCGCGTCGCCTCGATAGTATTCGTTGCTTTTGGACTCTTGCGATCGCCTTGATGGTGACTGTTGGCTTTTTGGACTACTGGCAACTGTCTTTGATGGTGACTGATGGTCTTTGGTCTTCTGGTGACCTTTAGGCTATCTGTCTTTTGGCTATATAAAGAGACTGAGAGAACTGGCTCTGTTCCGAGTTTTTTCCACTTCCACAATTCAGAAATTCCACAGTGCTTGTTGCTGTCTTTGGCGATCTCCATCCCGCCAGCGCTGTCTGGCCAAGACCGGAGAGCAGGCCTCCGGAACCCTCATCCTCGAAGGCTTGCATGAGCGAGGACGAATAAGGTTTTTGGAGAGCGTTCGCGTGACTGCTCGCTGCTACGTCTACATCAACTGTGCGACTACAACCTTCTGCTACGTTCTACACCAACTGCACGACTACTACCACTACATCATGACGAACGACGTCCTCGTCAAGAATACTGCTGCATCTTCTTCTTCTACAGAATCTGGGTATGCCTATATCTCTCTTATTACTTGGTTTGCTTTACTATTTGTTGTTGTGATGAACGCTGAGATAGATATGCTAGTTTCTGTCTTTCTAGAAATTAGTATGCCTATAGTGTTCATACATACCTGCTTTCTATTTGTGAAAATAGTTAGAGTATTTTCCATGTTTTATCTAGCTTATTTCTGGATTAAAGTAATTCGAAAAATGCTTATATACTCAACACATAAAAGGAGGGTAAAACTTGGCACCTTGCGGGGGTCAAATCTTTGGAGTTTTTTATTTCTCAGTAATTAGGTCTTGTTATTAACTCTCGTTCCGTGCAGCCTTGCTCCGCTTCTCCTCTATTAGTATAACGGGCAGCTCTCTTGCCGTTTATTTAAAAAAAAAATAAAAAATAAAACTAGTGATCCACTGATCCTTTTTTTTTCCCTGCCGACAGGGACTCCCCGGCTGCAACGATTTGGACGCCTCCCCCGAGGCCCGAGGCCCGAGCTCCTTTTCTTCGCCTTCCTTTCCATCGCTTTCTCCACCGGCTGCTCGACCGGTCGATGATCCATTGCCATTGTAGACCATGCACGCACCCTCCTCATGGTACGTAGGCAGGTAGGTAGGCCAGGCAACCAGGCCAGATGATTTATATATGCTTCACCAAATTAATTATCCCTTGGGAACTTCTTGCCTGCCTCTCTCTATCTCTGCTTAATCAATCATATGTTGTTCCTTGGCCAATAAAACCACATTTTGACCGTGCTATAGTAGCATGCAGTAGTCCACTAGTCGTCCTTTTCTATTCCTGTTTAGATGGATGAATCGATCATGATGTGCTTAATGTATATATATATGCTGTTGTTGCATAATGTGTGTTGCTAGCCTAGTGATTCGGATGAAGGACAGAGGTGCTAGCTTCCTCTTAGTTTAACCAAACGTTTGGTTCGTTCGTTTTTGTCGTGCGGTTGGGACGTCCTCCTTTCTCCGTAAACTGTTTTGTCAAGCAAGGGGAAATTAAAGGGAAGGAAGCTAGCACCACTTCTTTAATTTTCCCCCCTTTCTGTACGTGGTCAAGTCACCAATTAATGGGTTTTGGTGGGTAATGACGTTGATCTAATTGTGACACGAATTTTGTGCCCTTGCATATGTTCTTAATCTTAGTTAATTTATTCGTGCAGATTTCTTCACTAACTAGGTCTATTTTTCTCTAGAGATCGAGTGTCGGAGGATTGATTGAACTAACGAGCTACCTCTCGTTGTTGAAGTAGTAGTAGCGGTGATAATTAAACTGATACTGCGTGTTCTCTCCTTTCAAAATACCTTTCATGTGACAACTTTTTTCCCTTTCTCATTTTTAATATGATACCAGGTGTACACAAGGTGATTTTTTTTATTTAATCCTTTTTTTTTATTTTAAAGTTAATCCCTCGCAAATTTTATTTCCAATTCGGACCCCTTTAGTCATACCACCCGCTGTGGCGTGCAAAACCGTGCTGTCATGCCGTCGGTATCGGCGTGGCCCAACATGGCACACAAGTCCTGCCAGGCGCGCCGTGCCAGCGTGGAGGGCTTTCGTGGCATCTGTCACGTCATATCTCATGGCCTGACGCGTTGTCTTGTCACACCAACTTTTGTGGCGTGACAGTGGGGACTTCAAACTTTCAGCGCAGCCAGTTATACATTTTCCCCATCTTCCTCCTAAATCTCGTGCGCCTCTCTACCTCCCGCCGCCGGACGTCCTCTCCCGCTGGCCGTCATCCACCCGGCGGCATCACCCAGAGGGCGTCCTCCCCTCGCTGGTTCTCACCCCCCCTGCGACACTTCCCCCACCACCGTCCTCCACCCTCTGGCCGCCATCCCGACCAAGCGGCGATCCTCCTCGGCGGTCATCCTCCCCGGCCGCCTCCCCTGCTGGTCTTCATCCACCCCAGCAGATCACCCCAGGCGTCCTCCCTCACTGGTTCTCACCCCCATGACACTTCTCCCCACAAGGCCACTGCCTCCACCCTACCGGCCGCCATCCCGACCCGGCGATCCTCCTCGGCGGTCGTCCTCCCCGGCTGGCCCTCCCTCTTGGTCTTCATCCACCTACTGGCCGCCCCTCATGACACTCTCCGCACCACCATCCTCCACCTTGTCGGCCGCCATCCCCGCCGGTCTTCATCCACCCACTGGCTGCTGCCCACACAAGATTTCTCCTCAGCCACTGCCCTCCACCTCCGCCTACATTGCCATCCCGACCCGGCGATCCTCCTCGGCGGTCGTCCTCCCCGTGGCCCCTCCCTCACCGGTCTTCATCCACCTCGGTGGTTTGCCCCCGTCTTGGCCAAGGTAATAAGCAGCAATTCATGGATATTTCTATTTTCAGGTAATTCGAAGCATATATGTTACTCTGCCATGATATTTTGTCACTCAAATATGAACAAGAGCACTGATGCTTTAGTGCTAATGAATTATTATAACCAAAATGTCTACAGTCATGTTTGCATGGATTAGCAACTGCTTTGCTAATGGTTAATGTATTCAAAATGTCTGTAGTTAATTGGCCACCAGCTGGCTGTCGCTAGTTTGCTAAAAAGATACAATCAACATGCTGTTGGATTTGATATTCTTTCTTTAAAAAGTATATTGTTCGGTTATAAGAACACATGCTAATGCAGGACATGCAAAAAGCTCAATCATGAGCATGTTTTCCAGTGCTTGATAATATGTTTACATCAGCATGTTAACTTCAAGTGTCAGCTTAGTTTGTTAGTCCATCAGGAAACAAACATTAAATTATTAGTGACAATGTTATTGTTATATGTCGGAATGAACTCTAGATGTATTCCAATGGGGCTAAATGTTACATGTGTATGCGTCATGTCTTGTTCCATTAGCAGTTTTCTTGCATATATAGGTGTATTAGGACCATTAGTTCTTATGCTTCCTTGTTTCTTACGTTAAGGATGCCATCTGCAACAATATTGCTATAAAGTTGTTAATGTCCCATAGGACAAAAATAAGCTCTAGTATGGAACATGTGGCATGCATGCCTCATGATCACTAGACAATGCCATTGAAAAGAAGTAATCTGTATTTTGCTCAGGCCTCACCTCATGTCCTACATAAATAGTTTACCAAAAATAAATTACGAAATGACCTCTATAGAAATCAAATAAAGGATGAAGGCGAAAAAATGTGACTTAGCTCATTTCTGAATACCAAATTTCCCGAACGAGTGGTTCGTGGCACTCCGAGCGTGTAGCTCTGGCATACCCAGGAGCGAAGTCCCGGGCGTACTCAGGAATGAGCCCTGAGCGGTTTCAAACACGTGGTTTGGACTGTCTCGAGAACGGGATCTCGAGCGTACTTGGGCACATGGATCCAGGGTAGTGTAGGTCGTATTCAGAGGCAAGCTCTGAGAGGTCCCAAACACGTGGTTTGGGTGGTCTCGAGAACGGGATCTCGAGCGTGACTGAGCATGAGAGACTCAAATAGTATATGATTTGGATCTTTTTGCCTCTCATTGTTTTTTGGTGTTATTCGTCCACTGTGTATGGCCTAACACACCTCAATAAACTGTTAGTTGTTGTCAGAGAAATATGAGAGTTACAAAACACAATCCCCCAAAAAAAAATCAAAATTGACAATGGAGTATCTCTTTCTCAATCATTGTTAAACAACCCGAAAACTTCATTTAACTAGACGAACTATTTCATGTTGACTGTAAACCATCATACTTGTTACTGTAACTACAACATAGTACTGTCACAGTACAAAACTACAATAAAGTTGTAATTAACCATACATTTGTACCTTCAAACTGCTAGCATGTGTCAACTGAGCCACAACTTTTGTTATGTACAATGTTGTTTGTGATATTTCGTACATATGGCATGCGGTACTGACTTTGCAATATTTTTTTGGATGTAGATGGATAAAGCTGTACGTGTATTTATCGGTGGGCCGATTAGCCAAACGGGTAGTGATGTCGACTTTGGTGGCATGGAAGTGACCGTTCTTTTGTTTCACGAATCACCAGACTTTCGAACTCTTCTGACTAGGATTAAATCGACCTTTGGATGGGATGAGCCTAGGGTCGTTGTCGGACTGCAGGGGTGATATGATGCTGGTGTGGGTTGTAAGGTGCATGTCTGTTTGGTGCCAATCTTGTCCAACGATGATTGGGACACGTACAAGGATCTTGTGCTCACATCTCAGGTCCGATTATTGGAAGTGGCGGTGGAGAGGATAATCATTGTAGAGGATTGGCCAAACAATTTGGATGTATCACCGTACCTTTAATTGTTTTCGATCTTTCAAAAGAAAGTCCCTTTGTTACCATCTTACCACCAAATCCTAAGGTTCCAAATCCATAAATTAAGTCTGAACTAAATTCAACCATGACCTCGATTCATAATTTAGAAACTAACTGCAATCACGCATGCAAAAGCGAATCACGTTAGCCCCTGTTACACCACAATGTTTTAAGCATAAAAACATGTGATCATCTCTGGGAAATAATTTATTTAAATACTGTAATATTTATCATGAATAAATATAGTTTTTCCCAAAATTTTAGATCTTAATTCAACATTGTAAAAATTCAAACCAAGTTCTAAAAGTCCTTGCTGTTAATGAATTAAAATAAGAAGAATAAATCTTGAAAAGCAAGGTTAGAAATTTTATCTGGGTACTAGATCATCCCAGGAACACCTCTGAAATTTTGTATAATTTTAGAAATTTATTTCCTATTTTTTAGCTCGACTAGATCTGTTACGTTAGGCCTTGTCACGCCACATATAAAGGTGTGACAAGGCAGGATTGTCACGCCATGGTATCTGGCGTGACTACTGCAGCGCAAGCCTCCACGCTGGCACGGCGGGTGGGTAAGGGCTTGCGTGGCATATTGTGTCACGCCGAGGTACGTGACATGATAGTACGGTTTGGCCACGCCACGGATAGTGGCATGGTCAAAGGGGTTAGGATTGAAAATAAAGTTCGCGAGGGATTAACTTTAAAATAAAATTAAAAAAATATTAAATAAAAAAAAATCACACAAGTTCCACCTTAGGTGCACAGGAGCATTGAAATATTCCATGTACCTTCAATGCCCCTAGGGAAATATTCCATATACCTTCAAAAATCCCCTAGGGAAATATTCCCTGCCACTGTTTAGAAGCCATAGGGATAAAATCCAGACATTCAAATAAATTCAAAAAAAAAAAAATCAGGAACATCAGACATATTTGGGGAAATCATAAAATCATTAGAAACCCAGAAACATCCAAAAAAAAAATCACTATCAATTCACAAAGACAAAAAAATCGACCCCCCCAAATACAAATAAGATAATAAAAATAATAATTTAAAAATCATGATAATTTTGAGAAAAAGGTGCTAAAATCTACACCAATATTCAGATGAGATCCATAGATCCATCCATACTACTTGTACCTATAGCATTAATCATCGGTTACACACAACCAAATTAATCATCTATAACACAAGGATAGGTGCAATTCATTAAAAAGTTGAATTCAAGCATCCGGTTGGCCATGTGCATCATGTTGCAGATCCAACAATATAACACTTCAGACATCCACCCAATCCAAATCCAGCCACTTCTCTCTTCTGCTCTATTCTGCATATATGAAACAATATGAAAACTCGTTAGTAATCAATCTGAAAAATGGAAATAAAATCTCTATGGTAAAAGGCATATGCATACTCAAGATTAGCTACAAAGAGCAGCAGCTCCTCAAAATTACCCAAACAGGAAGCAACAATAAATTAAAATGCCCGCATGAGCACAATATTGTATAGTCTTAAACATTGTATATATGTATGTTATTAACCGTGGTAGCTATCAACAAAGACAGAGAGAGAGAGGAATATGTCCAGAATCGTTGCCTCCTTTCATGATGAAAGAACAACAGTATAATGTAAATTTCAGTGGCACGAACAACAATATTGACTCTTTTCATTTGCCATCGCAACAATGCCATCCTCTATTGGCTGGTCAACTTGAGTAGAAACAATGAGCCTCATGATCAGCAGATTGGCTCTGTGTGCGAGCATTTAATTTGCAGGGTTCGTAATACACACAAATTAACTAACTTTTGTATCATACATTCAGATGAAACGAAAATAAGCAAAAGGGTGTCACTTAGTTAGGCTACTGGTCTGCTGCAAGTAGGTATTTTTCAGCACAAGTAGTAACTAGGCATTACAGTGTAAAACATGTATATTTAAATTAAGACAAATATCAGGAGAAGGTCAGCCTAGCCTTTTTCAATCATAAGAAAAGTTTAGATTTTAAATAAAATTAGGCAAGCTAGGAATGACCTAAATACAAATTTTCCTGAGTTGCTCTCTCTAGTTGGCTGTATAGAACATTTACTCATGGTCAATGGACTCAGTAACTTCTCCCACCTCTTATATCATCAATCATGGCTTCTCTGTTATTCAAGAACATGAAGATGATTTGTGATTTAATTCAATATGTAACATCCAACTATTACAAAATTTATTTCGTTACCATCGCAAACACAACTACATATAGCATAGTTTCAAGGAAACCTTGCTTTTGTTATCCCTAATATTCATGTTCAGGCACAATTTTGTGCCAATGCACCCTGAAACTTAGATGAAAGTAAATACACGGCTACAGAACTAAGATTTATCTACATGTATCCTTACCTTCTTCTTTCTTCACTTCTATGTGCCCAACATGAAATACAAAGCATCTAAAACCATTATCCTATCGAATCAATCCACCCTACCCTACCATTGATGCGTTGATGAGAGATCTAAGGAATCGAATGGATTGTGGGAGTACTAGATTCAGGTAGAGGCAAAGCAAAGAAGAAAACATACATTCCAGTCGACGGCGTGGAAGAAGGCGAGGAAGGAGTCAACGACGGGGTGAACCCGTTGCGGAAGAAGGTGTTGGTGGATCCTTCCTCTCCCTCCTCTTGAAATCTCTCGCGGTCTCTATGTCTCATAGAATCCTCGCGGACATTGTAAAAAACTTAGACTAGGTAGATCAAAAGAGTAGCAGATTGTGCGGTACAATGATCTGCGTCAACATTGCTTTATATATTGGTTTTCGAATAAGCTATAGTGCAACCGAAAACAGAGATTTACAGCAGTTACAGGGAGCAGATTACAACAGGCATAATATGATATTACAGCAACCAACTCATCTCAAATTAGAGATGAAATCAGTAGAGATATAATCTATCTAGCGATTTGATTCAGATACTTTAACAGACATCAACCTCCTTCTCCTCTCTTTCCTAAAAATTGGTACCTACTAACTCCAGATCTATGAGAAAAGGGTAGACAAAACCCTAGGAGTAGGAGGTGGGAGAGCAGGGAGGAAGAAGAGGTGGAGCTGACTTGCTAGAGTGGTAGGAGAAGGCACCACATCCTGCAAGATTGCGGCGGCAGCGTCGTGAGGACAAGGTCGAGGGATGCGTTGAGTCGAGGAGGAAAATTCCGGTGTGGGGAGATGAATATTTTTTTCCCACATAAATCAAGCGGATCGGGCTGGGAAATACATGTCCCGTGGGCTTCCAATGCACCTTCTAACTAGCTCGGGGAATGTTTCCACGTGGGTTTCCTCCCACGGGAATGGACCGGGATCCCGTGGGGTTTGGGGCTTCCAAACAAGCCCTAAAGGGTTTTGATTTATGCTTTCTTTACGATGAACACATTTTAAAGCGTGATGATATTGATGGCGATTTTTATCACTGCTTGACCAAATCATTTTGCATATCTTAACCATATTTTATTGGTGAAAAGATTTGTAGGAGAAAAAGTGCTTGCATAATTCCATATTATAAGAAACATATTATTTATTTCATTTGTCTGCAACGAATATATTGATTTTAGCTAGTCTTGCTTTAGTACACTTTACTCATCGTTCTCTTTTTGGATTAATTCATTACCATTTTAAATATTTTCAGAAAGGCACTTATTGCAACAAGATTACATACACGGTTTGGCACCCTAAAGCAACTCGGTTTTCATGTTTGATTAGCACAACATATATACCACCCTTAGGGTGCATTTGGTTCGTGTAATCTCATATTCCCCTGTAATCTAATATTCCCCTCAATCTGGTTACTGGTCAACACATTACCAGTAATCTAAGATTCCAACGTTTGGTTGATTTGAAGGAAACTACATATTAGTCTTTATCATAATTTCAAACCATTAAGGTTAACATTTATAAATTTTGCATTTTACAATTTAAAATTCGAACATTTAGAATTTCATTTTTTATGATTCAAAAGTTCAAATTTTGGATTTTGAAAACTTAAATTTTAAAATTTGAGTTTTGGAGTTTAAATTCTCAGTATTTAAAATTCCGAAACTCAAAATTGAAACTTTCAAAATTCAACTTTATAAAATTTAATTCTCAGAATTTGAATATCTGAAATCTACAATTTGAAATTTGAAAGAAAGAAAAAAAGATTTTCGAAACCCAACCTTGAAATTTTGAATTTTCAAATTTAAATTGTATGAATTCAAGATTCCAAAATTTAGGATTCAAAATTTTGATATTTTGGTTTCGAAATTCATATTTTGAAAAATGATTTTTAAATTCCATAATTCAGATATTCAAATATTAAAATAAATCATAATTTGGATTTTGAATTCTGAAAGTTCAAAATTTGACTGTGATGAATCAAAATCACATGATAAAAAAGCGTAATAACAAAGATTACTTTCCCTTGGTAATCTAAGATAGACACCCTTTTCTACGGGAAAGAGATTCCTGGAATTGATGGTAATATGTTTCCCAAGGTAATCTTAGATTCCTAGTTTAGATTCCTGGATGTTTTATCAAACAAGATAATCTCATAGGACTACTAGAGGATTCTTGGTAATCCTCGGAGGATTCCGCCAACCAAATGCACCCTAAAGCAACACGTACGGTTTGACACCCTAAGCTTGCTCTAATGCCCCGGTGCTCCATAATTTGGGAGCATCTGTTTGCATGCCATGCATCAATTAGTAAGAGCAGTGACAAGACAGAAGATGACAAAATAGAGAGGATCTCAATTTAACATCATGGTCTGCACTTAATTGCTTATCCATGTGTTTTTATACTCCATAACTTCTAGCGATGTCCAACTAATGGTTTGCAGTGACGGACCCAGAATTTTTAAGATGGGTATTCGGACTTCAGAGTTAGGTTGCCCAGATATACCGATACCAATACGTCGATACCGTGAAATATCATTTCTCCAAAAAACACTGATACGACGATACACGTATATATAATAAAATACAAAAAATATAGAAATTAATGATTTCATATGAGGAAATGGACGATATAAGGCAATCATAATGGCATGAATTAAACAGTAAATTATAGATATCAATTACAGATGAGGAGGTGGAAACTAGGAATAGAGCTATTTTAGCTCCAAGCTTCATATTTTGCTGAGTTATGTTGTTTTTGCAGGGTGCGGCCAAGACTTGTGCATGGTGCTTGGCTGTTATTGTTTTATCTATTTTTCTGATCTGGGTTGGAGCATTTATACTGCTAAAACTTATTTTTCTTCTTCTAATAGTGATTGGTAGAGCTCTTGTCTTCTTTTTTTTTATAAAAAAATCTTGTGCCTGGTGCTTGGTCGTTGTTGCTTTCTCACTTTTTTCTGTTTTGGGTTGTAGCAGCTAGACTGCTAAAACTTATTTTTCTTCCTCTAACAGTGATCCGTACAACTCCTGCTTTCTTTTTCAAAAAATAAAATAAAATTGACAGTTGCATACCTTACTGATCCTGCTCTTTTCCTGTCAGCAAGAACCCCATCTAAGAATGTTCCTTCCATAGAGCAAAAATTAGCATGTAAACATATGTAATAAGGGTCCAACTATCTGTTCATTATCCAAAGCAAAGATTGTATTTTTGTACAACATCCATTGGAAAGAATCAAGAAAGCAGAGGAAGGAGCTAGACTCCAGAAATAACCGGAGCTAGAGTAGAGCAGAGTAGAGTCAGGGAGAAGAAGTAGTGCGCGCAGAACACACCTAGATCTGGAGAGAGGACGATGACGGTGAGCTGGATATGCTACTCCTTTCCCGCCGCCATGCTCCCTCCCGGCTACCGCGTTGCTCTCTTGGTGTCGCCTGCTCCCTTCCTCCTTGTTTGTCGTGCTGCCACCCACTTGCTCACGTCGCATCTCCGTTAGCCCGTGCAGGTGCGTTGCCGCATGCTCGCCCTGCGCCACCTCACGCTTGCCTGCCGTCGCGATGTAGTTCGTCACTTGGAGGCCGGGGCCTCCCCCCACCCACACAAACAGTCACAGGATGAGAGAGGGAGAATAGATGTTAGGGTTTAGTGGGCTGGAGTAAGAAGGGAAATAGGCCTAATATATTACATGGCTCGTACACGAGTTGTGGGGAGTACGGACTGAATTTATTTGCGGACACAAATATATAATTTTGGCTTAACTAATAATATATACATCTAATATACCTATTATATACTAGATATTTTGCAAAAAAAAAAAGTGTTTAGCTGAACACCCTTGACTCATAGAGGGTCCGCCCATGATGGTCTGGCTGGCTGAGGCGATGGAGATGGATGCATCTCAATATGAACTAATACTACTGCTAATACTATACTCCTCCATACCACCTCTATGAAATTAAGAAACACTGAAAATCAGAAGGCTTCGTCGGTTCAAAGCTCGTTAGGAGAAAGCAGGAGATGGTTCTATTCGATTTGTTGATGTTGATGATGATGATGATGTTTCGTTTCCCCGAAACACCACTTCTTCATCGTTCGGTAGCGTCCTGCCATGCGTATATACTGCGATGCTCTGACCATGCTGCCTCCTAGCAACATTGTCAAATGGATAAGATGATGTGCACAGTGTAGGCAGCGTGGGCCACACGGAATAGTTGTCTTCATGTGTGTGCTGCATGGGAAAAAGGAGTCAAAATGGAAGATAGGATGACACTATACTACAAGAGTTAGGCATTGTCAAGACCAAAAGGTTGACAACTCAAGAAAATTCTTACGTTTTTTTATGGGGAAGTCTTCTCCTTTCGTGGATGCTACTAATTGCATCTTCTCCTTTTCTTTTGGAAATATTCAAATGCATATATATACACATACGGCTGGTGTAATTTTAGCCGCACACGTTGTCAAAAATCGCCAAAATGTGTTGGTTCCCAACAAATTCACGGCAATGTGTTGCTTAGGTTCGCGCTTTATTCTGGGCTGGTTGTTACTTGCGTCAAACGGCTCTAGAACAGTAAAAAATGATAGGGCTTTGGGGAATTAGACTTTACAGTTCTACAAGAAATTAGAACCTCTTGATCAATCTGCTTCTACAATGGCACTTACCAAGGCAAAAAATAACATAATCAGATAAAGTTTGAATATGTATATAAAACATATATACATTCTTATGGTGACATCACAGGAAACACTATTGTGACCCGTCTCCTCCCTAGGCAGAAAATCCTCCTATTTTTGTTGTCACTTCAACTAACTGTATGTGAATGTGCTATTGACTATAAATGGTCATATATACCTCACCCTCATAACCGTCTTGTCCAGTTGTGTATGTAGCATACTAGCATACATACAACACGAGTGACATTATAGGAGTGAGGTAAAGCATGACCGGCAGTTGTACATAAATAAATTACCACTCCTTTTCCCTATATCTATTATACTTGTTGCAAGCTAAGGCCCCGTTTGAAAAGCGAAAAAAATTCATAATGTCTACAAGAATTAAACTGTTTTCTATAAAATTCATGCGTTCCAAACGTTCCGAACGACCGTAAAGTTTCATTGTGTCACCTCTCTGGTCCAACTTAAAAGTGTATCATTATGATATATATTGCCGCTATGTATGAACTTACAGGGTCATGACGTTGTGATATGAGATGATGCTTTCTCATTTTTCAGCGTGGAAACTATATCATGTAAACGTAAAAAAGTATAGAATTAAGTGCATAACTATTAACATTAAGTTGTACGAGCATAGTGACTTGAGGTCTGAGTCTCCGCAAAATTGTTAGCGTCTGGTGTATACTCTCTAAAACACATTCAGCTGTACGCGTCCGACCAAAACAAAGGTCTACTCAGTCAACCAGCCAGCCCACCTGTTGTCCTCATTAGAGAGAGCTAGGAGGGCCCACCACTCAGCCTCTGCCACCGGGACATGTATCCACGGCCCCACCTCATCCATGTGCAAAGACTTCCTCCCCTCACTCGACAGCCAGGAGAATCTGGAGATGGGCTGACAGGTTGATGTCTTGCTGACCTCACGGTGACGTCTCACATGCATCTGTGGGCTCCACCTGCCAATGAGATGCCATGCTGTCGCCAGTCCTGGTGACTCATCCATGGAAGAAAAATTCCGCAGAAAGTCACGTAATTGTTAAGAACCCCTTGATTAAGGGTTGCTAGTATAATACCAAAACTATATTCGGTTGGTTTTAGTCTATAAATAGAATGTCCTTGTACACAGAAATAGATTGATCAATGAACAAAGAGGCTCGTGATATTGTGTCTTTATCTATTTTGTCTCTATCTCGTTTGACTATTGTTTGGTGGTTTGTTGTCCTTAAACACAAAAATGGATTGATCAATGAACAAAGAGGCTCCCGATATTGTGTCTTTATCTATTTTGTCTCTATCTCGTTTGACTATTGTTTGGTGGTTTGTTGTCCTTAAACACAGAAATGGATTGATCAATGAACAAAGAGGTTTCCGATATTGTGTCTTTGTCTATTTTGTCTCTCTCTCTCTCTCTCTCGTTTGACTATTGTTTGGTGATTTGTTGATTGTTTCCTGCGACTACTACATTCTTCAACATGTTAATAGGTATGTCGTCAGGATTCTCTCTTTTCTGATATCTAATCTGGTAGATTAATTTGCTTGAACTCGTTTAGATCTGTTAATGGCCAATTAGCGATTAGATTAATTAGCGTTCTAAATCGAGATTTGAGTCCAGTAGATGGATTACTGTTCATTCGTGATTTTTTGCGTACTGATGTTCGGAAAATTTTGGCGATGGCCATGGTGGTCGCACATTGTCGCTTTCTAGCGATCGCTGCTCGTGGTCGCCACGCCATGAAGCCGATGTACCGTGCCATCAAGACGCCGTTGGCCACGACACCGCCAAGGTCGCCGCGGCGCCGCCCGAGGTCAGCGCCATGTCTTACGCGTTGTCAGCGCCTCCGTGCGTGTCGGGACCCAAATATGCAAATCTGTACCATCTATATATAATGCATAAGTTCAGGATCATGCTAGTGTACACAGTGTCAACATAGACGAATATCATTCCACACGAGACGAATATAAGAACAAACGACTATTTTGATTAATAAATAATGGTTGCGACCTTATGGTCGAGTTTACAAGCCACGCAGGGTTGACACTAAATAAAGAGACGACAGTGGAATGGAAACAACTTCAGTGGGAACCCATCGACTTGCCACAAACAACCGACTGAGATCAAGACCTAGCAATCACCCTCCTTGTAAAATTCCTCCTCGAAAGCAGGCGAAGATTCCTCCACTTCAGTGGAATGATTGCAGTAAGAATGAGTACTCCGAGTACTCAACAAGTTGTACTACACAATACAATTATAGATGATGGTTTATTCCGAAGGAAATGACTTCTATGATTATTTTGCAAAAAGCGACACTTGCAATTGAATACAAATAATAGATTGGAAGCGTAATTTAAAAATAATAAACAATAATAGTTTAACAATTATTTACACAAAGAATATAAAGCCTAATCAATTCTTTTCACACAACCATATGAGTTTAAATCACACAGCTGCCCCTTCCTAATTGTTTTTATGAAAATCTAAACCTCGTGTGAAATCATCGAGCATGTCCATGACCGCGGACGCGGCTATTCGAATAGATTGATTAACACTCTGTAGAGGTTTGTACACTTTACCCATAAGATATAACTAGTGTAGCTAGCACCAATAGTGATCAAAGGTACAATATGCCTTGAAACACATCTGAGTACTGGTCTTGGGTTTGATCAACTCCTCCTTCCTCGAAAGCTCCCGAAGTATCAACGTCTACTCGCAAACGAAAGCGAAAAACCAAATAAATATAAAATGGAGCAACAAATAAACTCCAAAAATTAAATAAAAATCTCAAAAGGTTGTGCTTGAATTTAGATAAATTTAGAAACTTGAATGGATTCAATCGGAGTTTGTACGAGGAAGAACGTGCTCTCAGAAGATTTAAATCTAAGAAAAAGAGAAAGAAAACACTATTTCAAGTTTTCAGAATTTTCTTTCTAAAGGAAATTCTGAAATATTGCATCAGCATAACGTTAACAATGAATTTTGGAATTAAAAGAAAATCCAAAAAATTGGGAATAGAGGCTGACAGGTGCGACCCTCGGTCTATGGACCAGGTCCATGGCTCTGGTCTACTGGTCTATGGCTCATGGGTCTATGGAACAGTGAACCTGCCATGTGGGGTCCACATGTCAAAGGCTAGGTCTACTATGGACTAAGTCCATGCTGACCTGGATTTTGGGTTTAGGTGTGGTTGGTGCTGACGTGGCACACACGTGGCGACACGGAGGCAGTGACGAGGCTGGCACGTAGGCGGCCACGTCGACAAGATCAACGACAGCGACGGCTAGACGACAGCAACGATGAATGGTGGCGATCGGCGGCAAAAGAAAGGCATCGCCAGCATGCTGGAGCTCCAGCGAGCACATCCCTCGGCTCAGATGTGACAGTAGAGGTCGGTAAGAGGCTCAACGGCGACGAGGAGGATGGCGAAAGCTCGGGTCAATGACTAATCGGCAGTGAAGTGCTCCGTCAGGGTCATGGACATGTGCAAAAGAATCGCAAGGACAAGGCGATGCGACCAAGTCATGTGCGAGGACCAATGATCGTCGATGGCGACGGTAACACGGTGGCGACGGTGAAGCAGATTAGCGGCGTGGCCTCGACGGTGCTACGACACTATAGTGATCCTCCAGCGACGAGAAGGTGCGCACCCGGTAGAACACGAGAAGATGAACCCGACGGTGTAGACGATGATGGCAGGGGATCACCGGCGGTGACAGAATCAAAGAAATTTTGAGACGGCGGCACTAGGTTTAGATCTCCAAATCTGGCGAAGCGACGGTGATCTAGGGTGTCGGGCTACAAGGGATTGGCGGCTAGGGCTGAGGTGGTTGTTTTGACATGCACGCTGAGGCTTTAAATAGCCCATAGAGGTGGGGCTACAGGAGAGTCCGAGGACGACACGGCGGCGGAGTCCAGCGCGTGCATGACGGGGACGATGAACAGTAACAGAGACGTGGACCGCTTGTCAGCGGCGAAGGCTAGGGTGAGTTAGTGTTGTACACACCACATGTGCGACTGACACGTGGGGCCATGGGCGTGCGCGCGGGCGGGAGGGAGAAAGCGGGCCACGGGCGGAATGGGCCGAGAGTAGGGAAGTTGGGCCAAGGTGAAAGAATTTCGGCCCGAAGGATTTCCTGATAATTTAAATAGGTTTTGTATGTTAGAAATACCAGAAAATCCAAATGGCAAATTAAAAATAGCAAATGAACTCGGAACAATTCAAAAAAAATCTGGAAAATATTTTCTAGCACAAAGAACTCAAATAAAATAGTTTTAGATTTAATTGACGTTCATATTAGTCACATTAAATTGTTTTGACTTTAAAATTCTCATTTAAGCTTCGTTAAATTTAAATAAATTTTGGTGAAATTTTTCAAAGGACTAAACTACTCAAAAAGATATTAAAACTCAGAAATTTGGGATGTTACATACTTGGCTTGCCCATTGTCACCGCCAATCGCATTGTGTGTCTGATCTTCGCCATCACGACGTGTGAGGCAATTTGCCGCCTGATGTGTTGTCGCCACCACAGCGCCTCACAAGTCCACCTCTCATGCTGTGCAAATACACCCTTTGAGCACCACCGCCGAAGCTGCATGTGTGGCTAGGATTTTTTAACCCTGGCCGCACCACTTCGCTGACGTGTGGGCCGAGCTGGCCTCTTGAGCCACCGTGGCCCAAGCACATGAGATGCCCACGGGCTGGTTCAGTCCGTTGTGTTCTCTAGCCATTTTTTTATGGTCTGGCCCACAGCCAAAAAAAATGGGGAAAATAAAGAAGGAAAAAAAATCCTAAAAACTTGCAAATGGGCCCTCATAATTCTGGAAATTACGAGGATGCTTTCTCGGATAAGAAAATTTTGTGAAAACCCCTTGCAGTTTGGGAAATTTACGATAGATTTTGGATTTTTATATATTCTTCAGAATAACCATTCGGGAATCCAATTTTTGCGATGGACCAGCTTGTTCTATGATTATTTTTAACCTAGACCCTTGACTTATGGTTATTTACTTTAATATTATTTATTCTTATGCAATAACCTTAAAATAATCCTATAAATTGAATTTGTAAGGTGTGTGAGCTTCCATAAATTGTAAAACCATAGACCTAGTACTCCTTGGAAGCAACATATTTTTATGGTTTATTTTTTTCCTGGTATTGTGCGTTTGGAAAATTAATTAACGGGTTTAGTAATTATGAAAATTGCTTCTAGACCTTAAAATTATTAGAAAAATCCCAATAATACCAAGAAAATTATGGGAAATGTATAAAATTATCTACCGAATAGATAAAATTGATATTTACTATTTTGCACTCGTTTCATACATTTAAAATGCTTTACCAACTGTAATCATAGAAAATTGCATGAATTATGTAAGACATGTTTGACATCACTAAGTGGGATATTCGTTTGTCCTAGATGACAGTAATGATAAGCCCATATATGCTCTAGGGAGACTTGTAGCAATCTCCTAGTTATCCCTTAACTTTATAATGATGCCGTTTTCTTGCACGAGTTGCATTAGTTGTATAGATTCAACTCCCGTCGAGCTTGGTCCTATTCCTACTGAGCATCTCTTATCTTTTGCTTTAGGATGAAACCTTATGCATTAGATCGATATTTCCCAAATGCCATGAATAAAATAATGGTCTACGTTGTTCTATTAAAGTCTTATCTCCTACTAAATAGTTGATTAAATATGCTTAATAGAATATAGTGCTAGTACCATACCTTACCTATAGTAAACTAATCTTGTATAGAATAAATTTGTAAACTGTATGCCTGGAAATTGAAAATATGTTGACATGCCTTGCTAACAAAATATTGTACATGTGCTCTTAATATCTAGTAAGCCTCAATTCACTAGCTTGTAGTACACGGATGCCCAGATGGCAAAAGAGAAAATATTTTTTCTCAGTGGCACTGGACCGAGCCTAGTCTTATGTTGATCTATGATGGATCACTTTGGCTAGAAAACATCATATTTCTCAAATAAGTACAAAATAACTTCAGCCCCAAGACTTCGAGTCTATATAACATTACCCTCTACCATACTGATTTCTCAATTGAAGAACTTTGTGAGCAAAATGTTACAAAGTATATATTTATTTCATGCCAACAAAACTTGTACTCCTGTTGAAGTATGATAGCAAACCTTTAACTCCGAGTTGATTTCAAGCAAATGCTTGATGCACACGCTACCACTTGGGATTTTTATAGTTGGCATGAAAAGGGGAAGGATATTGGGCTTGTGTGGGATATTGAAACCTAAGAGGCATAGAAAAATATTCAAAACAAGAGTCATGGTAGGCACAGTGACATATCCTAGGTCAAAGCCAGAAGCAAATTAGCCCGAAACAATAAATTAATCTAGTTTATTTTGGGAGATAATTAAAGTAAATTGCATGATTATTATCCTTATCTAGTTGATTTTTAAAATGGCATTTACGCCATTGCCGATACCCATGTTGTTGGCATCCACAATCATTGCTGCCCACGAAGGGCAATTGAATTGTGTCTTCAGCAATATGTTAACCGCCAGCAAGCAGGAATGCACACGAAAAATCGATAGCCGCTTAACGCAATCGCACATATACCATGTTCAACTATGCACCAAAGCGTGCCATACTCATTAGAAATGACACATGCATAAATTGGTAAGTGCAATATGCAACTGCATCACCACCAGAAGCCATACCACTTGCTTGAAGCAAATATAGCTCCCGAAAGAAAGATGACCTATTGGACTTTGTTGATACTGAATGATCTAAATTAGGCCATGTTAATTTTGTCTTTACGAATTAAAATCAGCTATACAATTTATTACCCTTAATTAAATATGGTGTTCCTGTTGAACAATAAATATTCTCGTCGAATAATTATACTATTTAGGTGATCCAACTATATTTGAAGTCCAGAAGAAAATCCACTATTTTCATGTAGATTAACTATGGTCAAATATTTATGATCCAACATTATAGTTATGTTCCTGAAGAGCATCGCGTAGTTTTATGTTGTTAGAATACACTACTTATTATGACCATAATAAAATATGTTGCGTAATTATAAACTTGAAGTTTAATGATCCAAATTATTTAAAATATGGTACGAGTAATTAGATCAAAACTTAGGGAAATAATAAAGAAGCTAGTATATAGAACAAGTCTGCCAACTCTCGGACCCACGTATGGGACCTTCGTCGCAGATTAATAACCAACCAGAAGTTAGAATATCCTACAGAATATTAGGGTTATGCAGTTTTCTTGCCACTGCACTGATAAAAGTCTAGCTCGCTGTATATAATCATCAAACCCCTTATTGAAATAAGTGTGTGTTGGAGGAATCAAACATATCCCACATGTTATCTCCACTGTAGCATACACCTTTGGGCCACCACCAGTTGTTGACGATCATATTGGATCTGAAATTCAATCATGTGCCCATGACAGGGGAATTTTGTGGCATGCTATTAATAAAGATCGAATCTCGGCTTTAGGGGAAGAGAAATGCCCAAAAGTTCAAATGTTGTCATATTTTCCAGAAGGAAAAGATCTTTAGTACGAATATACAAGCACTAGTCAAGCTGAACTTAAGGTTTAGATTATACTCTTGTGCGCCAAAAGCGGGGAGCCTGCCAGATACTTTCCAATTATGGAGGAGTTACCACAGTGTTTACTTGCAGTAAATACATCGCTAAGAGTGGAATACCCCAGATTGAATAGTATATCCACCACTGTGAAATTGACTTGTTAGTTCTTGATCTAAAATCTGTGGGGACCCTGCGGGACTAAGATCTAATGACACTGGTCAAAACAATTATTAATCACTCCTTTAACTCTCCTAAAGAGAACTCACATTGAAGATAAAATACTCCATGAAGAGGTTTATTATGAAGATGAAAGCTGCAGCAATTTGATGTGCACATATTACAATGCTGGGAATGTGGAACGACCAAGAATCTTTTGTTTGGGAAATAACAAAGATCTGGTTAACAATGAGATACCCTCAATTTGGAGGATATGGGAGAAAAGTTATCGACAATCACTTTGTCTCTACAATTACTAAACTTTCTCTTGTGAGAATATGGATCCGGAACTAAAGTCCATGGCCGAGCGCTTGAACCATTCATATCAGGTCACATAATGAAAGCATATGAGACCGAACCATAATTGATAAATAAAAGTCTTGGAACCAGATAGTACAGACTTGATGGGTCATTATGAATATAATGAAGTGGTGAAAGCTATGGTTCAAAGGTCCCTGTATAGACTGTTACTCTCCTATTATGAATGATATAACGTTCTGTTGCATAATAATTCTAGCAAATGGCATGAATAAATAAATGAAATATACAGTCAATGGATTATGAAAATCCTTGATGATATCCTCGGAGGACTCAAAATTTCAAGTAAGAAAGGAAACAAAATCATAATATATATACATATATATATATATATATATATATATATATATATATATATATATATATATATATATATATATATATATATATATATATATATATATATATATATATATATATATATATATATATATATATATATATATATATATATATATATATATATATATATATATATATATATATATATATATATATATATATATATATACACACACACACACACACACACACACACATATATATATATGTATGTATGTATGTATGTACATACATATATATGTACATACATATATGTATACATATATGTATGTATGTATACATATATGTATGTATGTATGTATGTATGTATGTATGTATGTATGTATGTATGTATGTATGTATATATATATATATATATATATATATATATATATATATATATATATATATATATATATATATATATATATATATATATATATATATATATATATATATATATATATATATATATATATATATATATATATATATATATATATATATATATATATATATATATATATATATATATATATAGCTCATACCCAATAGTCTCTTACTTGTAGAAAGAGCATCTCTCAAGGAAAATTATCTTACCAGTCGATCTCTTAATCACACCAATGATCATATGATCCCTAGAAGTGGACAAGGACCCATCAAGACCCGAAAGAATGTAATGAGGAATCTAAACACCAGAAGTGCACCACATAAGCACTTATAAAGTGCATCTACCACCAGAAGTTAGTGGAATGGTGGTTTCCTCTAGTACCATGAAGGTATGTCATACACTGATGATATTGTCAATTAATCTCTTAAACGCCAAAACTAAGGCTGGTTATATTTTACTCTAGAGTGGTACAACTATACTTCATAGTTCTGCAGAACAGACTATTCGTTGTAATTTTAACCACCTAGAGATAGTTACAAAATATTAAGACCCTGAAAGTTTTGATAAATCGTATCCAGAAGGCATATGACTTTGCAACTAGTATTACCCCATATCATCTACAAGGATAATATACCTGTGTTGCATAATTAAATGGTGGTATTTGACAAGTTAAACATATTACTCTTGAATAGTGTTTGTCCTAAACTTGGAGATGAGCAATAGGATATTTGTATGTAAGACTCTGCATTGTGATAATCTAGTAGATTTGATCATAGTATTCTTTCCTATGTTCATTTTCCAAAAATGTATGAAAGGCATTGGAGCAACAAGACTTCAACGGAAGTTGTCTTCAGGAGGAGCATATGTTAAACACTGATCATCATACTTGAGATTTCAAAAATCTTAGTCAAGCCTAGAAGGTGTTGATACGATGATTACTGATTAAATCCACCTTGAAGGTTTTACCACTTAACAGTTTAGATCCAGTTGGTCGACAATGCAAAGATCATGCATAATCTTGATGATCATTACTAAATCCTGAAGATATCTGTCAAATCTCTATAGTGTAAAATCCCATAATGGATTTATATTACTTTGTGGTGATGCAGCAATCTCTTGGCGGTCATCTAAGTAAACCTTGGTAGCTATTTCTACCACCCACTTGGAGATTATAGCACTATATAAAGCCTCACTTGAATGTGTTTGGCTTAGACGTGTGACTAACCACATCCAGAAGTATTATGACTTTAACATCGTCAATACCCCCACAATTATCTATAAAGATCATATTGCTTGTGTTGCACAAATGTAAATGGGTTATGTTAAAAGTAATATCATGAAGCATATTGCTCCCAAATTCTTCTATCCTCATGAACTCCAGAAAAATGATGAGGCAAAGATCCTGCAAACTAGATCTTGTGAAAATCTGGCTGATTTATTCACTAAGTCTCTACCTACGTCCAGTTTCGAACGATGCGTTCATGGTATTGGAATGAAGCGGCTTGGAGAGTTGCAGGAATCAGGGGGAGAATCCCCATAATCATAATCCACTTAAAGTCCTGAAGTTTTACCTTAATCCTAAAGATTAACCCAAAAGGTACATAGGTTACACTCTTTTTTTTTTCTCTTAGTGAGTTTTCCCTAAAGATTTCTCACATAAAAGTTTTTAACAAGGCAACGATGCAATACAGCTTGCGGATGCAATGTACTCTTTTCTCCAATCCCTTTTTTTCCCAATGGGTTTTTGGAAGGAGTTTTTAATGAGACGTGCATGACGCATTATTCGCCCAATGGGGAGTGTTAATAAACCTTGGATTAAGGGTTGATGGACATAATATCGAAACTACCCTTGGTAGGTTTTAATCTATAAATAAGACCTCCATGTACACAGAAATAGATTGATCAATGAATAAAGAGGTTCCTGATATTGTATCTTCGTCTATTTTGTCTCTCTGTCGTTTGACTATTGTTTGGTGATTGGTTGATTGTTTCCTCCGACTACTATGTTCTTCAACAGTAATAAGGCTTAACAGGAACATGCCAACATGCAATTACCATATTTTCATAAACTCATTTTGACATTTGACAATGAAGTAAAAAATTGACATTGGCAGAGTACAAGAATGCCTCTTGCACCCAGTGACAAAGCTAGAATGAAAATAGAGGGTGAGCTCAAAGGACTAAGCTAAATTGACACACATATAGTCTTGTACTCTTCTGTAATCTAAATTCATACATGAATAGACGAGAAACAAGTAAAAAGAGAAAAATACAAGGAAGGTACCTCGCTATATTCCAACAAATCGAGCTTATTGAACCATGATTCTTGAAACTTGAAAGGATCTCCACACTTTCATCAGTTTCTTTGGAAATGCATGCCCAAGTGATACGAACAAATTGTTAAATTCATCACACAAAATACAACTAGGTAGTCTAGATTACTGTGGCACTTTCTATACAATACAACATCAACAAGCGTAAACAGTAATTAAAGAATCAAGACAAATGATTAAATACCAAATTGGTTGTCGTACATCCCCTCCTACCTCCTTTGTCCTCACCCTTGGCCTCCTAACCGCAGTGCCAGTGGTGCCGCCCGCAGAGAACAGCCCCTGGCCTCCTCGGTTCCTTCGACCACTCCTCCTCCTATCTCTGTCTCCTCCCCCTCGAGGCCTTGGCATCCCTAGCTCCTCGCGCCACCACCTGCCTCCCCTGGGCTCGAGCTCTTGGTCCTCACGCGGTTGTCGAGACGCTCCTCCTTGCATCGCCGCCTTGGCTTCCCCACGTGCCCACCGGCCGCCGCTAGGGTTTCTCTTCTCGAGCTCAGTTGCTCCCACATTCCTGCTCCTCTTGCACTCCCAATCCCATCCTCTATCTATTCCTCCTCTTTCTGGATTGATAGGATCTGGTGGGTTGGGGGTGGATGTAAGGCTTAGTTGCAAGTTGATCCTTATGGACTTGTGGGCCGACTGCTGACTTGCTGAGAAAAGGTCTATCTTCTCTCTTTCAAGGTCTTGGAAGCTTGCCATCCTCCATGACCATTGCTTGGCCGACTGCCACGTGGAGTAGGGGGGGTGGGGTGTATCGGTGCCGGGAGGGTGGGCTCGAGCCTAACGAAGCCCCACCACTGCACGGTGAATTTGCCCCTGCTTGCATCGTGGCTCCACCAGGAGCTTTGGAAACCTTTGCTGATTGCAATGGATTTCTTGGTGCCTCAGTTCGGATAGGAAAAGAAGTATGTATATGCTTTTCATAAAAAAGGGGGGATGACTATGCTATAGTCGCTTGAAAACTACAAAAAAAAAAACCCAAGTCACTTTTTTTTAGCCATTGGATCACCATCCAATGGCTTCTGTTTTTTATGTTGAAACATTCTAAACAAGGCAAAAGTAAATCTAGGTGAACCCTACAAATACAAAAACAAAACGGTTTTTTTTTAAAACTAGACAAAAGTAAATCTAGGTGAACCCTACAAATACAAAACAAAGCAAAAAAAATTCTAAACTAGACAAAAGTAAATCTAGATGAACCCTACAAACACAAAAACAAATAGAACTAAAAGTTATAGTAAAGCTGTGCTAAAATTGCACATCACTTGTTAGTGCAATTTTAGGTTTAGTAGTGTGCAATTGTAGGTGACTAGGTTTTAAACAAATTTCAGGCGACTGGGAGCAAGCAAAAGTGAAAAAAGGGTACGTTTTACTACACTTAATTCCTACGAGAAAGGGCTGCCTCCCACGCCATCTATGTCACCAACAAAAGGCGGGTCGTCGGATCGCTCGGCGGACGCCCCAGATCGTCGAGAGTGGAGGGGCCATCCGGATGCGCTCGGATTCTCATCGGATGGTCTACGAGCACCGTAGGTACGGTCCCTAGTCTTGCCGTCTCTCTCCCGACTCCTCGGCTCGCCCGCCCCACCACCGCTTCTCCTCTGCTTCCCTCGCCTCTGTTCCCTCCCTCTCCCTCCTCGCCACCCTTCTACGCTTGCACCACTGGTCCTTCCCTATTCCTCCCTCGTCGCCCCCTCGGCCTCCCTCCCCCACCGCCGCCACCCCTCCCTCTTCCTCCCTCCCCAGCTGCTGCGTTGGCGCCGTCCCTCGGTCTCGCTCTATCGCCCCCCTCGGCCTCACTCCCCCGCCGCTGCCACTCCCTCCCTCTTCCAACCCCCCGCCCGTTCGGTCTCTCTCCCCGCTGCCGCTTGCTATTCTCAGCATCACATTTTCGTCTTACCCCGCGCCGCCGCCGTGTGCTCCCTTCTCCATGCAGCTGACTCCGCCTTCCCCACGAAACAGGCTCCCCCTCCTGCCACCTCCACACTGCCTTCATCCCTGTCTCCTCCCCTGCCGTGGCCGCTGCCACCGCTCCATCCTCCCTGTCTTCCATGCTTCCCACCCCTCCTCCCCTTCGCCTCCACCCCCGCCCCTAGGCGACGCCACCGCCATCGCTCCTGCTCAAGCAGGCGACGCATCTGCCGCTCCGCCCGCTCACACTCAAGGTGGTGTTTATCATAGGGTTGTTCCTACTGTGACAAAAGCTCGATCTTTTGGCTTATTTTTCATAGATAGTATTGTTCTCTTGCTTTGCTTTTGTTTTTGCCTATTTCTGTTTCTTCTTAGATGATACAGTTTACTTATAGAAGCAGATAGTATTGATGCTCAGGGTGATGAGATAGTTGGCAATGCTTGCGTATGCTTTATACAAGCAAGAAAGAGCCAACAATCAGAGTTAGTTGATTCATCGAGTGAAGAAGAGTAAGTTCCTATTCATTTCAAGCGCTAAATTTACATGCTTACATGATTGTTTCCTATATGTGGTCATAATTGTAGAGTTAGTTGCTCTTGAGTTGTTATATTAATAAGTGTGCTCCTAATTCTGTATGCTGGAACATTTTGCTATTATTCGCTTAGCTGAGGATACTTTCATTTACTCAAAATATGTAACAACCATTGTCTATGATAATAATTGTTGTAGAATATACCTATCAAGAGAGTTATTTTTGTGATAGCTTAGTGGCATGTGCTACCATTGACTGGTGATGATAGAACTGAGCGTGCTTGTTTTGTTGGTTTTGGCTTTTCATTGAATCACGGAGACAAACATATCAGTGATTGATTGATTTTATACTAAATGCTTTGACTATGCAAATAAATCTTTCAGCCTTGCTATAAAAAACTTGTAATCACAAAGAATGATCTACAGATAAGGATTCCTTGAGTGAAGAAGAGTAAGTTCCTATTCGTTTCAAGCACTAAATTTACATGCTTATATGATTGTTTCCTATAAGTGGTCATAATTGCAGAGTTAGTTACTCTTGAGTTGTTGTATTAATAAGTGTGCTTCTAATTCTGTATGTTGGAACATTTTGCTATTATTAGCCTAGCTATGGATACTTTCATTTACTAAAAATATGTAACGGCCATTGTCTATGATAATAATTGTTGTAGAATATACCTATCGAGAGAGTTATTTTTGTGATAGCTTTGTGGCATGTGCTACCATTGACTGGTGATGATAGAACTGAGCGTGCTTATTTTGTATGTTTTGGCTTTTCATTGAATCACTGAGACCAACATATCAGTGATTGATTTATTTTATATTGAATGCTTTGACTATGCAAATAAATCTTTCAGCCTTGCTATCGAAGGACTCAAAATAAAAAAGAATGATCAACAAATAAGGATCGCAAAAGAGGTACCAAAGGAACCATTGTCTATTATAATAATTGTTATTGAATATACCTATCGAGAGGGTTATTTCTGTGCTAGCTTTGTATCCCTAAAATGAGAGGTATATATGTGGTCCAGCATGTCACTACATCTAAAATTATTGTGTTAGTTATCTTGTTTTATTAAATGTAGATTTTGTGCCCCTAAAATAAGAAGCAAGTATGCTGCTCCAGCATGACACTGTATCTAAAATTACTCTATTAGTTATGCTCTGTTGGGTATCAGTGTGTTTTCCCCTTTTGTCAGGTTTCCTTACAACCCATGAATAACTGTTTTCCTTAAAATCAATCATTTCCATTTATATTGACGTTCAGGTATGTGACTAAGAGTTAATAACCGAGATTGTTTGGAGTGAAATTACAGGTAGGCTTGAATTTACTTAGTTTTTTTGTACACGCAATAGATAGAGCACCACTAATTGTGCTTTCTTTTGCCTCTTATTCTTTCCCTGCCAAAAATGCTACAAGGACCAAGGACTAGTCCATGTAGAAAATAACAGAAAAGAAAAGAAAAGAGCGGTCATAGGTGACCTGCAGGATATTAGATTTATGCGATGTTATCTTACGTATTCACGCACAGGGTAACCGTTTGTATGCTCATCGTAGTGGTGCTATTCTTTAATTTTTAAGACCGGTTTGATTAGTGCTTACTAACTTCCTATGAAGAAATGATGTTAGTTAGTTGTCATGATTTGTTACCTTTTTCCTTACACTAAAACCAGCTGGAGACATATGCTTATCAGGTATTTCCTCACAGTTTCTTCACCCTTTTGTTTTGAAATGTGCAATTGCTAAAAGCGACTTATGAATTACGTATATGGATGCTGCAAGGTTATGCTGAGTCTGAAGCACACTTCCATTTCTCAAATTCTCGAAGAAATGCTTAGATTTACGGTTTTTGCTTTTATAGATACGTATTGAATATTAAAAAATATAGTGTCGTGGGCATTTTTTTTGTGGTTGTGCATAGCCTCATATTTAATGACGTGTTAAGATGAACCCACCACACACGAACATGCCAAAGGTACACAAAAAGCAACGTAGTCGAATTTTTAGTTTAGTCTCGATTTTCTGGACGTGAAACCACCCCTCAGGTTATCAGGTTTTTCTTAGTTTCAAATAGGGACTCATGTAGATTGTTTTATCAAGCTAGCTACCTGAGTGTCCTCTTGATAGGTGACATCTAACAGAGTTTACACATTCGTGTTCTGAACTCTTACTGTTTTAGTTATACTCTACTTAGCGATGTGTACAAGTTAGAATGGAAAGTGATGAGTTTTCAAAAAAATTAATATGAAATACTATTTGTTATTTTCATCTTTTGTTTTGCGCAGATATAACTTATGCGCTTTGGTATGTCAAATTCTAATGTTCAAAAAGAAATAAATTCGTTTATAACTTTGCCACCTGCGTTCCATTGACCACTGCCGTGCATCCAATAGGCGTATCTTGGGATGAAAATGGAGGAGGTGCTAGTGGGACAAAGTTACCATGAGTTAAGCTAGCAAATACACATTTAAATATCGTATGTAATCGAAATTGATATATAAATTATGAGGAACAAAGGTAAAATGGGAAATATAATAAAGTAGTACCTTAATAATGAATAGTACATTTCAAAAACCCAGAAATATGCACAAGTAGCAATCATAAGAATAAAATTAACTAAATTTATAATGCAAATAATAGTAAAAGTACTAAAAAGATATCAAGAGTGCACATGAGCGAAGCCGGTGCTCCAGTCTCCTCATGTTCCTATGGTACAATACGACACTGGCCACACCATTTGGCACAGGTTACCTTTTAGTACGCTTAATTGCAAGGATCTCGGACTTAATGCTATGCGAGCAGTCCCGCCGCCTCGTTGATTGGTTCCCCTTGTGTATGTCACGCAGTGTGTCGCACGCGAATTAGGCCAGTACACTGTACGCATGTGTGCATTAGCAATTGAGCAACCAGTAATCAACGTACCGGTTCCCTCTGGCTACGTGACAGACCCTATTGGTTTGGAGCGCAGGAATTAAATTGTTTACTACGAAACTCATGTGAATTTCTATGTTCGGCTTATTCGATTGACAAAAGCATGATGAAAAATGGGAATTGAAAGATCCATTCAAGTGTTTTAGCAGTTTGGCTGATCAGGCCGCCATATCCAGGCATCTTTTTCTTTTTTTATCAGATCAGCATGAGATTAACTGCAATTCGATCAGTTGCGTAGCTCGTAGGGCTGTGATATCACTGCAAAAGTGGCCGGCCAACGATACCAGACTGTGATCGTCCTTAACAAGGAAGAAAGAAAAAGTTGCGAAAGATGTGTTTGATCAAACAAACTGTACACAACGCATGCCTTTAAAAGCGACCAGATAGCTAGACGATGAGATGTCTTGAAGGGACACGGGCATTAAATGGCTCGCTAAATCTTGCACATCAAGACAAGACACAAGAGGCTACAAAATAAGCACTTGACATGTATCCTTGCACCTGATCGATCGACCAATCAGTATGATCCAAACATAATAACTGTATTAAGTGTTACAGGGAAGAGCTCAAATCTATCGCCACATATGAGAATTCGCAATGGTCCAAGAGAAGTTAATTTAGTTTCGGGGAGAAGTTGACTTCTGCAGTAAGATGGGATAATGGCTATAGAGAGTCGGATCCTCAACATTACTATGAGGTTCACTGTATAAATAGCATTGTGAGTGTGCAAACAATGCTCTGAAGTGGTACCGTAGTAGATATTGTAGCTAGGGGTACAAACGGAACGGATAGTTCCGGACCGTCTGAATAAATTCGGATATTATTTGGAGCTTGAAACCGGATATCCGAGATTTTTCTCGGATTCAGAGTCAGATAGTTTTTGCTAGATACGGAAACAGATTCGAGAAGGAGGGTATTTGTCGAATTCGGAGCTATCCGGATAATTTATCGGATAGTATCCGGTAAACACTATTTCGTATATCTGATAAACTCTAGGCCTAGTCTTTAATTATTTTTTATTTTTAGATTAATACAGAAATCCAAATAAGCCAAGAAAAATAGCAAATGAACTCGAAAAAATTCGTAAAATTTACAAAAATACTACTTTTAAAAAAATACTTCGAATTTAATGGATGTCTGATTTATTCATATTAAATAAATTTCATTTCTGAAAATTCTATTTAAGCTTTGTTAAATTCTAGAAAATCATGAAAAATTTATAAAACCTTATTTTAAATAAAATGTTTGAAAAAACTCAAAATTGAGAAGCTACAGACTTGCTAATCAACGTTCTGTTTATCCCGACTAGTTATTGATCTTTGATGCTCAGAGGCTTTGTATCTGTTGTATCTGTCCTATTATGTAGTTGACTAGTTACATTTTGGATATCTTTTGTACTATTATCACTATGACTTTCTACTCTTTATAATACCTAATATCAAATAGAGAGAATATTATTAGGAGAGAATTTATTCAATTTGAATTTCTCCTAACAAAGAAAGTATCCAACGGCGGTTATGTAATATCTGTTTAACATTAGAGAATTAATTGAAATGAGAAAGATATTTAACAGAATTAAAAGAAATCAGATTTTAGAGGAGAAATAATCTTGGGCCTTCTACCACGTTGTTTGGCCCAAGTGGGAAGTTGGTTTAAGAAGGGCAACCAAACCCTAGGCACTTTTCTTGTACGATCTTTGCAAGCGCTTGCACTTGTAGCACGGGCGCTACTGTAGCACACCCTCCCTCCGGTGCTTCTCCATTGTTGCGGCCATAAGGAAGAGGAAGGAGAGGAACAAGAGAGGAGAGGGAAGAAGAGAGGAGGAAGAAGAAGAAGGTGGGGTGATCTTGGCGAGGACTTGAAGGTTTCAGCGACATCTCGCGTCGTTCTTGTTGGTAAATTCGTGATCCCAATTAGTTTTGATAGATAATTTGTATCGATTCGTATTCATTAGATGTTCTGAGATTTCTGTAGTAGATCGGTTGAATCTGTCTTCCTGTTGACGCGCGGTTTTGGGTTAGATCTGAGCAGATTCAGGGATTAGTGTCTCCTGGAGATAGATGGGAATTTTCGTTATCTTTCCAGAAAGTTATAATTCATAATTTTTGGATAAACGGTTAATTAGTTATGAATTTCGCAAGACAGAGTGCTAAATCAGTCTCAGGACTTGTGCAGCGAACATAGATCTGTAAATTTGATATGGGGAGACGGCCAAATTGGATCAGTTGGTCTCCTTGAGAGTTGTAGGTATTTTCATTATGATTCCAGAAAGGTAAATTTCATAATTTTTGGATTTATAGATAAAAGTTATGAATTTTAGAAGCTCAGGCTGTAATCTGCCTCTCTGTTGTGGACAGAAGAGTTTTACTTGACTATTTACAACATTTGTTGCACAATAGAAATATTTGAGATAATTTTATTGAGATAGTTGGTTTCCTGTAGTTTCCAGAGAGTATTATAACAATGTGTTTGGTTGAGCCAAACAAAAGTTATGAAATTCACAAGTTAGTAGTACCGGAGATGGCAGATCGGTTTTCGGGATTAAAAACAAAGACTTAGATGAACTAGTTTGATCTTTTGGTCACCTGAGAAGTTGTAGCTAGGCTTGTGTAGGTTCTAGGAAAATTGGATTCATGGATTTTGGAGTTTTGACTCAAAAGTTAAGAATTTTTCCTTAACAGCTGTTCGTTTGGACAGATTTGAGAATTTGAGAGAGTTTTGATTAATTGTTGGGATTGCGTTTAGGGACGCTTGTTCTCTTTCTGTTTCGCTGCATTGCTGTACACTTTTGTGTGGTATACTTAGTTATTTACGGTTGCCAGGTGGTGGTGAACAACGGGGCTAGAGCGTTCCATCGTTGTCTTCCGTCTCATGGTTGAGGCAAGTACATTTGATTTGTCTTGCTTGCCTTTTTGTTCCACTTGGTTGATTAATAAGCATTGGGTAATTCCGGTATTACTTGTTTCCCTTCATAATTGATATACCATGTTTCTTCGATGATATGTTTCGTTCAATGTATCCTTTCGTTCGCTCGGTCATGTTTCACCCAATCGGAGTGGGTAGTGAAGTCTCATCATTCCAACATGGGCAAGTACCTCAATGTTCATATAATCATGAAATGTTGAATGCATGTTGTTGATTTTGTATTTCTAAGAGCCACGTTAATATTTAATTGTTCGTGTTCAATCCATTTGTGCTACCTCCATGAATAGAGAGCATGTATTTTCAATGTTCATATATCATACCATGCATCCATAATACATGTTTCAATCCACGGAGTGGATCAATAAATAAGACCCATCAATTCCAAAGATGGACACGTAAGACCCACCATTCCAATGTGGGCGATTTGGGACACCCGTTTAAACGTTCTTCGACAGGCTTGGGTCCCCGTATTTTGTTAAATGCGGGCTTAGGTGAACACCGACGGGTGTGTCACCAAAGAATACCGTATATGCATGTGTGTAGTCCTTTATTTCATCCACATCATTCATTCCATTCATTCAAGTGTTAGCTTACGTGCTTATTTCATACACTTTAATGATGTTCACATGATCATGGTTGTTATGTATTATTCATTTATTTGTACTTTGCCGAGTCTCGGACTCACTCTTGCTTTGTTTGTTGTTTTTTTTAGCTGATCTTTGAGGTTGGCTCCATGGGGAGGGAATAGACACACACTACCTTTTCATTTCACCTTAATCAAGTCTAGGATTTCATTTTAGTTCAATTTAATCATTCATTATTGATGAACTGTAATAATAAATGTTGGCTGTGGCTGATAACTCTTCCCCATTAAGATTGGTTAAGAACTATGTGTGAACTTAGTTCATCCTTTGATTTAGTTGCTTGAGATCATATTATACTTCTGCGATGATTCTGATATTTGTTGATTTCACTATTGTCTTGATATTAATGATTGTTGGAACCTCCGGTATAACTAACTATATAGGGGAGGTTCTGCCGAAATTTAGAATTTTATCGTCTGTTTTAGCTTTGTTAACATGTTAGTTTAGTAGCATTCCAGCCCTTATAGGACTGGGGTGTTACAACTACTCCCTTAACTAGCCGCCGTGATAGTTTGATGTAGTTAAATTTGCTTGTTGAATTACTAATGTAGTTGTATTTTGGACATGTAGTATGGTTTATTGATCTTTATATGTGTGATATATATTGTTTTTGTTTTCGCGCAATATCCGATTAAATATTCGTGATTGAAACAATATGTATTCGGTTCGTATCTGGCATTATCCGTGTCTGACTCCAATTCCGAGAAACAAATGTAATAGAATACGGATGAACGATATCCGTCCGTATCCGCTCCGATTGCACCCCTAATTGTAGCAACAGTGAAATATTTAATATAACAATTTTACTATAACAAAATTTTCGGTACAATTATGAGTTTCCGTTGTAACGATCCGGCACATGACTAGTAGTAGTATAAGTTAGAGTAAGCAGTCGCACGTAAGACACCTTGTTTACAACAACTTAATTTTCTGGTTGGTCTGAGGCGAAGATCAGTCACTTCAAATCGCACTCTGAACTTGGGGATTGATATATAAACACATCTTTAGCAAATATTATCTTTGTGATACGACTAGTACAGGAATTTTCTGCAACTCTTTTCTTTTGCTAGCCCAGCGCATAAATTCTGTCCGAAAATCACGCAATTCGCATCAGTGTAATTAAACGAGACCTATTCGAAATCTCCCTCACTGGACGTCCCCTCTTTTATATATCTTCTGTTCCTCGTCGCACATTGACCTGTTTTTTCGATCAAGATTAAGAAGAACAAAAGCAACTTGTATTTGGTACTGCCACTATGCTAGGTTCTGGTTCTGGTTAGCGTCGCCGTCACACCTGTTCTCGTACGGTTGCCCGTATTGGCATAGGTCGCAAGTAGTGGTGTGGTGACCATCGGATGCAAGTACACACGTCCTTGGATGATGACGGTTTTTGGTTCTAGGCTCTAGGTGATGCGGTGGCTTCTCTTTAGGATCTTAATGCAAGCAATTAATTAACTCATGATTTGTATCCAATCCAGGCCCTGCTCTCTTCTGCGGTTTTTCTAATCACAGTTCTTTAAATGTTTAGGACAATTTTGTGCAGCTGATTAAGTTTTAAGTTATTGTCATTAGAGTTGGTGTAACAGTGTCAGTATGGTTTGAAGGGAATAAAAGTACCATAATTACACATGAGCTGGTTTTCGTATGGTTGGGAAGTCATTGACAAGTTTGACATTTTTTAGGGGGAAATATCTTGGATACAGGAAGCATGAACCACTACCTTGTTTGTTCCACAGTGAAATATATTAAGAGAGATGGATGTATTCAAGAAGACTGTTTTTTTTTGGGTAAGCTTTACCAAAAATAACATGTTCTCGGTAACCAAGCAAATATGAGAGGAAAATGTATATCACATGAAACCTGCACAAAATAACGAAAGAAACTACAGCAAAATACATTATACGTAGTTCGTTCCAAAAATACAGTACATTTACCACCAGAATTTATCTAGCTAGTCTTCTCATAAAAAAGAAGAAAGCTAAAAGGAACGTGTGCTATCAATTACTCGTTTTCGGGTGTCTTGGAGTCATATGTAGCTATGTCAATTTAGTAGCACGCTTTAATTGGGTAGAACTTAAATAAGGAAACATACATATCGACAATACAACATAAGTAGCTCGTGACAAAATTGAAATGCCATAAGCTTTTTTTCTAGAGTGATCAAACCACTCAAAAACTAGTTATCTTGGTTTTATGTTAAAATTGAGTGCAAAATGACACACAAGAGCATCACATCGCTGCTTTTTCTCGTTGTTCGATTTCAAATCTGACGGACATAATTGCACATAAAATAGACACTCATACACTCTAAAATCCTAACAAGAATTTCTCTGTCAATCACCATCTACTTAAGAGATATCTTTCGGAACTTTTTGAAATTCAAAAGTCCAACGTCTCCTACAAATTAGTGAATTAGATGTGCTCTGTTGTGGTGAAAAAGAAAGAGTAGGGCAATCTTTCAAACTTGCATTTGGAATGCATTAATTTACTAACTATCTAATATTTTATATATTTGTGTTGTTGTGTTTATCCAAGTGGCCCACAAACGACAAAAAGCCTTCTTTTGCCTGCCTCTATCTCGATGAGAGGAAACAAAAGATATTCTTGCTCCTTGAGTTGCATCAAAGCTAGACACTCATGTAGTGATCACCACTTTTTTATATCGTTCAATTTAAAATCTGATGAATATAGTAACCTAAACTATATAGGAAAATGGTACGATACTCCTAGGAGTACCTACTCCCACTTCTCATATACTACTTAAATCGTACAATGGTACCTCTTTATCAATTTTAGCATACTCCAATAATGATTATAAGATACCCCAAAACGAGTTCCATGAAAAAAAGCATTAAAGTCCACCTTTTATAGCAAAACTATACACACACATGTGTGTGTGTGTACACACACACACACATATATGTGTATATATATGTATAGGTATATGTATATGTATATAATGCCTTCTACTCTCTAAAGTGTAGCTACTCTCATCTCTCGATATACCACCTAAAAGAACTTGACATACTCCTTTATCACTTTGGGTATACTAATATACTAATTATAAGATACTCCAATGCGAACCACACGAAAAAATTGTAAGATAGTCCATAGTTTTTAGCATATTTTGTAAATACCTTCATATTCGCACATAAAAAGGAGTATGTCTAAAAAATTATACATACCACTCCTAAAAAGGTGTAAATACCACCAAAGTGGTCTTATATACTCGTATACTACACATACATGAATTTTTTTAAATAACTATTTTTTATTCAGAATTGCAGAAATAATACTACTTTATTCTTTTGCAGAAATAATCATCTGTCGTCGTACCATTGGGCGACTTAGGACTAGTCGCTCAACCATCGGGCGACTGGCCAAAGTCGCCCAATGGCGTAGCGACACGTGTCGTAGTCGCCCGGTTGTTGAGCGATTTGAGTCAGTCGCCCAACCATTGGGCGATTTAAAATAATAACATTAATCCGATTGAAATAATTGTGTGGGAATAAATGTCATATTTTGTAGGTAATATATTTAGCAAATCCTGTTTGTAGGTTGTTATTAGTTTGGAAATAAAAGGGTGGTGACAAGGTTGGTTGGTCCGTTTGTGATTTTCGTAGAATCTCAATGGTATGAAATTTGTCAAACTCGTAATAACATTTTGTGATCGACATATGTTGTTGTAGTGCACTAAATTTCTGAAGAATTTTGTAAGGACGATAGAGGTAGTAGTGATTCGTAAGTACGAAGGTAAGTGATATTGCGATGCGCTAGAAAATTCATACATGGTGGGGAACTTGGGAGAAATGGTGCAACGATAACAACACGACAATTGATCCGATAAGGGGTTACATGGCAAGTAGGCTAACGAACCAAGGACGGTACACGCATGCCTTTAGGGAATTAGAAATACATGGGACATGGACGAAGAGGTCGGACTACTCGTGGACCGAGGCCATTTGCCCTTCCTTGCGAGCTCGGCGTTGTACTCCTCGCCGGCCGCCTTGGCCACTACCGCCATTTTCATCTTTTTCTCGCTCCTTCTCGCGATCCTCGCACTCCCTGCACCTGCATGCCTTGAGATGGGCCTGTGTCTCCCACCAGATACGCTTATTGTGCTCTTCGGTGTGACGCTCCTCCTCCTTCCTCTCACAGTCTCTGTTGGCATCCTGCTCCTCGCAGTCAAGAGTCCACCGGTCGTGTGAGTGGATCTCTAGGTCGATCCACTTGTGTAGCCACATAGCAGATCTGGGGACTACAAGTAGACGAGAGAGGTTGTTAGTGCATACTTTGAAAGAGAAATGGTAGGGGAACATACTGTAACCTATCCTTACTAGCTGTCGATAGCGTCTCGTGTCCCAACGGCGGTCGGGATAGTTGCAGGAGTAGTTCACGTAACCCCAGTAACGCATGCCCAGGCTGAGCCGGTGCTTGAACTTGAAAAACTTGCATATGTCCCTGCACCAACATAGGGACGGTGTCTCCCCCTCGGGCAGGTGTTGTGACAAATGCTCGGTTGGGATGTTGTGGTAGGGGTTGCTGCTACGGGGGCGGTGTCATTGCGGGGAGGTGGCCTCCTGGCACACTCCCTTTCTTTCTCTTGGGTTGCATACTCCCTTTACAGTTCGCGGATTTCCTCCAAGTGCTTCTCCATCTGAGCGAGATTGTGTTGAAGTCTGGATGCAGGAGAACTCGGCGTGGAATGAGTGGTACTTATATGCTGAGCCGGCGCTGCGTACACGGTTGAATTGTAATTCGGTTGAAGGAAATTCGAGTCCGCGAGGCAGCGGCTCTGAGGAGACTCGTTGGGTCACGTCGTTGCACAAAGTTGACTCATCGGGTCAAGTCCTGCTTTGCAGAGAGTAGTCACTTCCTGCTTTGCATAGAGTGGTCACATCCTGCTTTCCAGAGTGAGGTCACGTCGTGCGCTGCCGAGCGAGGTCATGTCGTGCTTTGCAATTACGACGAGAGATTGACACTTCAAATGAAGTTAAAATTTGTAATTACGATACAATTAGTTCAACAGTGCTTACAACGAGCAAGGTACTTACTGAAGTGTAAGTTACAACATGCTAGCAGTTCTAATCTTAGTTTCACTACGCACCCAACAAGAAGCGGTGTTGCACTTCACTCCGGTGTTCCTACGTATTGGCAGGCGCCTTGCAAGTTCTTGTAGTGTGGCCTTCCTGGTGGCAGAGGCCGCAACGTCTTTCCGCCACAAGCTCTGCTTCGTCCATATTGTTCCTAATGCAACGGCTCTGCCGATGGCCCTTCCCGCCCTACAACAGGTCAAGATTCGAATCCAAGTCTGTTGTGCTATATCCAATGTGCAAAGTTGCCCATAGCCCTGAAGCCTCTTAGCTCGCCGCACCACGCCTGCAGCACCCTCTCCTTTATGAAGTACTCCGACATGAAGTTCGATGGGTCCATGTTGATGGTCCCGCATGCGGCAAGGACATGAGAGCATGGCTTATGAAGGAGATATAGCTTGTTGCATGGGCAGCTAGGTTCATTGATATGATCTCCAAGGCACACCTCGTGCGTAACAAGAGAGTGAGCCATCCCAAATCTAGCTCTACCATGAAGGAGCACATCGAAACGATGCTCCGTGTTGCCCATCATGAATACCGTGTGCGACTAACCCTTCCCGATCTTGGCTTGCATGTACGTTGTAATCTTCGAGCAGTATGGTGTATGTGGGTTCGATGCATGAAGTGCCGTATTTGCATGTCTTTCTCTGAAATACCCGATTGTACCATGTAGAACGCCTTCCACGATGGCGATGAGGGGCTGAGCACAGAGGCCCCTAAGAACCCAGTTGTAGACCTCCGTAAGGTTAGTGGTCATTATGCCGTACCTAGCACCGTCCGTGTCATGTAGCAAGGACCACTTCTCCAATGGCTCGGCCTCAATCCAATGTGAGAAACACTTGATATCCCTCAAGTCCCTCCACATCACACGGGAGGATCAAGCTCCCGTAGTGGTGGGAGGCGTTCAGGTTGGGCCGCCCCAGGAATGGGCAGACGCTTGTTCCTCTCGACGACGTGCTTCCTGATGTGCTCCTCCAACATCTCCCACAACGCATCAAATTTGTGCTGCTGGTTCTACATTGCCAGCTTCTTGAATAGCTCCATTAACGGTTGCTACGGGAACTGCTTGAAGAAGTTGGCCCCCAGATGGCGAATGCACCATCTGTTCCTCATGTCCGGCCAAGGGAACGACTCCTCGGGGTCTTGCTGAAGTTTTCTGATGGCCTTCATCATCCCGGGGTGGCGATCATGGATTATGCAGACATCAGGACGTGCCCAACTACTCCAACCTTCAGATGTTGAAGAAACCACAACCAGCTGTCGAAATTCTCACTTTTGACGAATGCGATGACTACAGGCAGAATCTGATTGTTGCCATCAACGCCAATTGCTGTCAAGTTTTGGCCCTTGTATTTTCTAGTTAGAAATGTCCCGTCGACTGAGATCACGGGCAACATGTGCTTGAAAGCATCGATGCAGGCACCGAAGGCTAGGAAGGCCATCTACAATACCATGAAACTTAGCGGCGGTCTTCTGGATGGCTTGTTCTTCATAGCAATGTATGTGCCTGAGTTCCGATCCTGTAGTACCTGGAGCATACGAGGAAGGTTTTCATAAGCCGCCTCGAAAGAACTGAACCTCCTTTCCAAAGCCTTCTACTTCGCACGCCATGCCTTCATGCAGCTAATCTTGTACTTGAATTTATGCTTTATGGCCACCATGATGTGCTTAGTCTCTAGGCCGTTCTTCTTCACTATCTCTCCGTACATGAGATTGGCTATGAAGGTGGACGTTAGGTTGTGATACTTCGGCAAAACACTACCAAGTATGCAAGAGTACGCTTCCACCTTGGAGACGATCCAGTGAGTCTCGTATTTAGGTCTACGTGCATGCACACGCCAAGGACATCCACCCTGCTCGCAAACCACGGTGTACTGCTCCTGGCTGGATTTTAGGACCCAAAACGTCCGCTGCATGGACAAGACCCACATCTTAATGGTATCCTGCAGTAATCCCTTACCAGTAAACATTGCTTGTAGCCGAACCTCCATACCATGGTACTTCCACGGTGATTCGTGCTTGTCCTACACTGCAGCCATGTAGAAAGCCTGTCCATGCAATCGTGTGCATCAGTCTGGTCAACTCCCAGCGAATGTGCATGGCAGACCGACTCCAAAGGTCATGCAAGACGACACTACACACTTCGGGGTCCAAGAAGAAGCTGTCGGTGAGACAACGCAGGACATCTCCAATTCGAGCATTCTCCACGTTCGGGAGTACCATACTGACTTGCGAGAAACCCCTTAGGTTAACACCGTACAGACCTTCATGAACTGTACCAACATCGTAATGCACTTTTAATCTTACGGGCTCCGACATGACTGATTTATCACTGCACATATTGCAAACATTGCAACCAGCGATTTATCAACATGCATTCACCAAATACATGATAAACCAATAAGTAGCTACATGTTGCCTACACTCAGACGAATACAAGAACGGACTATTGCCTTCACGCGAAGACATTCTCTTCTTATGAACGAGCTTCCTTCTTTTTTCTCTCTCACCTCCCGATCTCCTCTTGGCCCCTTTTCTCCCTCTCCCGAGCTCCTCTCCTCCAGTTCTCTCCTTCTACCGAGCTCCTCTACTTCTGCCTCTCCCTACTTTCTCCTCCTCTTCACTTCCCCTCTCCTTCTCTCCCTCTCGTTATCTCCTCGCCCGAGCTGCTCTCGTTCTCTCCAGAGAGAAATGGCGAAAGAGTCGGGTTCTGGCTTTCTATACAATCGTCTAGTCGCTTAACCGTTCAATGACTTGGTAGCAAGTACTGCCCCAACAGTTCAGCGACACGTCGACTAGTCGCTCAAACGTTTGATGACTTGGTAGTAGGTAGTGGTTAAACGGTTGAGCGACACGTTGACTAGTTTCTCAACCGTTCGATGACTTGGCCGCAATTACTGACCCAATGGTTCAGCGACACATCGACTACTCTCTCGACCATTCAACGACTTGGTGGCATTAACTGGCCCAACGGTTCAGCGACACGTGGATTACTCGCTCAACCGTTCGACCACTATTGGCTCCCAAGTCGTCCAACGGTTGAGCGACGGAGGTAGGAACGGTTGGTAAGTAGTACAATAAGTTATATTACAATGCACGAGGGAATGCATACACAACTATGTCATAGTAGTTACGAAGTGAAATACGTAAACAACTAATACAAGTACACAAAGTACAACGAAGACCACCTACTGGCCACCCGCTACACCACCTACAGCACCTCCTTTGTCGTCGTGACGTCCCACACCCGGTCCACGCCCACCCGTACGGACCCACTTGGCCCTCCTTAGCGCGGGGTGCCGGGGCCGGGGCCGGGGCCGGGGCCCCAACAGGGAGAGGTGGTCCGAGCCCTGCGATCCCGTGCTCCCAAGGCCTCGAGGGTCGAATCCACCTGTGCCTACGTGCGCACTGGGGGATCGTTGAGCTACAACCCGGAAAGAACCTGGACGGGTGCGGGCTCAGGTGCTCCCCTAAACTCACCCGGGTCATCCGCAAAGAAGGCGTCCACGTCCTGCTGGGTGTCCTCCTACGGGGAGAGGTCAATTCCCGAGTGGAGCGCGAAACCTGCAGAACAAATATTGTTTATTCCTGCAATACATCGACATGCACATACCTGAGGAGAGGAAACATACCTTCAGCGTGGGCCATGCCGTGCAACCAAGGGTCATACCCGCTGTACGGCCCATACATGTCGGGGAAAAACGAATGCTGACCTAGCGCTGTTGGTTAGTGGTCCAGAACGCATTTACGCGCGGCGGCGGTCGCGTAGCCACGTGCTTGGGCCGGACCCTCGGCCTAGCTTCATTGCGAGGAGGTGGTAGCCACGCACCCAACCGAACCCTCCGTAAACGTTAAGCGTGGGCGGGCACGTGGACGACGCCACCCGTAGCCTCTGACTAGCTCGCGGGACGTCTGCGGCCTCGCGTTTATGTCGACGGGGCTACCTCCTTGACCGTCCTGCACGGCATCAAGGTCATGGCACGCCTCGCCCCACTATAGACCCGACGAGCAAACTACAGAAACTCGTCGCGCGTCACCTCCGCACTATGGGCGACCCTGTCCAGGATCGACCGAGAGTCCTGGCCATCCCTACGTTGTTGTCCGTCAACAAGGAGTACATGAAAGTGTCAAACTTGTAATTGAGGTAACTGTACTCAGACATTTTAAAACACGATAGTACATATCGCGAGGTGCATGTTCCGCGCGAAGTGTATGGGGTACGCGCCGGTCGGTGTTGGTACATGAGCAAGGAGAGGGTTGACGACACGCACCAGCCTGGTGCGTGTCTATGGAGAGTACCAATGTAGGTACTTGTCGTACGCGCTTGGGTTGTACGGGGCGTCCTCCTACACGCAGTCCTCGAGGGCGTTCGTCCACTGCGCCACCCACAGCTCCATCTTCGTCGGCCACTGCGTCCTAGTGCCACCCCTCCTACTATGCTTGCAAAATGTACCACTGCAATTAGAAGCCGTCATAACAGAACTGGCAAAAAATATACAAACATGTGTTGTGTGTAACTCACACGTGGGCCGAGTCGGACACCCTCATTTCGACGGGAACTGGAACAACCTAGTAGAGGCCGAACTGGCGCATCACCCTGTGCATTGCATAGTCCTCGATAAACACGTTAAAGACAAACTTTTTCTACGTCCGCCAGTACGTCCGGTCGCGCTAGCTCAGTGAGGACAGCCCCTCGGGAGCGCGGTCCTCTGTCTCCTGATCAGAGTACGGCTCCCAGTGCATGTTGTTAGTGGTGAGGCGATCCAGCTGCTCCACGAAGTGCTCGTACACACGTGTGTATAATGTGCCTGCGAGCCAAAATAGTGGTTGTAAATGATAACATGTAGTACGACTGAAGTAAAGATAGAGGGGAGTACGTACCCGTCTACGGCACCAAAAGGACCCTGCGGTTGGTCGGTCCACCGCACCCCTGTGGCACATGTCCGTGCAATACGGACTAGAGTCTACCAGCCAACATGGTCCGCCCGAGGGAGAAGCGCTCGAACGAACACAACTGCAGCAGGAGGGGGCAGCCTGTGAGGATAGATGTCGGCTTCGTCCTACAACACGCCTCGCACATGCCGCGGTACGTCGTGGTAAGTACGGCTGATCCCCAGCTAATCTGCAGCTCCTCATCGTCGGCGATGGCCCTCGCGTACCCCACGAGGCGGGCGTCGACAGAGTCACTGTGGCTGCTGATAAACAGTACCTAGCCGAAGAGCCACAGTAGGTACACCTTGAGGTGCCGCGACACCTGGTTGTCGATGGGCTCCGGGACCATCCGCTTGACCTACGCACAACCGAATAATTAGTAAGTATGTCATATGGCTAAGATAGTGCATCGCTAAATATAGAAAATAGGTAGCATACGTACCCGGAATTGCGAAAGCCACGCAGGGGCGGGCCATGCTGATGTCGCTCCTGGAAGTCGTAGTACGGTGGTGCGGCCTTTGCCAGAAGAACCTCCTGAAACCTACTCATCAGGTCGTCATGCCAGTCGGCAGGCGCGTTCGACGGGGAGGCAGCGGCTTTCGCGATAGGCAGGCCGAGCAGTAGCACGACATCCTACATAGTGGGGGCCATCTCCCCGAATGGGAGGTGGAAGGTGTACGTCTCGGGCTTCCACCGGTCCACCAGGGCTGTCATGAGTGGTCGGTCGAACAAGAACCGTCGTGACCGCTCTGGACCGGCTTGGACCTCCCCACCGTCCTTGACCGAAGCGCCATCCTCTTTGGTGGCAGACATATGACACAAAGAAATGGCATAGCTTACGGACAAACCTGTTTACCTAGCATAGGTCCAGTCTCCAAGCTCGTCGGGGTGTCCGCGTACAAACCACCCCCAAGTCAGTCGCGTTGTCCCCACGAACCGGATCTTGCGGGGCAGATTTGCCAGTGCAGTTGCTGTTGACCACCGGTCCAAAGAGGTCAAATGCCATCCAAACCACTGTGGTTATGAGCCATACCTGCAAATCAATTTCCAGTTAGCAATTACGACACAATTAATTGGTTCAACTACTTATAGCGTAGCTTTGGAAATTCTGAAAAATAAGTTGCATTCTTGAATAAATCTAGTGATTTTTTGTTCATAACCTACCATGGTTTCAAAAGTAACCTACCATGATTTTATATGCAAACCTACGACTACGCTTTCTAACAAAATATTATGTAATGACTACAAAGTTTTTAATAATATGTTCACACATATTTAAAACTTATTTATCGATGTTAGCAATTGTTATCATCAACACTCCATAAAATTAAGTTGTTTTCACAACTAAATATGTGAAGCAGCCAGCTGATTGGGAAAAGGTGCAACTATTTATATATAAACATTAAGTATCATCTGAATACAATATTTACAATGCCTAGTTTACCCTACCCTAACATTTGTTCAACCGATAATTGCTTAATAGCCTAATCTTTACCATCACTGCTACACCCCCTAGACAAATTTTCTAGCTTCGCCACTGATGATATGACACTGCACATTACACATCTAAATTTTTTGAAGCTAACCTACCATTATTTTATTTGCTAACAATATGTCACTACACATGATGTTGCTTGCTAACCTACCATGGTTTCGAAAGTACACGCATACAAAATAATGCTAAAGACTCACCTTCATCATCGTCGATGCGAAGACACTTTCTTCCCCCCCCCTCTCCCTCTTCCTCTCCTCTCTTTCCCTTCCTCTCTTCTCCTTTCTCTCTTCTCACGCTTGCTCTCTGGAAAAAATGGCGAACTCCCCTCGGCCGGGCGTGTGCGCGCGTTATAAGCACCCCTAGTCGCCCAACCATTGAGCGACTAGGGCCTAACAGTGACAGGTGTCCTAGTCGCTCGGCCGTTCGGCGACTAGGAGCGACAGGTGTCCTAGTTGCTCCGCTGTTCGACGACTATGAGGCCAAAGGTCCAGTTGCCCAATGGTTACGCGACTTGGACACTTGTCACTCACTCGTAGTCGCTTAACCGTGGAGCTATAGGGATTATTACTGTAAAAAAAGGTAGTATTATTTCTGTAATTCTAATTAAAAATAGATTATTTTTTTAAGAAAAATTCACATATACATACTCTCGGTTACGCAAGATACTTCCTATATTTTGAGATACGGAATAGGGAGTAACTACATCTATTACACACACACACACTCATGCACTCTAAAACCTTCTATTGAGATATTTAAGGGGTATTAAAATACTAAAAGTTGAGTGTAAAATGAAGCACAAGAAATCTAGTGACACATCACCACTTTTTTGTTCGCCGTTCAATTTTAGATCCAATGGACACAATTAAACTTGAGCTAGACATTCATACAAACCCTTTACAAAGTTGCACCTAAGCTAGATACTCATACGCTCTAATTTCTAGAACCTTGTTGAGATATTTAGGCGTACTAAAACGAACACAAAAAACATATACATAACCCATTATAGATATATTTAAGGAGAAGAAATCAATTTTGTATTTCTTATCGTGCTTACATGAAGGGAAATATCTGTTATATCATAGATATCTTTCTCACTTAGATTTCCTATTACCATGATTAAGCTTTCCACTTCGTTTTATTTTAAAACTTTATCTGTCAACAAACATTTCAGAATTTAAACAGCTTAAGGTCCTGTTTGTTTTGGTTTGCTTTTAAAAGCGGCTTCCTACAGGTCTTCAGGCTTTTCCGGTCAGAGGTTGAATCACTGGCTTTTCTAATTTGGTGTTTGGCTGCCTGACTTTTAGGTAGGCTGGCTCCAGCTTCCGAGATGTGACATATCTGAAATGCCCCTGATGACAGTAATGACTTGTTTGATCCCGTTTAACGACATTTAACGATATTTAACGACATTTAATGATATTTAACGATATTTAACAATATTTAACGATATTTGACGATATTTAACAATATTTAACAACATTTAACAACAAATTTCTATAGATGTTGAGGCATCCAAAGTTACTTCATAGTCATTGTAAACATTTCAGTTAACATTTCAAAGATTTATGCATCGCTTGTGAAATGTGAACACAAAGAATTATCGATATCAGAGGTAACTCAAAGGTGATGAAAATGGATGGTTAATTCATAGTTAGCTTGTCAGCAAATAATTGATACCACAATCAGACCAATTTACTTGCTTGGTAAAGCAACAAATAATTGAATGAAACCATAAAGTTCTTTTTAAAGAGGGAAAGTAAGCACAACTAGTTAGCTATCAAATGAACTAGAAAAAACTATGGAATTGTCGAATTGGTATAACATAACAGCCAGTTGCAATACAAAATGCTATATATATCTTCCATCTATCCTATCGTCATGCTACCAAAGCCGTTGCAATAGCATCACGGAGGTCGATCATGTCAACATCATCCATAGCACTTGTAACATTATGTGCACTGTGGTTAGTGGACATATCCCCGTCCACGTAATCTTCATTCTTCTGTGCACGAGCAAAATCATTATCAACCAAAGCATTGTCTCGAATAAAATTGTGCAAAGCCATTGTTGCAACGATAATTTTCTTTTGCTTGTCTTCATGATAACTTGGAATCTTCAGTAGAATACGCCACTTCATCTTCCAAACGCCGAACGTACGCTCAATAACATTTCGAAGGGAAGAGTGGTGGTAATTGAACACCTCTTTCAGTCCAACTAGTCTACCACCGTTCTGGAATTCAGGTACATGATACCTTTGGTTCTTGTAGGGAGCTAGATAACCTTTGCGGTTGGGGTATCCGGAATCCACTAGATAGTCCTTTCCTACAATTCAAATCAAATATATTATTTACCCACGTATGAAGGTACATTATTGGAAAATGGTAACAAGGAAAGTACCTTCTGGAGGGTGTGGAAAGCGGTCTTTGTACGTTAACAAGGTATCAAGTAATATGCGTGTGTCATGTGTAGACCCTGGCCAACCAGTGCAAAGACGGAGGAGATGGAGGGGCGGCGCCGCGTGAATAGGAGGTTGTACCTTCGGATCGAGGAAGGAGGCGAGGGCGGGCTGCTTGCTGGAGATGGCCGGAGGTGCGAAGGCCGCCGAGGCCGGATCCGCCAGGAGCCCGGAGGAGGCGCCGCAGGGGAACGGGAGGGCGCGCCATGGAGGCCGGATCCGCCAGTGGAGGCTGAGGAGGCGCCGCAGGAACGGGAGGTGCGCCGGAGGCCGGATCCGCCAGGTGGAGGCCGGGAGGCGCCGCAGGGGAACGGAGGGCGACGGGCAATGCCGAGGGCGACGGACGGCCGGGAGGCGTGGTGTGGAGGCGAAGGTGCGCGGAGCGATGGTCGAACGGATGCGCCGCTAGGGTTACGGGCCAGGCGCGAGTGGGGAGGGGCGCGACCGCGCGATTGGGAAAAAAACGGGAGGGCGGCTGAGAAGGCTGGGCTTAAATACAAGGTATGGGGCGGGTAATTAGTTAGGAACGTCAGGGGTATTTGCGGAATGCCGAGTGAGGAAGCTGCGGGAGACCGGCTTCCTGCTTTTCACTTTTCACGTTGAGTTGGCTTCGAGCTTCCGGAGGAAGCTAGGGGAAAAGCCGCCCCGTTTGTTTCAGCTTCCGGCTTTTCCGACTGAAAAGCCGAAGCCGAAGCCGAAACAAACAGGGCATAAGTAGATGATGTCGTAAATGATATTTTTCACATAAATCATTTTAAGGACAAATTTTACTTCTCTTGCTATTCTTCAACTAAAGATCAACTTATACTTAATTAACTTATCACAGAGGGATATAATCATAAACATCATTTGGCTAATTAACTATAATAATCCATCTAAAAATTCCTTTCAACGAATGATTATTCAAAATTTCCAAACTAAATAAAATTCTAATATGTTTTTTTGTTTTATGATGTTGACATGTGATTTCTTTTGTTTAGTATAATAAGCTTTTTAATTATTTTGTGTAGCGTCACGGGATGTTCCCTTTTCCAGAATCTAAGTAGTAAGTACCACGCCCCACGTGATTTTCCGAGGGCAAGGTTTCATTGACAAGAGAATTAGGCTGAGGATGTAGATGGCTATGGAACCAGAATTTGTTGAATTGCACTTCCTTATTCCACATGAGATAAATCTTCTCATCAAGTAGGGAAAGTTTACTAGGCAAATGATAACTAAGTGTGGCGTTGTATGATAACTAAGTGTGGCGTTGTACCTCGTCCAGTTACCTATTGTTACACCTGCGAGCAACCCCATCGTATATGTTAGTTATTAACTACCGTTACTTCATAGCTGTAAATTGTTTAAAGCTATGAGATTTTGCTAATCTAACAATACTTATAATCGATATACGATATCTAATCATACTATTTGATTACCCATGCACATGTATTGGTTTTTTATTTTATGAGGATTTGGATTGAAGTTTCATATTAAAACTAGATCGTATTGGCTTTTAAACGGAGAAAATGAGTATGATCCGGTTTCGTAGTTGAATCGTTCCTGAATTATAGCTACTTTGAAAATTAGTTGTAAAAAACGTGATGTTACGCTTGACAGCGATGAGATGCATTTAAACTTTGACATCAACCACCGACGTGTGCGTTAACGACTTAAAGGACCCAACAGAAAGTTGAGCTTACCTTGTACTCAGGGTGAATGAAGCCGCCCCCCGAGCCGCTAACCCCAATCTCCGATCGCGGTCGATCACCATGGTTGTGTGCTCACACAAGAAGAAGCAATAACAGAAAAACGAGTCTGGCTTCGCCTTGTCAAGCAATGAAGCCTTGCCCAGTGCTGTGCCCAACTCAGAACCACCCACCGGTCCCACATGGCCACACTCCCACTTCCCAGTTCTTGTTCATGTTCGTCATTCGGTGTTCCCGTTCTAAAAAATTCCCCAATCAATTTGAGTGAGAACTGGAGAGGCGACCATGGAGCCAAGCGAGATCTGCCATCTAGGCAACACGGCCTCGGACTGGGTTTGCCAATGGGCGGCCAAGGGGGACGCTGGAGCTGCCTAGCCGGACACGGACCTGCTTGAGGCGGAGGCCGGAGCCCGGAGGAGGAGTCTGGAGGAGCAGGAGGCAGGAGGCAGGAGGAGGACTGGAGGAGGAGGATCTACTACCATCTGAGCCTCTGAGGAGGACCCCGCCGGTCACCGGAGGTAGGAGGAGGAGCCTAGAGGACTGGATCTGCCGATTTGAGCTCTCGCCGATCGGCTCTCGCCACTCTCTCTCTCGACTCGAGATCGAAAGTAAAATACCTATAAATATTCAGAAGGTTAGCACTTAGCAGTAAGCTTTTCTATTAATTAGTGATTACTTTCTTGCAAGATTTAATTTTTTTAAGGTTGATATCTACGTCAGTTCACTGTGAGATAAAGTTGTTAGCTAATAGAATGGGTGAATGACTAATTACTTTGTTCTAGCCAAAGGCAAAACAACTGGAGCATATATCTCAGAATATAGCATCGGTGCTGGTTAAATTTCCCAATCTGCAGCAACCGAGCAAAAGGGCTTTTGTCACCTATCTCAAGTCAGTGTACCTCCGAAGCGACAAAGAGGTGTTTGATCTGAGCAGGTTCTCTGAGGAGAAGTTTGCTGCATATGTTGCTTTGCTTGGTCTTCGTGTTGCCCCAAAGATCCGCTTTGTAAGCCATAGGAAGAATGTGCGAAAGAAGGATATGGTGGACATTGATGTGAAACAGATGGAATCCAATTCCAAACCTAAAGTTATAGAAATCAGTCCACAGGTCAACATTTATTTGATGATTAAGTCATAAGATCCTTCCAAGCCATAAAATCTCGGAGAATAAATTTGCCTCGTAAAAGTCGTGATTCAAGCTAGCGTTTTAGTGGTATGATTCTTTTATTTTGAATGCTCATGATCATTTAAGTATAATTTGATATTGTATTACTAATTTTGATTTATAGGTTCTTACCCACTGGAAGTCTGGAACCATATTTCTATGTTTTGCGGATGCACTTTTCATTAGTGAGGTACTTTCATTGTATTTTTCTTTCTTTTTTTGCTGTGCTTTTATTCATGTACAAATTTGATTGCATAAAAATATAAAACTATATTTGTTTTAAATTAGTTTTGTCAGTTAAGACTTTGAGCCTACCCTTCATTTCTTTCATGGCTCCGCTGCTTGTACTTTCGTGAAATGTCAATCCAAAGGGACGAACTTGTATGCTTGTTCCATTTTTTCACCGCGGCCGACTCCTATACCGTAAAGGCACGAAACACGCGTGCGAGTAGTAGTACCACTAACACGCGTGCCATTGGAAGCCACGGCCGGGTGAGGAGAATATCCATCTGCACTCCGATTTTGGCGCTTCACCACCTGCCGATCGCCGAGGTGAAACGTGGGCGTTGGTTCAGGTCAAGACGACGCACGCGCGGCGCATCTGGCGCTTGTTGCCAAGGCCTCGCGGTAGCATCCGTAGGCGGTGGCCTGAAGGCTGAAGCCGATGCTCGGCGCGGCGTTGCGGAGCCTTGTGGCCATTAACCTAAGTAACGTGGGCCGCTCCTAGCGGCAGGCAGATTACGCGACGCAGTTACCCAGTCGTCGGTCCCCTGCACTTGTGCACTTTACTTGGATTAGTATTGGGCTTTATATTTGCCTCCGGCCATGGGGGAGCAACCACGAGACGGCCCAAATGCCAAAACCGAGCCGATGGTTCAAATCGTACCGTTTAAATTCTAAAATCTGTGGTTCCGACTAGTTTGCCGGTCAGGCGATCACACTGCGGGGTGCCAAATCCTAAACCCAACCAACCAACCACCGTGTCGTCACGTCACTCGTCAGCCCGGTACACCGTGCTGGGCAGTGGTCATTTCACCCCGTGCGCCCCACTCGAAGGTTGGCGGCACGGGGAACGTGCTGTCGTTGCAGTCTTTTTTTTATAACGATAGCACTAGTACGTCCGAACGTGTAAAAAAAATCGGACATAGTAAGTCCACACACTTGTCCACTCGAGAGCCTCCCATCTCTCCTCTCTCTCTATATATCCTTTTAAGCAGCCCCCAATTCGCCTAAAGTCTCCAATCTTCTTCCTCCACCAAAGCCTCACATGCTCCCTTCCCAAATACCACCTCCCACTTATCGCTGCAAGCTTCTCGAGCAATTTCCCACCCAAATAACTGCACATGGTCTATGAACAAAACCATCGTCCCTGATTATCCTCGCCAATCACAACCATCGCCTCCCTTGAAATCTCTGTAAGGTTCTGATAAATCACATGCCTAGTTCTTGCACTTCAGCCACTGGCACCGCGCGGTGTAGTAGATGCCGGAGCGCTCCCACAAGCTCTGCCGCGACTACCTGGCACGCGACGTCTGCCACCATGCCTTCACCGCCCACGACGACGCTAACCTCGCCCGCCTCCACCAGTGCCTCGGCAGCCGCTGGAACGACATTAGCCAGGTCGTCTATGGGTGGAGCTTGCTAGATCTGGCGGAGCTGAGGCTAGGAGGAGGCAGGGGGAGGCGGATGACGAGCGAAGGGTTGGTGATTAAGTGGTGGTGCAGGGTGGAGTGCGGAGACGAGGCACTGGGTCAGCCGCTATCGTCGCCACCCACATGCCCTCCTCATCCAGTAGACATGTTGCATATGTTTATCCAAATTGTTGCATGAAGTGTTTGATTTTGTTGCAATGTCTCTTCTCAAAGTTTATTTATTGTTGCATTAGGGATGTTGAATTGTTGCGCCGAGGAAATTGATATACCTCTTTTCAGTTTTGTTGCAAATATGTTTTCGATTTGCTGTATCTAAAAGTTCAAGATGTTGTAGCGTTGTATAGTGATTTTCGAAGAGAGGTGCGTTGATATTGGAATCATATCACTCAGACGTCCGAGCCTGCGATTCTCAATTTTGTTGTGAACATTTAATTCTATTTTTGCGCGAGCAATTTTAAAATGTTGTCACTATTGTTTTTAAATGTTGCAGTGTCGTAAGGTCGTAAACTTTTTGTTTTGGGATTTATGATCTTGTTTAGCAATTAGCTAAGTCATATACTCATGGTATTCATTCTTCTTTTGGTGAGAAGATGATAGCTTTATTTTTTGAATTTTCTTAGCATTTTTTCCAGCGCTATTCTGTATTTTGTTGCATGCGTTGGTAACAATTGTTGCAAAAGGTATTCACCGATGTTGCGTCAAAGCATACGATAAGATATATCCGGATACTAGTTGTATCCTTTTTTTTCGCGAATCAAGAGCTTTACTCGTTCATTTGCAAAGCATACGATAAGATACGTCCGGATACTAGTTGTATCCTTTTTTTCGCGAATCAAGAGCTTTACTCGTTCATTTAAAGTAAGGGTGCAATCATCCTGTAGGCATTTACAAAGATATGTCGGTGCTTGTAGCCACATACACCGATCATTACCTACCGAAATCTGTTTCGCACAAAGATGGGCTGCAACATTAGCCGATCGTCGTGCAAAGGAAATTTGAAAAACTACAAAACCCCTACTCAATGTGGAATTAATACGGACTAGGTCTAATTTTAATTTTAATTAATTTTTGAAAAATCTTAAAGGCCCGTGAGCACGTGCTAAAAACTGTTTAGTCTCACACGGAGCGATGAAGGGGAGTTACACAACTTTAAAAGGTGAAACGTGGTAGCCCCTCTTGTGGAATTAGAGGGAGTCAACATATGCCGCCGCCGCCACGAGCCGAGCCGAAATCTTGTGCGCGTCGGCGTAAACATGTCGGGCGGGCGCTTTTTATCTATTCGAAAATCAAAACGCACCGACTCGTAATTGATGGCGAATCAATGGCAACCGTTAATCTCTCTGGCCTCTTTGTTTTTTGCTATTAAAACGAACAGAGTTCTGGTCCTTGATGGCAACTGTTGGCCTTTGGACTCTCTGGCAACTGTTGGCCTTTGGATTATCTGTTTCTGGCTATTTAAAAGAACAGAGTACTGGCTCTTCTCCAAGTTTTACACAACACAGAACTCCACGGTTTTTATTGCTGTCTCTGGCTATCTCCATCCTAGTGAGGCGCGTGTACGGTCGCACCGGGAGAGCAGGCCTCCGGAACCTTCGTCCTTGAAGACTTGCACGAGCGAGGACGAATAAGGTTTTTGGGGAGCGTTCGCGCGACTGCTCGCTGCTACGTCTACATCAACTGCACGACTACAATTCGCTGCTACGTTCTACATCAACTACACGACGTCCACTACACCATGACGAACAACGACCTTATCAAGACTTCCGGTGCTGCTTCTTCTTCTACTGAATCTGGGTATGGTTGTCTCTTTCTTGTTACTTGGTTAACTTTATTATATGTTATGGTTGTGAACACTGAGATAGGTATGCTAACTTATATCCTTCTAGAAATTAGTATGTCTATAATGTTCTCAGTTATCTACTTTATGAAAATAGCTAGAGTATTTTTTATGTTTTATCTAGTTTATTTCTGAATTAAAGTACTTCGAAAAATGCTTATATATTCAACACTCAACTCCTGAATTTCGTCGAGAATCACTACAACAAGATCAATCTATTCCAACACACACCACCAACACATATAACATATGTTGCAAGAAAACTCAACCGCAACACATATTCTCATGTTGCTACGACCCAAGTGTAGAAAGCTCCAAACATACTCAACGCCTAGTATGTTACCACACTTTGTAGTGTACGTTACAACACTTAATAGAGGTGTTGCTAAGTTAATGAACAAATTTTAGACGATGGGCTAATTGATTCTTCATTGTTCTAATTCGGCTAACCTGCTTATTTGTTTTTATAAGAAAGGAATATGCACGCCATCAAAATGTGGTTGTCTATTATCTCACCATGGCAGTTGCATCCAATGTAGAGTGACTATATAATTTATTATATTGAAAGATGTATTGATTTTTATAATATTACAAGCAAACTAGTTCAAGATCAACGACATCTAACAAACAATAGTTCAATATTGAAGAAGCATATTTGATTGGCTTATGTATCGCTCCATTTTTTTATCTTATGTTTTTCAATTTATTTATTATTACTAATAACAAACCATCGTTTTTTAAAATTGTGAAATGACATTTTTTATCTTTTGTTTTTCAATTTATTTGTTATTAATAATAATAAACCATATTTTTAAAATTTTGAACTGAAATAAACGACAAAAATTATTCTTTTTTTGCGGGGGCAATGATCGAACCCCTCACGCCTTATCCTTCCGTGCCAAATTCTCATTTCAAATCGACTCGTAGTCAAACACCCCCGCCTCCTCTCTGTGGATCCGCTGTCCGGTTCCTCCTTTGTCCAATGCCTTCGTAATCACACTTCCACTGTCGTCGGGCGCCCGCCCACCACGCCTTCGCTTACCACAGACCACAGGAGACGAGCGGCGCGACCTCGCGTGGCTGCTCGATGCCTTCGGTAGCGCCACAATCGACCAGGTGGACTCCGCCTACTGGCAGGGGCGGAGATGGGCCTCGGGCCGGTTGGGCAACAGCCCGAGGCCCAAAGAAAATAGTAGTGGTTTTTTTAATATACATACAAAAAAAATTCAGTATACAGTGACAGGCCTGAGGCAAACAGGCTGCCAGCCCAGCTCCCAAGCCGGCCCAACCGATAGGGCCATCTCCCAGCGGCAGCCCTAGCCCCTAGCCGCCTTCGGTCTTCCTCCCCAGAGCCGCCTTCGGTCTTCTCTTCCCCTAGCGGTTCCCCGAGCACTCCTCCTCCTCTCCGCGGCCGGCCGCGCCCCCCCTCCCCTCCCCGCCTCCTCTCCGCCGCGGCGCCGCCCAGTGCTTTGCTCCGCCGCGACGCCGCTCCCATCGCCTCCTCTCCTCACCCAGAGCCCGGAGGCTGGCGCCACCCCCCGCCTCCTCATCTCCAACCCTGGCTCCATCGCCCACTCCCAGCGGCCTCATCTCCGCCCCTGGATCCACCGCCCAGCGCCGCCTCATCTCCGTGACTCCGCCCCAGCGCCGCCCCCACCGGCCACCGCCTCCTCTCCTCACCTAGAGCCCGGAGGCCAGTGTTGCCTCCCGCCTCCTCTCTACTCCACGGCTCCACCGCCCACTCCCAGCGGCCTGCCCTGCTCCACCCTCAGGCCTCAGCTCCTCTCCAGCTCTCCTCACCGCCGGTGCCGGCTCCCGGTGAGTTCGAAACTTCGAATCTTCAATCTTCGATGTGTTACAGACTTTGGCATTGGCTTGTATGTATGAGTTATGAGTTATGATTTATGAAGTTATGAGTATGACTGTAATGACAGTATGAGTGTATATCTATTAACTTTCTATTTGAATATTTGATGTGCATCTGCTCCCGGTGAGTAATGAGATAGAGTTCGAAATTCGAATGGAATGTTAGATGTGTTTGTATGACAGTATGACTTATTGAATTGACTTATGTCTTATGAGTATGACTGCCGACTGGAGACAGACAGATTGTGATTTACTGATTTGTGAAACCATGTCAATATTGTTGCAAGATTCCTGAGCATATAGGTGCTTGACATTTCAGCCATATACTCATTTTCTATTCTTATTTGATCAATAGTGCTTCATTGAATATTTTTCTGTTCAAGTGCCAACACATATAATTCTTAGTGGGCACTTGGAATGTCTATTCAGTCTCTCTTTTGAATTATATGAGGACTTGTGGTTTGAGTGTCATAGCTACTTGATACCAATGTTGCATTTCCTTAGTTTTTCTTTTACATAAGTTTTGCTTTTTTATGCACTTGCTTGTCTGAAGAACGACGTTTTAGTGTCATGCTGCTTTTGTAGGGCATTCCGGAAGGAAGCTGGTACTGTCCATCTTGTAGATGTTGTATTTGTGACAAGTGATTATGATCCTGATACCAACCAATTCGCTGATAAGACAATAATGTTCTGTGATCAGTGTGAACTCAATAATAAGATATGCCAAATTTTATATTCAAATCCACTGATTTCTTGATCATCTTATTTTGGTAGATCATGTTGGTTGCATTAGAAATAGAGGCCATCAGCTTACCTGCTATCTGGAAGGGTGCTGGTTTTGCAGTAGGGAATGTTCAAAGGTATGGAAGTACTTAACTAAAATTCTATTTTTATCCTGAATTAATTTGGATTAAAATGTGGACTTTATGCATGCTTGTTATGTTGTCTCCCGCACATTAAATGATCGATTTTGATGTTTCATTCTATGTTCAGATATTTCATTTGCAAGAGCTTATTGGGAAATCAATTCCAACTCCACTTGAAGGCTTATCATGTACTATCTTGAGATTTGATAGAGAAAATGCCAGTGACCATGATGATTATGACAATAAGAAAGTTGCAAGATTACCTCGTGCTAGTGGTATCTTACATTCTTATTTTTTTGCTATGTTTTATCTATTTTGTCGTATCGTTAAACATGTAATTCAAATTTCATTTTGATTGTGCATTTGTGTTGTACTTTTGTTATGTCTTAGTGTTGATAGTATTTGACGTTAGTTATATACTTATAGCCTCTTAGTTTTGGGCCGAACAGTTCCTATGCTCCATGCTTGGGGATAATTCGGAGCTCTCATGGGTGTGGTTAGAGATGTGCTTGGTGAGCCTTTTATCACTTGCTGCTATGGTTTTCATTTCTAAGTGTTGTACTTGTGATCATTATTTACTGTAGTCACAACCGAGCAGAATTTTAATAGAATAAAGGTAGAAACACAGTCTCCTGAGAAAGCAGAGAGTAGAGAGAGTTCGAAAGTCAGTATTTACAAAGGCATGGTTCGACTTGTCTAGAAATTGGATGTACCAAAAGGGAAAAAGAGAATACAGAAGACGTCCGTAACATCATATAATTCAGTAACCTAATTGGGCATGTGGTAGGCCTAAGCCTTCATCTGTATGGTTGCCGAGTGATCCAGAAGGTAAAAGCTATGCTTTATCTTTAGAAGGCCTCTGCTGTTCATATAAGTTTGAATGCAACTAAGATTATCATTTTTCTCATGCTAGGATGTGCTTTTATCTTTAGATACCTTCTGCTATAATTGTCCTGTACGTTTTATGATATGCCATATTATTTTGCAGTACATACGTGCATGTTTTATCATGTCATCAGAACTTGAGCATGTAAGTTTCAAATTTTAAATGCTCCAAGTGTCCATTTCAGCATTTTATGATTCAGTTAGGAAAAAATTAATAGGAACAAGCATAGGATTTGAGATTGGGATATAATATATATGAAACTTTAATTCATGTGGTATGCTATATACAGACAATGTTTTTGCATGTATCCTGTTATAATATGAAAAAGAGACAAGAAAAATTGACTAAAAGAAGATCCATCTTTCTGTAATGGAGGTACAAAAGAATCATAGAATTGTTCATTCTTAACCGTGATAGATCTAGTTAAAGTTTTTCTTTCAATGACTATTAAATTTCAATACAGTTTGGTATCACCGTACTATCTAGTTCAATTTATATTAGATTCACTTGTACTCCTACATTATATTTACATCCTTGCAAATTATTGTTATCCCTGCAGGTTGAAAAGATCAACAGTTGAATTACTATATTTGGATGTTTATCTCTTTCATCGACGGATCAAGAAGCAAGGAACTTCACAAAGAAAAGAAAGTAGTAGTTAGATTTTATATTTTATGACTTAAATTTTACTCTTGTTCAAATCTCTTTTGTTGACAACAAATCAGTTGTTTTTGTAATGTGGAATGATGTTAACAATACCTATATTTATTTCCTTAATGTAATGCAATCTACCTTTTGAACATTGATCATGTTGAGTTGTGTTATACATTCTGCAATATAACATGCTTAATTAGCAAATAAAATTTTTTTGTAGCAATTATAATTTGTACATACGTAGCACATAAACGAACCGTGTTTTTCCTATATACTAAATTGTGTTGCAATATCTCAGTTATATGTTGCTAACAGGTGTTAGCGATGTTTTGAAAACATGTGTTGTTACAAATAAAAAATTGTGTTGCAACTTTGCAACACCTTTTCTTTTGTATAACAACACCTAATTTGTATTGCGGTAGACCTACCTTATAGCAACACGACCAACAACATCACTTATCACATGTGTTGCTATCCATCGTAGCAACACATATTTGTAGATATAGCAGCATATACGCGTGTTGCTATAACCTAGTCCTGTTGTAGTGAATGGGCTTAATCTCCGAGCGATGGTTATGTCGAGCCTTCCACAAGTTGACAAAGAGATATTCAGTTTAAAAAATGGGTGTGACTAGAGCTCGGACCGACCGTACGTTAGCGCCATACACTATCAGGTAACTGTAACATCTCATGACATTGGTTGCAACCAAAAAAAAAATCATATAACTACAACATACAATATTTTTTGAGGCACATGTAAAAACACCGGCAATAAATTTATGAGGCTAACTTAATGAAATATTTTGATTTTATTTATACAACATCCTGCGACATTCAAAAAATTCTCTGGAAAAAATCTCATTCTCAATCATATGTTACTGCAACATCTTATAACAGTGGTTGCAACATCTCAAGACATTGGTTGCAACATCTCAAATCATATGATGCAACAAAAAAAAATCTATATCTACAACATGCAATATTTTTAGGGCACATACAACACCTACAAACTCCACCGGCATCACCCTCAACGACAGCGTCGCGAGGGGCATGGGAGACGCCCGAGGGGCTCGTCGACTGGGAACTCGTTGAGTACCACCACCCACCCGCTGTAGAAGATGGTCCTCTGCGCATGCGCGGCCCCGCCTCGTGCTCTTCTTGCACCGACGCGTCCACCCCCAGCATGAGAGGGAGATACGCCTGCCGTGCCTTCGCCGATTCCAAGCTCCTGAGAGAGAGAGATGAGAGAGGGAGAGTTGAGTATTTGGGAATGGGATAAGTGTTGTGAAACGGAGAAAGAGCAAAGAAAGAGGAAGAAGAAGAAGCTCCAGGTCACCTCAAGAAAGCAGCAGGCGAAGATGTTCTCCCTCCAAATCTTTCTCCTTCTTGCTAGATTTTTCTCTGATCGATGGTGGGTTTGGGCTGTAGGATGGCAAAAGTAGAGAGAGAGAGCTCACACGCGCAAAAAAGAGAGAAGAAAGAGATGAGAAAGAACACTTGTGTTTTCTAGGGAGACGAAGCGCACTCCGTCTCGTGCAGTGAGCAATGAATAAAGTGGTGGAACTAATATACATAAAGTGGGTGAAGCTTACTAGACCGTCTGAGCAATCTGAAACTCCCAGCTGCTGTCTCTCACCACAACCCCGGAGGCCCCTGAAAAGCCATCTTCATCGAAAGCCCCATCAACATTTATCTTTAGGAAGCTGTCCGGCGGTCGAGACCATTCTCTATTCTCTTTCAGTGTGCCGTGATGATTGGCAGCCAAGACCAGATCAAAAGGTGTATCTTTACAGCACCGAACTGCTGGAAGCCTGGAATTGTATGCATAATGCATCGGCGCTTCACCATGGCGTCTCTTGTTGCGTGCAGTCCATAGAGAATACATGCCACAAAGAATAACAGCTGCGTCATCGATTGTGCAAATGGAGCCGTCGATTAGGTCCGCTGTCCAGGTAATTGGATGCAGAGATGGAATATTCAAACTCGCCAAGTCTTTCATAGCCGACCAAAAGGATTTAGCATACGTACACTCCATCAGAATATGTCACAGAGTTTCATCTCTAGCTCCACAAATATTACAGAACCCTATCCTTTCAACATGCCGGTCTCTCAGTTTTGCCCTTGATGGGAGGAAATCGTGTGAAACTGTCCACCAGAAAGCCTTCACCTTTGGTGGTACTGGAAAGCTCCAAATATGTTTCCACATGGGATTTGCAGTTTTGCACTCCCAAATGAGCTCGAAGCTTGCAAGGCTGTAATACCCGCCGTCTTGCGTGGGCGGATCGTTTTGGAGAAGGGTCTCCTTAAACGGGTTGGAGATGGTAAATCCATTGATATTTGGAATGACCGTTGGATACCGGGCTCTATCACAATGAAGCTAATCGAAAAAATGCCGGGTGTAACTGCACAGAAGGTGGGAGATTTGCTTTGCAATGATGCACAGCAGTGGAATTTCGGTGCTGTTTGTGCCAACCTGCTTTTGCCGGATGTGAACAGGGTTCTCTCTATTCCTATCGGCAAAAATTCTGAAGATTGTTGGGTTTGGGCACTAGAAAAGCATGGTATATATTCAGTGAGATCTAGTCGTTGCAGGCTGTACAGATCAAGTAGTCCTCCGCGCAAATTTCCCGTGCCGCGTTGCATCGGGCCAACGTTCACCACCCGCTGCTCGGCTGAGATAGTTGCCGTGCCGTGCCGTGCCGTCGGTGCCGATGCCGATGCCGATGCCGATGCCGTGTAGAAAAGCTGTCGATAGTCGATACCATCACTGCGCAGCAGTCTGCAGGACCAGGATAGGCGTTCAGACCAATTAAACGTACCATGCGGTAAATTCATGCGACATCCGCACGTTTCCAGAATAACAGCATTGTGCAAACAGTCAAACACCACTGCTGTGCATCATGAGTCATGACAAACGGCAGTAATGACTGATGTCATGCGTTTCATACCAAGATTCAAGTATTAATAAACATCGACTCAGAGCCGAATGTCTCCATCTTCACGCCACATCTCCAGGACAATGGGAATGGTACCGCTTGACGCAATGTCATTTTGCTCGTGTTTTCGAGAGTTTTTTTTTTCAGTTAGCCTATTTTTATACGAAATAGCAAAATTAGTCCACATGCGAACAAAATGATAAAAGTGATACCTATACGCTCTCGTCTTGCGGCGAGGACTGCCGCGATCCGGTGAGAATGTTAGTTCCATGGTAAAATAGCACAATAATATCGGTGTTTTCTTTATCGGCGTTTTTTTACGGAGGGCACCTAGAAGGCCGGTAACCGCTAAAATCGAAATTTCGCCAAAATTTTCAAAAAAATTCGAAATTTTGGGATTTAAAACTAAAAAAAAAATCAAATTCGAACAAAATTCAAGCAAATTCGAATTTTTTTGGAGAAATTTCATCAAACCCGATTTTTTTTTCGCCGGTTTTATTTTCTACCGGCTACCACCAATAACACCGATATCAGAATGATGCCGAAATTTCACGAGAAAAATTTCCATGGTAGAGATGCTATTTTTGTCATTTCATTTATAGATAGCTAGTTTTGCTATTTCGTTTCAAAGAGAGGCCATTTTAGCTAAAAACCGGGAAACATTACCCAGCACAATACAATGCTTTGAGCTATCACGCTAGGAGCAACTGACACGAATATGCCTGGAGCCAGTGGCGGAGCCAGGAATTTTTCAAATAGTGGGTAAGCCGTAAGTTAAGTATATAATTATGGTCTATTGAGAACCGTAAGCATCGGATAATCGGATACACAATTACAAATCATGCAAATGTTTAAATATGTCCCGCTCGGTGTAGCATATCATCAAGTCATTGAACCAATCATTATTGATCTTGTTGCGCAATTTAGACTTGATAATCTTCATTACCAAAAAAGTCCTTTCAACCGATGCCGTTGACACCAGCAATAACAAAGCCAACTCAATGAGTTTGTAGACCAATGGAAAAACCAAATATTTCTCGGTTTCAACCATCTTTGTAGCCAAACTTTCAAGATCTTGACAAATAGAAAAGGAAACATGCCTTCTCACATGATGAATGTAAGTCTTAAGTTGGTAACTTATGATTGCACGATCACCACTAGAGAAATCCACATGATAAATTGTAGTTAGGCGAGCAAGCTTGTCAACATCAAACTTAGAGAAAGAATTCTTTGGATCAAGGCATGAGAAGCACACTAATATCTCTGTAGATGCTTCACTAAAGCGATGATTCATTTCAGTACATATCTTGTCAAGGGCAACATAGAAAATCTCAACTTGGTAATAATGAAAATTAGCGTAAGTCTTCCCATCACGCCTCGAACGACCCATAACTGGTATTTGTTCATCCATATTTGGCACCGGAATACCTTTAACAACACAAAATTGTTGGACCTCATCAAACAAGTCCTCCCAACCACTTTCTCTCATAGAGGTCAACCGAGCTTTGACATCATGAACTAATTCCATAGCATGAACAATATTTAGATCCTTCTTTTGCAAGACTTGTGAGAGCTGATTTGTGATGGCAAACAATTTTAACATTAGCTTCAAAATGAAAGCAAATTTGAAACTCTCCATTTTTTCTATCAAACCCGCCGTTTGAGACGATCCACGCCCATCCTCATCTACCGCACTAAGCACATGTAACACCGACATCCACATTTGATCCAAACGAAGCAAAGTTGTATGATATGAACCTCATCTAGTATCCCTGGGTCTAGCGAGACTTGTTTGTTGATTCAAGCCTCTTCCACTAAATATCTCACCCTTCTCAAGCATATCCAAAATATTTTGATAATGTTCTTCTGTCAATGTATCTCTTCTCTTGCAAGATGCACTTGTTGTAGTCACAATCAAGGTGACATACTCAAAGAAATCATGAATAGATGAACAACAACTAGCAACAGAGACAACAACCAATTGCAAACGGTGGACAAAGCAATGGACATATAAAGCATAAGGGTTTTCATCTAGAATCTTTCTTTGCAAGCCATTAAATTCACCTGTCATATTTGAAGCCCCATCGTATCCTTGCCCCCGTAGCGTATGAATGGATAACTTGTAATGATCTAGAATACCAACAAGAGCTACCTTTAGTGCCTCCGATGTAGTCTCATGGACATGATGTAGAGCAAGAAATCGTTTCACAACCTTCCCTTCATTGTTCACATACCTATAACAAAACAATTGCAACAAAATTAAATGGAAGTATGAAACAACAATAGAATAATAGGTAAATAGAATAATGAACCACTACTAACCTCAACATTACCGCCATTTGCTCTTTCACGGATATATCGCGCGACTCATCGATAAGCACGGAGAACTGTCTATCGCCAATCTCTCTCATAATCACATCGGTGACTTCTTGTGCGCAACATTTTGCAAGATCCTTTTGAATTTCAGGAGCAAGCATCTTGCAATTTTTTGGACCACGGTCAAAAGCATGCCTCACTTTTTCATTCTTGTCTTTGTACCAATCTATCATTTCACAAAAGTTGCCCTTGTTCATGCATTTATAATTTATTTATTCCTCTAGTCCTTTGGCCGAAACCCCAGAGCACCCACCCAGCGGCCATTTGTTCTTCTTCTTTCTTATTGCTTATAAGCTTATTTGCTTTCTTCTAGTTCCCCATTCAGCCATTCTCTCTCTCTCTGTCTCTCATGCGACCGTGCAAGGTGGCTGGCCCCACTGCACCACAGACTGCAGCCTCCACGAGTCCCCCGTGCTACCTCCGCCACCAAGGCAGCCTGCTCCTCTCGGCCTCGGGTCTTGGCTCACTCTGCTCTTTGTCAGCCTTCCGGCCGGCCATTGCCCGGCTCTTGGCGGCTGCGCCTGCAGGCCTTGACGTGGCACCTCTGCTCTCTCTGCCCGCTGCCGCTCGCCACACCGCTGGATCTCCCGAGGCACCGAGCCCGAGCCAAGGAAGGAGGAGCAGGAGCGCCATGGTGGATTGGTGGGATTGGAGCAAGAAAAAACTCACCTAGCTGCTTGGGTCCCACAGTCGGAGCCGAAGGCCGGAATTGCCGCCCCACTCGCCGATGCCGAGTCGCCGTGCACGCGCTGCGCGCTTCAGCTCCGCCAAGGCCACAGCGTCGCTTCCAGCCCCCCGTTGCTTGGAATCGGCGTCTCGCTGAGCCGTCGATCATCGCCTGTCGCTACCCGCCGCCGTCGCGGAATCATTGATTTGGATGGGGATTTGGGGATGGGGATTGGGAGGCTTCTTTGGAGTTGGAGAGGTTTCGCTGCGCGCTGATGTCCGAAAGGCGTCGAGCGATGAAGCGCCCGTCCGAGCGAGGCCCAATCCCCATGGCCCATGTACATCGACGCGGCGTCGAAGCCCGAACAATCGCCCAGCCGAGGGCCTTGCATCCGCCGCTCGAGTCAGAAGAGTTGGAGCGAGGGAAAAATAGACGATGAGTGATGGTTCCACGAAGATATCGTTGAACACGAAGAAGATGATTACAGTAGAGCTGAGTGGGAGCAGAAATAAACTAACTCAAGATATGCACAAGGTACGAAATATCAGGACGAGTGACACCTAGATAAACAAGACTCCCAACAAGGTGGCGATGGCGAGTAGGATCAGTAAGAGGCTCACCATCCGTGGGCTGAAGATGAACATTAAGCTCTATAGGAGTCTCAACGGTGTGCTGATCAGTAAGAAAAGCATGATCAAGAAGATCCTGAATATACTTTTCTTGGGACAGATAGAAGCCCTCAGGTGTAGAAATAACCTCAATCCCAAGAAAGTAGCGAAGATGACCCAGATCAGACATGAGAAACTACTCATTAAGACGCTCCTTCACAAAAGTAATGTACTGAGAATCATCTCCAGCAATGATCATATTATCAACATTGTCGTAGGGGCGGCCCACCGGCCCCACGGCACAGGCGGCGCGACAAAGGGTCCCCGAGGGACCCGGCAGTGCTTCAGGGGGCTCCGAAGGCGACCCCAGAGCCGCCCTCCCGAAGGGGCCTCAAAGTCCCCGAAGACGCTTCCGGAAGCTCCGAAGGCAGCACCAAAGGCGACCTTCGGAGGGGCCTCGAAGGCCCCGAAGGTACTCCCGAAGCCTCCGAAGGGTTCCTGAGGGCCCCCAAGACCGGCTCCAAGGATGTCCCAGGGGCCCCTGCTGGCCTCAAGAAAGGCCCCAAGGCCTCGCAACCATCAGCAAAGTGCAACAAAGGTGGACCAAGCTCACTGTCCGGGTAGACCAGGTTCAGGGGAGTCTACCATGCGCCGGGGTCTACCCTTAGGTTAGGAAAAGCCCCTGCTACCCCTAGGGTAGTTGTACTTTCATAGGGGTATGTATGTAACTTCATGTACCCAGCAAGGGAGGCTATAAATAGCCTCCTCCCCCTATCATTTGGGGGGGGAAGCATTTCTGACAATTAAATACAAGTACATTTCCGACTGAAATCCCACTCTTGGGACCCTTCGGCCCCTCGCTTAGAAGCCAAGGGTCCCCCTCACTCTACTGTCTGGTTTTTTTTCCACAACAGTTGGCGCCGTCTGTGGGGTTCGACAAGAAGGTCACAAACACGAAGCATTGGATGGCCCCTAGGAAGGCCGCATCCAAAGTTTCAAAGGGACTAAGCGATGAGCAGAACAAGCCAGCCAAACACCCCGAGGGCCAAGCGAACAAGGCTTCATGGCGGCAGCATTGCCGACGGACCACTAAAAAGAAGCAAACAACTCCACCCATGGTGACATTGCCGGGGGGAGGCGCTCCGCCTACCGAAGCATCCCTCCCCGACAACCAACCCTCGGGCCTACACCCGGGAGGCCTACAAGACCCTGTAGCAAGAGTTGGCCGACCTCCGCTGGGAGATGCTCAGCCTACGGCAATCCGCCGGGAGAAGCCTCACCGTCCCGGCGCCACCATCGGACCCCGGCGGGGCAAGGCAGCCAAGAACCGACCCATTGCTCGAGGGACCCCAACTCACCGATTGAGTCTTTGGGCTCGAAGCAAATAGCGTTAAAAGATTTCAAGATGCCGATGTGACACCTTCGAAGGTCACACTGACCCCGCGGAGTTCCTCCGGTCTATGAAACAAAGAATAGAGGCCGCGGGGGGACGACGACGATGAAGGCGAAGAGTATATCGCCGCCCTCAAAGGGTTGCCCTCACGTGGTTCTTCACCATCCCCCGGGTCCATTTACGCATGGAAGCGCCTACGGACTGATGCGCAACAATTTCGTGAGAACTACATTAAGCCAAAGGACGGGAAACTTGTTTGCAATCAAGCGTGCCCAGCGTAGTCCCTCCGCAGCTTTCTTTAATTCATGGAGGTCAAGTGCCAGGTCAAGGGCATCAACGATACAACAATCATCAACGCAGCGACCTGCGGACTGCAAAAGGGCCCATTATCAGAAAGCTGGCCCGAAAGCCCGTCTCCACCGTCGCGGAGCTCTTCGATAAAATGGAGGAATACGCCCGAGCGGAGGAGGACATCAACCGAAGGGCGGAAGGGGTAGTCGCCACCACACCCGCGAAACCATCCAGCGAGCCAGAGCAGGCCACACCCTCCGCCACGACACCCCCCCCCGCCACAACAACCCCCGCCGCGGCAACCAAACCAAAATCGCGCAGAAATTCCCGCCATAAAGGCCACGGCTTCTATCATGTAGATGCAGGCCAGGACCCCGGAGGAGCGAAGCGAGGCGGCCGAGGAGGTCGCGCGGGCAGAGGCCGTGGGCATCACGCGGCGCCACCAGACACCCTCAACAAATAAAGCACAACGTCAGATCATGCGACCTCCATGGCGAATGCTCGCACACAACCACCGACTGCCGCACTATCACAGCCATGCACGACTACATGAATCGCCGCTAGCAGCCAGCCGAATGCGGAGACATCAGAGGTGAGGGCAATCAACTGCCCCCCCCCCCGCCGCCCAGGCCGCGCATCGAGGGGGGCCACGGCGAGCCACGCTAGCGGATCATAAGTATGATCACGGGAGGATCTTTGCTCGGCTTAACATCTAAAAGACAGCGGCGCGCCTACGCACGCCAAATCCACCACGTTGCGGCGTGGCCTGCATGCAGACCGCCCTGATACGCCGAGGTGCCCATCACCTTCGGCCCCAAGGATGCTAGGGGCATCCACTTCCCTCACCAGGACCCCCTCGTCATCTCTGCCACCATAGCGGATTTTGAGGTCAGGAGCATCCTCGTGGACGGGGGAAGCTCCGCGGACGCCTTTGACAAAATGATGATCCCAAGAGACCGCCTGTCACCCCCAGGCATACCCCTCGTAGGCTTCGGGGGAAGACCGATGACGACATTGGGTCGACGACTGTTTGTCACATTTAGCGGCGGCTCCGCGTCCCCGCACGGAACTGCCACCTTCGACGTGGTTCACATGCCATACCAAGATAACGCCATCTTGGGCGAGCCACATTAAGCGCCTTCGCGAGCCGCCCATCACAACTACATATGCATGAAGATCCCAGCACCGGAGGGCATCATTACCGTGCGGGGCGACCAGGACCTGGCCCGCCAGACCGAGCTCGGGGCTGATCCTACCACCCGCCATGTCCACACGGTGGAGGCCCGCCCAGGCGCCCCGCCAGAAGAACCCACCGGCAAGTGGGCCCCGAGGGCAAGGCCAGAAGGGCAGTTACGAAGGGTTCCTTTGAGGGACGCGTCCTCGGAGAAGACAATCGCCCTAGGGGCGGATCTCCCAACAGAAGAGCACAGCGCCATCCCGGAGGTGCTCCGCAATAATTCAGACATCTTCGCGTGGAGTCTGGAGGACATACCGAGTGTGGCCCGCGAGATGATTGAACACTGCCTCGCCCTCCGAAGTGACGCAACCCCACAAAGCAGAGTTAGCGCGCGCATGACGCCGAGCGCCTAAAGCAAAGAAAGCGAGATAGCCAAGCTACTAAAGGCAGGGGTCATTCGAGAAGTGAAGCATTCGGAGTGGCTAGCCAACCTTGTCCTGGTCCAGAAAAGCACGGGCAAATGGCGCATATGTGTTGACTTCACCGACCTCAACAAGGCGTCTCCCAAAGACGATTTCCCCCTACCTCGCATCGACCGGTTGGTAGACGCCACTTCCGGATGTGAGTTGATGAGTTTTCTCGATGCCTACTCTGGGTATCATCAGATATTCATGGCCAAGGAATATAAGGTGAAGACCGCTTTCATCACCCCCGTCGGGACATACTTTTTCCGCCGCATGCCCTTCGGCCTCAAAAACGCCAGAGTAACATTTACTCGTCTCATCACTAAGGTGCTGGCGGAGCAGCTGGGACGCAATGTCGAAGCCTACGTCGATGGCATAGTGGTCAAGAGCAGAATCGCTACCTCGCACGCGGAAGACCTCCAAGAGACCTTCACCAACCTCCGGAGGGAAAGAATCAAGCTAAACCCCGACAAGTGCGCCTTCGGGGTCAAGGCGGGCAAGCTACTGGGATTCCTCATCTCAGAGAGGAGCATCGAGGCCAACCGCGAGAAAATCTATGCCATCCAAGAAATGGAGCCGCCCCGCAGCGCGCGAGAGGTGCAAAGGCTGACGGGCCGCCTCGCCGCCTCAAATTTATTTTTGTCCTTGGCCACCGAATGAGCCCTACCCTTCTTCAAGACCCTCCGGGGAGCAGAGCCATTCCGCTGGACCGAGGCCTGCCAGGAAGCGTTCCAGGATCTCAAGAAGTACCTGAGTCAACACCCAAGCTTGACCAGCCCGAAGCCCGGAGCCAAGCTCCTCCTATACCTCGTCGCCTCCGAGGCGATCGATCCTTGTCCAGAGGATGGCGGCGGCGCCCATATACTACGTCTCCTGAGGCCTCTCCAGGGGCCAAGAACCGATACACGGAACTAGAAAAGCTAGCCTCATACCGCTCATGGCTTCGCAAGAAGCTCGGCATTATTTCATGGCGCACGCCATCACGGTACCAACATCCTACCCCCTTGCGCTCATGCTTCGCAACAAGGACACATCAGGTCGCATCGGCAAGTGGGCGGTAGAGCTCGCACCCTTCGACATCACCTTCGCAGCACGCACCGCCGTCAAGTCACAGTCCCTGGCCGACTTCGTCGCCGAGTGGACTCCGCATGCCGAGGGTCAACTTCCAGCCGTTGTCGAGGCGCCATGGACCGTCCACACTAACGGATCCTAGTGCGCAACGGGGGCAGGTGCGGCTGCCATCCTGGTTGCCCCGGATGGTCGGAGCATGTCGTATGCGGCGCGCCTAGATTTTCCCACGACCAACATTGCTTTAGAGTACAAGGCCTTGCTGCTGGGCCTCCGCAAAGCAAAGAATTTGGGTGCCAAGCGCGTCATAGTTAAGAGTGACTCTCGCCTCATGGCAGGGCACTTTGACAAAAGCTTCATAACCAGAGACCGCGAGATGGCACGGTACGGGCCACCGCAAAGGGCTTCCTCGGCATCACCGTGCAAGCCATCCCAAGGAGCGACAACGAGGCGGCGGATAAGCTCGCAAAAGCGGCAAGCTCCGGTGGCCAACCGCAACCAGAAGTTTTCTACGAGGTACTTCGTGCCCCCTCGGTCCCGCTGGAGGAACAAGGGGCTCCGTTCGGAGCACAAGGGGTTGAGCCTGAAATTGGCGACGATATGACCAAAAGACAAGGGCCGCCCCCATACCGCTTATTAGCGGTGGATCAAGGAGCCGATCACCGCCATTTCGCAAAGGAGAACCTAAAGACCCAGCTGAGGCAAGGAGGCTCAGACATCGCTCCCGGAACTTCCGCATCGTCAATGGCAAACTATACAAAGGAGGCGTGTGCACCCCCTTCCTCCGATGTATATCTCGTCGAGGGTCGAGACACGCCAAGGAGATCCACGAGGCAAGCGTGAGCGATCGAGCCCCGGCATCGTAGCAAGAGCTTTCCGCCAAGGCCTGTACTGGCCAACCGCGCTACGGGACGCAAAGGACCTCGTCCAGCATTGTCAGGGCTGCCAATGGGCCAGCCACAACCCAAAGGCACCAAGATCCCATGCAGCCCGCCGCTCGCTTCTAGCCCTTTGCACGATGGGGCTCAACATCATCGGCCCTTTTCCGGCAGCCAGAGGCGGCCTCTGCTTTGCCTTCGTCGCCGTCGAATACTTCTCAAGATTGGTGGAGGCCGAGCACGTCGCTAAGATCACACCCCGTGGCGCTCGGCTAGCTCACATGGAGGAACATCATTTGCGTGTGCGGTGCAATGACATCGCCACCGACAATGGTACCCGTTCGACTCGGTACCTTCAAAACATTTTGTCAGGACCTAGGCATCACCATATGCTTCGCGTCGGTGGGCCACCCCGAGTCCAATGGGGCGGTCGAAAGGGCCAATGGCAACTTGCTAGCAGGCCTCACCAAACACCTAGTCGGATTGCCTAGGGGGCTCTAGCCCGAAGAACTTCAGAACGCTCTATGGGCACTCCGCACTACACCAACTCGCGCCACATGCTTCTCTCCGTTCAAACTCCTATTCGGCGACGAAGCGATGACACCGGGCGAGCTCATAGCAAGGTCCCTTCGGGCAACCCAGGAGGTCGACCCCTCCAGCCAGGAGGTTTCCCTCGACCTGGTCAAGGAAAACCGCGTGGAAGCCATCTCGACAACGACAAAGTACGCGGACGGAGTCGCGAGAGCATACAATAAGAAAGTGAGAGCTCGCCCCCTAGCAGCTGGCGACATGGTCCTCAAGCGAGTCACCAACCCTTCCACGGTGGGCAAGCTTGAGTCCAGGTGGGAGGGGCCCTACATCATCACCCGGAGCACGAGGGCCGGGACGCATTACATCGTCCCCCCGGAAGGGCAGCAGCTCGACCACACATGGAACACCAAAAGCCTCCGTAGGTTCTATCCTTAGGAACTTTTGTACTTAGTAGGAAAATCCGGCTGCACCCGGGCAACAGCCCCCCCTCCCGTTGGCCGCACCACGGGGCGGGCATGTACAAACATGTAAACCTTTGGGCGTTTTGTCCCACCATAATGAGCAAAGCATGCAGCACCCCGCAAACAAAAACACAAAACACCGATGCCCTCCGGAGGCACGAGTGTATAAACGAAGCCACCGCGCATGGCCTTCGGCCCCGGTGCACACCGATGCCCTCCGCAGGCACGAGTGTATAAATGAAGCCACCGCGCATGGCCTTCGGCCCCGGTGCACACCAATGCCCTCTGTAGGCACGAGTGTATAAACCAAGCCACCGCGCATGGCCTTCGGCCCTGGTGCACACTGATGCCCTCCATAGGTACGAGTGTATAAACGAAGCCACCGCGCATGGCCTTTGGCCCCGGTGCACACCGATGCCCTCCGCAGGCACGAGTGTATAAACCAAGCCACCGCGCATGGCCTTCGGCCCCGGTACACACCGATGCCCTCCGCAGGCATGAGTGTATAAACGAAGCCACTGTGCATGGCCTTCGGCCCTAGTGCACACCGATGCCTAGGGCTCCCCGGAGCCCTATCTAAAAAATAAAGGGGACGGCGCGAGGCTCACCGCCTCAAGAAAAATTAGGGCCCCGAGCCCCATCTAAAAAATATGGGGGGGGCACAGGCTTGCCTCCCCTCAAGAAAAATTAGGGCTCCCCAGAGCCCTATCTAAAAAATATGGGGGACGGCGTAAGGCCTCGCCTCCACCTCACAAAAATTAGGGCTCCCCGGAGCCCTACCTAAAAAATATGGGGACGGCGCGAGGCTTCACCTCCCCCTCGCTTAGGCCTCCACGGAGCCCCATCTAGCAGCACAACTAAGACAGTTTGTTCACAACACAATCACAACATTTTTTTATTAAACTCAGCATAACATACACATCTCACAACGCCTCAACTCGAGCGACAAATGCAAAAATAATAACAACAATAATGTACATACGACCACAGTCGGTCACAAAAGATCACAGGAGCCATCACAAGCACCATGAGCAAAGTCCCACTCCTCCTTGCGCGTTGCCCACTCTAGTAGTTCCTCGTCGGACGCTTCGGCAGCCAGCAACTCCTCATATTCCCTCCGCGCGACCACATCCTCGGACGTGTCGAATGAGCTCGTCGAGGCTTTCAGGGATGTGGAGGGCGGCAGCGGTCCCCTGGACAAGCTGGCAACCCCTCGACGCTCCTAGAAGGCCTGTATCTCCTCCCGCGCCTTCACGGCCTCCCACACGTGGATACGGAAGAACGTTTTCATAGAACCAGTCGGGTTAGCCAACTTTCACCAACACCATTTCGCGCCATGGCAGAGGACTCTACGGTAATAAATCCTCAGGGGCCACTTCAGCAGAATCTCGCGCTCCTCCTTCAACGCCCGCGTCGCAACGGTAGTCTTGATTACACGCCCCATAGGCGGACGAGGACCCCTCTCTGCGGCACATTTGAATAAGCATCGTTTTTCTCAGATAGACCACGGCTACGCCTTCAAATAACGACGAGGTCAAGTGAGAGCCCGCAAATCAAAAGCATTTCATTTAACCAGGAGGACATTAACAAAAAAGGGTTTTCCTCCTCAGAGCCCCCAGCAGAGTAAGAAAAGTACAGAGTGAGTCCCTAGACTACGCTACAAGTTTGAGCCGCTTATGGCAAGCGGAGGGTCACACCTTGCCTTCGTGAGTGGACCCCCGCTTGCCCCCTCCCAAACCTTCGTCCGAGCCCATCGCGGGCACCTTCCCTTTGGCCTGTCGTGCCTGCACCGCCCGAAACGATGCGGTCACGTCCTCGTGGCTGCGCCGCGCCCAGTAGTCCTCCAACATGACCCTGCTGGCCCTGCGTATTCGGCGCTCCGCGCTCGTCGACTCTTCGGTAGTAGCTACGGTGACCGCGCTGGTGGCGAGACCGTCAATACGTGCGCACCCCGCCTTGTCAAGCGAGGCTAAGGTCGTCCACCAGGCCACCATCGCACAATGGTCTCCGTATGAATGCGCCACCGACACACACACCCTCCCAATGTTTTTAAGGCGTTTGAGGGTGATGTCCGCTCGCTGGTCTGTGAATCTCGAGGGGCACTGCACCGAGCCAAGCATCACGGCATCCTCGAGAGTCTCCAGAGCCTCAAAGGCAACGAGCCCCATGCTGTTTGATAGCTTGCGCTCTGTCTCAACCTCCTCCTCGGCAGGCGCCAGCGCTTTCCGCGAAGCCTCCAGCTCATCCCGAAGAACCGACACTTTCTCCTCCAATGCCTTTACCCTCACCGCGAGGGAATCGCGCTCACTGCTGAGGGTCTCGTTCTTGGCGTGCTCCTTCTCCAGCTCGCTCTGAATCTTGCCGAAGCATCGGGAGATATCGTCGTCCAACGGCCACGAAAGCATCATCGTCTGCGCATAAGGACACCTTAGCAATGGGCGAGCAGAACGAAGGAGGGCGCCGAGGGGCACTTACGAACCTTCATGGCATTCGCCTCCACGCTCCGGAGCATGTCCTTTACGGCCATTTTCTTGAAGAACTGCTTGAGATGGGGCGAATGCACGAAGTCTCCAACCACATCGCACACTTCGGCGGTGCCGGGGCTAACCATGAAGTCCTTGTTACACATGGGGAGCACGTCCACGGGGCCCACAGCCGCTGTAGTAGGCGTCGGGGGTCGCGGGACCCTCAACCCCGTAGATCCAGCCGCGGCATTCTCACCCGCGCCATCCCCATCGCGTCCGGGCTCCCCGTCATCCGCCCTCCTCGCGGTGTCACTCGCCTCTGCATGGCCGAGCAAGTATCAGACACACACGCAATCACACACACGGACTAAAATTCACTACCTTGGGGCGCATCATGAGCAGGAGGGTCGCCAGCGATTTACATCAAGATGCCCCAGTAGGCGGGTGGCCAACACAACCTCGACATCCACGCCATAAACATGCGACGGAGTGTCTTTACCCGAAGACTCGGCAATAACAACGCCCGTTAGCCCGATCGCGCTCGTTGCCTTGGCCACCTTCGCTGCGGGGCACCACGTGGCATCCCCCGACGCGTCCTCGTCGGCCGAGTCGACGCACTCGATGGATGAGGAGCCGCTCGAGGTGGAGGATTCCACCTGTTCCACGGCCCCTGCCAACTTCTTGGTAGGCCGGTTCGCGTCCTCCGCCACTTCCGCGGGGCTGTTTGCGTCACGAGGAGCGGCAGCGCGCAGCGGCACCGCTGCAATCCGCTCCGACCTTGGCGGCACGAGCGTGTTTTCTTTTTTCGGCGTCCGGGTCCGGACGCTCGGAAAGGCGAACCAACGGAGCGTACGCCCGGTTAAGCCGACTCTCCTGCACCACTGTGACGCGCTTCGAATGCTCCTCGCCTATGTAAGGGCCCAAAAGCACCTCCACCGCACGAGTGGCTTCGATAATGGGTAAGACTACGAAACCATCACTAATACAACCGTGAGAGGCCATCCCAAAAACGAGCAACACATACCGAAACGGAGAAAAAAAAAAGGCGCCGAGATCCGCACCCTCGCATCCCTTCACAGTGAGGATCGGGCGTCCGGTCTTCGAACCTCCGATCTCCACGCTCCAATCTTGGGCCAGAGGCCAGATCCTGAAGGCACAGAACTCCTCTACCAGGTCTCGAGTGGAGAGGCTCTTCATGACGTCCAATAGAAGCTGAAGGAGGGCCTCTTCCCTCGCACTGAGATCAATCTCGGGGCTGGCGATGAGTCGTATTGGCTTGCCCCGAGACTGCAGACCATCCTCCGGCAGCGACTTGTGGTAGAACCACCGTCGAGTCCAGTCGGTGTCCCAGCGGTTACACGCCGCTGGGGTAGGAAGGTACATCTGGCACCGAGTCCTCGGCTGGAAATTTACGCTGCCAAAGTTTAGCGTCTCGCCGGTGTTCTTCTTCTTCTTCGGCTGGCAACGCCCGTCGTGAAGATGGGCAAACAGACGCCCTTCGCCACTGGCTCCGGCCACCCGAAGCATCCATTCGAAGACCCCCAACTTCACGATGGAGTTCGGCGTTAGTTGCGCCAATTCCACTCCGTACAGCCGGAGTGCGTCCTTAACCAGCGCGACGCATGGCAAACGGAGGCCAGCGTCAAAGAAGGCAACGAAGACCACCGCCTCATCCGCGCGAGGCGCCGTGGTGGTCTCCTTGCCCGGAGCGCGGACCTTTTCAAGGCTCTCCAACTTGCCCTCGTCGACAAAAGTGTCGAGGACAAGATCAGTCACGGTGGACCTCCCCAACTCGCTCATGTACATCGCCTCCCGCTCTTTTTGCGCTTGACATGCTCGGCAAGAAGATGGACCTCGCAAGAAAAGCGGCACCGCAGAGGGAACAAAGCGCAGCGGTGATGGGCCGAAAACCGAAATGAACACCAAAAGGGAGGAGCGGGGTGCATATATATAGGCGGGCGAAACCCGCGGGTTGGAAACGAGGCGATGCGCACCAATCCGCACGCGCCACGTGCACAAACCCTGCAGCACGCCTGCGATTCATTAAACCGGCACAAAGCCCAAAGGTCGACGCGTGGAATCCCAAGAGACACAGCGGCGCCATTTATGGCCCACAACAACCCAGGCCGCACACCACCCCATGGCGCACGGGAACCCAGGAGCCAGCGAACACCACCAGCAACCCATCTTCGCTGGCTCTTCCAAAGATACGAGTGGACGGTGTGCCTGGACCCTCTAGGAGAACGGCGCGGTTTCGGCCATGGCGAAGCAGGACCTCGACCGCGAGGGGCTTGTTGTAGGGGCGACCTACCGGCCCCACGACACAAGCGGCGCGACATATGGTCCCCGAGGACCCAAGAAGGCTCAGGGGCTCGAAGACCCCGGCCGCCTCCGGAAGGGCCTCAAGTCCCCAAGATGCTGGAGAGCTCGGGCAAGACCAAAGGCGACCTTCGGAGGGGCCCCGAAGGCTCCGAAGGTACTTACGGCCTCCGATGGGTTCCCCGAGGGCCCCAAGGCCGGCTCCAAGGATGTCCTCGAGGGGCCCCCTGGCCCTCAAGGAAGGCCCCCGAAGGGGCCTCGCAACCATCAGCAAAGTGCAACAAAGGTGGACCAAGCTCACTGTCCGGGTAGACCAGGTCCAGGGGAGTCTACCATGCGCCGGGGTCTACCCTTAGGCTAGAAAAAGCCCCTGCTACCCCTAGGGTAGTTGTACTTTCATAGGGGTATGTATGTAACTTCATGTACCCAGTAAGGGAGGCTATAAATAGCCTCCTCCCCTTATCATTTGGGGGGGCATTTCTGACAATTAAATACAAGTACATTTCCAGCTGAAATGCCACTCTTGGGACCCTTTGGCCCCTCGCTTAGAAGTCAAGGGTCCCCCTCATTCTACTGTCTGGTCTTTTTTCCATGACAAACATATAAAAGGAGAAGCGTCCAACCACGAGGCGAAGTGTAATTAAAGATAGCAGAATCATGAGCACTGACAGAGAAATCGGCTGCAGTGACAACAGAAGAGAAACGATTAAACCAGACACGAGGAGCTTGCTTTAGACCGTAAAGAGATCGGCGAAGGCGACAAACCATACCCTCAGGAACAGAATACCTCGGTGGTGGCTGCATATAAACCTCTTCACGCAGCTCACCATTGAGAAAGGCATTCTTGACATCAAGCTGAGAAATGGACCATGCCCGAACAGACGCCACAGCAAGAAGAGTGTGAACGGTGGTCATGTGAGCCACATGAGCAAATGTCTCATCATAATCACAACCATACTCCTGCTGAAAATCACGTGCCACAAGACGAGCCTTGTAGCGCTCAAGAGAACCATCAGAGCGGGTCTTAACCTTGTAGACCCACTTGCACGTGATAGGAGTAACATGCGCAGGAAGAGGGACAAGATCCCACGTGACAGTACGCTCAAGGACGGCAATCTCCTATGTCATCGCATGCTGCCACTCTTGATGAACAACAGCATCATGATAACAAGTAGGTTCGGCAAGAGCCACTAAACAAAAGCGTGCAGGAGGCTGAATAGACTAGCGATCACGAAATGCATATCGAGGAGAGGCCAAAGAAGATGAACCATCAGAAGAAGATGGCGCATCAGAAGAATCCTCAACTCGCGGACAACGAGTGTAATAGAGAGTATAAGAAGGACCAAGGCCAGGAGGAGCCTCTGGAGAGGGTGGCGGTGGCGAAGGAGATGATGAAGGAGGCACCGAAGAGGTCAAAGGCTGTGATGGAGGTGTTGTGACTATGGGGGTGGCCGAAAAAGTCAGGAAAGAAAGTGGCTCAACAAGAGATGCTGGAGTGGTGGAAGAAGAAGGACGAGGGTAGAAAGGACAAGACTCATCAAAAGTGACGTCCCAAGAAACCTGCATCCGTCAGCCAATAGGATCCCAACAACGATATCCCTTATGTTCAGCGCTATTGCCCAAAAAAACGTACTCAACGGACTGAGCGGTTAGCTTAGTGCGCTCACGAAGTGCAAGAAGAACATAGCACACACACCCAAAGAGGCGAAGACTAGAATAATCAGGAGTCTTGCCACAGAGACGCTCAACTGGGATCCCACCCTGAAGAGCAGAAGAAGGCTGAATATTAATTAGGAAAGTGGCAGTAAAAACAGCCTCAGACCAGAAATGTGGTGAGACAGCAGAAGCAAGCATAAGAGCACGGGCTATCTCAAGAAGATGACGATGCTTCCGTTCAGCCACACAGTTTTGGGCATGAGCACCAGGGCAAGAAAACTGAGAGAGGGTGTCCTGCTCAGCAAGAAAACCACGAAGGACTCCTAATAAGTATTCTCCAGCAGAGTTAGCATGAAAAACACGAATAGGAGAGTCAAACTGAGTACGGACCATGGTGGCAAATGTCTTGTAGATAGATAGAACCTCACTACGAGATGATATAAAATATATCCATGTGTGTCGAGAAAAGTCATCAATAAAAATTATATAATATCGATGACCTCCTTTCGAAACGAAAGGAGCCGGACCCTATACATCTGGATGAACAAGATCAAAAGGACGATGTGACACTGATTCACTAGAAAGATATGGAAGTTAAAGCTATTTATCAAGCTTACAACGCTGACAGTTGAGAGAAGCATCACCTAACACAGACCCTAAAATACCACGACGAAATAAAGAAGATAAACACGACCCGCAAAGATGTCCCAAACGATGATGCCACTGAGCAAAAGACGCAGTGGAGGATGCAGTAGAAGCGACAACGGTGGTGGAGGCGACAAGACTGGTAGTGGCAGAGGAAGGAAGATGAAACCAGTCAAGCTCCCAGAGACGCCATGAGTCACGGCGGCGAGGGCCAGTACCAACCAGAGTCCCCGTGCGTCGATCCTGAATAAAACAAGAATCAGAATCGAGAATAACACGACAACCATGATCAGTGAGCTGACCAGCAGATATGAGCTGCATGGTTAGTTTGGGAACATGAGAAACAGCGGGAATATAAAAAGAGGAATTCGAAAGAGTACCTCGTCCTGCAACAGAAAGAGAGGTACCATCTATTGTCTGAACAGTGATAGGAGCAGCTAAAGGACGAATGGAAGTGAGACTGGTGGAATCAAATGTCATATGAAAGGGAACACCATAGTCAAGAATCCAAGGTGATATACCTGAGGAAGAAGTAGAAGGTGGTCTCTCACTAGAAGACTATGCAGCACAACCAACAGAACCGGATGATGTAAGAGCAGCCATGCGACACAGCAGTGTGAGAAACTCCTGAGAATCAAAAGCACCAGAGCTCCTCTGAGAAGATGAACCACTAGTTCCCTGTAGAGGACGGCCACCACGACGCAAATCCTTCTTCTTCTTGTAGCAGGTTTGCTGTACATGTCCATCCTTGTTGCAGTAAGTGCAGTGTAGTCCCCTACCAACAGCAGCTGTCACTAATGAAGGCACCACTGGTGAAAGAGTAGCTGGAGACGTGGTGGGTGTAGAAGCTGCCAAAATCGAAGAAAATGACGGTGATGACAGCAGACCCGCAGCACGAAGACGAATCTCCTTAGCGTGAATAGATGCAAGGGCCTCCAACAGAGTCACACGAGGGTGGCGTGCCAGCAACTGAGCATGAGTCTGCTCATACTCAGCTTGGAGACGGGTCAAGAAATCGTAGATACGACGAAGCTCCAGGTGAGACTGTTGACGCTGACAGCGCTGACACGTGTGGTAAACATCTGGTCTCAAAGAGTCAATCGGACGCCACACCGCAGACAATTGGGCATAGAACTCGTCCACAGTGGTATCTCCCTGCTGCAGCGACTGCCCCTGACGCACAACAGAAAGATACAAGGAATCACCAGACGACTCGTAGCGGTTGCGCAGATGTGTCCATATCAATTGTGCTGAAGCCAAACCAACCACATCTCCAGTGAATTGCACCTCCATGCTAGCAACCAGAATAGCAGATGCACAGGCATCCTCATCAATCCATGTCTTGTAGGCAGCATACTGAGTCTGAAAAGTCTCCATAGGACCATAGCATCCTCAAAAGCATCAGATGCCTCCTTACGAGCGTCTTCGGAAGTAGTCTTCAGGAGCACAGGGTCAGTAGGTGGAGCAGGGCGAGCTGGGCAAGGCAACTTGCCGGCAAGAAACTCCCAAAGACGCTGACCACGCATGTGGAGACGCATATGCTGAAACCAATTCCGATAATTGAGACCATCGAAGATCACCGGACAGCGAGAAACGAAAACAGTGCCCATTGGTAGGCGGCTCTGGACGATGCGTCGACCAATACAACGAAGTCTAACAGATGGTGCTAGACGGCGTGACGGTTAGAACGGCATATTTTTTTTAATTTTTTTCTTTTTTTCTCAGGCCGGCTCAATTAAAGCAACCCGACCTGTGAAAGCCAAAGGCCCGCACCGCACGGGAGAGTGCCGCGCACGGGGGGGAACTAGGCTTCCCCCTGGCAGTGGCGGCAACGGTAGCACGGCGACGCGTGCGGAAGAGGAGGCGGTCGGATCGATTCGGCGGGCGGCGAGGCTGGCAGCGCCGACGCCGGGTGAATCCGGGCAGCTCGGATAGAAGACGACGACGACAATAGGCCGAGCTCCGGTGGGGCGCGTGTGCGGCTCGGGCTCAAGTAAGCGACGACGAGCGGCGCGATACCAAGTGGCGGCCGAACTCAGGCGGAGGCGCGGGTGCGGCTCGGGCTCGGGCGAGCGACAACGGGCAGCGCGGTCTAAGCTTAGGTGACACCGTCGGGCGAGGAAGACCAGTGGAAAATGAGGCAACACCGGGTGACGCCAAGGAAGACGGAGACCGGACGATGTCGAGGAAGACGACCCCGGTCGATTCTGGATGGCACCGTGCAGAGGACAAGCGAAGCGGCAAAAGCCAAGTAGCGACAGGAAGGAAAAACCAGCGATGGCTCGATAACAAACTCTAGGTTTGCTCTTATACGATAAAGCTAATGGGTCAGTATATATACAAGTACATATATAACATATATTCAAGTAATCCCTTATACAATTAAAAAAATACATATACATCTAACATATCTAACAATTTCATTTCAGAACTAAAAATTAGACAACCAACCTGCTTACATTCAGGACAGTACAAGTGACAAAAGGAAAACGGAGCAGTGAAGCATAGTGAGCTACTCGTGTTAACTAGAATGCAGGTAACAATTGACAAGAACGCCAGCAAGTTCTGCATTAAAGACAACACGTCAAGTTTTCCTTGAGCTGTACGAATACTAACAATTTCATCAAACCTTTCACGAGCATGCAAACAGGATACAACCTTTTTTTTTAATGGACAAACAGGATGCAACTTAAAAAGTCAACCACTTCTTTCTTTTTAGGGGGCTCGGAAACTTGGGAGAGTACAGCACAGAGATGTATTCTTGTAAATTCTAGAGTGCAGCACAAAGAAGTGATCTTTTCAAAGAATTGACAGGAAGATACAACATACATCTGCCTATCAACGGCAAAGAACAAGAAAATTACAAGGAAATCTACCTATCACTCCCCTGAAATCTGACTATCACTACCCTGGACTGCAGCAGAAACTTCGACTTGCATTACCTTGGCTGAACGAAGTTTACTAGCTCAAGGTACTTTACTAGCTCAAGGTACTTTCATCATTTCATCTAATGCTGTGAAAATTCATGTCAGAGGTTTGTAAGAGTTAGTCAGCTTGACAAAAGCAAGATGGCGGCGCTTCACTTTAACTACTGAGACCTCGTATCCATTCCATTGATCAGACCATCAAGCCGAATCAGTTGTCCCCACCACTAATCTGGAGACTGCTTGGTATAACTGCTCTTCGTCAAAGGGTTTGGACACATACCCATCCATTCCTGATTTTATACACTCTTCATAGGTTGCCTGAATAACATCAGCAGTCATTACCAGAACAGGCAAATGCCACTCAACAAATGTTGAACCTTCCATCGAAGTCAACTTGTCCTTCCTTTCCTCATTTGCTTTCGTCTCCATTTGCCTTATTTGTCTAGTTGCCTCAAACCTAAAGATCATATCATTGACAATCCATAAGACTGATATTATAATAAGCAAAAAACTCAACACATTAATCCTGGGAAAGAGAATTGCAATTTCCTTTAAAAGCGAGATATTTTAAACACAACAGAGCAGCAGACTGTTTATTGAATTCATAGAATCATACCCATCCATCTCTGGCATCTGAACATCCATAAAACATGCATCGAAGCAATGTGGTGGTTGAAGTAGGCAGATAGCATCCTTGCCACTTTCAACACAATGAACCTTGGCACCATACTTCTTAAGTGCGGCTGCAGCTACTCGGAGATTAACTTTATTATCGTCTACAACCAATATATTCTTCCCAACCAGCAAGCTACAAAGAAATGAGGGCCTATTTTGATTTTCTTTCCTTTCAGGCATCTCTACTTTTAGCAATTGTTGAAGACAAGAAGCGATTGTGCTTGCTCTTATAGGTTTACACATCACAATATCGAATGTGGATCCATATTTATCCTTGTCCGCTTCAGATGTGACCAAAAGAATTAATTTGGGCAACTCATGTGCCTGACCATCTTTCTTGGGCTCATGTAGATGATTCAATAACTGAGTATCTGTTTCGAACCTCCAGATGTCATTCTCAATAAAAAGCATGGACGTTTTTTCTCTACAAGAAAATAAAGTAGATAGAGAATGGAGAATCAGCAGGTATTCAAGAAGGATGTACAATACGTGAATGTAAAGTATTTATTAGTTATTATGGAAGCATCTATTCTAATCCTTTACAGTCTTATGTTTTTCTTCTAAAAAATAATCAACTTACACTATGGTCCTGGTCCTTTCATTAACTACAACCATTATTTGTTATTTGTTTCTAACTTTGGTCCCTCCTGTATCAGAGGACTGGTTGATGATACAGCTGGTGTTTCAAAGGTCTCAGTGACAAGTTCTCTTAGGAATTGAAAATGACTGAACAGAAGACTCACCTGGGCTCTGTTGCACCATTTTGTCCAGAAAAGGCTTGAAGTCCAGTACTCAAATTATTCACAACTTGAACCATTATCCCCAACCTGTTAAGGTGATATCTTGTGACAGAACTACGTACAGGTCTCCTATCTACCAAAACTGCCTTCATTCCCTTAAAGGCAGTTGGTAGTGCCTCGGACAAACTCCTCTTTGAATCATTTGAATTATCTTTGTATGAACGCTTCAGGACAGCTGAGAATGTAAATGTACTCCCAATGAAAGGACGACTAGTGAAACTTATTTGCCCGCGCATAAGTTCAGCTAAACATTTGCTGATGCTTAAACCAATGCCAGTTCCACCATAGTTCCTTGAAGTTGAACTATCGGCCTGCATAAAAGGCGTAAAAACACGATCTTGTGCATGTAGTGGGATCCCAACACCTGTGTCCTCAATGCTTATCATCAAGGTCACGCTATCAGAATCATTTTGATTAGATTTTTCACCCTCAAGCTCATCCAAAAGTGACTCTTTATCAGAGAGCAGCAACTTAAAATATTCCCAACTATTTCGTTCATCTGCAGCTTGAAACCCACTCAAAGTATTCAAGGCACCATTAGCTGTAGACTCAACTTTACCATCTTTCCCGTTCAAGGTTCCATTTAGGACTTGATCATCTTCGACATTTGAGTTCTCAGCCAAACAGACCCGCACAAATACATGACCCCGTTCTGTGAACTGGGACAATTAAAAGTGAAATCAGTACATTTTCTGAATGAGTTTGATAACAGAAATATATTTAAAATAACAGAGTCCCAACATTATTTAAAGTTACAAAGTATGCAAACAGCAGTAGAATTCATGTTTAATAAGCATATCAAATGTCATGATACCAAAATTTGACTACTTACTTTGACTGCGTTGCCCACTAAATTTGTCAGTATTTGTCGAAATCTCCAAGGATCCCCAATAACAACTTCTGGAACGTCATCACATACAAACACTGCAAGCTGCAGCAATTAGGAAAAGATTAGGAAAGAATGTGCTACTGGAAAGGAAATATAAGAAAGATTGGCAATTTGGCATGTGTGGAACTGCATTATCTGTTGGTTGCTCAGCCACAAACAAGGGTTGAAAGCAGTCCATATCCATTACGACTATGAGGGCATACAAACCATCTTTCGTACTTTATAAATGTATAGTAAGATACCTCAATGCACTTCTCTCTTGACTTTGAAGAAAACAAAGAGATCACATCGTCCATGAGAGAACGCAAGTCAAAAGGCACTGCCTCAAGTTCCAACTTTCCAGCTTCAATCTTTGCTCGATCAAGAACATCATTTATCAGTGTTATCAATGCTCTGCCACACATCTGAGCAGTCTGAGCATGATCCTTCTGAGTCAGAGTCAGATCTGTCCCCAAAAGCATGTCCAGCATTCCTACATGGAAAGGTAGAATTCTTAGATTGCCACACCATTGAATTTGATATTATGTAGGTACCAAAAGGAACAAATTAGTACCAAGGACGCCATTCATAGGTGTTCTGATCTCATGTGATACAGTTGCCAGAAACTGCAAATAAAAAAGCTGATATAAACATATAATCCATGTGCATGCAAGAAACCTTAGTAACTCAAAGCACCCAAATATGTGTCAAACCTGAGACTTCGCAACATCAGCAGCTTCTGCTTGAGTTTTGAGCTCTTCCATCTTTCTACAATCCTCTGAAACTTTGTCATACCGAGACCATGCAGCACAAATTATATACCCAACAAGCATCCATATGACAAAAGTGCCCAAAGGATTAGTAATGGCCGACCATGGCATAGGAGGCTTTTGCCTATACCTGCACAGGTTACCAACATTAGTGGAGGAGCAAAGCAGCCAACAAAGTTTGTGTCACAAAAAGAAGCTACCAACCTGCACCTCATTTCATGCCTCCTAAACGGGTCTCCAAAATCAAGCATGCTAACATGCAAGAGGAGCACTTTACCATCTGGACTTTGAGGTCCATACATAACCATAGGTTCCAAAGCATTTGTGACATCGTAGACGTTCACCACAATATCCTGATTCCCAGCAAGTTTACTCAGCAAATTCTCCACAAGCGACTCCACATCAAAAGGTCCACCAAGATATCTGTTAGTAGGGATTTGATTAGATGAGACCACATCAACCAAACAGTTGCATACTTATGGCTAACACACAGTGACTTTCACAGATGGTATTCTTCTCTTCAAAATTATAGGTGTGCAATACATAATTTCAAATTTTGAGAGGCAAATTGCATGAAGCAATAAGATTAACTTATCTACCAAGGAAATTCAGCATTTCCCTACAGGTCATCCATATTTAAAAGATGGGGGGAATTGATTATATACCCGCCCTTTAGTTGGCAATATAGGATGTACCCTCTTTCCCATTGTAATTGATAATTCACCCCTCTTTAGTTGAGATGTTTGAGGATATGCCACTGTTACGCTTGAATTGACCATATTACCCCTCCCCCTTCTTCCTCCCAAATCCTCCTCTTCTCCCTCACCTCACCGGCAATGTCAGCGTACCCTTCGCTCCCGCTGGTGCCAGAGCAGCTCACCGGCGGCTGACGACCACCCTGCTCCCCACCCACGTTCCGCACCCTCCACCGAATTCCAGCCTCATCTTCCTAGTCTTGTGTGTGTGCGCGCGGCAGTCATCTCCGAGCCATTTCCGATCAAATCTAGCATCCTCGAGCCTCTTAATCACCTGATCCAACATCACCGAGCTTCGTCTCCCCTATATCCTGCGTTTTTTAGCCTCGTCACCACCGCATCCGATGGAGGATCACGATGCGAAACATGGCGGGTAGCACGGCGTGGCACGATACAGGGCGTGCACACGGAGCGCAGGTCGCAAGGCGGCGCAGCATGAGACATGGTGTCGCGACCCAGCACGGAGGTGCCCGTCATAGAGCATGGACGTGGATGAGGAGTGGGAGGAAGAAGATGAGGGGTAAATCATCCATAGTGGCATATCCTCAAGCATCTCAACTATAAGAGGGCAAATTATCAATTACACTGGGAAAGAGGGCATATCCTAGATTGCCAACTAGTGGGGTGGGGGAGGGGGTAAATAATTGATTTCCTCTTATAAGATAGTTCAGTCATCTCACCCAGCAGTTGCTTCCACACGCTGCTCAACTGACGCATCAGCATCTAGACCAGGGCGATACACAGCAAAAGTGAGAACCACCCCCAAGTGGTTTGACCCAAGCAGCCGAAATGGGTTTGTCAACACGGCTTTGCCAGTAGCCCTGGCACGCAAGATGTTTTCTCGATCCTCCTACATCAGGAACAAATGGATTACTTTCACTAAAGCAAAAAATTAAAAAGGGCAAAGAACACCCCACCCCCCCACCCCAATTAACTAAGATTTAACAAACAGCAAAAGAAACTCATCAAGCAACAAGAAATCACACCTCCCCAGACATCATGTCGATGCGTGCAAGGTAGGAAACCGTGTCCTGGGAGAAAATCACCGGGGCATACTCATCTTGGGGAGGTGCAGCCTTTCGCTTCATTGTCTTCATAATCCATCCCTGCTGGGTTTCAAACATTTCCCTCTCATGATGGAAGATGCGCTGCGCGTATGCCACCCCATTCAGCAGTGGACGCTCAAATGATGTACTTGCCGTGTACTTTGCAAAAGTATCCTGCAGCAAACATTGCATTAAAAATACAGAGTAGAACACACCAGCAGGGAAATGCTAGGTTCTGCAAGAACTAAAGATGAAATAACCAAGGGCGTCGAAAAAAAGAAAGAACTAATCAAGTTAAAACTGTAGCTGATCCCTATGGTTCTTATTATGGCAAGACTTAAGTCATCAACAAACCAGAAATACAACTACGACCAGGAACCAAATTAGTCACATACTCTTTGTTGCCAGTTAACACAGCCGCAATGTGTCTTCCCATACCATGCCACGATACTCCCAAAACTACAACTAAATCCAAAAAAAGCAGAACAGGAGTTCGGAATTCAAGAACCCACCACTGAACAACTGCAGCTACTACGATGGTGACATTTCTCAGCATAAACAAAGGAATCAAATGTTGTCTAAACACAACCATTAACCACTTTATAAACAAAGCAATGCACTACCAAGTAGTCAAAGTACCAACCTAGTAGTTCAGAGACGTCTCTAAGCATAAAAAACACCCAACCGCTCCAAGAACGCCACGTTTTCAAAGATCAAGCCCCACAACCAACCAACTACAAATAATGTGCATGTGCCGCTAAACAACTAACTCCGCAACCCTGTAAGCATCAAGAAACCACAAGGGGGTATCTTTTAAAAAATGCAATCTTTAGGATCCCAGGAGTCCGCCATTGCCGCAGCTCTTAAAGCGTACAACAGCAACAATGCATGAAGAAACAATCTCCTTTTATCTTTCTTTTTGCTCACCTTGTCGATGGCGGAGGGGTGCTTCTCGAAGTGGAAGGTGGAGATGAGGATGGCGAGCGCGTGGACGTGGTTGACGGTGACCCCGAACTGCTCCTGCAGCATCCTCGCCCGCTCCTCGCACATGCTGACGAGCCGCTCCTCCGCCCGCTCCATGGTCTCCCGGCGCAGCTGCCAGTGCACGGCCGCGGAGCACGCCACGGCCAGCGCCACCCACGCCGCCGCCGCCGCACCCCTCCACCCCCTCCTCGCCGCGTACTTCCCCAGCCTCCCTCTCCTCTCCTCCTCCCCCAATCTACCCCCCTCCCGCCCAATGCCCACCATGTGCTTGTGGAAATGCGCGACGACCGCCCAGGCAAAGCACGCACTAATACCTACACTGCACTACACCACACTAGGCAAGCGCTAGTAGCGAGAGCGAGATCACCCGATGCCGATGGCAGCGCAGCACAGGCGAGGCGTGGCTTGGGGTAATGGGGGGCTTCTCAAAAGAACCGAAGCTTTCGCGAGTTCCCAACAGCGACAGCTGAGCTAAAATAATTATCCCGCGCACTAAGCCCACATTAATTAATCAAGGCCACAACACGGTGGAGTACGCCCCCCTCCCCCCAACACGAGGACTACGCTTTTCTTTACTCCAGTGCTGATCCACTCGGCTCGGCGTTGGCTTTGGCCCCTAGCCTCCTCCTACAACAGTGGAGCGGCACCTAGTACGATCACTCGCTCGTAACTCGTAAGCCGCGCGGCTAATCGAGCGCCGAGTGATTACGGGGTTCGGCTAGGTGAGCGAGCTCCGGAAGACAGTGGCGGAGGCGGCCGCGGCCGCGGCGGGGTACTGCGGTGCTTCTGTCATTACCTGAAGATAATTATATTTAGACATACAAGTTACTATCTGACTGTTCGTTAGGACATCGTTCCGATAAATAGTAAATTTTATCAAAGTTTACGTAGCAGAACAATAAGATAGGAACTTTACTTTATTCCAGTATTTAACTACGCAAGGCTATGGTCCGCATTACAAGTAGTAATTTACAACTTATACTAGGACTAAGTTCTCTCACTTGCCTTCCTTGCTCTATCGGTCTTCTACTCGTCCTACGCACTGAATATGGTGTCCATCTCGTCTTAATCCTCGTAGTCAGCGGTCTCGCCTCCTACGGTCTCATCGATAATTGCGCGTCCGTCGTCCCACTCGGGATAGTTCCCGGCTGGAGTAGGATCTAACAAAGGAGAATAATAGCAATGTTAAGTACTAGTGTACTCAGTAAGCATTAATAGCAAAATATGCACGGATGTCTCATCTCTGGTTGTGATTTACATTTTTCTAATTCATCTCTATTTCTGAAAATAAACAACTCATCAAAACTTTAGGTGACAAGTTTTAATTCAGAAAAGTCTACTTGTCACTCGGAGAGAAGATAGACCCTTGGTGATTCCCGTAGACTCCAATCCAGAAGACAAACATGAATTCATGGTTTTATTTAGTACTGCATAGGTTTACACTACTTTACTCATAACTACTCTGAGCTCTCTATGAACCAGATCCTCTGCATTTCCTTTGATGCGAGTTCGAGTTCAGAATACAGAACGTTTTTTAGGTTATGTGATTAAGTCTCCACCCATTACGTTCCGTCGGTGCTAACCTAGCCATCCACCGAGTTCCAGTAATGTTGGTTGGGCCGGCTATCCCTCCAGACCCAATACTCCACTGTGCGGTACTATAGCGCCTTGGTTGAGCTAATGTTCCCTCCAGACCTACATCACTCACGCATATTACTTACCCGATGTAGAGAGAATAATTACGTAACAAAGTAGCATTTTCTGCCCGTCGAAACGGGAAAATAGTTGGCACTTAATTACGGCCTCATATCTAAGTAAGAGTTTTGTTGGTACTTATATACTATCCATATGTAAAAGGGTCTTACCTCTTGCCTCATCTCTTTCCTGCCCCGAGCCCCCTTTACCAGCCATAATATTCATCATTTCTCATCTCTCATTTCTTTCATCATCATCTTCTTTCATTTACTCGATTTGGTTTTAGAGATATAGTTTTATGCACATATGTATAACAATACAGCAAATTACGGTTTATATTTAATATAACTATGTTGGTGATTAAGAAATAAGCTTGCCTTCGGAATTGTAAAAAAGATGGTCGTCAACGGATATGAAATCAGATAAGCCTGCCTGAATCGGTTCGTCTTCTGCAATTATACGGCAGACGCAAATAATACGTAAATAAATACTTAGTGATTTTTGGGGTTAACACACATACATAAATTAGTCGATTCTATTTTATTAACCGATTTTATTTTAATAACATTTTTTGGACCCCCGCTAAGTTAGCATTCTCCAACTGCGATTATTCTATAGTCTACTGACTCTAGGATCGAGGTTGATGAAACTCGCATTTTATCGAACAGAAGTAACATTCTACTTGTATTCGCATGCAATTAGGTTTATTAGACTTTATTAACACAAATAAGCCTAATTAATTCTATTTAAGTACGTATGCAATTAGTTAATGTTCTTACTAGTCTCGGTGCTGATTAATTAATTAACACCTATCGACTAAATTATCTCTAACATGTCAGATTACTTATTTATTTAATTGGAAGTTCTATCGGCGACTAACTCACTCCTAAAGTCTCAGATTAATTTATGCGTATTTTTCTATTTTTATTTTCTACCAAGCAATCTACTATTATTTATCTGTACGGAATTTATAAATCTATTTTTCCGACGATTCGCCCAAAACTTGCAGGTAACATGTCAAATTATTTATCTAACGTAGTGGTGATTTTATTATATTTATTTCACCTCTTGTTCTACACTTTTATTTTTTCACCGGCCGGTCTATAAACATTCTAACGTGATTTTAAAATCTAAACTTCCGGCGATTCATTCAAAATAGCAAGTAAACTACGTACGTGTTCCTTCTATTTATTTCTATTTTATAGTATTTTTATTCTTCTTCTTCTTTCTTTTTCTATCAATCTGTCTGCGGTTTTTTATTCGTACACGGCTTAAACAATTATTCGGTCTAATAATTACGCGGCGCCAATACCGATTATTGTTGGCACTTATTTTTACTGCTAAGTTACTACTAATAACATTCATTAGAAATTATCTTATTACTTAATTTCTAATTTTTTGTCTAATCTTTTCTTATTCCTAATCTCTTTCTTAATCCCTCATTTTAATTCCTACCTGACGAGGATTAAAATCTCTATGTGTTACTTTAATACATAATAAAAGACTATATATCTTCGTGGTCGTAACCCCTAATGCTAACGACCTCCGAGGTTGTAAGGATTCCAGAGGTTATATAATGGGTACCCTGGTAGGATGAAGTCATGTACCTAGTCTCCGACCAGATAACTGCTTGTAGAAGCAATGAACTGGCATATGGATTTAACTCCAAGCATATTTCTTACCATGTGATGAATGGAACACGTGTCATATTTGCTCCATACCACGCGACGTTTTATGGTCCTAAAACACTGACAACAACCACCGTACGGTTGAGTCTCTCACAGACACTCAACCGCCGAATGGTTGATACCTTACCAACTGCTGCCTCGCTCCGACCAGTCGCGACACTTCCTACAGGTGTCTCTTCAAGAAGTAACTGCACGCAAAAAAAAAATACTCTTTTGTAATATACTCTGAGTTGTAACTTTTATTTAATCTTTTGTAGTTAATTTTTGTAATTAATTCTGAGTTGTAATATTTTACTTTTGCTTGCAGCGAAATTATATTGTGATTAATTCTAAGATTGGATTAATGATGTACGTCTTTTTGTAATGAATTCTTTGTAATCGACTTTGGGTTATGAGGATGTTGCAAAATGATCTATTACGCTTGTTGGCAATGAGATGTTGTATGTTGATTTGGATGTCGGGTTGTATACTTGATTAATATTAATCTGAAGTTATACTTTGTTCGCGTCTAGAAAATTTTAATTTACTGCTAATTACCGATTATTATTGTTTGGGTGGGTGGGAAGAGTGGTGGAGATGGTCGTGCGCGGCGGCGGCGTGGACACTCTTCCTACTGGCTAGTGGGCTACTGGCGGCGATACCGCGACAGCGACCGTATAGCTCAGGAGAAGGGAAGGAGGAGCTGAGGAAACGCTTGGTTGGCTAGTGGGCTACTGGCGGCGACACTGCGACAGCGACCGTACAGCAAAGGAGAAGGGAAGGAGGAGATGAGGAAACGCTTGGTTGGGGTTGGGGCGAAGCCTTTTTGGGTCACGTGGCGCGGAGATGGGGCGGTCAGTGCGGAATTACCAGACGCGCGCCTTCCAGTCTCCGGTGGTTTTCTCAAAACCTTGTTCCTCTCTTCATGCTCCAGCAGTATAATATTGGACAAATTTGAGTATTGTGTTACCTATGTAAGTAATACACCAGGCTACATATTATGTAGTGTTAGCACTTAGCACTGTCACACTAATGGAGTACATGCCAAATCCAAAGTCCGTTGTGTATTGCAGATGTCCCTATCGAAGCTCAACGTAAAAATGGTATTCGGTGCTCATGAAGTCGTTTCACACCGAGGCCGACTTGCGCTAAGCGTTTTCATTGAACATTCACCAGTGGCGAATCCAGGATCAAAATAGAGGGGAAGCTCTACTGTTGAGGCTATAGCACAACATAAGCGTATCAAAGCTACGTCTATTGGTTTTTTGCTATTGGAATGTCAAATTCATACATAAATAGAAATAGAACAAATTAAAAATATATTTAGTACCTCGCTAATGGATAATATGTCCCCAAATGTCCATAAATATGTGAGTATGATCTGCAGATAAGAAATATAAAATTTAGTGATACAATATTAAATTTTGAATATTCATAAACATTAAAAATAAAATGAAAGCATACCACTAAAGCACTAAATCTGATTACGACGCAATTTCACTCTACGAGTTTTCATGTCTAATTGGCTAATGGCTACTGTCAATCAAACAACAATTTGCATCAATTCATCAATCACAAATTAAACAACAACTACCAATTAAACATTTGCATCAATAATCAATTCATCAATCTTCAAGTCTACTGTCTACCTACATTTGCAAGTTGCAACATACAAAAATAATTAGGGATTTGTGAGAGAAAAACTGCCTCAGTGCCTTACGGCCTCACCCAGTTGCCTTAAGCAGTCAAGCCCTCAAATATCAATCCTCAATTCCTCTTCGGTCTTCACTCTTCACTCTTTGCTAGTTCACCTCTTCTCTTTGGCTCTTCTTCCTCGTGCGATCATGCCGCCAGGCGCCAGCACCGCGGCCTCCGCTCTGCGGCTCTGCGGCTCCACTCCTCCACCGGTCGTCCGCCCCTCCCTCTCTGCTCCACGTGGGGCCGCCGAGGCACCGAGTCGCCGGCTCTCCCCCTCTGCGACAGGCGGCGGCTGACACCAAATACCCGACCGCCTCAGTGCTTCCCCCTCCGTGGCTCCGCCTCCGTGCCGACCGCTTCCTCCTTCGATCTCCGCTGCTCCGCCCGGCCCCCCCTCCGCCTGGCGTCAGACGCCGAGGCGCCGAGTCGTCGGCCCTCCCCTCCATGACAGACAGCGGCCGACCAGAGTCCCGAGCGCCTCGGCGCCTTCCCTCCGGCCTCTGCGCTCACGCGTCTTGGGTCTCTGCTGAGTGCCAAGTCGCCGACCGCCTCCCTCTCCCTCAGTGGCTCAATGCCTCAATCTCAGTGAGTCTCTCGACTCTCGGTCTCTACTCTCTCCATTTCTCCTCTTTGTCAGAGACCGTATCTTCTCAGTTCTCTCAACTCCGAGATTTGCCATTTGGGCCGGCTGGGCCTCACCGTCTGGCGACGCCCGACTGGGCCTTAGCCCTTAACCCATATCATTATGCTTTCTGAGTTTCTTCATTCTTCAACCTCCCTTTCTTCAACCTCCGGCTCCGTTTGCCGACTACCGCAACAGAGCTCGCTGGTGCTCAGAGGCCTCAGGAGTTAGGGGTACTAGGGGTAAGGTGGTTGGAGAAGGGGGTGCTCGAGCACCCACAAGCACCCACGATGAATTCGCCCCTGACATTCACTGTCCTAAAATCATTTCATGAAAAAGCCCAGACGACATTCAAAGCATCATGTATAACTTGGCATGTTTAAAGTCTAAGTGTTTTCTTTAATGGCAGTATGCGAGTTCTACTAAAAACATTTGGTACACCATATCTATAATCCATATAAGAGCATGTACAATGGTGTGACGTCAGCTGTCTGTAAGCCTTGACACGTAGGATACGATGATGTGGAGGAGAGAGAAAGAGCATAGAGAATTGGGTCGTCTCTTATGCAGTAGTCGACTGTAAAACGAAAAACAAGATATATGGTACATGAATGAATTGTCTATAGAGATGTATAAAAAGATAATCTATTGTACAAGCTGCTTTTAGTGCTGTCTATAGATAATATAAAGAATACTATTGATAACAATTGTTTATATCATTATACATGTCATAAGGTGGTTCTAGTAAATTTTCGTATGTAGTATTTTTTTTTCTGCGAGGAGGAGACTTAACTCGAGAGTTGTGAGACGTGGGACTTGGCAGGGCCAGAGACTATTGAATAGAGGGGCACCTTGGAAATAAAGCGGAACACAAGTACAACAGCAGAGCATTTGGAGTAGTGATTAGTGAACAGTATTACTGTTCTGTGGACGCGGTCTTTAGGACCAGGCGTTTGCCTTGCGAGACTTTTCATGGATCGATTCCACCACGTCATCATAGAGTCCACGTCAGCCGTTGAAAAACCTCGGTCGAACAAGTTTCACTTGTCTAAACTTATTAGACCGACTTAATGGAGCATGCACACAGACATGAATCCCATATCACCACATTGATATTGATACTAATCGATCAGATTCTACAAGATGTAAACATAACCATAGAAGTACTTCACCTAGCAAAACAATAACAAGGAAAATTTGTCAAAATCGCTAGACTAACATGCCGTCTATAAAACAATGCTACATCAAATTCATGTTGATACGGAGGAGAGAAAGGAGGGGAGGGGAGAGGATGCCATTGCAATTTATTAGTGTGAACCAATGCACTTGTACACAAAGAGTGCATATATTCAAAACGTGATTTGTGGAGTCACGGGCGATGGCGACGGCGATGTGGTCCTGTGTGGAGAAGATGTTGTTGGAGCACCAGTGGACCTCGGGGAGGACGACGGTATGGATGGTCATGTGGAGGTACCCCTAGATGTGGGCGTCGACGAAGGACTGAGCCGGACCGAACTTAGCGCGACAGACCATGAGCCCCGGCATCTCGACCTCAGCAAGATCGATCTCATGGCAGCCGAAGTCGGCCTAGGAGAGGTCCTTCACCTTGTACTCGTGCCTAGAGGAGGTCTTCTAGACGGAGAGCGCCATGGAGTCGGCGGCGACGGTGAGCAGGGAGGGGTGGGTTGGATCAGGAGGGGAGGGGAGGAGGGAGGAAGAGGGGACAAGCACCGGTGACAAAAAGCGATGAAATGGGAGGAAGATAGAACAACGGAAATCAGAGATGAACAAGGTTGAGAGGAACAGTACGAAGCAGGAGGAACGGGTCCCAACGCGGCACATGCACAATAAAGAGAGGGCACGAGAACCGATGTGGGTAGGCGAACTAGGAACTCGTGACCACGCGCTACAACGCAACCTGGATAAAAGCACACGGGAATCGCGGCGCAATCCGACGGCCAGAGTGGGAAACAATAAATGGAACCACACGTGCCCGCGAAAGCCAACGCGAAGGCCAAGCGCAGCGGTAGATCGAACGGCTGAGAAATGACCGAAACACGATCGAACAGCCCAAAATAAAAAAGTCGACGTGGCCTGACTGGCCTTCGCCCCTTTCTGCCTCTATTTAAACTAAAGGATTGTTACTAATTGTGGCTAAGATTAACAGGCGAGTGACGTGTATCCAGGGAAAACGCAAAACCACGTGTACATGTAGGTATGTGTACTATCCAAGCCTTCCAAAATACTTTGAGATTTTGTGCAAGTACATTGCAATGATTAGAAAATAAGATAGTTCGTTTGAATTTTGAATGTTTACATAAATCTCAAGACATATTTGATGGTGATGACTGTACATGCACCTATGTGTACACGTGGGAAACCATTCTCGTGTATCGAGAGTTGAATTCAAGGTGGAGTACATTAAGAACACAAAGTGTTCACTCGATTCATCAGTGCTAGAGTTTGTACATAATAACACATAAGAAAGATGGAATGTGGCGAGGATCTAATAATACTTAATTAGTTAAGTTATTTATCTATAGTATTATAGATAATAATGTCTCTTATACGACCTTCAAAGGTATCTCTCAATATTAACAATAAAGGAGATCATACACACATAGTGATCGTAAACTATTCTACGACCACTCTATATAATCGTAAGTTCTTCTACGACCACCTATATAGTCGTAAATCCTACTAGATCACCTCATGATCATAAATCCTACTACGACCACATATTGATTGTAAGTCCTACTATGATCACCTCATAGTCGTAAGTCTTACTACGACTAGATCAGTTGCGACCACTCTATGGTCAATAAAGTCTACAGATATGTAGGCCCAATCGATTATGGATATTTGTGTGTTGTGTTTAATACACATAACAATTAATATGTACCGTTATTCCTGAGATAACTGCACGTATTAAATCTCTGCCCCTGACATAACCGCAAGACGACGTGGGAGGATATATCTGTGACAATAATCGCCCTTAAACGTGTGCATTGCATCAAATGACAAGATATCTCTTGACATGGACAACTGCTACTCTTTCATGCGCTATATAAGGAGTAAAATCGGTGCACAGAGGAAGAGGATCAAGACATTCGACAATCACAACGAGAGACAGAAGTTATGAAACCCTAGTTTTACTGACTTTGTCCCTATTACAATCAATACAACAACATATGAGTAGAGTTATTATTCTATAAAAAGAAGGACTGACTTTGTATAAAATCTCCGTATCCTTATCTATATAGTTTCGCTCTAGGAGAACCTTAGCTTTATTCACAAAACATAGAAAAGAAATGTTTTTTTGAAAGACTCGCCGGATGGAGTAGAGTAAAATTAACATAGGGGAGTACTTCTGATAAACAAAAAATAACAATGCCCGATTCTCACTCTGACAAAGGTGTGTTCTGAATCCTGACAGGCTGCTGGCCTGCTGCCATCCAGTTTTAAATTTCTCATCAACAAACAGAGCTCGCATCCAGACTAGCCATAATTTAGACCTTCAGCCTTTGGCCAGCTTCTTTCTTTCACCTCCATTTGATTTTATTTTCTCCCATCTGCTCCATTTCTTTTTGTTGTGGGCATGAATCGATAAAGGTAAACCATGGTCATGATTAAAAACTCTTCCCGCCCTGTGCATGCCAATACCAATGTGTGAGATGGGCTGCTTTTCCATTGGCGCAAAAGCTCCTTCCTGTTCAGGCCATTTTTACTCACAAGAAGCCAGCAGCAAGGGAGCTGAGTCAGGTCACCACTTCAAGCCTACATGTCATGCCGTGGCCTTTTTTCTCCTTTTTTCTGCTACGATCAGCTAGGTTTGGTGTACTGGAGCATTTTTATGTGGGCTTGTGTCATAGATAGCTGCATGTGTCAATGCAAAACAGTACCACTGTACATATGCAGGTGCTGAAAACAGTACTAGTACTGCATTGACATTAACCACACAGCATCGAGAGAGCTGTCATGCACAATACTGGCATAATGCATACGCTGTTAAAGAAGATACGTCCTCTTTTTCTACGTGTACTTTGTGAAAGAAGATTTTCTACATGTACAGACGTAGTCAGTAGTCGCACAGCACGCTGATACTAGGTAGCTGAAATTAATCGAATCGGTAGTACATCGGTCATCACTGATGCGTAAAATGTTTCCAAAGCCAGTGAAAAGAAGAGGGAGGTCATTTTTACCACATTTATGCGTCTGTCGTATGCCCGGCGAAAAAGATTCGTTGCAAAACACTTGATACGTATGTATCAATACGTACGGCAGCTACGGCAGTATCAGATAATGTGGTCAGACCGTCAGGCGTCAGATGATAGGTCACATGCAGCAGATGCTGCAATGACTAGTACTATCTAGAGAGCCCATGAAAAACAATTGCATCAAACGTCTTGTCTTCGGAGCATACCTCTCAGTACTGCACCGGAAGTCATACCGGTTTAGGTTTAGGAAATAGTACATTCAGATTTAATATAATAATATGAGATTTAATATAATAATACAAGTATATATATTTATAAATATATGTTTGTTTAATTATATGCACACCAAATAACACTTGTAGTATTATTTCAAATACATAGTAGTATTATCAAATATAATATATAGTTTAATAGATGGTATTATCAATTTCACCGGTATGATCGGTATTGACTGGTATCGAGCCGGTATCGATCGGTATTTAGGCCGGTACGGTACGTATGGCTACTTTATATCGGTTTAGATGACGGTATGGTACGTACCGGTCGATATGACTGATACCGGTACGGTATTGATAACTATGCTTTGGAGTGCACACCGACTCTTATATGATCGATGTTGCCGTCATGCAAGCGCAAACTCGTAAAGAACATAAGAGGAAAAAGGATGCGGTTTTTCACGTATACATGCAAGTCTATGTACCAATCTTGTCGTCCATGTGCTCTAAGATTCGTGCCACTCTCTCTCTCTACCCCGCGAAGCCGCGCCGCCGCTGCCGAAGCTTGTGATGGGCCGAGCCAAGAGAGGAGGGTAGAGAGAGAGAGTGGTCAGCACGATCTCAATGCGAAGTGGAGGGCGAGGATAGTACCTGTACTACCTTGTATACGTGGCTTTGATTTTTCATAGGAAAAGAAAACAAAAGGAAAGGAGGGAGAGCTTAATTTTACTTTCGCTTGAATTACATAATACTATGGAACACAGTAAGTAGGCTGTAGACTGAGTAGACGGTGAACTGCAAGAGGCCCGTAGCCTGTAGTAGTTGTTCATCTAGCCAAGTTGTCAGCCGCTACATATCTCGATCCTCGATACGACGTCGCCTTGAGATACGATGAACTGCTCCTCCATATATTGATTTCAAGGAGAGCATGAGCATTTCCTGGATGTATATATACATCAATACATGGCCTCGGTCTCTCCAGTGTACTTCCTGGCTTGGCGACAACATATTATCTGCCGCGTGTATTTTCAGCTTGCATCAAGCAAAGTGAGCACCTGTAAGTTTCACTTGACCTACCCACTTCACGCCAAGCAGCAAGTCCACGCTGCAGTCTGCATGTGCACTGAGAAAGTCAGAAGTAGAACCACCTTGTTAAGCCTGCAAGTGAGGCCTGATTGGGTGTTGACTGCTGCAGACTGGGCCTCGTTAGACAGGGCAGGTAGTACGCGTACGGACGGTGTTGGCCTAGGAAAGAGCTGCCTCTTATCCTAACCAGGCCCAAGTTGCTCTACAAGCCCAACTCCTACTTTCTGTTGTGCTGGGTTGGGCTTTGATTTGTCCTCATTTTACTTGCATTCTGGGTATGTGAACAGCCGGTTCTTCAACTGCCGAAACATAGGTAGGTACACGAGAAACCAAGATGCATGGGGTATATATATATATCCCTCCGTTCGATTATAAATGACATTCACTAGCGCAAAAACTAACTAGCGGACGTCAAATAAATTAAAACGGAGAGAGTATATGTGTGTGTATCTTGGGCATAGCAACTCCTTTGTGAGGCTTAATAACGTTACATCAAGTTACCACAAGAAAGGACGCCCGACCGAATTACACTGCCTACCTGGAAAAAAAAAACCTAATAAGAGTGGATTTAAATATAAAGTAAATGTGTGATGTAATTGAAAACATTTTTTTTTATTTTTAACTAGACAAAACGTATGCTTAGTGACAGCATAGGCGACACACACATATATGTATGTATGTTTGTACGTGTGTGTATATATATGTATGTATGTATGTATGGATGGATACACACACATATGTATGTATATGTATATAATGTATATATGTACACACACACACACACACACACATATATATATATATATATATATATATATATATATGTATGTATGTATGTATGTATGTATGTATGTATGTATGTATGTATGTATGAAGATTTTAAAGGAACAAATTTGTTAGTAAGTATAGAATTTATAGGAAGATTAATTAATAAGAGTGGATCTAGATATAAAGTAAATGTGAATGATGTAATTGAAAGCATGCAATCCAAAGGTACAAAGTTCATGAGTCCCTTAAAAATTGAGTCGAGATGTAAGAGCAGGAGAAGAATGGAATATAAGTAATTTAATAGAAAATAAGGTGTTAAAGCAACCCAAGACTATATAAGTTATCAAAATAGTAAAGGGAATACTAGTATTAGGTTTATAAATTATAAAACAAGAGTTTTAGATGATTTATATTCAGTTATATCTGAACAAGATATAGAAGATAGTAGAAGACATAGTATATCTGAATTCATGGAAAAATTAGATTTAGATAGTGAAATAAAACATTGTGAAAACAAATTAAAACTTGTAGAAGAATAATATAGTAATACTTATACAAGTGAATGGCCTATGTTAAGAGATAAAGATATTTATTTCACTAGAGAATTATATAGGTTAAGAAAGTTAAAAAGGATAAAGAATTAGCCATTGCAAAATCAGATGTTCAAAAAGATAAATTAAAACAATTTAGTGTTGAAGAAGAAATAAAAAATAAAGATACTAAAGGAAAACAAGAAGTTAGTGAAGAAGAACAATGGGAAACAAATGAAAAACTATTATTAGGAAGCTATGAAGAAGAAGATAAATTAACAAATGAAGCCTCGGAGCAACATAGTGATTTCATAGACTCCTTAGATAATATTGGTTTATATAATTTAGATAATGCAATATAAGCAATGGAAGTAGAAGTATGAAAGAAAAGAAGATATGGTGAAAGTTCAGTAAAAAATGAAGGAGAAATGGAGAGACCAACTAGAGTAGCAGGACCTTGGCCTCCAAAAAAAGAAGATTATTTATATAATTATATTCTTGGACAATATAGATATATGGGATCTAAAAGAAGAGAGTTTGAAAGAGCCGTAAAATTCCAAAACCATAAAAGTGATGGTGCAATATTAAACTTATCCGCACATGATCCTATAGATTGGCCAAATATAATAAGTATATGGAAATGCCTGATAGTACAAAAATATATACAAAATCAGCATAATATAGAAAATAAAGTTGAAGATATGATAACTTACTTAGAAACTTTTCTAGGTGAATCTGTAAAAGTTTTATGGGAACAATGAGCAGAGAAAATCATAATCTTTATGAAGAATTAAAAAGAGCAGGTAGTAATCCATACAATTTTGTAAATTTAATATCAAATATTATTATAGTAGAAGATCCAGCATTAGGATATTCCACATTACAAAATGAAAGGGTGAGAGAGATAGAGAAATTAACACTGACAAATTGGAAAGAAATAAATAAAATTTTAGAACATTATTTATATAATGCTACTACTGCTAAACAAGGCTATAACAAAGGAATAGTTGAAAAATATTTCCATAAATTACCTGACCCTTTAGGAAGCATGATATTTGATGAATATAAGAAAGAAACTGAAGGCTCAGTCATTAATATATCTCAAGCTATAACATTTGTTTTTAAGCAAATTTGTTTTTAAGCAACTAAAGAAGATATGCACAAATACACAGGCTCAAAGATCTATGAAATATGCAGACTATGATTTTTGCAATAAGATAGTTCAAATACCTTTAACATATGGAGAAGATAGACCTACTAAGAAGAAATATCATAAACCCCAAAATAGAGGATATAAGACAAAGAAAAGATTTTTTCTAAGAAAATTAGATAATAAAATTCCATATTTACATAAAAGAAATGTTAGGCGTTATAATCTTAGGAAAAATTATGATAAAACTTGTAGATGTTTTATATGCAATTCACTTAATCATTTAAGTACAATTTGTCCTAATAAGGATCAGAAAGGATATTCTAGTAAATATGAAGAACAAGAAAGGGTTTTAATAATAGATAGCGTAAATAAAAATATATTAATATGCGATGATGAAACAAAGGATGATGAATCAATATATTCAATAATAGAAACATAAGAGATTGGGAATAATGTAGATGAATATGATCAAGTGATGATGAAATAGATTTAATAAATGAATTAGTTTGGTTTAAGAGTAGAAATGATGGATCAAGTAAACTGTAAACATGATTGGATTAAAGGAAAAGGAGATTATAATATAAAATGTGTTTTCGTATATATTATCCAAGCCAAGAAAATAGAGTGCTTGTAGCTTATGTCTAAAACAAGCATGCTCTGTATGTTTAAAAGCAAAAGATAAAAAATGGTGAAAAGAAATAGAATTAGAACCGGATGAAAAAATATTGTCTAATAGTGTGAGAACATTAGAAAATATGATAAATAAATTACAAGTAGAATTAGAAGATTTAAAGAATCATATAAACACTAAAATCTTTAAGAAGATAAAATTATAGAAAACACGAGTTTAAAGAACAAACAGTTATATTAGCGATAGTAATAGAGGAAGGATAATTTAGTTAAATGATGTTATAGCTAATTTTGGAAATAAATACATACTCAAGTTACCTTTTAAAGATATATTAGGAATAAGAATTCCAGTAAAGGTAAAGCTAAAACCAAACATTACCTATAAAATATTAGCATTAGTAGACACAGGATGTACAAAAAATATTATCCATGATAAATATTTCATAAAATGTCCTTAAATAGTTCGGACAATTGATGATAATAACGCAGAATATCCACAGATATGTCAAGGATAAAAAAGATCCATAACCAATTAGCATATAATGTTGAAATGTACATAAATGGTACAAAATATATAATAGATGAAATTACGATAAGAGATTTATCAATGATAAATGACGATATGATAATTGGTCTTAGATTTCTTCAACAATCACTGCAAACCACAATTATACATGAAAAAGGAATCACGTTCATTCCATATCAAGATAATCTTCCATATATCTCAGAAGTGCGAAAGCGTGGTGAGACACCTCTAGTTCAACAACTCCCCGAAATAAAATTAAAGGAGGAGCTTACTACAAAAATTGAAGAAATATCTATGAAGTGTTAATATAATTGCCTGACTTTTATCTTGTCTATTTTGCAGGTATGAAGAAGTCGATGAATTATAATGGGATTGAATCCTTCAGCTTTGGAGCTGATAATAAGCTCAAAATATAGGCAATGACTAGCTCTTGGCTTCTCCCACTTGCCAGTAGCTGCCTTGTGGATCATATTGAGAGAGGGCATGTTGCAGAGCTCCTCTTGACCAAGGCGAGCCTTAACATTGTCCTTTGTCTTGTCTGGAATGTCAAAGAATGTGCTAAATTTGGCCTCCGCAACATTCTTATCATTGTGCATTACATCTATGTTATGAGGAAGAAGGAGCTTATTAAAGTAAGGTAGCTGCCACAAAGCTTGGAATATGAGTCCAATTGTGCTCCTCGCCATATTTCTCGAACCCATCTCCATCGTCAAGAGGCTTGAGAGCATTTAGCCGTGCACGGACCTCCTCACCTATCAGCCGATGTGGTGGTCCATTGCAGATAGCAGTACTGGCCCTAAATCCATTTCTGTCACTTCTAAATTCATGGTCAATTGAAAGAAATTGTTGATGATAATCGAAGAAAGAGTGCTTACGACCATGCTTTAGCCAACAACCACGCAACGCCTCCCTGCAGATTGGACATGGCATCTTCCCATGTACACACCACCCACAGAATATCCCATACGCTAGGAAATCATGCATGGATGTGTGGTACGTGACCCGTATGGTGAAGTTCTATTTCGATGCCCGATCATATGTCACTATACTTTGTTCCCAAGCATGTAACAATTCATCGACCACCGGCTCTATGAATACACTCATATTCTTCCCTGGGTATTCAAGACCAGGGATTATCTATGAAAGGAATATGTTCTGCTTCTGCATGCAAACGTCGGGTGGGAGGTAAAGGGGAATAACAAACACAGGCCAACAGCTATATGGCGCAGCCCCCATACCAAATGGGTTAAACCCATCAGTTGCAATTGTAATTCGAACGTTCCGAGGCTCCGCAGCAAGCTCTACATAGTTTCGGTCAAATTGTTTCCATGTTTCACCATCAGATGGGTGGACCATCTTGTCATCATGGTACCGACGACCATACTTGTGACATATCATTTGTTTGACAGAAACCTCAGACATGTGTAACCGTTGGATTCGTGGTACAAATGGTAGATAGCGAAGTATTTTTCTGCCAATAGGAAGCTGCCTCTTCTGACCATCACCAGAGTCAACCTCAACATACCTAGACTAACCACACTTATCACAGTAATCTTTGTCCACATTCTCGTTCCTAAATAACATGCAATGATTTGGACAAACATCTATCTTCTCATATGGCATATTTAGTGCGCTTATCAATTTCTTAGCCTTGTACAAGTTAGGGGGCAGTTTGTGACCATCTAGGAGAAAGGTGCAAAACACATTTAAGAATGCATCAAAGCAAGCAATGCTTATGCTGAACTGGGACTTGATAGCAAGTAGGCGTGTGATGGCATCTAGTTGGGACACCTGTGTTTGCCCATGAAGTGGTTGACTCACTGCGGACAACATATCAAAGAAAGCCCTTGTTGCAGGCTCCGATTCTTCCTCTACAGGTGGCATATATGCATCACACACATCATCTAGAATGTATTCTGTCCTACTGTCATTGTGGTCGCCATCCTCTGTGTGTTGCACGTCCGATCTACTACTTTGTGACTCGCCATGGTAGACCCACACGGCATAGCGTGTCCTAAATCCATACTTGCACAAGTGTGCGATCATTGTCGCCCTCATTTGTGGCCGCGTGTTCGAGCAACGACAACAAGGGCACAACACACCACCTAGTCATTTACTCCTAGCAAATGCTCGATCCATAAAATCGGTGGTCTTTTCCATCCATTCTTGGCTATACTCACCCATCTTTCTACGCCTAGTGTACATCCAACTACAGTCCTCGGCCATCCTAGTGTGCAAAAAAAAGACAATTTATTAAATTAACTTGAAAGGCTTTGTAGTGCAGGCTACATGAAAAGGTCTAGCTCTCTACACTACAAAGTTCATGCTTACCTCTAACATGACATCAAGTCACATTCTTATAGAAACAACGTGTTGTGCCACCAAATGGACAAGAAGAGTAATAAGGCCACAATGGACAGGAAGAGTCATTTCAGGTGATGTGTGGTAGGTTAGACAGGAAGCTTAAAGCAGGATGGAGTTGGATGCATGGGTGACATTAAAAAAATGATGATCCATCCATACGGTTCTCCTTAGGTTTCTTCTTTGCATATATAAATCATTTTATCAAATGATGACGATAATCCTTTAATTTGCTCCCCCCCAAATCTAGAGCTGACCATGGACCAGTGCAAGGACAAGCCACACCTGACCGAACCGAAATAGCAGAATAAATAGTTTATATCCGATATGCGTATCAGTCGAAGCCGAAAAATTGTTAGGCAGATAAAGAAGCCATGGCATGCAACCAAAAGTAGAGATTGCACTACTACGAAAAAGGCTTTCGCAGCGGTTCAAAAGCGTCATCACGAGCGGTTTCGTGAGCCGTCTGAGTTTATCGGGTCGATGATGACATGAGGTCATCACGAGCGGTTTTGAACCGTCTGATGTATACTTTCCTGAGCGGTTTGTGGTTCAAACCGTCTGCGATAACATATATCGCGAGCGGTTTCATCCACAAACCGCTCATGTGATAATCATATCACGAGCGGTTTGACCACAAACCGTCATGATAATCACATATCACGAGCGGTTTTAGCCACAAACCGTGCAGCGATAATCATATCACGAGCGGTTTCACCACAAACCGTGCGTGATAATCACATATCACTGACGGTTTTAGCCACAAACCGTCGTGATAAGTGCATATCACAAACGGTTTGTGGTTTGAAACCGTCGTGATGACTTTTCTCTATAAAGGCCCAGCGGTGGTGCTTGTACCATTAAATCGGCATCATATATATATTACATATATATTGTTAAGTAGTCTCTCGGCCACTTTGGGGATCGTCCACATGACATGAGAAGGATGAGGCGGTAGCCACGAGCAACCTCATTGAGCCCTTGCAAATATAAGAAGTATGGATGCAAAAGAAGCGGTCGGACATCCAATTACGGATTGGGCGTCGCTATGTTCGAAAAATATCGTTGATCTTGTAATTACTCCGGTAGGAAGTGGCATCATATATTAGCAACTAACCATTCTTGAGCATGTAATAGTCTTTAAACCCAACAAGAACACCAAGCAACCATTCTCATATTTCAAAAGAATTCTCAACTTGTTGCTTGGTGTTCTTGTTAAAACTATATAATATATATATGATGCCGGTTTAATGGCACAAGCAACCACCGCTGGAGACTTTATAGAGATGAGATTATGAATGGAATGGTAGGGCGTGCACACATAAGAGGTAGGAGAACTTGACCGCATGAACAAGGGGACTATTAATATGAACTAATTATCAATTCAATTTCAGCATAAGACTATTGACACCATTATATCACGAGCAAGGGACTATTAATATGAACTAATTATCAATTCAATTTCAGCATAAGACTATTGACATCATTACATCACACAAAGAAGAGGACTATTAATATGAACTAATTATCAATTCAATTTCAGCATAGGACTATTTACATCATTACATCACACGAGCAAGGGACTATTAATATGAACTAATTATCAATTCAATTTCAGCATAGGACTATTTACATCATTACATCACGAGAGCAAGGGGACTATTAATATGAACTAATTATCAATTCAATTTCAGCATAAGACTATTAACATCATTGAGCGGTTCATCGACAAGAGAACAAGACCAAGGGTGTCCAAACCCACCACACCAAGAGTAGCCCTCGGCATCCATCGCAGAGCACTAGCTAGCCATTTTCATCACAGAGCAAGGAGGGTAGAGACAGAGAGGGACCTTAGTGCAACAAACCACGGTGGCGACCCCACCACCAAAGACAACCCTCATCCATTTCCTTTACCTTGCATAAATCACACAAACATCGGGACACAACTTAAGGCTCATGCATAAAAATCAAACTCAACAAAAGACATTAAGCTAACAGATCTAGAGGAGAATAGAGGAGGATGGGGAAAGCAAAGCCGGCCAGAGACCCTAGCGGGCGCAAAGGGGTCGGGCGGCGGCAGCGACGAGGTCGGCGGCGTCGAGGTGGGGGAGCGGAGTTAGGGCGGGCGCAAACCCTAGCGGCCGGGAGCTGAGGAGTGACGAGAGTTTGGGTGTCACCGTGGTTGTGTATTGGTCGGTGACGCCGCAAAAGACACTCTTATCGTCGAGTGTCTTTTGCGGTCACCAGATGCTGCAACCGTCGGCGACAGGAAGAATGGCGACGTCGGCGGCGAGGAGGAGACGGACGAGAGTAAGGCGGCTGGGAGTGACGAGTTAGAGCGCAAACCTTAGCGGCAAGTCGTGCTAGCTCCTACTTATAAAGACTTATCGAGACGGTTCTATTATGGAACCGTCGGTGATATCATCACGAGCGGTTCCATAATGGAACCGCTGCGTGATATAGGATATACCACGACGGTTCCATTATGGAACCGCTCGTAAATGTTTTTTTCTCAAGTATATACACTTACATGACATGTGAAGAAATTACATGTTTATATTAAAAAGCGAAACCTATAATTAAACAAGGTTTTTCTAGTGGTGAAGGTAGGTCGCTATCTCCATCTCGCAATACTTCATAGGCGGCGGTGTCGGCATCGGACAGTTCCTCGATCGTGACGAAGCTCGAAATCGTCCACCCGCCCGCTGACGCTCGTTACGATATAATTAATATTAATTGTAACTTCACCTCCAAACTAGATTTTGTTTTTCCACAAAACCGTCTCGATATATATATATATATATATATATATATAGAGAGAGAGAGAGAGAGAGAGAGAGAGCAATAATTCAACATATAATTAAATATAGTAACTTCACCTCCAAACTTTTTTTTCATTTTGGAATTTTCATATATATGGCCAAACAGTGTGGCGTTAAACTACAAAAAGATTTAAAAAGTAAAACCTATAAATAAAACAAAGTTTTTCTAGTGGCGGAGGTAGGTGCTATCTCCGTCTTCAATACTTCATAGGCGGCAGCGTCGGCATTGGGCGGTTCCCGATCATCGACAAATGAAGCTCGAAATCGTCCACTTCGACGACGCTCGTTCAAGTGTCTCCCAAGACCCTCGATCGTTGAACTAAGAAGAATTGAGCCCATAGGCTCTCTTCCCTTGCTTGAGGGTATCGGCTGGTCGTGTCGATCGCTGCCGCCTCGATTTCACAGTCAAGTGACGGCAAGCCTCCCGAGACGTGCAACGTCGTTTTGGAGGACTACGTCGATGACGCTAGAACGCTACCAAAGTGGGAGATCACCCGGAAGACACGGCGGAGGAGGATGTCAAGACAATGGAAGGTGGCGTCACTGCTCCGGCAAATTCTCCGCCGGCAGAGGAGTGAAGACACCGTTGATCAAGCGGTGTTCTTCCGCAAAGACAGTTCAACCTACACCGAGAGGTGCTGCTCGTCAAAGTGAGGCCGAAGGCCATCGGTCTTGGCGACGAGGAAGAGGCGACCATTTCGTTTTTAATTTTATAAGTATGTGGGGATGATCATCTTGGATGGCGGATGATCCTTTTATCAAACAAGGAATAAATTCGGGCGTGAGGCGAAGAGACGCATCGAGGCCGAAGCGGATTGGCGGCAAACGAGACGCGCAGATCGGCGATGAAGAGACGCGGGGAGCCGGCGGATGGCGGCGACCGTGGAGTCAGAGTGATATTATCACGAGCGGTTATTGTTAAGAACCGTCGTGATACTAATAATATCACGAGCGGTTCTTGTTGAACAAATGCGTGATACTTCCTGACGGTTACATTTTAAAACCGCTCGTGATATCGATTAATATCACGAGCGGTTCGTGTTGAGAACCGTCGTGATACTTCCTGACGGTTTTCAAAATGAACCGTCGTGATATTGCCTCTTCACGACGGTTTTTAAGCGCGGCAATAGCATGCAGCGGTCTCTAAACCAAAACCGTCGTGATTGAATATATACCGACGGTTTTGGTCAACCGTCTCGTGATGAAGCGCGTCGATATTAGCCTTTTTGTAGTAGTGTTGGCATGGTAGAAAGGAAGAAAGAAATAATAGAAGCAGTGAAAAGGAAAGGAAGGAAGGAAGACACTGACAATTTGACTCTCTTAAGCATCTCTCTCTCTCTCTCTCCAACTCACAAGATGCCAAACAAAGGTTACATCGAATGGCATTTCTGTACTTTCATTTTTATTTTGAGATGCATCATGCATGTAACTCTCTATAGATTATAAAATACTTCACTTTTTTTATTTAGCATAGTTACTATGGAATAATAATATAATACTGCAAGTTGTGTTAGTATTAGTTGCCGGAGAAATGGCTTTCCTATAGTGTCAGCCCCACCCCTATGCACCCTATTATCATTACAAAAGGTCATGTATTTTGGCATATCTTAGAAAAAGCATATGTAAGAAATGCAGAGTCAGTGCAGGCTAGCTACATAGAATGCTTCCTTTTTGTTGCTATGTTCAGATTACACTGATTCCGGTTGATTGTTTGATGCTCCGTAGAGACAAATTTGCAGGAAAACTATAGATAAAATAAAACAGTTTTCAACTTATCATCTAATTACATGGCTGCTCTACAGACTACAGTTCATCCATATAATTAGCGTACAATACAAGCAAGTTCTTCGTATAATGCATCATTAGTATGGATGCCATTAGTATAGCCACACTCACACTAATGACTCCATTTTGCTCTCATCATGAAACAGAAGCAATCCAAAAAATATATACAAAAGAGCACCAATTTGACACACAGGCCACACCCCCCCCAATGGCCCACACGCAAAGAGTAATACAATGCTTATGCTGAATGGGTTGTAGGACATGTTTTACCTGAGGTCGCCGGCGTCCGTAGCTGCGGTAGCGTCAGTGGATGAGGAGTAGGATGGACGCCTTAGCTACTGTGATAGCGGCAGACGAGGAGGATGCGACGGCGGAGGATGACGACGACGTTATCGAATCTGAGCGTCTGCGCAGCAGCATTTACCACGCAGCGAAGAGGCGAGACATCGATGTCGGGTCGGGCGGCGGTGGCGAGGAGGTCGGCGGCGTCGGGTCTTCTGGAGGCGGTGGAGGAGGGCGGCGGAGGCGATGGAGGGGTCAGGTGTGGCGGCGAGGAGGATGCGCGTTGGATCTGAGAGGGAGGTAGTGGAGGAGGGTGTGGCGGCGGGGTCGGGTGTGGCGACGAGACGGAGGCGGTGGAGGAGGCGGCGGAGGTGGTGGAGGGGGCGGGGTCGGGTGTGGCGACGAGGTGGATCGATGGAGGGGGTAGAGGTAGTGGAGGAGGAGGGGCGGCGGGGTCGGGTGTGGCGATGAGGAGGACGCGCGCTGGATCTGAGAGGAAGGCGGTGGAGGAGGGTGTGGCAGCGGGGTAGGGTGTGGCAATGAGGCGGAGACGGTGGAGGAGGGTGTGGCGACGAGGCCGAGGCGGAGGCAGTGGAGGAGGGTGTGGCGGCGGGGTCGAGTGTGGCGACGAGGAGGAGAAGGTGCGATGGGAATGGTAGCGGGGTTGGGATATTGGGGAATGAGTGCTTGGGTAAGCACTGCGCGTGGCTGGGAAAAAATTTGGCGCCGCTACTAATTGGTATACTCCCGAGTGTCACTTTTTTTCCCCGAGTGTCACTCCACATATGCACTCGGGAATATACCTTCCCCCGTTCTGAATGCGTCGATATCCCGTTTTCGAGCCCGTTCCACATATGCACTCGGGAATATACTTTCCCCCGTTCTGAATGCGTCGATATCCCGTTTTCGAGCGGGCGAGTGCTGCCTCGTCTTCGTCTCCCGAGTGTAATAAAAGCACTCGGGAAAATAACGTCCACCGAGTGTTTATTACTTTCCCGAGTGCCCCAGTAAGCACTCGGGAGAATCCCGAGTGTTTCCGATAATACACTCCGGAGATATATATGCGCTCAGGAAATAACCTATTTCTGGCCGTGACAGTAAGACGATAACGATTATCCAGACTCGGTCAAGTCTTCGAGCTAGCTCCCGATGCATGGCAGTGGCGGACAAGGAGTCCTATAGCATCCTATGCATGGTGCCAGGAATCCTATAATGGGGTACGTGCTAATATGTGGTGTAGATTTGTTCAACCGATGGGATAGGAATACGCACCAAGAGCGGTGCTAATATATATGTTGCGTCTTTGACCCACAATGCAGCGTCACACGACGGTTGCTGGGTGATCCAAGTATCCAACATAGATGATGGTGCGTCTGTGGCTAGCTGAATCAGCCTGGCCGTTCATGTCAGTGTCTCTACGTGTGGAAAGACAAAGTACGCGACAAAATGGGCGTCAAACTTAAATACACGGGTCCAAAAAATTTAAAAGGAAAAGGGGTCCATTTGGGTGCATTTTTAACCCTCAGATCGCTTTAAGTTTCATACAACTATACCTCCTGTCTTTTAGAGTGTGTTCGGTTGATGGACGCGAATGGATGGTATAAGATGTGGTCTGCGGCCAGTTAACATCTATAGGTCGGTCTATAGGCTCCGATTAATTCCACGGTATGGAGGATTTGATGGACACGACGGTGATTGATGGAACCATGCACGTTACATTGCTGCTATTCAATCTGGTCCAATCATGCACGTACGCCGTCAAGCTGGACCCTTTAATTATTCGGCTCGTCCGTGACAAAATCCCCGACATCGAATCTAGGGATTGCATTTTATTTATTTATTTTTCGTGACATAATATCCCGGCAGGACATTAACTTTATAAGGGGATTATCACTCCACCACATCCAATAATTAATAGGACTTTGGATCAAAACCAACTAAATCCAACTGATCTAAAGCATTCCGGACGAGATATCATAGAAGCAAAATCTGAATGGAACCTATTATTCAAGATCCGTCTACACCTTACACTTTTTGGGATCTATAGGGACCAACTTCAAATTTTTAATCTGGCAAGCCCACGCCCCTCCAAAGGGCAAACTCTTCGCTTGGTTGGCAATACAAAACAAACTCTGGACCTCAGACAGACTGGAAGTAAGGGGGTGGCCAAACCAACGCCTTTGCCCCCTATGCAGACACACTCTAGAATCAATTTTACATCTTTTCGCACAATGTTACTTCTCTAGACGAATTTGGAAGCTTATGGCAGACTGGATAGAAACGGAAAGCCTACAACCCTCCACCTGGCCCCCCTGCACGAACATCCTAGATTGGTGTCTAACGTGGCCGAGGTGTCAGGTTCCCCTAGGAAAACCAGGACAACAACCATGATCTTAATCTCATGGGAGCTATGGAGGGACGAAACACTAGAATCTTCAACAACAGAGCCACAACGCCTCTAGAACTCCTAGCAAAGATCAAGGAGGAGGGTAGAACTTGGTACCTAGCGGGGGCCAAATGTATGGAGTTCTTTAATACTCTGTAATTAAGGCCTTGTTTCATTAAAACTAGTACTCGGCGGATTTCGTTCCGCTTCTCCTTTATTAATATAACAGTCAACTCTCCTGCCGGTTTCATTCAAAAAAAAATCCCGGCCCTTCGATCGACCAGACATGTTAATGGAGTAATACATATGTAGACATCAATAATGTTGCTAGGAATGAAAAACAAATACGAATTACTCATATTATTCTACTACCGTATTCGATAGGATAGATATGAGTATGATATTGATTTTCCCATTCATTTAACAATTTCTTTTGTATTCGTATAAAAATATGGATACAAATATGGTATGGAATTTCCCCATTCAAATTGTTATTTTATCCAAACTATTCGTATTCGATGAAGCAATATAAATATTTTATTGCAGTATACCTAGTTGGACAAGTTTTTTAGATTTAATGTGAATTCATGTTCCTTTAGGTGGAGCAAATAGATTATAATGATCAAGTATGGCTACACAACGATAAAGCGTCTCTAATATCTTCACATTACATAAGTTACGAGGATATTTGGATCCGACCGAATTGAGTGCATATTCGATTTTAATTTGAATTTGTTATGATATTCGATTTGTATTCGAGCATATTTGAATATTCATTTAAAAAAATATGAATATGTATATGGTTTCACCTCTATTTGATTCTTTTTGATCTGTCTTCATCCCTAAATGTTGTGAAAATCAATGTTAATGGAGTACGTAATTCATGTGTATAGAGTCAGTACTACTCGTGATATTTTTTTTTCTTATGAGACTAGAGGGTCAGGGCTCGTTTGCTTTGTTACCTGACTGTCTTTTGCCCGGTCGGGAGTGTACCTGACGATTGCTGCTGGTTTGCTTGCTTGGATTCCTGCATCAGTTTCCAGGCCAAGCGAGTGCTCATCTAGGTGCTCAAAATCAGCGCCAGGGAGCAGCGCCTGGGAGGCAGGTACTCTATCCACCGATTGTTCTTCGATCTAATGGTCTATTTTTTATTCATCAATTCCAGGCACAGGCTTCCAACCAAACAACTTATCTTTAGGTTTGTCTGGCCAGGCAAAAATCATTTACTTTTCAGGTTACCTCCAAGCACCATTTTTTTTCAGGCATAGAATCCAGGTCACCAACCAAACAAGCCCTCAATCTCCGGCCAATCTCTAAGCAATGTACTACGAGCCAATTAAAAAATTGGGACCTTTCCCAAGAGTTTTTAAATCATATAACAATGTTGACGGCTCTAATAGCAATTTTAGCCTCTTCTCCATGTCAATATCAAAAATAGCACTATGAACCTGCTAGCATTTGACACCTCGCTAAGTCCGGTTCCCAGGGGTTGGACTCTTCTCCACCATACCCCTAAGGCAACGACACTGTCCCCCACACGCCACATGGCAAATCCGACTCCCTAGGAGCTAGACCTAGCTCGTCCATGCCTCTAGAGGCTGGACCTAGCTAGTTCGTGGCCTGGGGCATGGTATTGCATCATTGTCGAACAGATGTTGTCAAAAGGCAAAAAAAAAGAAAGATATAAAACAACGCCCAAGTGTGATAAGTTACAACAACAATGGAGTATGATCAGATGAGCATATATCCTACAAATCATCACAGGCGTTCCATTTTCTTGTCGACACAATGGAGTACGATCAATAAGCTTGCCCGAGTCCCAGCTGCAGATAAGCAGCAGTTTTTGAAGGCGGAGACATGGGCGTGGCAGTCTTCCCAATTTTCATACACCGGCCCAGCTGCCGCCCTCTGGCCTCTATAGACAACATACCAACTCATGGACGCTTACAACCTGGCAATGTAGCAAGAAGTCATGGACTCTTATTGGATACAATGCAACTGTAGGAAATCATGACATACAGTGCAAATCATCATTAACAGCGGTAGGAAATCATGACATACAGTGCAAATCACTGAAAGTAAACATGCAACTTAGTATCAGTTGCGTGTCCTGGTATGGTCGCTGTCCTTGATATGCAATATCGTGCCCTAGAGACTGCTCAGTAATACCGTGCCCCTAAGGCACGGAATAGCTAGGTCCGGGTGCCACGTGACGCATGGGGGCACGGTGGAGAGGAGTTCGACTCCCTGGGACCGGACTTGGCGAAGTGTGGAGCGTCGGCAGGTTTGTATTGTCATTTTGGCATTAACGTTGGGAGGAAGCTAAAATTGCTATTAGGACCGTCAGCCGTGTCGTATGATAAAAAAAACTCAATTTCCAATTGTGTCTATACTTAATCTACCTAGCCCACAGTAAAACAAAGACTGGACTCATGAGTCCTGAGTCGCGCTAGCTAAGCGCACAGAAGTCACGAAGTCCTTCCTATTTTATTTAGTATATACGTGTTTACAGCCAACCAGAGCATGGCGTGTTCGTAGCAAGAAGTCCAAAAGTCCAGCTGAAACTTTAGAAAATGAAGCAAACAAAAAATTTCGTCATCTGAAAATGAGAGGGGGAGATGTCATCGTCTCTTCTTGGCGCTTCCTATGCCATATTGTTCTTTGGCGTAAGTAGAGTTTGCAGCGTGTCGTGAGGGTCTCTCTCTCGCGCAGCAAGCACTATGGCCCGGTAATTTTAGAGTCTGACCGTGCAGCTTCCATAGCGGGATTCGCGTATCAGGAGATGGAGCGATCACATATGTCTAACTTCATTGGGGACGCCAAGGAGCTGATGGAATTGTTAGGCGTGGTTAATTAGTCTCGTCAAGGTAAAAGAGATCAAAATAGAGCAGCACATGAGCTAGCTCATCATGCATCGCGTGATTTTAGTTTTGCTGTTTGGTTAGCTAGAGTTCTTCCATGTATTGAGCTCTTTGTGCTCAAAGATTGTAATGCTTCCTTGATTAATCAATATCTCTCTCTTCCCCTCGAAAAAAGCAAATCGAGTGATGATAGCAGTTTGAGTAATGAGTAAAGGGTTCCAGTTCGTACCAGTTGATCAATGAACAAACGATCTTTTTTTTAATAAAAAAAATGGTTCACTGGCTCACTACTTGTTGGAAATTAATCTAGACATGCTAAGTAATAGAGCGTTAGGATCCTAATGCAATCAGCATCACATCAAATTAGTTTGTTTCCTTTATTAGATTTTTCATGTTTAGTTTTTTGCTTGGTTAGCAAGTTGATTATATAGTTTTTAAAAGGATATGTAATCAGATGTGTTTGAGAAAAAAAAACAACAGAGAAGGAAAAAAACGGCATCAGGCTAGAGGAGTTCGCCGGCCGGCCTAAAAGAGTCGTTTCTATTCATCTTCTTGCTGTGCGTGTGCTCCACAAAGTCATGTGTGAGTTCTCGCCGAGTGCCTAGGTCAACAATTGGTATCAAAGCTAGGGTTGAAGCGCTACGGCAACGGCGTGCCAGCCGGCATTGTGCTGGCGGACGAGGCAAGCGGGCCGTCAGCAGCGCGTGCTAGCACCGCAGTGTGGTGCCTTGGGTGCAAGCGTGAGCACATGCCTGTGAAGGCGCTGTGTGAAGCGGTGTCGGCGAGGTGCGACGTGTGGAGATGCTTCTCGATGCTGGTTCGCCGAGTGGTGGCATGTCAACGCAGCTCCATGTGAGTAGCAATGGCTTGGAGCAGCACAGGCGGTGCAGCCCGGTTGCACTAGGCGGTAGGCTTGGTGGCACATTGGGCACTGGCAGGTGCGAGGGCTAGCAATGACTGAGCAGCGCAATTTCGTCGGCAAGTGCATGTAGTTGAGTTCATGCATGTTGCGTGTGTGTGTGAGTTCTTGTAAGTATGTGTCCAAGTTCTCACATGTGTAAGTTCTGATCCGAGTCCACGTTGCCGTCAAGTTGCGTCACCGGCAAAGGACAATTGGAGCTGAGATCGAGGTGGGATCGCCAACAAGTTGTGTCCCTAGCTGCAAATGGGTAGCAGCCATGTAGATGAGTCCATCGTCGCAAGAAGAGCCACGTAGTTAAATGCCCAAGTCGTCAAAGTCAGAGTTACCGGCAAATCGTGTCACCGGTGGCAAGAGACGACCACGAAGGGAGGAAGAGAAAGGAAATGTGTCTCTCCAGTACCCTCAGTTCATGGACAACAACTGTGTGGCGTGGTCAGCAAGATAAAGGTAATGCTTCTTTGAGATGCATCGGAAGATCGGCCTTTCAGATAAGAAGGCAAGTCTAGATTAGGGGGAGATTGTTGGAAATTAATCTAGACTTGCCAAGTAATAGGACGTTAGGATCATAATACAATCAGCATCAAATTAGTTTGTTTTCTTTGTTAGATTTTCCATGTTTAGTTTTTGGCTTGGTTAGCAAGTTAACTATGTAGTCTTTAAAAGGAAATGTAATCAGATGTGTTTGAGAAGAAAAGCAATAGAGAAAGAAAAAACAACATCAGGCTAGAGGAGTTCGTCGCCGGCCAAAAAGAGTCGTTTCTATTGATCTTCTTGCTGTGCGTGTGTTCCAAGAAGTCATGTGTGAGTTTTCGCCGAGTGCCTGGGTCAACACTACTTAGGTAATGTACAATACGAGATGCTTATATACGAGTACTAAAAAAAGAGAATCTAGTAATGTCATCAAGTACCTATGTAAAAATCATTTCTTCCAATGCAAGCATCTCTTTTGTAGACGCTTAGATAATTGTATTATCTATTAATTATACAGTCATATATATAAACATCTCTTAAGCACCAGTGCATAATCAAGCATCGATGCGATAAAATGAATACCTCATCTGTTCTACTTGGCAAAAAAAAAGCTGTTCTTTGCTAAACACATCTCTAAATACTTGCACGGTACATGCTCCTGCTGTCGAGCCCGGAACTGCATCACCGACCGCGCGTCCGACCCAGCCGTCAAAGTCGCCAGTCGTCGGCACGCCGAACGCCCAACGCCATGTTAAACGACTTGACTTTTAAGCACAGACGCCAGTGTCTCAGTTTAATAATGTATCTATAATACTGTTAAAAAAGCACTCTATCTACTAATGCTGTTGATATTGAATCCATGTTAATGTGCAGATTAGATGGGTGGAAGTATGGGCAGATCAATAGAAGTTCTCTCCGGACTGATTTTAGGTTGATAGATTTTCTTACAAGTATTTCAAGTGGTTGATAGATTTTCTTACAAGTATTTCAAGTAACGATCGATATGATGATATTTACTGAAAGTTCTGTCCATGATAAGGTAAGCTTTGTTCTTTCATATCACGCCACGACTTTGTCTGCTTACACAATCGTATTATCGTAGGATATGCATGACACTCAACTGACTTTCTCTCCCAGACAGCGAATTTTGAGTCGCCGGATCTACATCTGACTGCTCACCTCAACTCGCTTCCAATTATTATATATACTCCGCTCTAATCTTAATGCCGCCACCTCCACATGTAGTGTCAGAGACAACACAGAAGATAAAAATAAAAATTGAACCTATATGGTCCATGGAATCGGCGAGCCAACTGGCTTCATTGGATTGATTCATCAGCGAGAAACTAGATTGAAATCCCCACAAAAATGGAACTTATATAGTGATTCTAAAAAAGAGAGTTAATTCCTTATTTGCCATTAGAAGTTGACGAGTTCCCTAAAATACCATCGAAAAATTACTCATCTCTTGTATGCCACTCGTTCTCAACTTTAATCCCTTCTTTGCCACTCCGGTCAGTTGACCGTGGATTTGACCGTTGACTTGGACGCGAAAAGACAATTTTGCCCCTAAGTATGCTGAAATCTTTAGGGAATTGCTTGCTATAGTAATATAGTTCCAAAAAGTATGAAAATTTTAGGGGAAGTTCCTGACATAGTGTAGATTATTCTATAATTTTGATAGGGTTTTATTTGCAACATGTTTTTCTCTAAAAATCTTTCAAGTTACAACCGAAAATTTAAAGATTTTAGAGAAAACATGTTGCAAATAAAAGCCTATAAAAATTACAGAATAATCTGCACTATGTCAGAACTTTTCATAAAATTTCATATTTTTTGGAACTATATTACTATGTCAAATAATTCCCTAAATATCTCAAATTTCTAAATAATGCACTTAGGGCAAAATCGCTTTTTCGCTCAAGTCAACGGTCAACTGACCGGAGTGGCAAAGAAGGGATTAAAGCTTGAGAACGAGCAGATACAAGCGATGAACAATTTTTCACAGATTTTAAAAAACTCGCCAACTTTCAAATTCAAATAAAAGTTAATTAACTCAAAAAAAAAGAACTACAGTACTAAAAAGGCCGAAAACAAAATTCAGCACAGAAATAGATTATGGTCTACACATGTGTCTGGATGGATCTATCCGTCAGTGACACGAGCTAGTTGGATCAAAGACCCATAGAACAAGCAGAGCTGTAAAGTGGATGACTGAAACCGCATCTTTTCCAATATACCATCTCATAAACCGAAAATTGTAAAAAAGCCATCTCAAAACAAAACAAGATTACAATAACGGATTTGCTATTTTTAAGTTGGCAGAATTTTTTTTAAGTTTAAATTAATTGTTGTGGCCGTTGAATTAGTGCAGAGATTGACTTGCTATATAATTGAATTTTGATCCAATGGATAAATAATATAACTTTTGATTAAAAAAAATTCAGTAACCTTATATTATAAATTGTCGGTCCTTACGTTGAAGGCGGCCAAGTCAGCCAAATACCATTCGCCATTCTCTGCTCGTGGCGTGTACATTTCAAACGTTCAACGGTCAACATTCAAAACCCAATCCCCAACGAACAAGGCCTGTCAGGCTCGTCTCCGTCCGTTCGAATATCTTTTTCCTTCCCGCCCTTCAAAGCTCAAACAAACACACGCCCACTTTGTCGTCCACAACCTATATATCCCCACGTTTTCACCACACCGACGCCCCAACCCGAACACCACCCCCCTCCCCCACGTCAGCTCGCGGACTCCCGAGCCTCACCCACTTGCCGCGACCCGCACGGCCGCCCGAGAAACATCAAATCGTACACGGCTTTTACCGTGAGGATCGATGGTCACGCCGGCGTCTCGCCCGCGCCCTCGCACGTTCCGCGGCGCGGCGCGCCTTGTGTCCGAGATACCGCTCGCCATCAGGCGGACGAGGCAGGCCGAGGCGCCTGCGGAGCCGGCCGTGCCGGGCCACTTCCTGTGCCCGATCTCGCTGGACATGATGAGGGACCCCGTGACGGCGCCGACGGGGATCACGTACGAGCGGGACAGCTTGGAGGGGTGGCTGGAGAGGGGCCACGCCACGTGCCCCGTGACCGGCCGGCCGCTGCGGCTGGAGGAGCTGATCCCTAACCACGCCATGAGGAGGATGATCCAGGAGTGGTGCGTCGCCAACCGGGCCCTCGGGGTGGAGCGCGTGCCCACGCCCCGTGTCCCGGTCTCCGCCGCCGACGCGTCCGACCTCCTGGCGGCCGTGTCCGCGGCCGCGAGGCGCGGGGATGGACCGGCTTGCCAGGAGCTGGTGGCCAAGGCCAGGGCGCTCGGGAAGGAGAGCGATCGCAACCGCCGGTGCTTCGCGTCAGCGGGCGCCGCTCGCGTGCTCTCGTCGGCGTTCTGTCATCTTTCCGGTCAGCCGGAAGCGACGGCGATGGTCGCGTCCCGCGCCCTAGAGGAGATCTTGGCCGCGTTGGTCGTGTTCTTCCCGCTCGACGAGGAGTCCAGGCGCCGCATTGCCTCCCCGGCGTCGCTGGACTCCGTCATGTCGATCCTGTCCCACGGCGAGCTCACCGCGCGGGTCAGCGCGGTCGTCGTGCTCCGCGAGATCGCCGGCTCATCAGACAGCCAATGCCTCGAGGCACTGTCCAAGACCAACGGCGTATACGATACGCTCGTCAAGCTCTTGCAGAAGCCCGTCTCTCCACAGGCCACCAAAGCGGCACTAGTAACTGCCTACTACCTCGTCACAAACACGGAGCATGCCGCCTCGCGCTTGATCGACCTCGGCATGGTGCAGCTCCTCGTCGAACTGTTAGTAGACTCCGACAAGGGCACGACCGAGAAGGCACTCGCGGTGCTGGACAGCTTGTTTCTCACTGACAAGGGCCGCGACAAGGCGTACGAGCAAGCATTGGCCGTGCCGGTGATCGTCAATAAGATGCAGCACGTGTTCGACATGGCGACGGAGTTCGCCGTATCGGCGCTGTGGCGGCTGTGCAAGAATTTCACGGCGGACGGTGGGTGCAAAATCGAGGCACTGCAGGTGGGCGCGTTCCAGAAGCTGCTGCTGCTGCTGCAGGTGGGCTGCGAGGGTGTGACCAAGGAGCGGGCCAGCGAGTTGCTCAGGCTTCTGAATGGATCAAGGGACAGCGTCGAGTGCATTGAGACGGTGGATTTCAAGGGGCTCAAGAGACCCTTCTGAGCGTGCAGATGGAGACTAGGTTAAGATGTGGATAGAATCGAAGATGCAGATACAATTAGGCTTAGGTTCTCTTTTCTTTTGTGGAAAGATTACACCTTAATTTCTTCCTCTTGTTAATGGCCATTTTGCAGTGATATACACCGATATATACGATCGTGCATCGGAAAAATAATGCGTCATTCCTGCAAATGCGATGCTCCAAGTTGCTCACAATTTGCATGCTGGTTCTGAATCTTCTTGGTTCTTCTAGTAGGGCCGTATGGGAGATGCCATTTCCCTTTGGTTGTCTGCTGTGCTCATCAAGTTTCTAAAGCTGCGAACACAATTTTTGACTCTGACGGGGGGAACGCCAAGTGTCTATTATACAACTGTAGCATGACCGGACACAGAGAATACGTTCAGTAAGATAGGTGTGAAGCAGTTGTGCATTGCAATAGAAAACTCGAAGCCAACATTACATAATGGCAAAGGGATCTTAACTCTTAAGCAAGACAAAGGCTAAGAGATGCCACAGTTAGCCCGTCTAAAATTTTCGTGCCATCTTTTCTCCATTGCTGCCATCGATGCAGTTCAGTGCTTTCCTTTAGACTAATTAGCAGTGTGGTCACGCATTTGTGTGGCTAAATTTGTTTAGAAATTTATGTAAATAATTGAGAATATATTTACGTATCTTGTAGGCTATTTAAAATTTTAAGATATCCTAAACATTGAAAATAACAATAGAAATTTGAAGGAAAATACAGTCTAAGGAACGTAATTGAAGTATGGGCTTTGTTGAAAGAAAATCATTAAGCTTAATAAGTTGTTGGGGTTCTTAGAAACTAACAACTCATCATCATGCATAGATTATGTAGCTGCATGACCCTATTTTTACTCTATTAGTTACTATTTTTTTTTCAAATTGTATGCATGCACATGTACCAATATTTAATCTCAAGCAATACATTGATTATATATGTGAAAAATTATATTATTAGTTTACATGGTATTAAAGTACATTGCTCATGCATACACCGATGCACCATGGACGACTTACCTTCCCTTACACACCAGCTGCCCCACCGAGCCGTGTGTTTTCTATCTCTTCTCACCATCACAGCTTTTTTCTTCAACCTGCAACAGTAAGCCCAAATCTTGATTGACCCCTCTCAGCTGCTACCCCTTCTAATGCAATACTTTACCACATATTTATGTTCTACTCACTACTACAGAAAAGGCTTTCACAGACGGTTCAAAAACGTCATCACAGACGGTTTTGTGAGCCGTCTGAGTTTATGGGTCAGTGATGACATGAGGTCATCACAGACGGTTTTGAACCGCTCGTGATGTATACTTTCACTGACGGTTTCACCACAAACCGTCTGTGATAAGTATATATCACACGGTTTGTGGTCAAACCGCTCAGGATGACTTTTCTCTATAAAGCCCCAGCGGATCGCTTGTACCATTAAATCTGGCATCATATATATATATATATATATATATATATATATATATATATATATATATTGTTAAGTAGTCTCGGCCACTTTGGGGGATCGTCCATGCAACATGAGAAGGATGAGGCGGTAGCCACGGGCAACCTTATTGAGCCCTACTTAAGAAGTATGGATGCAAAGAGGCGTTAGGACATCCACTTACGGATTGGGCGTCGCTATGTTGAAGTGTCGTTTAAAAGAACACCAAGCAACCATTCTCATATTTCAAAAGAATTCTCAACTTGTTGCTTGGTGTTCTTGTTATGCTTTAAAGACAATTACATGCTCAAGAATTGTTGGTTGTCGATAGATGATGCCACTTCCCACGGAGAAGTTAGCAAACGCCACTTTCTCAACATAGCGACGCCCAATCCGTAATTGGATGTCCTAACGCCTCCTTGCATCCATACTTTTAAACTTACAGGCTCAATGAGGTTGCCCGTGGATACTGCTTTCATTCTTCTCATGTCATGTGGACGACTTCCTAAAGTGGCCGAGGACTACTTAATAATATATATATATAATATGTATGATGCCGGTTTTAATGGCACAAGCAAATGATCGCTGGAGACTTTGTAGAGAAGAGATTATGAATGGAATGGTAGGACGACTGCACGCAAGAGGTAGGAGAACTTGACCGCATGAACAAGGGACTATTAATATGAACTAATTATCAATTCAATTTCAGCATAAGACTATTGACACCATTACATCACGAGCAAGGGGACTATTAATATGAACTAATTATCAATTCAATTTCAGCATAAGACTATTGCCATCATTACATCACACAAAGAAGAGGACTATTAATATGAACTAATTATCAATTCAATTTCAGATAAGACTATTGACACCATTACATCACGAGCAAGGGGACTATTAATATGAACTAATTATCAATTCAATTTCAGCATAAGACTATTGACATCATTACATCACACAAAGAAGAGGACTATTAATATGAACTAATTATCAATTCAATTTCAAAGATAAGACTATTGACATCATTACATCACGAGCAAGGGACTATTAATATGAACTAATTATCAATTCAATTTCAGCATAAGGCTATTAACACCATTGAGCGCTTCATCGCAGAAGAGAACAAGACCAAGAGTGTCCAAACCCACCACACCAAGAGTAGCCCTCGGATCCATCGCAGAGCACTAGCTAGCCATTTTCATCACAGAGTAAGGGGGTAGAGACAGAGAGGACCTTAGTACAACAACCACGGTGGCGACCCCACCACCAAAGACAACCCTCATCCATTTCCTTTACCTTGCATAAATCACACAAACATCAAGACACAACTTAAGGCTCATGCATAAAAATCAAACTCAACAAAAGACATTAAGCTAACAGATCTAGAGGAGAATAGAGAGAGGATGGGAAAGCAAAGCCTCATTAGGGCCCTAGCGGGCGCAACGGGTCGGGCGGCGACGGCGACGAGGTCGAGCGCGTCGCCGAAGGGGAGGGAACGGAGTTAGGGTGGGCGCAAACCCTAGTGGAGCCGGGAGTGTGACGAGTTTGGGCGTCATCAGAGTTAGAGTATTGGCGGTGACGCCGCAAAAGACACTCTTATCATACGAGTGTCTTTTGCAAAGGTCACCAGATGCCACAACCGTCGGCGACGGGAAGAATGGCGGCGTCAGTAGCGACGGGGAGGGGAACGGACGAGAGTAAGGCCGCTGGGGAGTGACGAGTTAGAGCGCAAACCCTAGAGGCCGGCTGGGCTAGCTCCTACTTATAAAGAGACTTATCACAGACGGTTCTATTATAGAACCGTCAATGATAATTATCACAGACGGTTCCATAATAGAACCATCCGTGATATGGGACATATCACAGATGGTTCCATAATAGAACCGTCCATGATATGTCCCATATCACAGACGGTTCCATAATGGAACTGTCTATAAAATGGTTTTTTCTCAAGTATATTTATCTTGTATATACACTTACATGACATGAAGAAATTACATGTTTATATTAAAAAAAGCAGAAACCTATAATTAAACAAGGTTTTTCTAGTGGCGGAGGTAGGCTGCTATCTCCATCTGCAATACTTCATAGGCGATGGTGTCGGCATCGGACGATTCCTGATCATCAGCGAACGAAGCCTGAAATGCGCCCACCCGCTGACGCCATTGCTCGAAAGTGTCTCCGAAGACCTCAGATCGTTGAACTAAGAAGAATTGAGCCCATAGGCTCTCTTCCCTTGCTTGAGGGGTCTCAGCTTGGTCGACTCGGTCGCCTGCCGCCTCGATTACACAGTCCAAGTGACGGCAAGCCTCCTGGAGACGTGCAACATCGTTTTGGAGGACTACGTCAATGACGCGGTAAACTCGCCGAAAGTGGGAGATCACCCTAAGACACGGCGGAGGAGGATGTTAAGACGGCGGAAGGTGGCGTCACCGCTCCGCAAATTCTCCGCCGGTAGAGGAGTGAAGACACCGCTGATCAAACAAGTGTTCTTTTCGCAAAGACGGCTCAACTTACACCGAGAGAGGTGCTCGTGCAAGGCGCGGCGGAAGGCCATCAATGCCGCGACAAGGAAGAGGCACCATTTCGCTTTTTTTTATAAGTATGTGGGGATGATCATCTTGATGGCGGATGATCCTTTTATAAAACAAGGAATAAATTCGAGCGTGAGATGAAGAGACGACGGGAGCCGAAGCGGATCGATGCGATGAAGAGACGATCGGGAGCCAAAGCGATGGCGACGAACGAGCGCGACGGCGATGAAGAAACTCACCGTGGAGTCAGAGCGATATTATCACGAGCGGTTATTGTTAAGAACCGCTCATGCTATTTCACGACGGTTGTGTTTTAAAACCGCTCAGGATATTAATTAATATCACGACGGTTTTGTTCGTAACCGCTCGTGATACTTCACAGCGGTTTTCAACATGAACCGCTCGTGATATTACCTTTTCACGACGGTTTTAGCGCGGCCGAGTACGACGGTCTCTAAACCAAAACTGTCTGTGATTGAATGTAATACCGACGGTTTTGGTCAACTGTCTGTGATGAGGCGTCAAGTATTAGCCTTTTTGTAGTAGTGACTTCTCCCTAATAATTGCTTAATGCTAATCGTTGAGACATCAACACGCATACACATGCAACTGTCGCCGATCCCAGTTGGGGACACATGTCACACTCTCTCCGGTGACACCGAGCCTATCGCTACGACTGCGCTATCTCTACTCCAAGCTTTTTGCTTCTCTGCCTCTGTACGACCACGCTTCTATTCGTATAGATGCATGCATATACATACGTATGCATGATGTTATATATACTCGATGTCTCTTCTCTCTTGTCGTTCGTTCCTCTTCTTAGACGTTGGCCAACTCAACGTTGTGGTATCCTCATTAACCACAGCAACCTCTCATCTTCATTGATGCCAACACGTCTGTTTTAGTCGTTGTCTAACGATATGGAGAATCTTTTCGCCATCGCTGGCGACGACGTACCCCTCACTAGTGATGGCACGCTCCTAGCTACCCAATAGCCCCATATCGTCCATAGCTCGTCTTGAATGCAAAGCTTCATATCCTCTTTGTCAGGGCTTCCCCATCATCGAGCTTCTTTGGCCGCTAACTTCTTCAACAACACCGACGCTCATTACTTGTCATCGTGACCCTTAGCTCCTTCAATGCTGGACTTTCTCTTCAATGTCTCCAGTGAGCACCATGACATTGTCCTCGCTGAACGGCTAAGGTGAGCGGCACAACATTGTCCTTACCTCCATCTTCCTCGGCTCTTCGCTTCCATATGGGTCAATGTCTTCTTGTAGGACGGATCGATGCTATTGCACTCTTTCGTGGTCTTATCCGACACCATTCGTGTTACTCTCGTTATAACCTTTATTTTTTATTCAAAATTGTAATTATTTTTTATTTTTATTCTATAGGAATCAACAATAGAAACACGTGACCTTGAGAGGGAACATGGCGAGTTCTTTTGTGTCTCCTCCGACACAATTTGTGTTATCCTCATTATAACTTTTATTTTTATTTAATATTTCAGTTATTTTTATTGGAGTTCGTATACTGATCAAATTGCTAAATTTAATTAGTTTATTTTGAAATTTATTTAATTAGGGATTTTACTTTGGAATTCGTATGGAAATGAAATTACAACATTTCTTTTATTTTTTTCCCAAATTTCAGTTATGTTTTCTTGGAATTCGTATCCGAATCCAATTGCTAATTTTATTTAATTTTTATTCTGAATTATAGTTATTTAGGGATTTTACTTTTGAATTCGTATTGAAATCTAATTGCTAATTTTATTTTATTTTATTTTTATTCGGATTCCGCTGAATTTTGTATACAAATATAATTGCCAATTATTGCCTAATTTTTATTCCAAATTATAATTTTTGGAAATCGATCGAAATCAAATTGCTAATTTTAGTTTATTTATTCGAATTTCACTATAATGCCTAATTTTTTGCTTATTTTTTTATTCTAAATTATATTTACTTAGAGATTTTATTTAGAATTTGTATGGTAATAAAATTTATAATTTTATTTTATTTTATTCCGAATTTCAGTTTTATTGTACTTGACATGGATTCTTTTACTTAGGAATTGTATGGGAATCAAATTGTTGATTTTATTTTATTTTTTATTCTAAATTTTAGTTTTATTGTACTTAACATGAACTACTTCTTTTAATCTAAGCTGTTATAATTTGAACCCACTACAATCCACGGTGTATAGAAATTTCTAGCCCTTGAGAACGAATGTTGTTACTTCTTTTAGATCTACTTTAAGAAGATAATATATAATTTCGATGGTGCGAGCCGTGATTCATTCACGTACGAGAGAACAAACCCAATTTGATATAGACATGGACCTTCTGTTCCATGTGCTATGTGCTCAGCGCTTACTTGGTTTTGATCTTGGGAACAAACGTTATCCATGTGGACTAAACGATTGGCAAACATTCCTTTTGCTTTAATCCTTTCTGAACTTTTTTCTTCTCTTGAACTTCCTTTTGCTTTAACCCTTTTATTAGACACGAAAACACGAACATTTTCATGCCAATGCAATCCATGATCTCCACTAGATGCGGAAGAACAAAAAGTTCAGGAGACAAAAGGGAGAAATTTTGGCATTTCTGGCTTCATGCTCTTCTTCTTATTTTTTTTCCCGCAAAACTAGCTCCGTTCCATCATAATTTGCAGATCTAGCCCCCCACAATTACACTCCGCCTCGCCCCGGGCGCAAGAAAGCCACCTACCCTCGGCCCCAGCACGGTGAGGCCACCGCCTCAAGGTCCGGAGGGGTAGGTGACATACCCCATATGGGGGGCGCGGCAAGAAGAGGAGAGAGAAAACAGGAGAGAGGAAAGAAAAGAAAGGGAAAAAATCCAGAAAAATGTTAATTTTTTTTTCAAAATTTCAAAAAAATTACATAAAAATCCTTGGAACATGAATAGATTTAATAAAATAATTTTTAATTTAATTGAAGTTTATTTTATTCATTTAAAATGTTTTTCATTTTCTAGAATTTTACAATTAAGCTTTAATTAATCCAATAAAATAGAAATTGTTTATTTTCTTTTTTTGTACTTATTCACCTTCACATGCGTCATTGCATTTGGATTGCTAAATCAAATTACGAATCGAGCTCATGGTTGAATGTGAAAAGACGATGAGATTTGTAGTTGCGAATTAAAATAGTCTTTATAATAAAGCTCGGAATTACATGGCACACAGGGTTTGGTTACTTGTGTAACAAACAATATCATGCACGATGCAACAAACCAAAGTACTCCTACGATACATGTGCGCCTTTTTGGAATGTAAATAAATTCGACATTTGGGGGACTAGTACGGAATGACCCAACCTACTGCGTGGATCGAAGCCATTTGCCTTTCCTTGCGAGCTCTTTGTTGTACTCCTCACCGGTTGCTGCTGCTGCTGCAGGTGGGCTGTGAGGGTGTGACCAAGGACGGCCAACTAGTTGCTCAGGCTTCTGAATGGATCAAGGGACAACGTCGCGTGCATTGAGACGGTGGATTTCAAGGGGCTCAAGAGACCCTTCTGAGCGTGCAAATCGAGACTAGGTTAAGATGTGGATAGAATCGAAGATGCAGATACAGTTAGGTTTAGGTTTCTCTTTTCTTTTGTGGAAAGATTACACCTTAATTTCTTCCTCTTGTTAATATCCATTTTGCAGTGATATACACTGATATATACGATCATGCATCGGAAAAATAATGCATCATTCCTGCAAATGCGATGCTCCAAGCTGCTCACAATTTGCATGCTGGTTCTGATTTTTCTTGGTTCTTTTAGTATGATCGTATGGGAGATGTCATTTCCCTTTGGTTGTCTGCTGTGCTCAAGAATCTAAAGCTGCAAACACAATTTTTGACTGACGGGAAGGAACTCCAAGTTTCTATTATACAACTGTAGCATGACCGAACACAGGGAGTACGTTCAGTAAGATAGGTGTGAAGCAGTTGTGCATTGCAATAGAAAACTCGCAGCCAACATTACAGAAAGGCAAAGGGAGCAACCTCAGAGAAAATGACGCAAACACAAAATTCTTCCATATTAAAGCGAACGACCGTAAAAGGAAAAACTACATCAAAAAACTTCAAAACGGTCAGTGCTGGGCGATCTCGCACTCAGAGAAAGAAGACATTATGCAAAAGCATTTTCAAGAAATGCTGGCCAGGCCTGCTTCACGTGACACGGACCTCAACTGGGAGGCTCTGCACCCCTTGGCGCTAGATTTGCACAATCTGCAGGATGCTTTCACAGAATTTGAAGTGCGCCTTTCTCTAGACCAATTGCCGAGAGACAAAGCCCCGGGGCCGGAAGGTTTCTCAATAAATTTCTACAAAGCTTGCTGGTCAATCATTAAAGCAGATATCATGACAATTTTCTATAGCTTTTACTCCCTTCGCACGTCGCATTTTCACCTTCTCTGTACAACAAATATTGCGCTGATCTCCCAAAAGGTGGGAGCCGACAAAGTACAAGACTATAGACCTATCGGTCTCATTCATGGGATCGGCAAGTGGATCGCTAAAACGCTAGCGCGGCGGTTGGTGTCATTTCTCAATAGCTTGGTCTCGCGAGCTCAGAGCGGCTTCACAAGACAAGAAACATTCATAACAACTTTCTCTACGTCCGCAACCTGATTACAAGACTTCACCGCTCCAAAACCCCCTCGTTCTTTTTCAAGCTAGACATAGCCAAGGCCTTTGATTCGGTCCGATGTGACTACCTTCTGGATCTGCTGCACAAAAGAGGGTTTCCCCTTAGATGGACAAACTGGGTGGCAGCCCTCTTAAGGTCCGCCTCGTCGAAATTCTTTCTCAATGGCATCCCTGGCAATGCAATTATTCATGGGCGGGGGCTGTGACAAGGAGACCCCCTTTCACCCTTTCTCTTCATCTTGGCCATCGACCCCTTCCAAAGTCTCCTAGAGACGGCTACGAACTTGGGATTCCTCGCCCCCCTGCGCGATCGTCTTGCCACGATCAGAACCTTCATCTACGCGGACGATACGGCTATCTTCATCAATCCTAACCCAAGTGAAATATTCATAACAACTCAGATCATCCTCAACTTCGGGAAGGCCACCGGCCTTCACACCAACTTCCAGAAAAGCATAGTGCTCCCCATCAGCTGTGACCACTTAGACCTTACCTCGGTCCTCCACGACTGCCCGACAATCCGATCAACCTTCCCGATCAAGTATCTGGGACTTCCGCTCACCTACAGAAGGCTCCGCAAAGTGGATTTTCAACCGCCTCTCGACAAGGTGGCGGGAAGGTTAGCAGGTTGGCAGGGGCGTCTCCTATCTCCAGCAGGGAGGGCCACTTTAGTAAAATTGGTTCTCACCTTGATACCAACCTACTTCCTCACAATCTTCAATATCCCTAAAGCGATTCTCCATTCCATAGACAAATTAAGGTGCCATTTCCTCTGGGCTGGTCATGACAATTTATCGGGTGCTAAGTGCAAAATCAACTAGGCAAGAGTGTGTCGTCCAACCCATCTTGGCGGTTTAGGCACCCTTAGTCTACCGCATTTCTCCTCGGCAATCAGACTGCGCTAGCTCTGGCAAGAATGGCAGAACTCAATTAAACCCTGGGTCGGTATGGAAATCCCTTGTCACGACTTGGATCGAAATCTTTTTGCTTCGGCAACAAGGATCTCCCTCGGGGATGGAAAAACGGATAAATTTTGGTTTTCGGCATAGTTATTTGGAGAGGCCCCTAAAGACATAGCCCCCATGATTTTCGCTTCTTCTATTCACAAAAAATAAACTGTGTTCTCGGCCTTACAGAATGGGCGGTGGGTGCAGGACATCAACCTCAGGACAGGATTCTCAGCCCTACACATCGAACAATTCATACGCCTGTGGACCAAAATCAACCAAATCCAACTGATTCAAGACACCCCTGACGAGATTTCTTGGAAACAAAGTCAGAACAGAACCTATTCTTTAAGATCAGCCTACGCTCTACATTTCTTGGGTTCCATAGCGACCAACTTCAAACCTTTAATATGGCAAACCCAAGCCCCTCCAAAAGGAAAATTTTTCGCTTGGTTAGCAATTCAAAACTAACTTTAGACCTCAGACAGGCTCGATGCAAGGGGTTGACCAAACCAACGCTTTTGTCCCCTCTGCAAACACTCCGGAATCAGCCTTGCACCTCTTTGCACAATGTCAATTCTTTGGTCGCATTTGGAAGCTCATGGTGAACTGGACAGGAATTGAAAGCCTACAACCCTCCACCTGGCCCCCTTGCACCAACATTCTAGACTGGTGGTCCAACATGGCAAAGGCGTCAGGTTCCCTTAGGAAGACCAGGATGAAGATCATGATGTTAGTTTCATGGGAGCTTTGGAAGGAGCGAAACGCGAGAATCTTCAACAATATAGCAACAACGCCTCTAGATCTCCTAGCTAAGGTCAAGGAGGAGGGAAGAGCTTGGTTCCTTGCGGGGGCTAAATCTTTGGAGTTTTTTAGTTCTTTGTAATTAAGGCCTTGTTTCTTTAACTTTGGCTCAGTGCAGTTTCGTTCCGCCTCTTCTTTATTAATATAATAGGCAACCCTCCTGCCGGTTCCATTAAAAAAACTCTTAAGCAAGACAAAGGCTAAGAGACGCCACAGCTAGCCCGTCTAAAATTTTCGTGCCATGTTTTCTCCATTGCTGCCATCGATGCAGTTCAGTGCTTTCCTTTATACTAACTAGGAGGGTAGCTTGCGTATTTACACAGCTAGATTTGTTTTGAAGTTTGTATAAATGCTTAAGAATATATTTACGTATCTTGTAGGCTATTTAAATTTTTAAGATATCCTAAACATTGAAAATAACAATAGAAGTTTGAAGGAAAATATAGCCTAAAGAATGTAATTGAAGTATGGGCTTTGATGGAAAAAAAAATCATTGAGCATAATAAGTTGTTGGGGTTCTTAGAAACTAACAACTCTCCATCATACATAGATCATATAGTTGCATGGCCCAATTCTTACTCTATTAGTTACTTTTTTTCAAATCATATGCATGCATATGCATGTACCTCTATTTAATCTCAAACAAATACATTGATGATATGTGTGGCAAATTATATTATTAGTTTACATGGTATTAAACTATATTGATCACACATGCACCGATGCACCATGAATGACCTACCTTGAACTTACCTTCCCTCACACATCGACTGCCGCACCGAACCGCGTGTCTTCTGTCTCTTCTCAGCATCACAACTTTTTTGCTTCAACCTCCAACAGTAAGCCCAAATCTTGATTGATCCCTCTCAGCTACTACCACTTCCAATGCAATACTTTACCATATAGTTATCTTCTACTTCTCCCCAATAATTGCTTAATGCTAACCGTTGCGACATCAACACATATACACATGCAACCGTCGCTGATCCCAGCTGGGGACACGTGTCACGCTCTCTCCGGTGGCACTGAGCCTATTCCCTACGATTGCACTATCTCTACTCCAAGCTTTTTGCTTCTCTGTCTCTGTACGCCCGCGCTTCTATTCGTATAGATGCATACATGTACATACGTATGCATGATGTTATACATGCTCGATGTCGACTTCTCTCTTGTCGTCCGTTCCTCTTCTTAGACGTTGGCCAATTCAACGTTGTGGCATTCTCACTAACCGCGACAATCTCCTATCTTCATTGATGCTGACACGTCTGCTTTAGTCGTTGTCTAACGATATGGAGAATCTTTTCGCTATCGTTGGTGACGACGTGCCCCTCACTAGTGACGACACGCTCCTGGCTACCCAATGGCCCCATATCGTCTATAGCTCGTCTTGAATGCAAAACTTCATATTCTCTCTATCAGGGCTTCCCACCATCAAGCTACTTTGGCCACTAACTTTTTCAACAACACCGACGCTCATCACTTGTCATCGTGGCCCTTGGCTCCTTCAATGCTGTACTTTCTCTTCAATGTCTCCGGTGAGCAACACGATATTGTCCTCGTTGAATGGCTAAGGTGAGCGGCACAACATTGTCCTCACCTCCATCTTTGCCGCCTCGGCTCTTCGCTTCCCTATGGGTCAATGTCTTCTTGCAGGATGGATTGATGCTATTGCACTCTTTCGTGGTCTCCTCCGACACCATTAATGTTATTCTCGTTATAACTTTTATTTTTTATTCAAAATTTTAGTTATTTTTTTATTCCATAGGAATCAACAATAGAAACACGTGAGTTTGAGAGCGAACGTGGTGACTTCTTTTATGTCTTCTCCAAGACAATTTGTGTCATCCTCATTATAACTTTTATTTTTATTCAATATTTCAGTTATTTTTATTGGAGTTTCTATACAGATCAAATTGCTAAATTTAATTAATTTATTTCAAAATTTAGTTAATTAGGGATTTTACTTTGGAATTCGTATGGAAATGAAATTACAACTTTTCTTTTTTTTTATTCCGAATTTCAGTTCTGTTTTCTTGGAATTCGTATCCGAATCCATTTGCTAATTTTTATTCTGAATTATAGTTATTTAGGGATTTTACTTTTGAATTCGTATTGAAATCAAATTGCTAATTTTATTATAATTTAGTCTGAATTCCAGTTATTTTTTTTTGTTGAATTTCATATACAAATATAATTGCCAATTATTACCTAATTTTTGTTCCAAATTATTGTTTTTGAATTGTATCAAAATCAAATTTCTTATTTTATTTTATATTCGTAATTTTATTTTTTGTTGGATTTTATATACAAATATAATTGCTAATTTTTGTTTATTTTTTAATTCTAAATTATAATTATTTAGAGATTTTACTTAGAATTTATATGATAATAAAATTTCTAATTTTATTTTATTTTATTCCGAATTTCAGTTTTATTGTTCTTGACATAGACTTTTTACTTAGGAATTCGTATTAGAATCAAATTGCTGATTTTATTTTATTTTTTATTTCGAATTTTAGTTTTATTGTACTTAGCATGGACCTTTTCGTTTAATCTAGTTATAATCTAGACCTACTACAGTTGGCAGTGTATATCTTTATCTTTTTGCACCGATTAACGTAAAAATTTGTAGCTGTTGAGAAGGAATGCGTGACTTCTTTTGGATCTACTTTAAGAAAAGATAATAGATAATTTCGATGGTGCGAGCCGTGATTCATTCATGTGCGAGAGAACAAACCCAATTTGATTTGGACATGGACCTTTCCATGTGCTGTGTGCTCAGCGCTTACCTGGTTTTGATCCCTGGAACAAACGTTACCCATGTGGACTAAACGATTGGCAAACATTCCTTTTGCTTTAATCCTTTTCGAACTCTTTTTTTTGTCTTGAATTTCCTTTTGCTTTAACCCTTTTATTAGGCCCAAAAACACGAACTTTTTCATGGCAATGCAATCCATGATCTCCACTAGATGCGGAAGAACAAAGAGTTCAGGAGACACAAAAGGGAGATCACGTGCATCATGAATTACTTCGTGATTCATGAGCTGATGGGTGGTCGTGCACCGGCCAGTACGTACGTAGCCAGCGTCACTTTCACCTGACCCCCTAATTTTCAACGTCAAAGTTTTTTGCTAGACAAGTTGCCGTAAAACGTCCGACGCCCATGACTGACCAACTGCCGTTCATCTTGCCGGTCTCTAAGTGCAGCTTGCCAGTTCAACTAACAGGACACCTTTTATTCTAGCATAAATGTACCAGTCTAGACTAGACTAGCCGAGTTCGAGTCATGTACGTGACATCTATACATCATTCAGAATATTAAGTCGTCCCATTCTTGATCGATTACAAGAAGAAGCAGGAGGATAATGAGCCAGAGAAATGCACGTCCGATCTTGCCGGCTGAATCGTCACGGCACCGATCGATCAGACGCAGTCGCCATCCTACCGACGTGTCTTCTAACTTGCAATCTCCGCCGGTTCGTAAGTACGTAGAAGTTAGAACACACTTGCTCATGGAACCAAAAAGAAATCCCGACACTACACTTACTCCAACGGCGAGCAGCATAATTCTTCTATTAATTTCCGTCGTTCAACACCTAACCATCGCGATCGAGACTGAGGTAATCAGACAGCTACATCGTCCTGTATCTATAGAGCGATCGACTCGGACCGGAGACCTGGTTGCATCTCATACTTTTCTATAACCAGCAAATTTTACGGGTCGTCAGAACAGCTGACGTTGATTGACGTTGAAACGCCAGCTATATCTTTCGATTGTTCGGCGTCAGTGGACCCCGAGTAGGCGCTTGTTACTTCGCGCCAGCCTTAAAAAAGCCGGCCGAAAACTGACCGATTTTCGAAAATACCGGTTCCACCGGTACCTAATAGAAGTCCAAACTAGCAAAAAAAATATCGGATTTGCTTGAATTTTATCAAATATAAGAAAAATGCATAATCATATCTAAGCACATGCGTGCGTGTGTCTTGATGGTAACGTCCATAGCCTTGAAGATTGTAGATCATGTGTTCAATCCCTTAAAATTGCACCTTTTTTTTAATCTCTTTTCATTTTAACTTAAAAAAAAATCAAACTTTGATTTCAAAATTTAAGCCGAGATTTTCCGAGGATTGGTACAACGGGTCTATCGGTAACCCTCCGGTAAAAAATAAAAACCGGTATTGAAAACCCTGGTTCGCACTAGCAACAACCTGGTTGAATCAAATTTATAACTAACCTGGAAGTAGCCAACTGGAGGTTTTTGGCGATAATTGGCTCTAAGAATTCATCAAAATGGCATATATGCATTTGCATAATTAAGGGAGAAAGCAAAGACCATAATATGCTGAGTAAAGTAAAGCGTATGACGATATACTACTAAATTAGAAACTAAGCATAATGCCTGTGCGGAATGAAAGGCCCAGGCATGGTGGCTTCAGCGAGAACTGGAATTTAAACAAAGACACGAGGACGGCAGGATGCATAAGGAATGGAACAAATAAAGCTCGAAAAGTCAGAATCGAATTCTAGCTAGATCGAAATTTGAAGTCGAGGAGCTAGAGGCAGAAAAAAAGCTCGTTAGTAGGGATCATTGGCTCGGTTAAAAATTGGCCCAATTACACTGGTTAATTAGTTAAACATTGAAATGTATTGATTTCGAATGAAATTGTATTTCACTCTGGCTCATCTTGTTAGCTCAATTATAAAAATACTTCTAAACTATAAATAAAATAATATTAAATTAAATCATATCAATTATAAAAAAAACTCTGTAAGACGAGTAACTCGATAACCACCGTAGTTCTAGCCTCCCTTCTTGGTCGCTTGCTCTGAGCCTCTGAGTCTGAGTGGGTGCACATGCAAACGGCAAACTCACCCAACTGCTGACTGTACAGCTGTACTGCGGATCCAGCTATTGACTTGTACTACTCCGAGTCAGGGTCAACGCTGCGTCGTCGCCTCGATGTCATCGGGGGTCTTCTCGTTTGAGCCCTTGATTGGTTGGACTCTCCTTTCGATACTGGGTCGTTCGCAGCCCAAAAGTGAAGCCCGCTATGGTGTTGGTATTGGTTTATTGGCACAGAAAATCCAAGTTGCCGCAAACAGAGGCCGGGTAGTATTAGGACTGTCCAAGTCTAAGCTCGCAGTGTTGCCTCTCTTTTGAGCTATCGATCGATCGAACTAGGATTTTGTGTGCTGTGTATATGAGCTGACACAATGAAATGCTCGAAGATGTAATCGGTTATTTATAATGGAGGGGCTAATGGCACTCTCAACAGCTTGATATTAAACCTTGCTACTAAGGGTGTCTTCAATATTTAAAGACGACTTTGTCTCTAACATATGCTACATAATCTTTAGAGATAACATCTCCAATAGATAGTCTCTAGCACACTCTTCAATATTTATATTTTATAATTTTCTTTTGAAGCGGGCCTACATGTCAACTAGAGTAGATTAATGTATCATGTCTTGTTTCACGTGTACGATAGTCTCTTTAGCAAGAGATGGCCTATGCATTCTTTCCTCCCCCTCTCCTCCACATAGGATTTTGTTGACGTTGCATAGCTAAGAGACGGCAATAAATACACTATTAGAGATGCCGTAAAGGAGAGAGAAGGGCTAAAGGAGATTTTAGCAATCAAGCACTCCAATAATTTGTATATTTAGCTTGTTACGAAAATTTATTAGCAAAAGAGAGGGAAAGACTAGGTGGGAGTGAGATGACCGGGGACAACCGTCACGCTGAGCCTATTCCCTACGGCTGCACCATCTCTACTCTGAGCTCTTTGCCCATCTGCTTCTATATGTCCGTGCTTCTATTCATACGGATGCATATATGTATATACACATGTATGATGTTACAAGTGCTCGACGTCCTCTTCTCCCGCATTGATCACCCATCTTCTTCGACTTTGGCCAACTCAACGATGTGACTTCCTCACTAACCACAGTGTTGGCACCGCTTTTATACATATTTAACTCCCCTACAATGTCATTTTCTGCTATATGCATCGCTAATGCTACGTGTTGTGCTACTAATCATCCACAGTCGAGATATACATGCAAAATGTTTTATTATAGGAAAACATGACTTTTCAGGCACTTTCCATGCCAAATCCACCCATTTGAAGAAGTCCGCTCTTGAACCGGCAAATCAACCAGTTCTGAAGATCCATTCCATGAGATTTCAATGATTAATATATTTTCAAATCCTAATTTAAAGGATCTAAAGATGATTCTCTCATTGAGATGATCGAAATGCATATATTATTTTCCCAATTCGGAGTTCGAACGAAAAAGTTATGATGGAAACAATGAGCCTTTGACGGGTCGGTGACACGATGATAGGGAGGATTGCTATGTGCAACCAATTTATGGGGATAAATCATTGGCGGGACTACAATTGATTAGAGAAACTTATTCTCTTCCTTCCGGACGATTCCACACAATTCTTGAAGAAAAGAAATGTGAGAGCTGTCGGACGATTTAGCTTGTGATGCTTAACCTCCCAATTGATCCTAGCATCACAAATTAAATCTCACTGCTCTCGGTGTGATATGTACCTCCTAGGACAATGGTACATATACACCCTCACAAAACAAGACATCAATTCCATACACAATTTATTACAATACCGAGTCTTTATAATTTACAACGCAAAAGACATACAAGTTCAGATTACATCCAAAAGGGCCGACCGGCCAAATAACAAGATAAAGTACTAACATCACAGCGAAAATAACAAGCATAAGATGGCAATAAATAAAAGCCAACCGACTACTCTTACCCACAAGGCAACAGACTGGAAACACCGAGCTAGTCGTCGAAGTCGAAGTCGGTCTCACATTGGCCAACCCCTTGGGGGTCAACCTCATCTGAACAAGTAGACAATCCGGTTAAGTACAAATGTAGTCGCAAATCTTACAAACAACAAAAATAGATAGATGCATTCATGTATGAAAGAGAGGCTACTATACTAAGCAGATTTCAGCATAAAGCAGTTTTCTTTGCAATAGAGTAATAGATTGTAAAGCAATTTGTCAAATCTATTTTTATTTGTTTAAATAACAGCGAGGCAACATTTATAAACATAATTAACATCCTAGAGGTGACTTCCCACTAGCCACCACAAACTTAGCATGAATTACCCATTCGTACCACCCGAATTCAAGTTTTATAAAAAATATTGAGTCTAACTCTTGTTGAGACCTAACCAAGCGTGTCCATAACAAAGGATGTGGCTATTCGAATAGATTAAACCCTGTAAGGGTGTACAACTTTACCCACATGCCAGACCGCTTCTTTGCCAAGCTATATAGCACACTTCCGAAGGTATGTCAGTAGAGCTAAGTCCTACAGACGCTTTCCAATGGTATGCATTAACTAAGAGTCGCACATATGGGGGTTAACCCTCCATGAATTGTCTGTCCTGGGCTCCCACGGAGGACCCATACGTTGTGTCAGATTCATTGGCAAAGACTCGGCAACTACTAAAGCTCCTCAGGCAAGGGAACCTTCCCGGAACCCACCCCGCACATTCCCAACAAAAACAAGACATTTTTTCTCCTACAACTACCACCTGTGACTCAGAGCTAACACCCTCCCAAAGTACTAAGTCAAGACAGTTCCCATATACCCTCATGTGGATGCACACAAAAGTGCTTGGGTCAGTGTCCAAGATGTTCGGTCCTTATTGACATAGGCATACAACCATACACCCGATAACCACACCATCAATCATATGCCCAAGTCCAAATCATTTTGTTTTCAGTTTTAATTTTTTCAATTACAATACATACATGAGTATTATGACCCAAGTAGTTAAAGTGATGATATAATGACCATCGCCAAAGAGATGATCCCCATACTACCGTTCTAAGCATTTATAAGCGACACGACTCGTATACGGTATATAAATGACCAGAGCCCATCCCTCGGGCTCTAAATCACTAGCAGTAATATCAACCTAGGCTCAATGGCAATGTAAACATTTACCTATAACTCATGCATATATTTGGATTAACTACCTCAACCGAGAAATTAAACAACAAAATAGCACATACATACATATAGTTGCAAAACAAGATAATTGTATAAAAACATAGTAGGATCAACATGATCAAGTGGGGGGATTGCTTGTCTTGCTGGAGATCATCGACTTTCTGCTGAGGATCACTCTTGTAGATAATCAAATCGTCGAAACCTATCGAACGATCGAGAAGATCCAATAAGAACGAATAACGTTGAATAAAACCCAAAAAATCAACTTCATCCAAAATGCATGAAATTTACACAGTAGGTAGATTATGATTTTAGATGAATTTAGAAATAAAAATTATTTAATTCGGAGTTTGCACGTGAAAGATATAGCCTAAACAAAAACTGCCAGAAGGAAATTCCAAGAAAATGAGCTTACTGTTGCTTTCGGTTACTGTAGCTCGAACTCAAACTTTTCACAAAAAATTCTAGAAAGGTGGTGAATATGAAATTTACATGGCAGACAGAGCAAACATTTTATGAACAATAAAAATTGAATCACCCCATTTGGAGTTTAAATGAATTTTGTATGATTTTTCAAAGTTATGCCATTAGTGTACAATTAATTTGAATAGCAAGATTTTTAGGGACAATAACAAGTTTTAAACCTATTCCATGCTAAATTACAATAAAAATGCAAACTAAAAAAAGTTTATTTCACTCAATTTGAAGCTAATATGAAATACTTATGCATTTTTGAAGTCAATTCAATTTTCAGTGTAAAGCAATTCATTTCACAGATTAATTTGAACTTCAAAATTTCCTGGGACTATAACAGGTTTCAAACCTATGCCATGTGAAAGTACATTAAAAATGTAAATCAACACAATTGGTTGCACTTAATTTGGAGTTGAAATGAATTAGTTATGCATTTTTGAAGTTTAAACCATTTCCAGTGCAAAAGTAATTTATTTCGAAATTCATAAAAAGCATTAAATACTTTTTGTACTTAGCCTCATCTAGCCACAGTCACTAACCATTGGGACCGCTCAATAGTGTTTCTTTTCTTTTAACTTCCGGAATTAAATCACTACTGACACGTGGGTCCCAATTGTCATAGACACGGTCTATGATCACAATGCATGGACTTAAGTCCATGCACTCGGTTCATCGGTCCACAGACCAGAACTATGCACTTAAGTGGCTTGGGCCCACGTGTCAGTGGCTCGGCACAGAGATTAGTGAGTTAACGCGTCGAGATTTCTGTGCACGGGGCCCGCATGCCATAGAGACAAAGAGGTAATTAAATCGGACATTTAACTCAATGATTAACCTAAATGACACAGATTTGCCTAATGATTGGCTACAATAGTTGTCCTAAGCTGCCACGCAGAGGAGTTTCCGGCCGTGAGCTTCTCTAGCCAATCGCTGGCGACTCCGTCCATGACGGCGCTGGCTAAGGGCAGAAATGTGTTCTTGGTGGCCATGCGAAGCTATAGGTACCGACGGCGAGTGCTCCGGCGAACTACAGCGGCGATGCGTCAAGGAGAGGCGGAGGAGGAACTACGGGCGAAGACGACCACTCGCTACAGCCATCCTCCAGGTGATCTAGCGCGCGCACTGGCACTAGGAGGGGGTCAAGGACCTTACCAGAATGACCCGGAGTCAGATGACTGGAGTTGACATTGTAGCGACCTGACCCAACTCTAGGTCACCCGAGAGGCCCTCCAAGAGCTCCTGGAAAGTCCACCAGGACCTCCCAGGAGATCCCAAAAAGGATCTCTCGGTCAGTCCACCAAGACCTCCCAGGAGGTCCTGCAGGACCACCTGGAAGTCCAGGAGAACAAACCCGAGGAGGTCGTGGAGCCAGGGAGCACCCCGAAGACCTGCCACGGCCAGACCAGGGGAGGTTGTGGAGGTTTGAGGTCATCCCAAGACCACCCGCGACCCACCAGAGGAGGTCGTGGAGGACTGAGACCACCCTGTAACCACACACGCCCGCACTGAGGGTGGTCGTGGAGGACTGGCTTGCTCCAAGGTTCCTCGTGCATACCGAGCTAGTCCCAAGGATCATGGCTAGCTCTTCACAAAGAACAATAGTGATAGCATTGCAACAACACCACTTTTATTAATATCAAGGAAGTTGTTTACAAGAGAGCTTACAATTCAGCAACAAAATATAATGGAAGATAAACACAAGGGCCACCCGATACACCACAGGCAATCGGCTGGAGGGCGCATCCTAGTCGGTCCAGGACCACTAGGTCCACAACAAGCTCAACCCAAGGCTTCCAGACCCTGCTAAAGACAGCAGCAAGCAAGAGTGAGCACAACAACCGTGCTCGCAAGTTACACCCGTTAGATAACAAAAATGACATGCATAAATGGATATCACAAAGGAAGGCTTAATATGGTTGATTTGCATAAAGCCATGTTTATTTCCAATTACCAGTATTAAGTTCCAAAGCATTATACAATAAATAAAATTCATTTAGTAAATCTGTTTTCAGTTGGATATTCATTCATCACAAGTGGTGAAGGATACCCTCCTGTCACAAGGCTCCCCGCCCACAACCCATGGGATAGAAATCCCAAAACAGTTTAATAAACATTTTCAGAAACCAAAACCAATATCTAACTCTGAGTGGCCGCTGCCAGCATGTCTATGACCGTGGACACGGCTATTCGAATAGATTTAACTCTGCAGAGGTTGTACACTTTACCCACATGACAATGATTCCTCTAGTTTGTTTGGCATGCGCGAGTGCCACCTCTCACTGCCGAAGGTAAGAGGTCTAGAGTTCATGACAAGGCCTTTACAATGCATTGTTCCACCACGCCCTTTCCTTGCTAAGGTTTCACTCTCCTATGGATAGCAATCCGTGAAAGCCCCTCTTGCACCAAAGGGGAACGAGAGGTTATAATAGACCATTGGCCATAGAAGACCTCCCACACCTCCAATGGAGCAGCTTATGGTAGAACTTTGCAAATTACTCAGCCAGGTCCCACGCCCCATTCTGGAGACATGTGGTTGCACGATTGTGGCATAGCCCATTATAGGCTTAGCATTGGCGGCTCAAAGACCGGTCCTCAACTGACTTGGGCGACAATCACATACCCCTGGACCTCCACCTTATCCAGGATAGAGTCCGTGCACAAACCTTGCACCAGCCAAGCCAACCATTTCGCCCAAGACCAAATCCGTTTTCCTTTTTCTTTTCTTTGCTTCCCCAGCAATATTTTCATACGTCCATGACACCCCAATGTCATGGCCAAAACATTTAAATCAGTAGTTGGTCATGATGGTAAAGATTTTCCCAAATCAAGTACTTTTGGTCTAAGCAAGTCTAAGCATTTGGTTTTACAATTGTTCCTGGTTCACACTATTGTATCAACCAGATTTTGCCTAATTGTGACAATAAGTTGGGTACAACATCAAAGTCGGCCATATGAAAGAGATAGGCATAACTATGGATTTGAAGACAGGTATTGAAATAGCTTGATAGAAATAAGCATGTAGTATACTTTGAAACAGAACATAAGTAATTTAAGATACTGGGTGCAATATGGTCAAAAGTGTAACTTGCCTCTTGCTTGATAGCTTAAGAATCTATTATCTCTCACAGCTCTGGCTCTCTGGAACGCCAAGATCTACACGGGTACAAAGCAAAGCAAATAAAGATCCAAATGAAATCCGAATGAACTGAGCAAGAAGTAAATAGCAGAGGATGATACTAAAAAGAAAAACCAGAGAAGATTCTTGGGAGGAGGTCCGATGGGTGAAGGGCTCGGCCTCAAGGGGGGGGGTCCGAATCAGAGGAGTTTGGAGAGCTCCTCAAAACCAAAAGAGCTGAGAGCAGAGGCCGAAATGAAGAACAAGGTTGTGGCGTTCCTGGTGCTCTATTTAAAGGAGAGGGAATAGAAGCACCATAAACAGAGGATGTCCAAATTCAGTGTATTGGTACAAAGGCACACTTTGTGTGCCCAGTCTGAAAGAGAATAAAGAAAGTAAGGGATGTGACAAAAAGTAGAAAAGAGGACAAGAGTAGATGGCAGCATTTAATGTGAGTCATCCCACATCAAATGCACTTAAGAGCCAAGGGAAACCAGTCAAAAGGGTGAACAGCTTGGTCAAAAGGGGACGGTCCAAGGAGGAGGTCCTGAAGACAAACAGGAATTCTTTGAGGACAAAAGGTCCTAAAGGCCACAAGGAGGTCTAAGGACATGAGGTGCAAAAGACAGTAGAGGTCTAAACCACAAAGGTCTAAACACAAAAGGGAGGTCCACACCATAAGGGTCCGAACACCATAGGAAGTTGGAACCTAAAGGAGGTCCAAAACTCAGCAGGAGGTCCTGGACATGGGAGGTCCTGACTATTGAGACCTCTGCAAGGGAGGTCTGGACGGTTGGGATCCAGACAAAGGGGAGGTCCTAGAGAACACGAAGAGGTCCTAAAGGACATGGAAAGATCCAACTAAACAAGGAGGAGGTCCCAAAGGACTCAAGGAGGTCCTGAAGGACAAAAGAGGTTCAAAGGATTGAAATGAAATTGCGGTCAAGATTTGGTCTAGGAGGTCCTTAGCGAGTGAGATCAACTCAGGGGAGGTCTCAACAGCTGGAATGAAATCAAAAGAGCTTTAACGATTAAGATCAAGGCAAGGGGAGGTCCAAAGGACACACAAGGGGAGGTCTCATGGACAGGAGGTCCGAAAGACACCCACGAGATGGTCCTGAGGACAGGACCCACAAAAGGTTGGTCCTGACGGTCAGATCTCATAAGGAGGAGGTCTGACGGTCAAGATCAAAAGCCAGGAGAGGTCCTGACGATCAAGAAAATAAGCAAAGGAGATCTGAGCGGCTCGGAGATGATCAAAAGAGGTCGGAACAGTTCAAATCACCTCTGAAAGAGGTCTGGATGGCTTAGATACGATCAAAGAATATCTTAACGGTCTAGACCTGCTCGGAGGAGGTCTGGCCGGTTAGGATGTGGTCAAAGGACATGGAGGTCCAACAGACACAACCAGGAGGAGGTCCTCTGGACAGAAAGTCCAACGACCTACTCACGGGAGGTCCGAAGGTCAAGCTCAAATCGAAAGGTGGAGATCTGATGGCTAGGACCTCACAGGGGAGATCCTAATGGTCACGATCGGCAAAGGGAGGAGGTCCGCGTAGGCAAGGATACGCGGGAGGAATTGGGGCCCTCAGATCTATCAAGGACAAGATCAAAGCCGTTAGATTTGACAAGCATGAGGTCTGGACCCTGGGATCTAACACGGAAGAGGTCGGAACCGCTAGATCCACCAGGGTGAGGTCTGAATCCGCGCGAGAGAGGTCCAGTGAACGTAAGGGAGGTCCTAGAGAACACAAAGATGGTTCAATCAAATGCAAAGAAGGTCTAATTGGACACGAGTGGGTTCAAGTGAATTACTGGGCGTTCCAGTGAGCATGAGGGAGACTCAAGCAAAAGACTTGAGGGGAGGTCTAGCATAAGAGTATACCCAAACAAAGAATGAGGTCTATGATCCAAAAAGAGATACAGACATCAAATAGATCAAGACAAAGAAGAGATCCGCACCATAGGTGAGGTCCAAGTGGTAAGGAGGTTTGGGCATACAAAAGGGTCTAATCATCCGGGAAGTCTAGACTTAGAAAAAGTCTGAACACATGAAGGAGGTCTGAACCAGAGAGATTCAAACCAACAAAGAGATCCAAAGCGGCCCAAACCAAAGGGAAGGTCTGGACACAGAGAGGATCTGATCTGAAGAGAGTACCCAAATAAAAAGGAAAGTGGTTTAAAGCCACAAGGATGATCTAGACCTCAGAGGAGGTCTAGCTACAGAGGAAGCCTAAACCTCAAGGGAGGTCTAAACTATAAAAGAGAGATTAAGAGAGAGGTCCCGACCCAAAGGTGGTCTGGACCAAAGAGGTAGACTAGACAAAAGGTCTCAATAGAGAGAGATTTCCAGGAGAGAGGAAAGACCCAAAAGACAAGGAGGAGATGACCACAAAGAGAGGTCAAACAAGAGGGACGATCTGGACATAAAAGAATGTCTAAGTGGGATAGACGAGAAGAAGTACTAACAAGAGAAGGAAAGATAGCTCCAGAGAGCTAGAGCAATACCAAGAGAATCAAGCTTTTGGTTAGTTGAAGTTTAGTTTAGTCATTTCAACACTTCAAATTCTGAAAACTTCAGGTTAAGCTTGGAATTCGTGATCAAAACCAAATGGTTCTTTTATTTTAAAATTTTCAAAAAGGCTCAAAATCGTATTCTGAGACATGGTGGCGAGGACCACATGCATGATGGAGGTTCCCCGAGGAGAGGCCAGCTTGAGCTACAAGAAGGAAAATGAGTGGTACGAGAAGCTCGCGTGAGGCTCGGAGATGGTGTTGGAGCAAGCAATTGAGAGATGGAGCCTCTTACCGGAGATGGGAAAGAAAGCGATTGTTTTCGGCCGGAGTTGAGAAAATGCAAATTCCGGTAGCTCTCGTGGAGGAAAAGAAGAATCAAGTTAGGGGATAAGTTCCTCGTGCCCTGGAACATAATCTGACGTGGGTAGGGAGAAGCGGGCGACACTGGAACACCGACGGCAACGATGTGGCATTTCGGCCGAAATGAGCTAGAGCTCGGTCTTGTTCTTGGGCTCAACTGAGTGAGTGAGAGGGTGGGAGAAAGGTAAGGGATTGGAGTGTCTCTGGTTGACGAAAAGAAAGGAAGGAAGCTTCGGGGGAGGTTTACATAGGGAGGAGGGTGGAGAGCTCACAAGAGGAGCCGAGGCATGGTGATGGTGCACTCGGTGAATGGAGTGACGCTGAGTGGACGTGAGGCAACGGGAGCAGGTGCGGATGATGTGGAGAGGAGCGACAAAACTGTGGGCGAGGTCAAGAACCGGGGGCGCGGCAGTTGGGCGCTCTCTCGGCTAGCTAACGCAGTGGCGCGGGCCTCGTGGAGAAGAAGAACTGCAACTGAGGTCCACTCGCCAGTGACCCAGGTAAGTGAGCTAGGCCGGTTTGGCTCGGCCGAGTCAGACCGAGTCAACTCGATCGGTTTGACCGAGTTGATTTCAAAAAGGCTGATAGATTTAGGAATTTTTAGATAGAGTCATTTAGCTCCAAATATTATGAAAGTTTTATGGGATGTTACTGACACTATGAAAAACATTGTGTAATTTTTCGAGAGTTTTTCATGAAATGCATTTTCTTCTAGAATTGTTTTAAGCTTCTGATTTTACTGTTTACTTTCAGCTCTCTACTTTGACTGGTCAATTTAAAATAGCAAATAAATCCTAAAAATTATGAATAATTTTCAAGTAAGTTACTAGGATGTTCCAGATCCTAGGAAAATTATTTTCAGAGATAGTTTACAAGATTTTTTTGGTATCTCTTTTAGGGTTATGCTTTCTAGGAATTAGTGCATTAGGTTTTCAAAATGCACTAAACCCTTGAATGAAAATCCAAAAAATTCAAATGACAACAAGATCCATAAAAAAATTTCAGAAGTTCATGTTTTTATATATTTGAAACACAAACCCTTACTTGGGATGTTACAAGAAAGCAAAAGAGATAAGGAGATTTGTCGGGACCGGATTTCTGCATCTGAACCCTTTGTGTATTTCTGCACCAGTCCCATGATCAGTAGCTAGTGCACACAGTATAAACATCATTGATAACAAGTTCGAATCACGAATAACATTAATAAACAACTGAGTACCGGCCTTATAGCCACTTATTACAAAAAGAGGTCAAAAGATCTTGAGTCTTACAGCAGCGGAAACAACAAATGATAAACTCCGAGTGATGGTCCATCAAATTGCTCACTGGCATTCGACTGGGGAGTGCAACCTAGTACTCCAGGTGTCCTTCATCAAAGCCACATGTGAAGTAGTTGTAGTCCTCCTCCGTGTCGTTGAAGGCTTTTGAGATTTAATTATGAGTGTAGCATGTGAGTACATAAAGTACTCCGCGAGTCTTGGGAAATATGCATATGCATAGCTTTATCAATTGGGCTTATAGGGTTCATTTGCACAAAGTAGTATTTTAAGTTTAAACAGTTTTCATAAAGCACATTTGACAAGAAGTAGTTTCAATAAGTAAATTAATTGTATCACTAGTGGAGGTTCTAGCTACCAACCACTAGCATCAAGGATCTAGTCGTCAAGGTTTAAATGATAGGGCTCTAGCTGCCCAACTGGCTCTAACTGCCAGAACCACAATCCAAGAGTTCCAACTACTCCTAAATTCCCAAAATATTTCTTTTAAAACCAAAACTGAAATCTACCATGTGAAAACGCACCTTGCTCGCCCTTGACCGTGAGCACGGCTATTCGAATAGTTTTACACTCTGCAGAGGTTGTACAGCTTGACCCACACGAGATAATCAGCTTATAATGTCGGCCATGACACGCTTCCTTGGGCGTGCAACTAAGCGATTATCACAAGGCCTTTACAATACTTTATCCTAACATTAGCTCGCCCGATGAGCTTAACCCCAAGTCATGGACATCATTTACCATCGACCTGGAGCTCACCGTTGTGGGGGATAACCTGCCCGGACTTGGATGTCTATTACCAACGCCCGGCGCAAGCCCTGATAGACATGTATGCCAATTACCATCGTCCGCACTAACCAGGTAACACCTACCATCTACAGCCTGCCGACGTAATGCTAGAACATAGTAAATTAGTTGGCCAGGTCCGTTCCCATTTTGGACATGTGGTTGTACGGTAGTGCTCGGTTTGGATAGCCACAAGCGTCGGTCCTTAGTATGACTTGGGCAGAACTTAGCACATTCCAAGTTCTCGTGCTCTAGCTGCACCCGCCTGATCTTACCACCTGTCCAAGTCTAAAACAAGTTTTTAGCGTTTTATTTTATTTTTCAAATACTGACATTACCTAATGTCATACATTTCAAAAAGGATTTGCATAAAAGATAATAAGAGTTTTCTCCCAATGGGTGATCTAGACTGATAAGCATGTCTAAGCAATTCTACCGCATTAAACTATTACACAATGTTGTAATCAATATCATGGATCTGCTATGCTAGGGTGACAATGGATTATGATAGCAATATCAAAGGAAGACATTAACAACTTTTAGGTTTAACTAACAACCTACAATTTAAATTCATCATTTTATGTAAATAGCAATGCATAATACTTTTAAAACAGAAAACATGATTTAAAGATCATAGGTACAAAATGATCAAAGGAGACTCACCTTCAGTGATGCTGGAGGTATGAGCTTCCTGTTGATCCAAACTTGCGGTGGCGACATTAGACTCTACACACGCGTAACAGACCAAATAAATAACAGAAAATAAAATAAAATCCAAAAATTACAAAATAAATACTGAAATTAGAGAATAAATTTAGATGAATCTAGGAGAAAAAATCAACAGATTTGGAGTTCGTATGAGAATGAACGAAATTCTAGAAAATAAAATCTCAAAAAATATTCTCATGTGCAAAGCATCAAGCTGAAATAACCAGTAGCAGCACTGTTCATCTTGTAACACCCTGGTCCAAAATCCGCTCAATGCCCAGCCCACCGTGGGGCGGACCCGCGCACACATAGCACCCCACTTACACTTTCGTCCTCGCTTCGTGTAAAAAGGTTAACCCGGAGGTGCTATGTTTGGACCCAACAGGCATTATATACTAGTACAACTCACTTTAGACAAGCAATGTGGGACTAATCCCACCACACAACTCCTCATGGGCCACATGGGCACATCACGAGTAGGCCGAGGTATTACATTCACCTCAAGGGCCGGCGCCTCGGCGAAGACACCGCATCTGTGACAAATGCCCGTAACCACCCCTCGGTACACGTCCGCAGTCCGGTCTTGCAGCACATATGCCATGCCGTGTGTCCACTCCGGGACCACACGCGCCATGTGCCATATGCCCGCGCCCCTGTCCCGCACGCGCCCGTGCAGCGAAGGTTGATGCTCTGATACCATCTGTAACACCCTGGTCCAAAATCCGCTCAATGCCCAAATTTCACCAGTATGGACTCACCCAGACACATAGCACCCCACTTACACTTTCGTCCTCGCTTCGTGTAAAAGGGTTAACCCGGAGGTGCTATGTTTGGACCCAACAGGCATTATATACTAGTACAACTCACTTTAGACAAGCAATGTGGGACTAATCCCACCACACAACTCCTCATGGGCCACATGGGCCGCATACGAGTAGGCCGAGGTATTACACATCTTCTTTCTTCAATACGAATAGAAAGCATAAAAGCTATGCTAAAGCTGAACAAAAGGCAAACAAACAGCAAGCAACCAAACAAGATCAGCTCATGGCGTCGGCAGCAAGATGGCAGAGGGCTGGCCGGTGGTGTGGGTGGCAATGATTTGAAGAATAGCTCACCAAAATGAAGATTATGTGGAATGGATGAAGCTACTGTCAATGAAAAATCAGAAATGAGATGACTCCGATGATTCTAAAACTTGGAGAGAGTGAAAAGGATCGATGAAGAGATAGCATGCCAATATATATAGCTTGAACCGAGAGCCGAATCGTCAGGAAGACAAAGAACTATGGGCAACAGTAATGTCGGTTCAAATTGGAAACATAAGAAATGGCAGTGGTGCACTAATGGGCTGCACAATGAAGGCATGACATTGTGGAAGACGTTAATGCGGCCGTTTCCCTTCAAATGAAATCAAATTTAAAGCTTTGAATGAGAAGAAATGAGAGAAGAGAAGGTGGCAGGCCATTAATGGTGGATGAAGCTTGGCAGTCTACGCAGGCGCAAGGGGAGGGGAGAAGAGGCGTCGCGGGTGGCCTGGGCTGGCGCTAAGGGCAGCGCCGGCGGTGGTGGCCGGCTGGCCGGCGAGGCGGTGGGAAGGTGCGGCCATTGGAAGGCATAGGTGACCGGCTAAAACACATGCACAGGAAAAAGCTACGGGAGGAAGAAAACTGTTGAGAGAGAGAGAGAAAGGTATAAAGGATAAAATAATGGAAGAGTGAATACTATCAGTTGAAACCAAAAGGCTTATTGGCAGCGCATGCATGCATAGATATAGAACCCTCATTGACCTAATCTGGAGTTCTCACGTGTGAGATATGGACCCCGCAAGGCAGGCTGCACAGAGAATTAGAGTCCGCAACAGAGTCAACTTCCAAGGCCAATTTGGCAAGAAATACAACGTTTTCAGAAAACCTCCACAAATAGAAAGTTGAATTCCTCCTTGTTATCTAAATGTAAAAAAACGAATCACCTAGTTTGGAGTTCAGATGATCGATATATGGCCTCCAGAAGGTTCTCTGCACAGAAGGAAGGTACAAACCGACTCAAATACGAAAGAGATTATGAATTCAAACTCTCCAAACTGGTTGTTTCCAACTCTACCACATCCAAGCCACAACCCTCCAACCCTTTTGCCTTTAAATAGGACCCTAGGTGTGCCCTCCAAATCATCCAATCTTCGAGTTCTTCCCTCGCCACTCCGGTGAGGCCAGAGTAATGTTCGTCAATGAAATTATGTCTAGATTTGATATTAGGGATTAGAGATGGATCTAGTTGGTCCCTCTAATTAGGATTGTAATTAGCCTCTCTAATTTGAGGGGCTCTAATTAGGGATGGTTCTAATTAGAGCCTAGGATTTGGAGCGTCTACGCTCGAAGGCTACCAGAGTCTGCAACTTCTATAATCTTCTCGGTTGTAAGCATTCCTTTGCACTTCCTCTATTTTTATGCTTTGTTATGATGGTTATTATATTTTGCATCTATGATCATACTATTGTGTGTCTTCTTGATGTCATGCTTTTTTCCCAGTCGGTCATTAGCTACATCGATTGTTTAGCCCTAGGTTTAGACATGGTGTTTAGATCTTGTGAGCGGAACTATATCATGTTTTGTAGGACTTACTATGCTTAGATTAGCCTTATCACGTGACAAGTGAATCGATGAAAAAGGTGAATATTGGACTATAGGGTGAGAGCCACCTTAGTGTTTGATCAAGCATCTTATTCTTCCATTATTTTAGCATTGCAACCTTAGATCCTTAGTACTTGCTTCCTAAACCTAGTTAGATCTATTCTAGCTTTTAGGCCTATTGCTTTGTGCCTAGCTATCTTTTTACTAAAGTTGGATCACATTTACCATTCATATTCGTTTACCCTGGGTAGTTAGACGAAATTTAGATTGTTGAACCCTAAGCGAAGTTAGTCCGTTCTCTATGGATACGATAACCTTGGAATACTCTGGGTGAAAGGCTACAATTAACCCGTGCACTTGCGGTTACATTTGATTGCACGTAGTTTGCGTCAATAGCTTTTCTGGCGCCGTTGCCGGGGAACGGCAACGTGAACCTAGGGAGATCTTTTTTGATTTTTCATCTAACCCCATTATTAGATATACCATGTTCTTTGCCACTCTTATTCCTAGATAGGAAGAACAAAATATTATGATGCCCACTACTAGTCTCCATCTCGACAACTGAACTCTCACATGCAAGTTAGTACGCGCCAAACACCAAAGCTCTGAGACGTCGGATGATGCGTGCCTGGCGATCGAAGCTGACGAACAAGATGTGGGTCGATAGATGGGGTGATCAACACCATCAATAACAGAAGTTTTGCATGTAAAAGATAGCATGTTCACTGATGCCAAGCACTAAGACGTCGGCTGAAGTGCATCAGGCAATCAAAGCTGACACATATGATGAATGTTGATGGAGTTAATGAGCATCACTATTGTAGGATCTTGACGTACGATACCTCCACCTGACGGACCTGATGTCAGGTAGCTTTTCTGACAAAGGAGTCTAGCTTTCAACTTAAAATTCAACGCTTTCGGGAGGCAACACAATTTTGGTTTTTCTTTTTCGAATGTCCATTTTGTATTTATCTTGTGGGAAACAATAGTTTAGTCCTTGCCTAAACCAACGCCAAGCGGCGGAACCCAGGTAATGCCCGACATCATATTAATGGTCGTCTGCTACGCTAGCACCTACTTTTGCCCGCCGTGAGCCACTTTCCATTACCCAAACCTTAGAACCCATCCTTAGAGCCAACTAATTGTCCGATTCTATGGGTGATTGTCTACCAAACCCTAGACCCACTCAACCATCACCCAAGCCTTCGGTAAAACCCTAGTTAGTCACTTAGGGCCAAACCTAGCCAAACCCATTAGCCTGACCCACCGAGAACCCTTAGGATCAACCTTAGACCATTTCTAATGTGTTGTTTTAGCCGGTTCAAAGAAGGAGAGAGAAGATATTGAATCAATTCAATACATTGGAGGGGTTGATTCCAACAAATTTTTTTTCCTGGAACACTCTACATAGGAGTCGATTCAAAGCATTAAACAACTCATATGAGTCCAGTTATGAAAGAGAGAGAGTGTGTGGTTGAGAGAGGATATTATTTTTTGTGGTTTTTTTAATGTAACGCGGGTCCTAGTTATTAGTAGGAATTGGATCAATACATTGGAGAAAAACAAACTCAGTTCCTTGAATGCTTATGTGGCATCTCTTTGAATCGACGTCAGTTCAATACACTAAAGATGCTCTTAGTTCATCTCCCGTTTGTGTTTTTCTTTTGCAAAAAAGTGATTTAAAAAATTTCTTTTCAAAACACCTCTTTCTTTTGTGGGCAACTTCACAAAAACCCTCTCCACCCAATAAAATCATCATGTGAGTAGCTTTCAAGAACCGCACCTGTGAACCATGAGCATTTAAGCACATCATTTTGAACCACACAATAAAATCGATGCGCGGTTTTTTTATCTCTATTTTGCTTCTTGCTCAGTTAAGGAAGTAATTACTCCTTTGCTTAGTTTTTCAAAGTAAGCATGGTGCTTAAGTTGATTAACGGAACTATAGAGATAAATTGTCTTTACCAGTGGATTTGTTTGATTTTGCTTTGAGCTAACATGTCATCATAGGCTTCGTGAGCTACGATCTACGAATCACTAGGTAGGTATGTTGTTGTACATGTTCATATCCCGGTAATTTGATGATACATATGCATGAGGAGAGATGATCACCAACGTTGGAGGAGGAACAAAAATACAAGAATGATAATAACCAACGTTGGAGGATAAGCAAGAAGACAAGCAGCCGTGCTGCATTTTTATCAATCTTCAGGCAGCATGGTCAGTTTGACACACCCAACGGGATGCATTGTGCGCTTTCCACTCCCATTCGCAATTCGTAGAGGATTTATTATATCGTGCCTGATGGTTTTTGTTTGCTTCTAGTCTCTGTCTTGTGTTTTGTTTGCTTCATGTGTTTAGTGGTGATTTAGCTTACTCAGTTTAGTGCTAACTGTAAATTAGGTTAACTTTATTAAAAAATAAATTTTTTAGATAAAGGAAGATAAAACTCTCCCGGCCTTTGCATCAAAGATGCACACAACCTATTTTCTTAACGAATTGAAGTACCACAATAACCAAAAAGTTTAAAGGTGGCTTGAAGCCTTACAACCAAAAGACGATTGAAAGTTAAACTCAATCATAACAAATCCTGTGACTAGACCGCCACCCATGAATGTTGAAGATTTGCTTCGCAATGAACTCCAACTTGGCGCTTCCGACCGATATGGACTCCTTTTAGGCCGATTTCTACAAATTTGCCTATGCATTCAACCAGTGCCCACTCAATAAGATAACTCGTAAGGGGTAATTGATAATTTTTTTTTGTCAAAAATGACATCATTCCTACATAACCAAATGGACCAACATAAGGCACTAGCTCCCACTAGGAGTTGTGTCTTTAAATTTTTTGGAATGCCAACTAACCAATTCCCAAACATGTTGGCTATACTCGTGGGAGGAGTTAAATTAAATGCACATTGAACAATCCACCATGTAAGTCTTGCAAAGGAGCAGCCAATAAAAAGATGTTGAATTGTTTCCTCTTTATTACAGAAACAACATTGTTTGATTCCCCTCCAATTTCTTTTGAGCAAATTATCTTTAGTTAACATTACCCCCTTTTTGAGATACCATAAGAAAATTTTCACTTTCAATGGAATTTTAATTAACCAAAAAAATCTCTAATGGGGGTTCGATAGTTTCCAATTAGTGCCATATATAAAGATTGTACCGAATGACATCCAGACTTATTCAAATGCCACACAAAAAATCTTTTGGAGAGCTCAATTGTATATCAGCAATTCTCAAAATCAACTCATTCTAAGCATGTAACTTAGGCCCAATAATAGGTCTTCGAAAAGAAATATTTTAAGGAGTTGATCTCAAAATATTAGCCACTGTATCGTCCTTTCTCCTTACCACATTATAAAGGAGTGGGCATTGTCTTTTCAGTGGGGCGTTTCCAAACCAAATATCTTCCCAAAACATAGTTTGCATTCCATTTTTAACATGAAATGAACCAAAGTTTAAAAAATATCTCTAATTTTCATTAATCCCAACCAAAATTGGGAAGTCCTAGGTTTATTAACCACCTATGAAAGACCCTTCTCACCCAAATATTACCTTGTTAGCAAAGTTTGCTATACCCCTTCTTCATTAAGCAACTTAAACAATCATTTCCCAAGTAAACTTTTATTTTTTATGTCTAAGTTTTGAATGCCTAGGCCGCCCAGCTATTTGGGTGTACACACTAAACTCCATTTAGCAAGCCTATATTTTCATTTATGACTATCGCTCTGCCAATAAAACCTAGATCGATAAAAAAATCTAGTCTTTTGAGAACCTCTCTAGGAACCTCAAAAAAAGATAACATAAACATTGATAGACTGTTTAGCACTGAGTTAATAAGTACTAAGTGTCCACCAATAGACAAATGTTTTCTTTCCAGCTGCTAAGTTTCTTTTCGACTCTATCCTTAACCCCTTTCCAATCACAATTCCTTAATTTTCTTAAGTGAATTGGAATACCTAAGTACCTGAAAGGAAATGTACCAACTTCACAACCAAATAACTGAGTATACTACGATTCAACTTCTTTGGCCTTACCAAAACAAAAAAGTTCGCTTTTGTAGAAATTAATCTTTAAACCAGATAATTGTTCAAAGACACAAAGAATAAGTTTAAGATTTTTTGCCTGTTCTAAATCATTGTTTAGAAATAGGATAGTGTCATCAGCATACTATAATATTGATAACCCATCACCAATCAAATGAGAGACTACTCCCATTAAAAGACCTTCTTCTTTAGCTCTTGAAATAAAGATTCCAAGCATGTCCACAACAAGATTAAAAATAATTGGGGACATAGGATCGTCTTGTCTAAGACTCTTCTGGGTTTGAAAAAAACACCCAAGATTATCATTAAGTTTTATATCAACACTCCCTCCCTTGACACAACTTTCCACCCAGGAACACCATTTAGGTGAAAATCCTTTCATCCTCAAGGTTTGAAGCAAAAACGACCATTTAACTTTGTTGTAAGCTTTTTCAAAATTGACCTTGAACACTATCCCATCTAATTTTTCTCTATGTAGCTCATGGATGGTTTCATGAAGAATAACAACACCATCAAGAATAAATCTCCGCTGCATGAATGTCGATTGAGATGATCTAACAACTTTATGTGCTACTCCAATAAGTTTGTTAGTAACCACTTTAGTAAACACTTTAAAACTTACATTTAAAAGACAAATAGGTCTGTACCGTTGAATTTGTTTAACATCCTTTTTTTGGAAAGCAGTGTAATGATCCCAAAATTCAAGCTAAACAGAGGCAAATAACAACTATGAAAATCATGAAACATGGACATCAAGTCATCTTTACTGACTTCCCAAAACACCTGATAGAATTCAGCATGGAAGCCATCTGGCCCATGTGCTTTGTTATGTTCTATTTGAAAGATTGCTTCTTTCACCTCCTTCTCAGAAAACGGCTCTGTAAGGAAATTGTTTTCAGTGTTCGAAACTTGAGGTATATCATGCCTAAACTCGTCAATCATGGATAAATGATTAACCTCGGCTGGTTGAAACAAACCTTTATAATAATTAGTGATATACTATTTTAAATGTACATAACCCCGAATTATCCCCTCCTCTTGTTCGAGCTGAAAAATACTTTGTCTTCGATGCTTGCCATTCGCAATCGAGTGATAAAAATGAGTATTTCTATCACAATCCAAAAGAAATTTTGCTTTGGACCTTTGGTACCATTTTATTTCCTCTTCTCTTAAAAGTTTTGCCAATCTCTCATGAGCACATTTTTTTAAGAGTAAGATCTTCATCAGACAAACTCAAATTTTTAGCTTTTTTTAATCTAGTTTATCAATTATCAAGTTGAGTTCTATCTTTTTCTTTTTATAAGTCCTACTAATATTTTTAGCCCATCCGCGAAGATATTGTCTAAGAAATCTAACCTTACATTGCCAAATATGTAAGGCAGAACGACCTCTAATTTTGTTTTTCCACACCACAGTCACCATCTCCCTAAACCCCTCCCGACACAACCAGTCTAATTCAAATTTAAATAAAGGTTGATTCCCTTTAAAAGAGGCCTCTCTCGTATTTAAAAGCAACGACGTGTGATCAGACAAAGACCTTTCAAGTGCATTAACTGCGACCAAGGAAAATTTATTTTCCCAGACCGTACTCATTAAAACTCTGGCCAGCTTTTCAAAGGTTGGATTAGTTAATGAATTGACCCATGTAAATTGTCTACCAGATAAATAAATTTCTCTTGGATCCAAAGTATTAATCACAACATTAAACAAGAAAGGCCATCGATACTCAAAATTGTCATTATTTTTTCCACCCGAATGCCTGATAATATTAAAATCACCCCCAATTAAAATAAGAAGTGGTTCTTTCCTACAAGCATGAACAAGTTCAGTAAGGAACTTCTCTTTGAACTGAGGTTGAGCTGCACCGTAAACAGCCATAATAACCCATTGGAAATCATCGTCTCTATTTTTTAAGTGAAACTTTACATAAAAATCACCTGCATCAATAGAACCAATATCGTAAATCCGTGGGTCCACCCCTAAAAGGATACCCCCTGACTGTCCTTGTGGCAGAGAGAGATGTCACAAAAAATCTCGTCCACCACAAAGATGTTTAAGACTAGACACTGAAAAATCTTTTTTACCGGTTTCAAGAATGGCCACAAAATCTAAATGTTGTTCCTTAACCACTTCAGAAATGAACCGATGTTTAGCCAACTCACCTAGACCTCTGCTATTCTAAAAAAGACCTTTCATTTTAACTTTAATTTGATTGGCCTAAACTGAGAACTCTTTCCATTCTTCTTCTCGGAATTGGATGGCCTCTTTTTATTTGTTACCAATGTAAAGTTAGAGTGGTCATCCTCTAACAAATCATTATCTAAATCACTACACAAATGATTAAGGACTGAGATGTCATTGTAATCATGATTCTCATCCTCCAACTTTTCAACATCTACAATTTATTTTTTTGTTAATATGTCGAATTCAAGATTCTTAATACTATTAATAGTACTAGCAATCTAGGCACTGTCATGTCCTAAAGAAATTCCAATGCTAGCAAAATTTTCAATAACTTGCTCATTAGAAAAAGACAAGAAGGAAAATTTATTACCAGACTTACTTGGATCAAGTTCGAGATTACGAACTTTAGCACGCCGCATAGCCTTTTGGACCGAGTCTTCATCACCAAACTGCTGCTTCTTGATGCACTCACTCTGCCTATGCTCCATCGGATCCTCCTCATGGGCCAGTGTCGGTCGGAAACCCCCTTTTGATTTTGAGCAATGTAAAGCCACCTTGTTGTGCACTGTAGCGTCTACGGCCACCTTGTTGTGCACTATTACTGTCGACGATCGAATCGCCGATCTTATGAAATAAAAGAGGAAAATGACGCGATAATTCCTGGGAGGGAATGGGGCCACTCTTTATTGATATGAACTGGATTTACAAGGGGGTGCTCACGACCCGACTAGGGACTAATCCTAATTACACTAGAAGTGAAGATTACTGTCTTGCTTGTCTCAGATTATCTATTGATCTGTGGATCTTGTGTTGATGTTCCGATTCGCCCTTAAATAACTTCCAAAGGGGTGGTAGTTACTCCTGGAGAAGGCGTCCCTAGTGAAGCGTTGCGACTGGTCGGGGCTAAGTGTTAGTTAACAACGTGTCAACTGTTTGACAGTTAGTGCCTGAGAGACACTAAACCGTATGGTAGTTGTTTGTCAGTGTCTTTAGGATCGTGTAACCGCGTGGTATGAAGTATACAACACATGCCATATTCATCGCACGGTAGGAATATATTCGGGATCAGTTATAAACACCAGTTCATAGCGTTTCCGAGCAGTTACCTGGTCGGAGGCTAGGTATAGGACCTTGTCCGACAAGGGTACCCTTATGTAACCTCTGAAATCTTTACGACCAGTGAGGTCACTAGCCTTAGGGGTTATGACCATGAAGACGTATGGTCTTTTATTATGTATTAAAATAATACATAGAGGTTTTAATCCTCGTCAGCTAGTCCCCGAACTTTAAATAAACAGGTCGTGTGAACACTTTTCTTCCGATGAAGTCGTATCGGGCAGACCCCATTTAATGTCATGATATACGAAGTGGTCTATATTTACTTTAAAGTTGAGAACTTGCCTTGGGAACCTAAGAGTTTTTCTGTCCGTTGGACAAAAAGAGGTTTTTGTCTATTGGACTTTTAGATAACTCCCCATTGCAATTAAAGACCTGAAGCTATAAAATCCCCATTGCTGGGTTTTAGAAATCTTACGCTTTCAGATCTTCTTTCAATCCCCTTTCAGTTCCTTGCCAAGAAAATCTTTTCGACCTCTTTTTTGTCTTTTCGACCTCAAATTTTCCTCCGAACACTGCTCATCCCTTCAAGTGATTTCACCATGTCGGATCAAATCATAAAATGGATGGCTTCGGATCTGAATGAGAAGAAGCTTGAAGCGTTGGAGAAGATGGGAATGCTTCCAGATAGGAATCTGATTGGATGGAGGTCAGCGGTCGGGGAGCACTTTTCGAGCCGCGAAGATAGGAAAATTCCAGTCTTTCTCGCCCACATCGAGTGTGGATTGAGGGTATCAGTACACAAATTCCTCCCCCGTGTTTTGGAATACTACGGGGTGGAGTTGGTGAATTTGGCTCCCAATTCCACCGCTAATATTAGCATTTCTGTTTATCTATGTGAGGCGTACCTGGGAGTGCGTCCAAACATGAAGCTCTTCAGGTACTTTTATCGAATGGCGATGTCGGGGAGATCCACGGGGGCTCCTGGAGAATGCACACCGCGCCTTCATGACGAGAAGGCCGATGAGTACATCGAAATGTACTCGAAGTCCTCGTGGTCTTCATGGAAAAAGAATTGGTTTTACATGAAGGTTACAAGGGACGACGGCCTCTGCTTCGCCGGAATCAGGGCGAACGAGAATCCCAAGTAGACGAAAACCGTGGAGAAGGCAGGGGTGATCGGAAGATGGGTGGATGCCATCCATGACCTTAGGGTCAAAGGATTGACTTCCTGGCATGTGGTGAGAGATTTCACCAAATGCTAGATTAGTCCTCTAAGGCTCCGAGCTCATTCCCTGCTCTGGTCCATTGGTCGTGATGAAGCTATTACGGACTCACGAGGAGGTAAGTCTTTGAAAGAAGCTCCAACTAGTATGGTTTTTTATTTGATTATCGTAAAACCTTTAAAACCTGCTCTGTCTCTTTCTTCTTCTCTTTTTTTTAAACAACCCTTTCTCCTGACGAGATCAGAGAGCGGATCAGGATGATCTACGCCGGGGAGCCTGGTGAGAAGGCCACATTCCCCGACATCCTGGCAATAGTCTCTGTTGAAGAAAGACTGGCAAGACTTAAGGTAGATAATCAATTCTCTCCAATCATGTATACATGTTCTCCGATCAGTTTATTGATTTTGCTCTATTTTTGTAGGCGGTTGGTTTGCGAGTCATACAATCAGGTGAGGATCAACATCCCACCATGGTTCTGACCGATTCGTGCCCAGATGCACTGGAAGAAGATGAATCTCCCGAGGTAATAGAGCATAAAAGAAAAATATATATACTTTAGATAGAAGATTTCATCACCTAACCAAACTCGTTGTTTGATTTAGGTGGAAAGACTGAAGGCCCGCAGAGCATAACTGCGGAGGTCGTAGACTCCAGATTGGTCGTTCACGACCTGACAGTTGTTACTGAAACAACTGATCTGGAGGTTGATGAAACCACTCTCTCCGACCCGATGGTCAGGAATGCTATCCTCGACCAGTTTGTCGACGATATTGCCTTTGATATCCTGTCGAAGGATGTGAAGGGCTTAACCAACCCTGCTGGTTCAGAACCGGTGAATTTGGTTGAGAAGAAAAGGAAGGCTAGCGGTACAGAGTTTACTCTACCGCGCTTCAAAGTCAAAAGTAAAAAATCAACTAGGTATGTACAAATGAAAAAGTCGTATGAGTGTATACCTTTAATAGTTGTTGATTACTCGGAGTTTTGAACTTCCCTTCTTCGTCTTGTATAGGTCTTCTGGCGTTCCGATCGATTCCGACCAGAATCTTCCTGAGGACCCGGTACCCGTGGAAGTCTTTGACTAGAGCACTTCCCAGGACAAAGTCCCTGAGGGAACAGTGGTCGAAGAAGCCCCTGAGCAGGCGTCAAGGCCAACGGTCGAGTTGGATCCATTGGTGGTTCTAACTCCTTCTACGGAGGTAGATGCCACTAAAGGCCCTCAGCAGGTTTCGACCAATGTTGGTAATCCCTCTCAACCTGACAAGTTCCCTTTTCATCCTTGATTTATCAATGATAAGGAGCTTGACGAGGCATGGGGAAAAATATTGGATCATCAAATCAAGACAAGTCCTGATTTGATATTTGCCGGTTATAATGACTTGGCAATCCGGGTAAGCATCTATGACCAGTTTCATTGTCATTCTTAAAAGTTTACAGGAAATTTAAAGAGAAAATGCTATTTGTGTAGCATATGGTCGAGAACTTTGCTGTGGTCGGAGGGCTGACCCAGCGAATTAAGGACTTGGAGCAAAAACACTCCGAACTGGAAAGTAAGAACTTTCCATTTAACCCTTTTCCTTCTTCAATACTTTGTCATTCTTTAATTATTCTCTCTTATCGTGTTTGATAGATTTGGAGAAAATAAAAGAAAAAGTCGTGGCTAATAAAGCCAGAATAACTCTGCTTGAGGAAGAAAATCAGGCTAAGAATCGGTCGATTGCAGAGGCATCGACCAGAAATGAGACATTAAACAAGAAAATTGAAGGTAATAGGTCGTAGACTTGACTTATTATCTTCCTCTGATCATGTTGTGCTTACTACTTGTTTTACTCGTGTAGAGCAAACGCAAGCGCTGAATAGAGCCGAGAAGGCTCTAGAATTTGAGCAGGAAAAGGAGGCAGCAAATTCTTGACGAGAAGATTCATGCTTTAAACAAGATGATCTTTGATATGGGATCAGGATCAAGTATGCTTGACTTAAGAGATCCAATAGAGAAAATGAACTACTTGGGCCAACTTCTAGAAGATCTCAGTGGTCTGCTCAAGTCTACTCGAGAGAATTATGCCCAGACTATGAAAGAAGGCGCTGCCAATGGAGTTAGTTTTGCGTTGGTGAAACTGAAGGCTTCCGACTCCTCGATTGATCTCCAAGCCGTTGAAGATGACTTCAGCTGCCAGCCTGATGAGGCGACTAAGTTTATGAAAGAACTAAAGTCGCTTGGAGACAAAGTTGTAGAGGAGATGGAGGTCGGATCTCCATCAAACAGTGATTAGTCTGGAGTCATTCTAGAGTAGGACATTGTAAAATAAGAATTATGAAATGTATAAAACTTACCTTTTTTTGACATCAGCAAGTCTTTTATTTATCCTTTTGACTTTTTAAAGAACTCTGATATGCCCTAGCCCCCGACTGATTTATAGTAGAAGAACGTTACTATAAAAGCAGTTAGCCAAGAAAAAAGAGAACTTAAAGTCTCAACCATTCATTTTGTGTTGAAGGTATATATTGATTATATGACAAAACTGATCATAATAATACTAGAAAATCAATTTGGACGGAACCAGTGTAAGATTTCGACTAGTTGTAGATCTGTTTTAGATCACTAGTAACATCAAACAAAGCAGTATATGGTCGGAAAAGAAGACTTGCTTTGATGAAAAAAAGAAAAAAAAATGCAAGAATGGATGCAACAAATGATAAGTGAATTTGTTTATATCTATTATCCAAAAACTGGTCAGAAGAAATGCTAAGACCTGAAGATATAAAACATATTTCGTGAAACGTGCTCAAGCTCTTAATTCGACTGGTAGCGAGGATCGTAAGAAAAGAACTGTCGCTAGGAAGTTCCTTCTAGTGGGCAGGACCACGTACGAAAAAGGAGAGACTTCGACTAGGAGGCTTTCCGTGTCCCGACCAGTAGCCAGACAAGAGTAGAGCAGAATCTTGAAATGATGAAATATACTCTTTAGAATCTTAAGCATATCAATCACTATATAAAGTTATTTGTATTATGCTCTGATTACTCATATATTTCTTTAAGAAAAGAGTGTGGTCGCGTGTGGGAACCATTCAGGGAATGCTCACGACTAGGACCCATACAGCGTATGACTTAGAAGTCGTTGCCATAGAGTAATAGAGATCCTTGGAAAGGATGTCAGAGAGAAGATTGTCTCCTCCTACCAGATTTAAATAACAATAACAAACGACCAGAATATAGGTATATATATAAGCAAGATTACTCATCTTAATAAATAAAGGAATAACTAATCTTTATTAAAATGAAAGAATGGAAAGAATGTAAAATAATTAAACATAGAACTTACGCAATTGATCAATGTTCCAAGAATTTGACAAAATTTGCCCATCAGACATAGCTAGTCGTACGGAACCTGGTCGGGTGACTTTGACTACAGTGTAAGGACCTTCCCACTTGGGAGAAAGTTTGTTGCGATTTGCTTGGTTCTAAATTTTTCTGAGAACCAGATCACCTACAGTGAGGCTGCGAGGTTGCACCTTACGACTATGGTACCTTCGCATGACTTGTTGGTAGGCTGCTGATTGTACTAGGGCTTAGTTTTGTCATTCTTCAAGGAAATTGACGTTGTCGAGTCGTCGTTCATTCTGATCGTTTTCATTGAAACAATCAGTTCGAACAGAGCTAAGTTTTAGCTCTGGAGGAAGCATGGCTTCAGCACCATAAACCAAGAAGAATGGCGTTTCGCCGGTTGCACGACTGGTCGTGGTTCGCACGGCCCATAATACAAACAGGAGTTCTTGAACCCAAGCTCCTGACTGTTTGATTAACTGGTCGAATACTCGGTGTTTGATCCCCTGCATGATGATAGCATTGACTCGCTCAACTGCTCCATTGCTCTGCGGATGAGCAACCGAAGCAAAATGAACCTTGATACCAAGTTCGTCGCAGAATTCCTAGAATTGACCACTTGAGAATTGGGCACCGTTGTCTGTGATTATACGAGTGGGTACACCAAATCGTGTCATCACATTTTTTGTGAGAAATCTCTTAGCGGCCTCAGTTGTAGTTTTAACAATAGGCTCAGCTTCGATCCATTTTGTAAACGTGTCAATCATGATAAAAAGGAATTCGAAGCCCCTAGGTGCTTTTGGGAAAGGTCCCAGAATGTTCAGCCCCCAGGTTGCAAAAGGCCAAGAAAGAGGAATTGTTTGCAAAGCTTGTGCTGGCTGATGTACTTGTCGGCTATAAAACTGACATTGTACACACTTCGTCACGAGCTCTTTTGCATCATGAAGGGCGGTTGGCCAATAGTATCCTTGCCTGAAGGTTTTACCGACCAGTGTTCTGTAGGAATGATGTGCTCCACATACTCCTTCATGGATTTCGGTTAGCAATTTAATGCCATCCGTTTGAGATATGCATCTCATCAACACTCCGTTAGATCCTCGTTTATACAAGGTACATTCGATTAGAGTGTATGATTTGGCTTTTCGTGCTAGACGATCAGCCTCTACATCATCTTCTGGAATTATGTCATGCTGAAGATAATTGTAGATCGATGTCATCCAATCTCTACCTTGATCGTGACAGCGCCAACCGTCAACGACCTGTGGAGCATCTATGTTCTCTCGATCAGTTTGTATGACCTGCAAAGAATCATGTATGTTCTCGGAAGGCTCGACTACCGAGGGTGAATCGAGTTGCTCGAGAAAAACTCCGGGCGGGACTGTCGATCTCGTGGAGGCCATTCGTGCCAACTGGTCTGCCAGAAAGTTTTTTTTTCTAGGAATATGTTGGATCTGGAAACCGAAGAAGTGCTTTTCGAGTTTTCGTACTTCCGCCAAATCAGATGACATCTTGGTACTCGAGCATTGATACTCTTTCCCTACTTAATTCGCTACTAGTTGAGAATCGTCTTTTACTAGTAATCTGCGAATCCCAAGCGTACGAGCTACTCGGAGTCCTGCCAGTAAACCTTCATATTCTGCCACATTGTTTGTGGTAGGAAAATTTAACTGGATGGCGTACCTGATGTGTTCGCTAGTAGGGGATATCAAGACAACTCCAGCCGCCGAGCCTTTTAGCATCAAGGAACCGTCAAAGTACATTGTTCACTCATCGTGGTTTTCGTACTCGGGCCCTTGGGTAGGTTCAGGGTTAGTCCATTCGGCAATGAATTATGCTATTACCTGAGACTTGATTGCTGTTCGTGAGATGAAATGGAGGTCAAATGCCCCTAGCTCAACCGCCCATTTTGCTATTCGTCCTGATGATTCCTTGTTTCAAGGACGACCAAGGATACCCGTTGGTAATGCGACCACTTTGTGGGCTCGAAAGTAGTGCCTTAGCTTCCTTGAAGACATAAGAAGACCATAGAGCAACTTTTGTACTGTGGGTATCTTTCCTTTGGTCTATGTAAGACTTCGCCACGTAATAAACCGGTCGTTGGATGTTATCCTTTCTCCACCAAGACACCGTTAATCGCTCTGTGGTGTTGCTGCCACGTAAATTAGAAATGTTTCTTTCGATCTTGGAGAGACTAAGACCGGGGTACTAGTAAGGTACTTTTTAAGATCCTCAAAGGCATCGTTTGCCCCCTTAGTGCACTCGAAATTTCCGTATTTTCGAAGAAGCTTAAAGAAAGATAATCCTTTTTCCCCTAACCTTGCTATGAAACGACTTAGCGCTGCCATACAGCCGGTTAGTTTCTGGACCTCCTTCTTCGTGGTCGGAGGGCGCATCTGATCGATGGCCGATATCTTTACTGGATTTGCTTCGATACCTCTAGCCGAGACTAGGAAACCGAACAGTTTTCCAGCAGAAACTCCGAACACACACTTTTCTGGATTCAACTTGAGGTTATGTCTTCTCAAGTCATTGAAAGTTTCTTGTAAGTCAGGAATGTGATCGCCAACGTTGGTGCTCTTTACGACTAGATCATCAACGTAGGCTTCTAGATTCCGACCTATTTGTGGATTAAAGGTTTTTTGCATCAACCTTTGAAAAGTTGCACCAGCATTTTTGAGACCAAATGGCATCTTAACATAGCAGTAAGTGTCATATGGGGTGATGAAGGAGGTTTTTTCTACATCTTCTTTACACATATTAATCTGGTGGTACCCTAAATACGCATCTAAAAAACTTAGTAACTCACACCTAGAAGTAGAGTCTACAAGTTGGTCAATGCGTGGAAGGGAAAAATCATCCTTCGGACAAGTTTTATTAAGATCTGTAAAGTCGATACACCTTCGCCATTTCCCATTAATCTTTCTAACCATTACAGGATTGGCGAGCCACTGAGGGTGGTCGACTTCACGAATAAACCCAGCGTTGAGGAGCTTGTCAATCTCCGACTGGATTGCTTCCTTCCGATCAAAGTCTGAAACACCGCAGCCTTCTTCTGATCGGTTTTTGTCGCCGAGAGCTAGCCTATGCTCGATCACCTCCCGGGGGACTTCGGGCACATCGAACGCTTGCCAGGCAAACACGTCCTGATTTGCTCGGAGGAAGGAGACGAGCGACTCTTCCTATTTGGGGTCGAGTCTTGCCCCGACCAGAATCTTGTGGGTAGATGAGTTAGTGTTTCCTGACCCAGGTGGCGACTTGGCGCTGTCCGGAGAAGCGCCTTTGTCGAGCGGTACTTCCTTTGTCTGGTCAGAAGGCTTGGGTGTCATCTTCGGCCTCGACTGCTTGACCTGCATGGTAGATGGATTAGCCTCTCTGGTCGAAAGTTCATCGACCAGTTCAAAGGATTTCCGATCACACACGTAAGCCATTTTCTGATCTCCTCGAATTGTGATGACTCCCTTTGGCCCCGGCATTTTCAAACTTTGATAACCGTAGTGCGTGGCTATCAAGAACTTTGCTAAGGCCGGTCGACCAAGGATTCCATTGTATGCTGATTCAAAGTTTACCACATCAAACGGAATCTTTTCTGTTCGGAAGTTATCAGGCCTTCCAAATGTAACCGGTAGGGAAACTTGTCCTACCGGTTTAGCGGTGGAGCCAGGAACTATGCCATGAAAGGCATATTTCACTGGTTTCACCTTCGACCTGGGAACTTGCATTTCTTCTAAAGCTCCCGTAAATAATATATTCAAATAGCTATCTCCATTTATCATGATTTGATTAACCCTACAATTATTAATAGTTGGTTCAACAACAATAGGGAACCTACCTGGTCGAGAGTCGAAGGGATGGGGCAGTCTTCTTTGCTGAAGGAGATTGCCATGTCCGACCACTTTGATGGTTTGATGATGGTCGGAGATTCGACGAGGTTGACCTCCCGCTCCATGGCCTTCAGATGACGCTTCGACTCGTATGAAGAAGACCCACTGAAGATCATGTTGACCGTGTGTTGAGGATCCAGGTACTCCATCTCTTCGTCGCCATCCTTGTCCTTTTTGGAACTCGTTTCTCCGAGCTCCTGTATCGCGGGGAATGGTCCTTTACCTGCATAATAATCCTCTAGTTTCTTTTGCCAAACTCGACAGGTGCGCAAATCATGCCCTGTCTGCTGGTGAAGTGGACACCACTTCTTGTTTTTTCGGAATCCTTCGGTCGGAGCTTTTGTTTTGCCTCGACCAGTATAATCCTTCTTACCTTTCGTGATCTTTTCAGGAATCGTTAGGACTTCCTTATCGTCGGGTCTGCGGTTCTTTTTCTTCTTAAGAGACTTCTTATTCTTTTTCTCTGGTTTGTCTAGGCCAGGCTGGGGAATCTTATCTTTTCGATCAATGGCTTCACACCACTTAATTGCTTCGCTAGCGGTGGCGTATTTGTCGGCCATGTCGAACAATTTGACGGTTGTTCGTGGAGGGTTCATTGCTATGTCCTCCGTAAAAAGCCAATTCCTCAGACCTGTTTTAAAAGCCTGGATAACAGATGATTCTGCGACCTCCGGTATGGAGTTACAAACCTGGCTGAATCTCTTGATGTATTGACGTAGCGTCTCATCAGAGCCCTGCCGAATTCGGTGGCGATCATCCTCCTTCCCAGGGCAATCGTACGTACCCTGGAAGTTTGCAATTAGAAGGTCGCAGAGTTGCTCCCAAGTATAGATTGATCTGACCAGCAGGTTTAATAACCATGATCGGGCAGACCCTTCGAGCACGGTGGGCAGATAGTTAGCCTTTACATTCTCATCGCCACCAGCAGCTCTGATGGCGGTGGTATATATTTGGAGAAATTTCAATAGGTTTTGAGTCCCATTGAACTTGTCCAAGTTGGCCGGTCGGAACCGGTTAGGCAAACGCATAGCTTGGAGCCCTGCAGAGAAGGCTCGACAACCTGTGATCGATTCATTGCGCCTTCTTTGGAAAGGTGCTGGATTGTAATCAGTCGGAGACCAGTTCCTAAGGTTGGAACGCTGGAGCTCTAGTGTGCCGATCCGGTTGTAGACATTGATATGATGCCTTCGACTGCCTGCTTGATTTAGACGATGTCGGAGATCGTCAGGTCCAAGCAGTTGTTCTTCCCAACATGGTGAGGGAGTGACTACTTGGAATAGCCTTCCCCCCTCATGACTCCTTGGTCGAAATCGCCGAGGAGGTCTTGGCACCGATTGTTCCCTAACAAGACCATGCTATCCTCTACTGAGGGAGGAACGTTGGGATGAAGTCATGGTTTGACTCCCTGAAGCCCTTTGTTCCCGGTACAGTTCCGTGCGTTGCATAGTCTGTTGGAGAATTTCCGATACTTGGCCTACAAGCTGTACAAAGCCTGGAGTTTCTGCTAAAGCAGGGTCAGAATTATTCAACATATCTTGAACACGTCGCAAGTTTTGTATAGTTATCGAAGGTCTCGGGGGGTTCATACTGGTCGTAGGTGTACGCAGGTCTGAACCTTCCCTCGATCTCCGGATTTGTTCTGTCCTATCAGCTACTCTTAGTGGGGCAATGCTAGGCGAGTTAACTGATGGGCGTCAATCAGCTCGGTTGCCTCCGGAAGTTGGTGCCTGATGGCCCGGATCATCTCTAACAACACGTGATGGCATGGCAGAGTGCGTAGGACCGTGCAAGGCATCTTGATTTGCATCTCTGATCACATTGACCTCGTGCCTCCAGCATTGATCTTTCGATGAGCTTCCATCATAACTAATGGAGAGCGTTTCAGTGCTTCTGCTAGAAGCTTCCACGATGGAGAGTAGTCGGTGATGAGCACCTCCTGAGGTCTTCTTGGCGGGCTCAGCCTAATCCGACGAACCGTCGATCGTATGCTGAGGTCGCATCATCCCCACTTGGCCCACAACCAGTGGATGTTTCATCAACACCGTTACCAGGTGTCGGTTCGCTTCTGGAATTGTCAGAAGCTGTAGGTGAGTGTCTTTCAGCCATGATCTCATCGAGAGTATAGAGATTCTCGGATTGCGGTGCTGAAATTTCGTCACCTGTTTTGCCGGTCGGAAAGACCGGGCTTGGAGAGGTCCTCTGACATTCCAAACTGGTCGAAATGACTGGTTCCTCTGGGAGCGCCACTTGTGGTGGTGGCGCATCCTCGTCCATCCGATCGATTTCGCTAACGTCGGCAACGTGCAAACCAGCAGAGGAGGAGGAGGATGACATGCCATTCTCTTGCATGGCACGGATACATCCTTCCATGTCGAGGTCGGCGTCATCCGCTAGGTCAAACCAATTCTCCTCATTCCAAACCCCGGGCATTGTCGCATCAGCGATTACGGGGAATGAGCGAGGATTTGATGAGCGAAGAGTTTTTTTAGGAAACTTGCGTCTTCTTCCCCACAGACGACGCCAGCTGTCGACGATCAAATCGTCGATCTTATGAAATAAAAGAGAAAAATGACGCGATAATTCCTTGGAGGGAATGGGGCCACTCTTTATTGATAGGAACTGGATTTACAAAGGGGTGCTCACGACCCGACTAGGGACTAATCCTAATTACACTGGAAGTGAAGATTACTATCTTGCTTGTCTCAGATTGTCTCTTGATCTGTGGATCTTGTGTTGATGTTCCGATCTGCACGTTGGTCTTCTGTGCTTCGCCCTTAAATAACTTCCGAAGGGGTGGCAGTTACTCCTGGAGAAGGCGTCCCTAGTGAAGTGTTGCGACTGGTCGGGGCTAAGTGTTAGTTAACAACATGTTAACTGTTCGACAGTTAGTGCCTGAGAGACACTAAACCGTATGGTAGTTGTTTGTCAGTGTCTTTAGGATCGTGTAACCGCATGGTATGAAGTATACAACACATGCCATATTCATCGCACGGTAGGAATATATTCGGGATCAGTTATAAACACCAATTCATAGCGTTTCCGAGCAGTTACCTAGTCAGAGGCTAGGTACAGGACCTTGTCTGACCAGGGCACCCTTATGTAACCTCTGGAATCTTTATGACCAGTGAGGTCGTTAGCCTTAGGGGTTATGACCATGAAGACATATGATCTTTTATTATGTATTAAAATAATACATAGAGGTTTTAATCCTCGTCAATTACGTCCTCGCCAATCCCTGATTCTTTAGTCACTCCTCGGCTAGCCATAGGAAGCATCACAACATCCGTCTCAGTACCAAGGACGTCAACTTCCTTGGTAACACGTCCCTCCATCTCTGTCGTAGGTGAGACTATAGCATCATTGCCCATCATCACGGCAGTTGAAGCATCAACCTACCCAACGTGATTGTCCTCAGTAGCATTCAGTTTTCCTTGGACCACCATTAAAGCTTCCTCATCCCCTCATGCAAAAGTCTAAATCTCCTTTCTGACTGCCCTTGGTGTAACCCAGATGGTATCCGATGCCAAAAGCCCCAAGGTAGCCCCTTTAGAAGTTGAGGTAGACTGACCCTTGCAGTTTTCAAGAGCATTTGATTTAATATCTGAATTATTCTTCATTATCTTAACATCTCTATCTTCCATCTCGACATCTTTGCCCTTGCCCAACTTGTCTTCCCCCTCATAATCTTCTCTCCGATCAAAGCCTTCGTCAACAGTATCCACAGTTGTATCTTCAACTTTGAAAAAAAAAATCATAGACATATTCAACAACCACTATCTGTACACTAGATGATACACTAGACGGTATGGCAGCTATTTCCAGCACTCCCACCAACATATGAACCAGATCATTCTTACGTACCTTTTTCATATCTACTTTCATTGTTGTGCTAATGATCGACCCTATAGCACAAAGACTCAGAAAGTCACGTACTTCATAAGACACTCCAAGAACTTGAACCCATACCTTTTGAAGCTGATATTTGGGTGTGGGTTGCTCGTGGTCGAGTACCTCTCTGACCTTGACCATACCTCATCATGGCTAGCTTGCTGACCTTGCCCACTGCGGATACGTCTAGCCATCTTATTCCAGCAAATAAGGTTAGCAACATCACCCAACAGTAGAGGCAAAAGACAGCAGCTGAAGGAATAGACTAATAAGAAATAAAATGATATTACCCTACCATAAGCACATGCAAATATCAAGAAAAATCGAACTCCAAGCAAGAAACAAAACAGCCAGCACAAAAACTCATTTTTATTGCATTAACATGATAAGCTAGGGGTACTAGACTTCTATACTAACACTTTTAATACACCCCTTAATCTTGACTTGAACACATACCCTAGTTTTTGAAAAGAGACGAGAGGGGAAAACATCTTTTGATAAATCAAATCAGAACCAGGTAAGATCAGAAGCTAAGATAGGTAAGAAATATAAACCAAGAACTTATTTAAGTTTTAGCAAGGATTTGATATTTTGAATCTAAGTTTTTCAAATATCGTAAGAACGACCAAGCTAGGGGTTTCTATAGTCAGTATGGCTCTGATACCAACTTTTGTGAGAGCCGTCGGGTGATTTAATTTGTAATACTTAACCTTTCCATTGGTCCTAGCATTACAAATCAAATTTCCCCGCTCTCAGCATATATGTACTTCCCAGAACTACAGTACACATACCCCATACAAAAATTAAGCATCAACTCCATACACAAGTCATTACATTACCGAGGGTTTCATAATTTACAACATAATAAACAACAACAAAAGAGTCAAGTCTGCAGCGGAAACAGTTGCCATAAGATGGCTAAAAACAAAAGCCAACCGGTTTGCCTTTACCCACAAGGCAACCGATCGGAAACGCCCAAGCTAGTCGTCGAAGTTGAAAACGAAGTCGGTCTCACATTCGTTAACCCCTTGGGGGTCAACCTCCTCTGCAGCAAATAGATAATGCAGTTGAGTACAAAATTGTACTCGTAAGACTTACGATTAACAAACCTATACATAGCTACATGTAGGCTTGATTCGATGGAGATGGCTATAGAGTTCATTTTCAGCGTAAACCAACATTTTACTTACAATAGTGTAATAGATTGAAGGCAATTTATCAAAACAATTTTTAATTGAACAAATATCAGTGAGAGAACAGTTATAAACATACATAACAACAACAAAATGTTACAGTCTAACTCTCGAAAGACCTCCCTAAGCGTGTCCATAACCAAGGATGTGGCTATTCAAATAGTTTAAACCCTACAGGGGTGTACAACTTTACCCACATGTCAGACTGCTCCTTTTTCCACCGGATAAAGCACACTTCCGAAGGTATGCCACAGAGCTAAGTCCTACGAGACATTTTCCAATGGAGTGAGCTAATTAAGAGTCGCACGCATGGGGGTTAACCCTCCGTGAACCGCCCATTTTGGGCTCCCACAGAGGACCCATACGTTGTGTCGGAGACATTGGCCCAGCCGTAGCAATTGTCAATGCTCCTCGAGCGAGGGAACCAACCCGGAACCCACCCCTCACATGCCCGACACAAAAATAACACATTTTTTTATCCACCTATACCTACCACTAGCAACTCATTAATTAACACTTCCCAGAGTACTAAGTCAAGAGGGGATCCATATGACCCTCATGTGGTTGCACGCGATAATGCTTGGTTTAGTGTAACAAGATGTTCGGTCCTTGTTGACTCGGGCACCAAGCACACACCCAAAAGCACACCAGCCAACCAATGTGCCCAAGTCTAAAATATTTTATTTTTATTTTTAGTTTTTCCAAATATGATACATACATGAGTACCCTGACTCAAATATTTAAAGTGATGTTGTAATGACCATCGCCGAAGCGATGATCCCCAAACTACCGTTCTAAGCATTGCTAAGCGACATCAACTCGCATACTAATTATAAAGTGACTAGAGCCCATCCAGTGAGCTCTAAGTCACAACGGATATAAACCTAGGCTCAGTAGTAAAGGATGGATGTTTACCTACAATTCATTTAACTAATCAGGTAAACTATCGTGAACTAAGAAATAACTTGTCAACATAGCATGCATACATACATTTGAAATATTAGCATGCGTAAATAATAGGATCAACGTGCATCAAAGGAGAACTACTTGCCTTGCTGGAGATATTCGACTTGCTGCTGAGGATCACTCTCGTATTCAATAGTATTGTCGAAACCTATCGAAAGAATCAAGAAGAACCAATAAGAACGAAAGACACCAAAATAACCAAACACAAATATTTTTTCATAAACAGGTAGATTATGATTTTATAAAAATTTAGAAACAAAAATCATTTTATTTGGAGTTAAGAAGAATTTTCTAGGAATTTCCCAAGTTAAAAGAATTTTTAGGTAACAAATAATCCTAATTGGAATTTAATTCTAATACCAACATTTTCTGTGGTAGAGACAAGTTCAAAACCTATTTCATAATAAAGTACAAAAATAATGGAAACCAACAAAATTGGTTTCATTCAATTTGGAGTTAAAATGAAATAGATATGAATTTTTAACATTTATTGAATTATCAGTGCAAAAATAATTCAATTCGAAAATTCAAAAAGTATTAAATACTTTTGATACCCGGGCTCAGCTGACCCACGACCATTGACCGGTGGGACCGAGGCAAGGGCATTCACTGGGTCGGCTTTGACCCAGCCTCGGCTGCGACGACGTCGAAGATGTATTCTAAGAATACGTCTTCGTTTTATGGAAACATAAACTTTATTTAAGAGTTAAGGAAATACGTTTCCATTAAGTGAAAACGTACTTCGCAAAAGGCACCACCACTTAACCACTCGGGAGGTCCCACATGTCATACCAATACATAATCAAACAATTACTCCTAATGAGTTAACCTTTACCCCTAATGCGCCGGCGGCTCGTCGGCGCTGAACCAAATGTGAGCACGACGGTGAGGCAGTGGATTGGACGAATGGGTGGGTCTCCGGACTCGGGATTGGCACGCACGGGTGCGCATTGACCTCGCAAAGCTTGTGATGGTGACACGGGTCCTTGAGGAGGCCAGCGGCGAGTTGGCGGCGACCGGAGGTGGAGACGAAGACACGTCTTCCGTGGAGAAGACGCTCCGGAGACCGAGAAGCCTCGGGAAGGTGCGCCTCGACTCCAGGAACAAGACGCCCAAGGCCTTGTCGCCAATGGAGGTCGAACGCGGCCGAATTAGAAGCGGCGGCGGCGGATCGAGCTTGGAGAAGAAGAGGGCGTAGCGGGCGAGAGAGTGCGAGAGAGGGCAATTGAATAGACAGAGGGAGATGATAAGGTTCTGGCGACGCTTCTCGGGTAGACACGCGTGCATGAGGTGGCACGGGAGGGCTGCGTGGCATCCATGCACGAGCACCAGCGTCGCTCGGCTAAGCGGTGCCAAGGAAGACGACCGCCTTGACCAAGGCCCCACCGTCACGGGCCGGTGCAAAGCGCCCGAGGACTTGGCCGAGCCGAGTCGACTGGGTATGCTGCAATCGACGCGTCCAAATAATCAACTAGGGTGGCTCAATCGGTTTTCAAAGTGACTCGGGTCGGTTGGTTAGGCGACTGGGTTGGGTTGAGACGAGACCGGTTGTCTCGGTCAGACCAGAGGTCGGGTCCGGTCAGAGGAACAGTAAAATCAGGTTTTTGAATAAAAGGGCTGAGAGTTCTAGGGATTTTTAGAGGTAGCTGCTTAACTCCAAAATTCCAAAATTTTTTATGGGAAGTCATTGACTCTATGTAGGGCTGGAAAAATAGCTCGAGGCTCGTGAGCCTGCTCGGGCTCGTCATGGCTTGGCTCGGCTCGGGCTTGTGAATTTTCGAGCCGAGCCGAGCCTCCTCTCCAGCTCACAAACCAAACGAGTTGAGCTCGAGAGCGGTTCGTTTGGCTCGGCCCACGAAGGCCCATTTCCCAGCCCCATCCGGCCAATCCATTTGCCATCCCTATTTGTCCCCAACCCTACGACACCGCTGTCTCCCGAGTCCCGATCCCCTTTCTCTACCCGCCGCCTCGCCTCTCCCTCACGGCCTCCTCCACCTCACGGCCTCCCACTCGCCGCCTCCCCCTCACGGCCTCCCCCTAGCCTCCTCCACCCATCGCCTCCCCCTCACAGCCTCCCCCTCGCCTCCTCCACCATGCCGCCTCCACCCGCCGCCTCCACCTCGCCTCCTCCACCAACAGCCTCCACCTCGCTGTCTCCCCCCGTGCTTCACCCGTCCCTCGTGCTTCCCCTCGCCTCAGGCCTCCGACCGCCTCGTGCCTCGACCGCCTCCCGGTGCCTCCGACTCCGGGTCGCCGCCCTGTGCTCTGCCTCCAACTCCGCTCGTTCCCTCACCGCCGCCGGAGGCCATCAAGGCAAGGTGGAGGCCATCAAGGTGAGGCGGCCGTCACCGCCGCCCTTCCTTTGCGCCGCCGTCCTCCAGGCTCCAATCCTCCACCGTCGCACCTTCCACCGCGCAGCCGTCCAGGCCACCGGCGCCGACGCTAGGAGGATGGAGTAGATCAAGGAGCTAGAATGCGATTTGCTTGAATGTTTGTTCTTGCGATGAATGCTTGAATGCAATTTGCTTTAATGTTTGTTCTAGCGATTTGTTTGTTTGTTCTTGCGATTTGCTTGAACCTTAAATGTTTGTTCTTACGATGAATGCTTGAATGGATGAGGGAGGAGACCTGTGAATGGATGATGGAGGAGATATGTGAATGGATGATTGCCATGCGGATGAACTGATGCTGCTGCCGAAGTGCCGAACTGATGCTGCTTGGGCTCGCGAGCCGCTCGAACCAGCTCGAGCTCCATTCCGAGCCTGAGCCAAGCCCTTCTCCTGGCTCGTTTCTGAAACAAGCCGAGCTGAGCTCACTGTTCATCTGAGCCAGAACGAGCCAGGCTCGAGCCGGCTCGGCTCGGCTCATTTCCACCCCTAACTCTAAGTATAACCTTGTGGAAATTTTCTAGAGTTTTTCATGCAGAGCATTTTGCTACAGAAAAGTTCTAAGGTAAAGTCTTAGGGTTTTGACCAAGGGACTAACAAGTTTGACTAGCCTCTCAAAAATAGTAAATAATTTCTAAAAATTATGAAATTTTTCAGAGGAGTCACTAGGATGATCTAGAACCTAGGAAAAATAATTATAGGGGATGATCACAATATTTGCTTTAAAAGTTTTCAAGGATTATGTTTGAAGTCAATTGAAGCATTAGGTATTTGAAAACAAGAAATCCCTTAATAGAATTTCCAGAAAATTCAAATGACAACATGAGGCATCCAAAAGTTTTAAATTCTCCCCATTTTTATACATTTGAAATGCAAATCATTGTTTGGGATGTTACAACTCTCCCCCTTATAAGAATCTCGTCCCGAGATTCCGTTCACTCGGTAAAGAATGACAGGAAATCTGCACGAAGGCGATCTTCTCGTTCCCAAGTGGTTTCATCTTCTACATGATTCGACCACTAAACTTTAAGGAATTTGATGGAGCAATTCCTTGTCTTTCGTTCAGCCTCTTCAAGAATACGGATAGGATGCTCACGATAGGTCAGATCTTCTTGTACTTCAAGACCTTCCAATGGAGCTTCCTCGGTAGGGACGCGAAGACACTTCTTCAATTGAGACACATGAAATACATCGTGTACTCCCGAGAGTGTAGCGGGCAATTCCAACTTGTAGGCCACAGCTTCTCTCTTCTCAATAATGCGGAAATGTCCAACATATCAAGGAGCTAATTTGCCTTTGACGCCGAACCGTCGAGTGCCCTTCGAAGGAGAGACTTTGAGATAAACAAAGTCATTCGGTTCAAAGCTCAAATTGTGATGACGTCGATCCTCATAGCTCTTTTGTCGGGATTGAGTTGTGCGCAATCGGTCTCGAATCAACTGAACATGATCTTCAGCTTCTTTGATCGTGTTTGGGCCAAAAAGTGGCCTTTCGCCAGTCTCAGACCAATTCAACGGGGTTCTACATCTTCTCCCGTATAAGGCTTCAAATGGTGCCATGCCGAGACTAGCTTCAAAACTGTTGTTGTAGGAGAATCAGCGAATGGCAAACAAGTCTACCAATTCTTCCCATAGGAGAGAACACATTCACGGAGCGTATCTTCCAATATTTGATTGACTCTCTCCGTTTGGCCATCAGTTTGCAGATGGAAAGCAGTGCTGAACGAAAGACGAGTTCCCATGGCCCCTTGCAAACTCTTCCAAAATTGGGAGGTAAAGTGTGAGCCACGATTTGAAATAATCGTCTTCGGTACTCCATGTAAACTCACAATTCTTGAGACACAGAGCTCCGCTAACTGACTCACATGAAGATTGGTCTTGACGCGAAGGAAGTGTGTCACTTTAGTTAGTCGATCAATGACAACCCAAATGGCATCATTTCCCTTGGAGGTTCAGGGCAGACCGGTGATAAAGTCCATACCGATCAAATCCCATTTCCATTCGGGTACTTGCAAAGGTTGAAGCAAACCCGCTGGACGTTGATGCTCAGCCTTCACACGACGACATACGTCACACTCAACAACAAATCTTGTAATCTGTCGGGACCCCGGATCTCCGGATCCAGGACCCTCTGTGTATATCTGCACTATTCCCTGGATTAGTAGCTAGTACACACAGTCGCAACATTGGAGTAATCAAAACCGTACACCAAACTAAAGATGAAGCACACAAATTAATATTTAATAGCAAAAGGACCTTATGGTCAAGTCTTACAAAGTTTACCACACAGGGCTTAGCAACCAAAAGAGAGCTTGCAGCGGAAACCAAACATCCGGTGGAGGTCACCCAATATGCCCAAAGGCAATCGAGTGAATGACGTGACCTAATTCGCATAGCCTTCAAAGTAGTCTTCCTTGTAGAACTCGGTGCTTCCAGGTTCTTCTTCAGCGACTGATCAACCAGAGGGCATAAAGCCGTGAGTACTTTGAATGTACTCAGCAAGTCACAGAGAAATGTATGCAAATAATATTCATGCAAGGTTTGGCAAGGATAGCTTTATGGCTATTTTGCAGAAAGCAATATTTGACATTTAAATACAGTAAGTAGATTGCAAAGCACAATTTAAAAGATTAATACATAAGTGAGCAATTTTCTTTGAAACAACTAGTGAACACCCTGTTCACTACCCAACCATCAACCATCTATAAGATTCGACCAACCCATTCCAACATTTTCGACAAAAGATCTACCCCCTGCGTGAAATCACCAGGCATGTCCATAACCAGGGACACGGGTATTCGAATAGTTTTACATTCTACAGAGGTTGTACAGCTTGACCCACAAGACACGAATTCTCTAGTTTGTTCGGCATAAATCTATGCCACCGCTCACTATCTTAGGTAAGCAGTCTAGAGCATATGACAAGGCTTTTACAAAGTTCTGTTTTGACTCGGTCCTGTTTGATAAGGGGTTACCGTTACGGGCCCCCTCTTGCACCATTCCCAACCAACACAGAACCAAACCAAAACATTGCTAATTAGTCGGCCAGGTCTATCCCAGTCTAGACATGTGGTTGTACGGTTAAGGCCCAGATCAATGGTTCAAGGTTAAGTCCTTAGTTGGTTGCTCAGACGAGACGTTTCCGCATTCCAAATGTGCTTCCGCACCCACCTTTTCCACCACCCACTCGTCCGAGCATAAATCATTTTCGTTCAACCCGGCCAAGTGACAACCCTTGCCATGGCACAACAAATTTTAATCACAACAGCATCGCACCACAATTGACACAGCGGTGATCTCGCACCATGGTTGCACAACAATGGTATCGCACCATAGTTCCATATATCATTAAGTCAAGTTCAATCATTCCTTGAGTAAGTGATCGTGAATCTATCGTATAACTAAAGCATTGGCTAAGCATAATACGGTACCCATGTTGGTAGTACAATAATGTCCAACTAATAATTATCCATCCTAGGGTGTTCAAGGATTTATGTCATTCAAGCATACATGTCGTTCACAATTTATCAAGGAGGCATAACGACAATTAGGTAATTAACTAATTCCCGAAACCGTTTATTATAAAATTAGCGATGCATGTTTATATCAAACAATATATTTTTATAAAGATGGGTTCAATATGGTCAAATGTCTATGACTTGCCTTCGTTGAAGAGTAGAGGTGCTTCGGTCATCGGGTCCACGAAGTCTTCCGAAACACCGGAATCTATACGCGCAAACAAAGCTAAATAAATAAAACAACTCCAAATAAAATCCAAATAAATACTAGTAGAAAGACAAGGAATTAATATGAATTTAGAAATTTGAATCACTCGAATCGGAGTTCGAATGAAGAAGTTATGGCCAAAGGAAGTTGGAAAAACACAAGAAATGATAGAATTGGAGGTTTTCCTGATTTTGCGAATTATTTTTCAAAAGGAAAATCGGAGAAATGCCGCTGTATTGATCGGGCGTGACGGGTAGACACGCCGTGAAAGGGTCGACGATGGCGCCACACGGCGCTGATGTGGCGCCACCTCGCCGCCACGCCGTCGATCGAAGCGGCGGCAAGACGGGGACTAAGGGTCGCCGGCGAACAGCGGCTCCAAATGACCGACGAGGGCACCAACGCAAAGAGGAGCTCACTGGGATGCTGATGTGCACGGTTTTGAGGACGTAGTGGCACGGGAAGACCGGCAGCGAAGACGAAGAGTGGCGAAGGCGGCGGCGGGGTTCCGGCGGGGCTCCAGTGAAGGGGAGGTGCGCACCGAGTGCGCCGTGACGAGATGGTGCCTATGGTGTAGGCGACGGCGGCTGGAGAGGCTTGATGGTGGCGGCGGGTGCGGTTGAAAGCTCCACGGCCGGCGGCGCTTCTTCACAGAATACGGCGAAAGGACGGCGAGAGAGGGAGAATGAGTGGGGGGAGGAGGTGGAGGAGCTCAAGGCGGTCCTAGTGCTCTCCTTAAATAGGCGCGGGGAGGGCTGCGGGAGGAGGACGACACGGAGGGCTTGTCAGCCTTAATGGCGAGCGGTGGGTGCCGGCTTGACCGCTGAAAAGAGGGGAAAGCGGGCGACGGGTGCAGCGGAGGCGGGACTAAGCAAGAACCGAAAGGGGATAGGGTAGGTGCTAGGTCATGGCGAGGAAGCAGTGCGGCTCGGCGAGATCCGCAGAGGAGCACGGGTAGGCCAAGGAGACGGGAGGTTGAAGACGACTGGTCACCGACAAAGGGGTCCACCACCAAAGAAGAGAGAGGAGAACGGGAAGGGTGCGGTGACGTGTCCGTCTGATTTTGATTTGACGGCGCCTGATGGGGGGGGGGTGCAAGACGGCAAGGGCTGGTGGCCAGAGGCGGGCGATGAGGGAAAAAACAACAACAGTTGGAGGAAATCGCCCAAGAGCCGGAGGAGAAAATCGAGGATTTTTATTTTAGAAAATACCGTAAAAGGAAAAGCATTTTTAGAAAATACTTAAGCCATCCAAAAATTCTAGGAAAATTCACAGAAATCCCTTGAATTATTTAGAACTTAGTAAAAATATTTTCAGCTTAACTATTGCTTTTAATTTTTGCAATTAATTATTTTTAACATAAGGCAAAAGGAAAAACCAACTTTAAAATCCAACAAAACTCAACTAAACCAACTTCAATTAGTTCAAGTTTTAATTAATTCAAATTAAACTACTTTTAAAATTCTAAATTACAAATTAAGCTTTAGCTTAATTAATAAAACCAAATGGTTAATTTTTAAAGTTTTCAAAATTTTCAAAAACTCAGGAAATTTGGGATGTTACATAATCTCTCGTTTCATTCGGGTCCACCAACATCTTTGACGAATATTTTGATACATCTTTGTGGCTCTAGGATGAATGGACAAAGGAGAATCTTGGGCTTCGTGAAGAATCAAATTTCACAATCCCATGTCCTTTGGAACAACAAGGCACCATCCGAACCAGACAACACCATGGTTATCTTCCAAGAAACACTTGGTTATCCCTTTCTTGATGTTCTCATTGATTAGGCCTACTCCTTTGCTCGATTGCTGAGCAGCCTTGATCTGATCTTCCAAGGTCGGATGTAGTTCTTAGGTTGCGAGAAAACCATGATCAACCACTCCCAAGTTGAGCCGCTGAATTTCTTCATGAAGGGCAGGCTGTTATTCCTTGAGCCTCAAGGTATTACAATACACTTTGCGACCGAGAGCGTCTGCAACGACATTTACCTTGTCCGGATGATATTGGATACCCATGTCATAATATTTGATCAACTCCAACCATCTTCTTTGCCGAAGGTTCAAATCCAGTTGGGTGAACAAATACTTCAAACTCTTGTGGTCCGAATACACCTCGCAACGATTACCGATGAGGTAATGTCGCCAAATTTTCAGCTCATGAATCACTGCAGCTTGTTCCAAGTCATGGGTTGGAGAATTAAGCTCATGAAGTCTCAATTGTATTGATGCATAGGCCACCACCTTGCCTTCTTGCATAAGAACACAACCGACTTCTTGACGAGAAGCATCGCAATAAATATCGAAGCTTCGATGAACATCTGGAAGAACAAGGACTGGAGCTGTGGTCAACCACTTCTTGGGTTCTTGAAAACTATTCTCGCAATCAGTGAACCACTCAAATTTCTTGTTCTTCTTGAACAACTCTGTCATTAGCTTCGCGATTTTGGAGATGTTCTCGATAAAGCGATGATAGTATCCCGCTAAACTGAGAAAACTCCTCAAGTCAGTTGCCGACTTGGGCTGCCCCCAAGAGAGCACATCGCTGACTTTGCTAAGATCCACGGCTATGCCTCCCGCTGAAAGAACATGAACCAAGAATGCCACTTCTTCCAACCAAAATTCACACTTGCTAAATTTTGCGTATAGCTGGTGCTCACGCAGCTTCTCCAATACTAACTGTAGGTGTTGGGCATACTCTTCATCATTCTTCGAGTAGATGAGGATGTCATCTATGAAGACCACCATGAACTTGTCCAAATACTCCATAAATAATATATTCATAAGATTCATGAAAAGGGCATGAGCATTTGTCAAGCCAAAAGACATGACAGTATACTCGTACAATCCATAGCAAGTAAAGAAAGTCGTCTTAGGAATATCTTCAGATCTGATCCTGACTTGGTGATAGCCCAACCTCAGATCAATTTTAGAGAATACCCAAGCTCTGGTCAATTGATCAAAAAGGTCATCAATCTGGGCTGTGGGTACTTATTCTTTACCGTCACTTCATTAAGCGGACGATAATCAACACACATTCGCAGGGACTTGTCTTTCTTCTTCACAAAGATTGCTGGACAGCCCCAAGGAGATGAGCTAGGGTGAATGAAACCTTCTCTTGCAGCTCACCAAGTTGCTTCTTCAACTCCTCCAATTCATTCGGAGGTATCCGGTATGGCCTTCTTGAAATCGGAGTGGTACCGGGCAGCAATTTGCTAACGAACTCGATGTCCCGAACTGGAGGCATTCTAGGCAATTTTTTGGGAAATACATCAGCAAAGTCACATACCACTGGGACTTCATGAATCTGTGGAGCCGGCTTCGCTTCAAGTACATAGAGATGCGGCTCCTGCAGCTTCGGCACAATTCCAACTTGCTTGCCGGGGGAACTAGTGAGAGAGATAAATTTTTTGGCACGATCGATTTGTCCCAAGTGTTGGGATAACCAATCCATGCCAAGTATCACGTCCAAACTAGCTGATCCAAGGAGAATAAGATTTGCCAGAAATCCCACTCCTTCAATCTCAATAGAAACGTCCCGGTACTCAAGTTCAACTCTCATTTCCGACCCGGGGAATGAATAATCAAAGGGACAAGCATAGGAGCAATATGAATATCACTACTTGCAGCAAAGGATTGTGATATAAAAGAATGTGATGCTCTAGAATCAAATAAAACTATAGCAGGATGAGAGTTGACGAGAAGCGTACCCAACACGACATCGGGTGCCTCCTGTGCTTCCTCGGTGGAGATGTGGTTGACTCGACCATGAGCAACCCTTTGAACTTGCTGGGCCACCATCTGAGCTCGGGGATGATCACGTCCTAGACCTTGCACTTGCCCCTGCTTAGGGCGAGTAGCTGCTTCATGCTTTACTGGGCAGTTGTTGGCATAATGTCCCTTGTTGTGGCAATAGAAACAAACAACCTCAACAGCTGGATTGCGGAGGCCACCTTGCTGTTCCGCAGGTGCACGTGGTGGAACCACGGCCTGCGGAGGGTGAGGTACAAACATCGGTGGCCTTGGTGACGGTGAAGCTTGAGGACGAGGCACTGGGGCTTGCCAGAAACGAAGACGGGGATTGCTACCCTCTGATGATCTCTGTGCTTCCCACTTGCGCTTGCAGGATTTGCCAAGTGCTTTTCGCTTGTGCTCAGTGACGATGGCCTTGTCCACCAGAGTTTGAAAGTCGGGGAAGTCGACAATAGACAGCTTGTCCTGTAGCTCCTCGGACAAGCCATCCAAGAACTTTTCCTGCTTGGCGTTGTCGGTGGCACATCTTCCGGAGCATACCGAGCCAAGTGGTTGAACTCGTGTAAATACTCCATTACTGATTTACGCCCTTGCTCAAGCAACAGAAACTCCTTCTTCTTCAACTTTATTATGCCGGCGGGGACGTGAGCCTGTCGGAAGGCAGTATGAAACTCCTCCCAGGTGATGGTTTGGCCTGCGGGCTGCATGGACTACTAAGAAACCAAACGATATTACCCTACCATAAGCACATGCAAATATCAAGAAGAATCGAACTCCAAGCAAGAAGCATAACAACCAGCACAAAAACTCATTTTTATCGCATTAACATGATAAGATAGGGGTACTAGACTTCTATACTAACACTTTTAATACACCCCTTAATCTTGACTTGAACGCATACCCTAGTTTCTGAAAAGAGGTGAGAGGGGAAAACATCTTTTGATAAATCAAATCAGAACCAAGTAAGATCAGAAGCTAAGATAGGTAAGAAATAAAAACTGAGAACTTACTTAAGTTTTAGCAAGGATTTGATATTTTGAATCTAAGTTTTTTAAATATCATAAGAACGACCAAGCTAGGGGTTTCTACAGTCAGTATGGCTCTGATACCAACTTTTGTGAGAGCCGCCGGGCGATTTAATTTGTAATACTTAACCTTTCCATTGGTCCTAGCATTACAAAACAAATTTTCCCGCTCTCGGCGTATATGTACTTCCCAGAACTGCAGTACACATACCCATACAAAAATTAAGCATCAACTTTATACACAAGTCATTACATTACCGAAGGTTTCATAATTTACAACATAATACACAACAACAAAAGAGTCAAGTCTACAGCGGAAACACTTGCCATAAGATGGCTAAAAACAAAAGTCAACCAGTTTGTGGATTGTTGAATACATACCAATAATGTGCAAAATAGCTCTATAATAGAAACCCAACGAGTGTCACCGGGCCTAGCTAACCCCATCTCTTGATTTAATCCACGTCTACTTTCTATCTCACCCAATTTGGCTGGCCCAAGCAACAAATTTGATGAGTTTTTGACTCTTATTAATGTGCATTAGTCCATGCTATGATACTAATAATACCTAGCTAAAAAAATTACTGTTTTTTGGGTACGGCACCCCTAACGCCACCAGTGATGAGAACCAAGAGCATCGCCGCTACAAGCTTTCTCATCACGGATCAAACTGAGCTTTTGTGTGCTGTGTAACCTGTGTTGTGCGTATGGAGCAGTGGTGGGCATTGGGCCATGCCGTGCCGGCACGGCACGGGCCCGCCGTGCTTCGGGCTGCGTTGTGCCGTGACAACTTGGCCTGGCCACCCTGCAGTGCCGTGTCGTGTCGGCCCGCCTTGCCTCCAGCCAGGCCCAGGCACGACCCAAAGCCCGCTGTGCTGGGGCCGCACCGAGCCAGCCCAAGCCCAGCCCTAAGTAATTATAGACGCCTAGGAAGACGACAGCCACCGCCGCAGCCCAGGAAGACAAAGACACCCGTGCGCCATCCACGCCCGCTCCCCCTTGTCATATCCTCCTCCTCTTGGACGCCAATGAAGAACTCCGTCCACCTCGGCTGCGCTGTGCGCTTGCGAAAGGGGTGAGAAGGACAGCGACGAGGAGGTGGCTGGTGGAAGGGTGGCGGGCGGTGGCACGTGGGGAGGGAGAGGGAGTGAGAGGGAGGTGGCTAGAATAGTGGAGGGATGTAACATCCCAATTTTCTGGAGTTCTATAAAAAAATTCAAAATAAAAAAAACCATTCGGTTTTACTGAAGTTTCAAAGCTTAACCTGAGATTTTCAGAAATTGAGGTGTTTAAAAATGACTAAGCTAAACTTCAACTAATCCAAAGTTGGTTCCCCTTTGCGTTTGCTTGGCCTCTGGTGTTGCTCTCCTTCTCCTTGTCTGTTCGGACCTTCCCTTTTTCCTTTAGAATTCCTCTCTATCCAGATCTCCTCTTCCATTTTGCGCTGCTCGTGCCCTCCCCTCTTTTGTACTACCCGATCTGTATCGGACGGCTCCGCTTAGCCATGCCTTTCCTTGACCTTTGGATCTCCTCCGTTGGATCTCCTTTTGGGTTCGGACCTCCCTTTCCCTTCACGCGGTCTGAACCAGTCTCGCGCCCTTCCCACTTGTGGATCGCCCGATTCAAATTGGACAACCCTGCTTCATCGTGCCTTCGACCTCTTGTCCCTAGGACCTCCTCCTTAGGACCTCTCTTGGTCTTTTTGCAAAGACCACCCACCTGATCTTTTTGCAAAAGACCACCCCCTTGGGTCATGACCTCCCGTTGGTCATGACCTTCCTCTTGAGTCACGACCTCCCTGTTGGTCGCGACTAGTCTTTTTGCAAAGATCACCCTCTTGGGTTCTTTTGCAAAGACCACCCTCTCAGTTTTTGCTGGTCTTTTTGCAAAGACCAGCCTCATGGCTGGATCTCCTCCCGACCCGTTGGACCTCCTCCCAATGAGTCGAGCCCCTTTTCTGAGAGCCTGTTCCTTGTTGTTTATCTCTGCTCTTTGCTGGTTGTTCCAAGTTGGTTTTAGTTGAAGTTGCTTGAGCTTTGGTGTTGTCCCTCCCCACTCTGCTCGTCCCGTGCTCCCCTCGGTTCTACTCCCATTTGAGTTTAGACCTCTCCTTTGAGGTTTAGATCTCCTTTGTGGTTTAGACCTCTCCTTCGAGGTTAGGATCTCTTTTTGGGCTTAGACCTCTTCGCTGGTCTAGACCTCCTCTCTGTTTAGACCTTCTCTTGGTCTAGACCTCTCCGGTTTTCTCTTGACCTCGTGGTTTAGACCTCCTCGTGGTCTAGACCTCCTTCTCTGTTTAAACCTTCTTTCGGTTTTGACCTATCCTTGGGTCACGACCACCCCCGAGGTGCTCCCAGCTCAGGTTTACGTTTCAAACATCCTTAATTTCCGAAATCCAATGTTTGGGTTGATTTCCTTCTTTCGGGACCTCCGTTGATTCCATCTTAACCGTTGAGATCTCCCCTATGTTGGTCTTGACCGTCGAGATCTCCTTTGACTCCATCTTGACCGTTGAGACCTCCCCTGTGTTGGTCTTGACCGTCGAGATCTCTTTTGGCTCCATCTTGACCATTGAGACCTCCCCTGTGTTGGTCTTGATCGTCGAGATCACCTTTGGTTTTATCTTGGCCGCGACCTTCTCTTTTTGTCATTTTGTCGTGACCATCCTGGCGGTCATGACCTCCCCTGTGGTCTTTTTGCAAAGACCACCCTCCTTGATCTTTTGCAAAGACCACCCTTTGCGGTCCAGACCTCCCTTGCGGTCGCGACCTCCTCTTGGTCTTCTTGCAAAGACCACCCCCCTTTTTTTGGGTCACGACCACTCCTCTCGGTCGTGACATCCTTCTTTTCCCCGTGCGACACGCGTATTAAATGCTACTGTCACCATACGGACGTGCGCACTTAATATTGCTGCCTCCTAGCAACGTGCGCATTTAATGTTGTTGCCTCCGCTGACCCCCACCGAGCCCCCGTGAATCTCGCCGCCTCATCTGGTTGCCCGAGGCCCCCGTTTCCTCTATAAATAGAGTGCCTGGGAGCTCTCTTTTTTTTTTTGCTCTATCTCGCTCACTCTCATTTGCTCACCCGACCACCTTTGTTCAAGCTCTCTTTTGAAGTGGTTCCACCTCTTTCCTTCGTCAAAATCTTTGCTTTCTTTCAGCTCTGGTTTGGTGAGTTCTTTGGTTTTCTTTTGAAGTTGTTTTCTTGACTTGGCACTTTTCGAAAACGTGTAGGATCTAGCTGTTCCGAAGATCTCCTGGACCCAGCTTTCTCAACCAAAGAAACTCAGTTCTGCAGCGAAGGCAAGTCATAGGCCTTTGATCATGTTGAACCCCTTTTTTTGCAAAAAGTATATTGTTTTGTTATAAACATGCATAGCTAGTTTTATAAAAATGGTTTTGGGAGTAGTTAAACACCACTCGCCAGTATGACTCCTTGGTATGATTGAATACAACATGTTGACATGTACCATTGGATATCCGTAGGATGGGTTATCTTAGTTGGATATATCTTTGAGTACCAACATCTGTGCGCTTTATTGCTTAGCCATGCTCTAGTAGACGTTTGGTCTCGCACTCTCATGACTCAAAGAAATGTTGAACTTGACTAATGAGCTATGGAATCGTGGTAATGCCACTGTTGTTAAAATTTGTGTGCCAAGACCAGAATGGTCATTTGGCCGGGTGAACCAGAAAATGATTTATCCTCGGGCGAGTGGGTGGTAGTGAGTAGTGGGTGCCTTATGCACACTGGGTTGTGGAATGTCTCGCTTAAGCAGCCAACTAAGGACTTAACCTTGTACGTTATTGATCTGGGTCATCTCCGTGCAACCACAAGTCCAGGATGGGGTGGTCCTGGCCAACTAATTAGTGAGGTCCTGATGCGGTTCTGTCGTGGTTGTCTAATGGCACAAGAGAGGGCCCTTTAAAGCAAATCCTCAACGGGCAGAACCAAGTCTGGACTGACCTTTGTAAATTCCTTATCACGAACTCTAGACTGCTTACCAAAGGAAGTGAGCAGGGGCATCGACGGGTGCCCAGCCAACTAGAGGACTTCGTGTCTTGTGGGTAAAGTGCACAACCTCTGCAGAGTGTAAAATCTATTCGAATAGCCACATCCTCGGTTATGGACATGCCCAGTTCTTTCATGCAAGGGGTAGATCTTTCTAAAAGTTATGGTTGGATCCGTGTAGTTTGGCTCATGACCAGGGTGGTCGTGGGTTGTTTCCAAAGAACTTGTTTACTTATGTATTATCTTCTCAACATCTGCTTTGCAATCTACTTATTGTATTTCCAGTAAATGTTGCTTTCTGCAAACTAACCATACAGCTTTTCTTTGGCAAGCCTTGCATAAATGTTATTGCATTATTTTCCTATGGCTTGTTGAGTATATTCAAAGTACCCATGGCTTGTGCCCTCTGGTTAATTAGCATCCGAAGACCTCCCCGGGTGCTCCGAGCACTATGATGAGGAGTTCATGGAAGACCTTGCATGCTAGGAGACGTCCTCCACTCGATAGCCGGTGGGCTTATCGAATGGCCCTGCGAAGTGTTTTGATTTCCGCTGCATTGTTCTTTTGGGTGTTAGCCCTGCGTGGCACTCCTGTAAACAAGCTTGACCATAAGGTCTTGTGTTAATATTAATTTGTCTGCTTCATCTTATGTTTGTTGTATGGATGTGACGACATCGTTGTTGAGTCTGTGCGAGCTAGCGATCTGATCTTGGGACTAGCTCGTTGTGTACAGAGACTGGGACCTCTGGGTGGTCTTGGAGGACGTCCGGGTGGACCTTTGAGTCCTCCTGGGTGGTCCTAGAGGCTCTCCGGGAGGTCCGGGGGGGCCTCTTGGGAGGTCTTAGAGGACCTTCCCAGACCTCCGGGTGGTTCGGTTGGACCTCCTAGGTGGTCCTAGGAGACCCCTCTGGGTCCTCTCGTGTCAGGTCCTTACAATGTGGTATCAGAGCATCCATCGACTGTAGGACGTAACCTTAGCTAGCATGGTCGCCGTAGTCAAGAGTCTAAAAATCTATTTTATAAATCAAACCAATTGATTAATTTGAGTAGCTATTCTTCTCTCATTTTACTCTATTCTGTTCTCATCTTATTCTATTCTCTTCTCACCTTATTCTTAGATTCTTACCCCTTACCCCCTCTGGAACTGCGTTTTAAAACTTAAATTGACCTTCTTACCTCAGGAATATCTATAGGATCGAGCTTTGTTTTAAGTTGCCCACCCCTGTAAGTTAAAGTAGAAGTGCCTAGAGTGGTCCTCCTTAGTTCAGTGCCGTTTAGTTCGTGTCTTTGGCCTTCTGTTGGAGCTTTGTTGCCTCTTAGTAGCCTTCTGGCTACTTGCTCTTGGGTTTGATCTGCATTTCCCCGATTAGGGTGCTCTGTCTTTCTCCCTTGTTCTCGCTCACCCTGGTGCTTTTCCCTCTTATCTATCATGCTTTCTACTCCTCATCTATTATGACTGAGAAGGTTGTTTAAGATGGATCAGACTCGCACCTCAGCAAGTTCCAGTGGATCAGAGGACCCTAGTGCCAGTGTTAACCCTAGTGCACCACTTCTACCGACCTCGAGGGCAGATCAAGGCTTGGGGTCAGATTTTGGCAGCTCAGACTCAGTTAATGAATGCAATGATGCAGAATATGAATCAAATGATGAATCGACAGAATCAGGTTGCTGCAGCCCTAGTCAACATGATGAACCAGCAGAACCAGACTGTTGCTGCTCATATGACAACGGGGAACCAGAACCATCAGGTCGTTGCCAAGTTGCCGCCACCACCAGCCCATGTAAATCCAGAAGCTATTACCGGGGTTGAGATCTCAGTAGCTTTTCATCCCTCCCATGTCCCTGAGGATGTAGCAGAAAGGAAGAAGAATGAGCCACTAAGGATCTAGCCACTAGAAGGATCCCATCTTGAGGATGTGAGTCACGTTCTTCCTGGAAGTCACCCTCCAATGAAGCACGTTACTTGTTACAGATGTGGCGGACAGGGGCACTTCGCCTACGAATGCCCCCAAAATGAGAAGTCGAAACAAGATATTCATTGTGCTAATTGCAATGGCACGGGACACTATTTCTCCAGGTGTCCCAAGAGGGGTATGATCCAGTATAAAGTCTGTAACTATTGTGGCGAGGAAGGACACTTCATCAAACGATGCTCCTTACATAAACAAGCGTTCTTGTCATCACAGGCAACCTCGACATTGGGAATCAGATCAGAAGAACCTCAGACGTCTCACCAAGCAACAGCGATTCATAAACCCGTCATAAGAAGTCCAGTGAGCCATGACATTACAGAAGAAACTCAAGCTAAGCAAAGGCAATTATGGGTCAGCCCACCGAACTGGTCTAAGGACTGTGCCCGTATCCCTAATGGAGAGATAAGGCATAGTACCAGTGGGCACGGAGTCAACTGCCCGAGCTGTGAAGGAAATCCACCACTCGAAGATTATCCAATGAACAAGGTTACCTGCTACTTATGTGAGAGTAAAGATCATTACTCGGCCCAGTGCCCTTCTAAAACAATGCCGACCTCCATGTTACGGCAGCAGCATGAGAAATTTCAAGCCGCTCTCATCCAAGACAAGGAAGACAAAACCGTGAGTACTCCCGCCAAGATCAATATCGAGGCACTCCCTTTAGAAGCCACCTGCCATCAACCAGACAACCGTCACAAGAGGAAGATGGTGGATCAAGACCAACCTGATGCAAGGAACTCCAAGGCTCGAGAGAATCAACCTCAATACAACCCAGCACCAATAGCGGTCCCACCCATCACTCCAGGATCAGCACTACTTCCATCAACGTAGATATCTTGCGACAACGATGGTGGCCAACCTCAGCAGAACAAAACAACCAAGGCAGGGATGCAATGTTTCAAGTGTCAGGGTATGGGACAGTTTGCCAATAAATGCCCGCAAAGACTATCAGCACTTCCTTCAGACAGCATTCCTGAAGCCACTCTGATCGCAACAATAACACCAGCAACAGGTGGTAAAAACAACAGAAGAATCTTGTCACAGTTGTATGAGTACAGAAGTTTAGGCCTGCCAATACCTCAAGAAACCATCGTGCACCAGTCGCCCAGTTTGATGCTCCCCAGCTCGTCCATTGGAGGCCTACCTCAGAAGAGCCCCCCCTACCGCCAAAATCACCTGTTTCAAATGTCAGAAGAAGGGGCACTACAAAAACAATTGCCCACTAGGGAAGACTTCATCAATAGAGCATTCACAGGGATTCAGAATGAGTGTGCAGCACCCTGCTAGTTTTGCTCCCTCTGCTGCCTTCTGGACCACTTCAACAGCGCCTCGCCCAGCTAATTCAGGATTTGGCAACAACAACCAGCCTCAAGGAAGCAACCATCCAACCCTGGATGTCACCTGTTACATATACCACAAGACCGGTCACTATGCTCACAACTGCCCACAGAAACGTCGAGCCAGGACTCTAGTTCCTTTTGCAAGCGGTCAGCTAAATCATGTCACCATGGAGCAAGCCCAGCCGGCTCAGAACTTCATTCCTGGTAAGTTTCCAGTCTGTGCAATGTTAGTGCAGTTTGGCCCGAGTAAGTTCGAGCTCCTGAACCTATTCTCTAGTCAGCCCAAATCTCGGGGTCGAGATTCTCTTTAAGGGGTGTAGGTCTGTAACATCCCAATTTTCTGGAGTTCTTAAAAAAATTCAAAATAAAAAGAACCATTCGGTTTTACTGAAGTTTCAAAGCTTAACCTGATATTTTCAGAAATTGAGGTGTTTAAAAATGACTAAGCTAAACTTTAACTAATCCAAAGTTGGTTCCCCTTTGCGTTTGCTCGGCCTCCGGTGTTGCTCTCCTTCTCCTTGTCTGTTCAGACCTTCCCTTTTTCCTTTGGAATTCCTCTCTGTCCAGATCTCCTCTTCCGTTTTGCGCTGCCCGCGCCCTCCCCTCTTTTGTACCACTCGATCTGTATCGGACGGCTCCGCTTAGTCGCGCATTTCCTTGCCCTTTGGATCTCCTCTGTTGGATCTCCTTTTGGGTTCGGACCTCCCTTTCCCTTCACGCGGTCCGAACCAGCCTCGTGCCCTTCTCACTTGTGAACCGCCCGATTCAAATCGGACAGCCCTGCTTCACCGTGCCTTTGACCTCTTGTCCCCAGGACCTCCTCCTCAGGACCTCTCTTGGTCTTTTTACAAAGACCACCTTCGTGATCTTTTTGCAAAAGACCACCCCCTTGGGTCACGACCTCCCTCTTGAGTCACAACCTCCCTGTTGGTCGCGACTGGTCTTTTTGCAAAGACCACCCTTTTGGGTTCTTTTTGCAAAGACCACCATCTCAGTTTTCGCTGGTGTTTTTTTTTTTGCAAAGACCACCCTCATGGCTGGATCTCGTCCCGACCCGTTGGACCTCCTCCCAATGAGTCGAGCCCCTTTTCTGAGAGCCTGTTCCTTGTTGTTTATCTATGCTCTTTGCTGGTTGTTCCGAGTTGGTTTTAGTTGAAGTTGCTTGAGCTTTGGTTTTGTCCCTCCCCTCTCTGCTCGTCCCGTGCGCCCCTTGGCTCTGCTCCCATTTGAGTTTAGACCTCTCCGTCAAGGTGAGGATCCCTTTTCAGGCTTAGACCTCTCCGCTGGTCTAGACCTCCTCTCTGTTTAGACCTTCTCTTGGTCTAGACCTCTTTGGTTTTTCCTTGACCTCGTGGTTCAGACCTCCTCGTGGTCTAAACCTCCTTATCTGTTTGAACCTTCCTTCGGTTTTGACCTATCCTTGGGTCCCGACCACCCCCGAGGTGCTCCTAGCTCGGGTTTGCGTTTCAAACATCCTTAATTTTCGAAATCCAACGTTCGGACTGATTTCCTCGTTTCAGGACCTCCGTTGGTTCCATCTCAACTGTTGAGATCTCCCCTGTGTTGGTCTTGACCGTCGAGATCTCCTTTGACTCCATCTTGACCGTTAACACCTCCCCTGTGTTGGTCTTGACTGTCGAGATCTCATTTGACTCCATCTTGACCGTTGAGACCTCCCTTGTATTGGTCTTGACCGTCGAGATCTCCTTTGGTTTTATCTTGGCCGCGACTTTCTCTTTTTGTCATTTTGTCGTGACCACAGGGGCGGTCATGACCTCCCCTGTGGTCTTTTTGCAAAGACCACCATCTATGATCTTTTGCAAAGACCACCCTTTGCGGTCCAGACCTCCCTTGCGGTCGCGACCTCCTCTTGGTCTTCTTGCAAAGAGCACCCCTTTTTTTGGGTCACGACCACTCCTCTCGGTCATGACATCCTTCTTTTCCCCGTGCGGCACGTGTGTTAAATGCTGCCGTTGCCGTACCGACGTGCGCACTTATTATTGCTGCCTCCTAGCAACGTGCGCATCTATTATTGCTGCCTCCTAGCAACGTGCGCATTTAATGCTGTTGCCTCCGCTGACCCCCACCGAGCCCCCGTCAGTCTCGCCGCCTCATCCGGTTGCCCGGGGCCCCCGTTTCCTCTATAAATGGAGTGCTTGGGAGCTCTTTTTGCCCTTCCTTTTGCTCCATCTCGCTCACTCTCATTTGCTCTCTCGGCCACCTTTGTTCAAGCTCTCTTTTGAAGTGATTCCACCTCTTTTCTTCGTCAAAATCTTTGCTTTCTTTCAGCTTTGGTTTGGTGAGTTCTTTGATTTTCTTTTGAAGTTGTTTTCTTGACTTGACTCTTTTCGAAAACGTGTAGGATCTAGCTGTTCCGAAGACCTCCTGGACCCAGCTTTCTCAACCGAAGAAACTCAGTTCAGATTAGTTAGAATTTAGTTATACTACACCTGTAGTATGAGTAGTATAATCCCAATAAAGGTAGAATTGTGATTACCTATGTAGAGATTATGTGGTACAAGAGTAATGTTTTCAACCCTAGTTGAAAAATCTATAATAGCTTCACGAAAAAATTGTAAATACAAAGAAAAATCTATTATACCCTTAACAAATCAATGATCAAATTTGATTTATACTATCACCATATACTACCATTAGAAGGTACCAAAAAAATTCTCTTTTAATTACGTGCGTGACTGGTCGATTAGTTTGACAAGTACTTCAAACTTGCAATCCATCTACGCGGTTTGCAGCTCTGCCAACTTCATGCATGTTTACGGGGAGAAGTCGGTCGACGCATTCTCACGAACTCGCAAGCACTGACTAATTAACAAAAGTACGACTGTTCTTCAAATGTAGCTTTCGGTCGCTTCATCTTTGCCGTGAACATCGTGTCTATATCCCAGCAGGTTACCTTGGGATACACGGTGCATAACACCTTGGGATGTTCCGACCTTGAGTTCTGACCAAGACTCCATGATGCTCGGAGTTGGAGATCACACGCACACAAGTACACGCCACACTCCACTCAAAAAATAAATGAAAAATTAAAATAAGAATGCACGGTGCATATCACCTTGGGATGTTCTGATCTCTGAGTTCCGACCATGAGTCCATGATGCTCGGAGTTGGAGATCACACGCACACAAGTACACGAGACACTCCACTCAAAAAATAAATGAAAATTAAAATAAGAATACACGGTGTGTGTATATATGTCGACGATTGAATCGTCGATCTTATGAAATGAAAGAGAAAAATAATGCGATAATTTCTGAGAGAGAATGGGGCCGCTCTTTATTGATATGAACTGGATTTACAAGGGGGTACTCACGACCCGACTGGGGACTATATAATCCTAATTACACTGAATGTGAAGATTGCTATCTTACTTGTCTCAGTTTGCCTCTTGATCTGTGGAACTTGTGTTGATGTTCCGATCCGCTCTCTCTCTCTGCCCTTTGGTCTTCTGTGCTTCGCCCTTAAATAACTTCCGAAGGGGTGGCAGTTACTTCTGGAGAAGGCGTCCCTGGTGAAGCGTTGCGACTGGTCGGGGCTTAGCGCGCAGTTAACAATGTGCTTAACTGCGCGACGGTTCAGTGCCCGAGAGACATCAAATCGTATGGTAGTTGTTGTCAGTATCTTTAGAACCATATAACCGTGTGGTATAAAGTATACAACACATGCCATATTCATCGCACGGTAAGAATATATTCGGGATTAGTTATAAACACCAGTTCATAGTGCTTCCGAGCAGTTACCTGGTTGGAGGCTAGGTACAGGACCTTGTCCGACCAGGGTACCCTTATGTAACCTCTGGAATCCTTACGACCAGTGGGGTCGTTAGCCTTAGGGGTTACGACCATGAAGACGTATGGTCTTTTATTATGTATTAAAATAATACATAGAGGTTTTAATTCTCGTCAATACACACACACTAATTTGCGCTATGCGTGTCGACCGAGCTGCTCTTACAGAGCGCCGAACATGCTATTTTGGTCAACTAACGAATGATCCCCACGTGTGATATCACACGTCCAGTGCACGCTATGACGAGGTTGAAAATAATTGTAAGAGCAATTTTACTGTCACATGTATCATCATGTTTATATTTTTTTATGATTGTTTCATACGCGCATGATTGGATGTGCCAGTAAACTACAAGTGGAGTCCAGTAATTTTTTCTGTAACAGAGAAATAAAGTTATGTGGAGGTTACAGTAAATATCTTTTAGCGATGCTGTAATTTTTTTTAGTAAACGCATACAGAGGTTTTTATTTGAAGGTTTATATCATTCTGTTACCCTCGTCGTTACCAAGCTACCAGTGAAAACCGTTCATGAATCGGAGCTTCCAATCAAATGTTATTGCAAAAACAAGAAAAAAATATTCATGTACAAAACAAAGAACTGATTGTTTGCTAGTTGGTTGTCTATTTGTCTCTACTAGTTGACTAAAATGGCAAAAAAGTCATGTGAAGGTTACAGTAAATCTGTTTATAACAGAGCAGTAAAGTCATGTGGAGGTTGAAGTAAATATTTTTTGTAACAAAGCAGTAAACTACAAGTGGAATCCATTAAATATTTTTGTAACAAAGCAGTAAAGTCATGTGGAGGTGGTAATAAATCTTTTTTAACGACGTAATAAATATTTTTTAGTAAACACACAGAGATGTTTTTATTTGTGAGACTTATATCATTCTGTTACCCTCGTCGTTACCAAGCTACCGGGAAAAACCGTTTGTGAATCAGAGCTTCTAATCAAAAGCTATTGCGAAAACAAAAAAAAAAAGAAACATTCATGTACAAAAGAAAGAACTAATTATTTCCTAATTAGTTGTCTACTTGTCTGTACTAGTTGGCTAAAATGACAGTATAGTCACATGAAGGCCGTACTAAATCTTTTTTAGCGATACGGTAAATATTTTTAGTAAACACACAGAGATGCTTTTATTTGCAAGACTTATATCATTTTGTTACAATCGTCGTCACCAAGCTACCAGTGAAAACCGTTCGTGAATCGAAGTTTCCGATCAAAAGTTTTTGCTACAACAAGAGAAAGACATTCACGTACAAAACAAGAATATGCGTCTGCGTGGGTTTATCGCCGATTGGACGATACTTGGACTTTTACCGCCGATTGCAACGCGTGCGCTTGTATTTTACCGCCGATCCAACGCGGGAAGTGCGCGAGCTGGCACACCTCGCTTAGCGTGGGGGAGCGTGGGCTGGCGCGCCACGCACAGCGCGGCCCACGCGGAGAATAGCTATTTAGCGCTCACGCGCTGAATATCGCTACCATGTGTGTATCTTAGTTTTTGAATTTAATGCTTTCGTAAACATTTGAAATTTTTTGAACCAAAAGTTTTTTGAACCACTTAGAAGTTTCGAATCGAAAGTTTTTAATGTTTTATTTGAAAGTTTTCACACCACAGTTTGAAGAGGCGTGGCAAATGGGTGCGCAACACTATACGCTTGACGCCTTCTCGGACGACACGGGCGAGCCCGGGGAAGAAGAGGCCATCGGTAGGGCTGACACGTGTCACACATAGTGTGTTTGTGAGGAGGGCTTGAAATGACCGTGAATTAGATGCCATTAATAAATAAAGATAACACCAAGTATTGATTTATTAAATGGTCACTCTAGCGAATCACGGTGACAAATACCCAACCGACCAGTGGCGGATTTAGGATTCCACCGATAGAAGTGCGAACATGAAAGCTCAAAGTAAATGATAGGAAAATTCAGTTGTTCAAATTAATATAACAAATTACATATATTGTTTAGACTACAACTGAAGTCACAAATATTTACAACTTCACACGGCCTTCTTTAGTAATGCTTTGAAAACAGTTGATTACATCATCGTCACTAACTTATAGAAAAAAACTCGCATTCAATAAATGTAACCAAAAAATCATTCAAGTATTCATCACCCATGTTATATGTATCTATAATGGGTCGTGTACTCGCGTGAGCTACCACTATACTAAATGAATGTAGGATGAAAACATTAGAGGGGTGCAAATGTTGGTATTTAGATCATGTATGTGTATATATACATATAATATATCTACCCTATACTTGATTTTTTGTTGAAAGCTAATTAATAGCTATGGGTCGCGTGCTCGCTTGGGCTGCCACTGTACTAAGTGAATGCAGCTAGTTTCTCTGGTGCCGTCAGCCACTCGAGCACTCGACCATTGCTGATAGTTTAATTAGCCTTTGTTCGGGATCAAGTTAATTAGAAACTCTCTAGCTCGCTCGAGTCAAGCTCCAATAACCAAATGTTTTTGGTTAGGTGTTACTCGTAGCGGGGTAGATGTATCTCTTTTTGCATTTTTATCAATGAGATCAGCAATCTGACGGAAGTCACTAAACGTTTGTACGTAGCTATCCCGTCAGAGTTGAAACACCTGAAAATTTCAAAAGTATTTCAAATTAGTTTGAATTCGAGTTTAAATTTCAATTTCAAATCCAAATCATCAAATTCGGCAAAATTCATCAAAGTTCAAAATCCCAACCCTAAACCCGCTTTCCTTTCCCCCTCCCCGCATTCCCCTCCTGATCACGCCCCAGCTCGAAGCCACCTCCACCCTGGCACTCGACCGCGCGTCGCCATGGGGGAGCGAGGCCGCCACCGCCTCTGGCCGCCGCTCCGTGCCAAGCCACGACAGTGCGCCGCCACCTCGCCCGTGCCACCTCCCTCTCGCCTTCAATGCGGTGCACGCCTAAGCCGCCCACCACAAAACCCTCACGCCCGGCGTTTGCGGCGCCACCTCCCGGATTGCTCCAGTGAGAGGGCCGCCGCCACTGCGACGCAACCCATGCCCCTCCCGTACCGCCGTCCCTCTGTCCGGCACCGCCCAACCTTCCTCACCCAACCACGTCGCGCCCCCCCTCTGCGGTCGCCGCCCAGGCCACACCCTGCTCACGCCGCCTCGCGGGGGCTATAAAAGCCGCCCCGCTCGGCCTCCATCACCCGCACCAACCTCTCTCCCTCCCCACCTTCGTCCCCGACGCCGGCAAGAAGCCCTCAGCCACCTCGGTTCCCCTCCCCGTAAGACCAAAACCCTCCCCTTTCAAATCCCTCCCACCCGGTGCCACCCCAACCCTCCCGAGCCCCTCCCCCACCCCCTCCCGCCTCAGATCCGCCGGATCTGCGCCGCCGCCACTCACACTCGCCACCGCCACCCCCAAAACCCGAAACCCTAGAAAACCCGAAACCCTAGAAAACCCGAAGCCAAACTCATGCAAAATCCATAAAACCCAAGTGAAGAAGACCTACAGGCGGAGCCTTCCTCGCCGCCCTCCCTCACTTCCTTCATGGTCGCCGTCGCCACACTGCTGCCACAGCCAAGCCTCATTTAGGCGCGTCACCACTAAGGCCGCCAGCGCTATAGTGGCGCTATGGTTTCACCACCCCCCCCCCCTGGCCTTTTGGTCATACCGAGTGGGCCGTGGGCCGTTTTGGTCGGTTGAAATGCTGACCCGTCTTTGGCTCATCTTCGTTTAAAAATCTTGCTTAGCCCAAGATCTTGTTTAAAAGCCATAACAACATCGTTCACAAAGACAAGAAAATTTATTCTTGTTCCAAAATCCAAAAAATGCACATTAAACTATAATTTCTGTTCCTAAACCTAGATTAGTGATTAATTATTGTTTATGTCTAATTAATAGGTATGAACAGTAAAATGGTCACTATTCATCGAAAACCCTAAATTGAGATTATATATCCATTCTGACCGTCTTGAGCTCATAAAGCCCATTCCTAACTCCGTTCAGCCATATCCAACTCCTATTAAAACCTTTACCTCTTTAAGTTGATTTCTTTTTTCTTTTTATATTTTTGTTGTAGTTGGATTCTTTTTCTGGACTCATTCCTTGTTGAGCCAAGTGTTTTATTGGTTTTTGTGTCTTGCGCTAGGTTTCGACGCCGACGAGCTAGCTCAGGACTTCGCAGACAGACACACAGGCGTGGCGGAGACAGTTCGAGGACTTTGAGCAAGGAGGCAAGTTGCATTCCTTGAACATATTGAACCTACATGCCATATAATTCATACAATTATCTTCATTAAAATATTTTAGCCAATTATTTCATCAAAGAAATAATATTTTGGAATGCCATGTTGAATAGATAAAAACCCTTCACCCACATATCAAACCATCTATTCTTGTAGGCCATATTCACCTTGACAATTTAGTCCACATAAAATAACAGCAAATATTCCGCAAAGTCATGCAAAACTCTGTTCTAAATACTGTTAAGGAAGGTTGGCTTTAGGCCAATAGGTTTTGGGTGTGAGTTGAAGGTTGAGACCAAAATGTTGGACAACCCAATATACTTGGTAAAATGAGTCATCAATGAGATCTAGAGGTGGACAACCGAAAGTTGGGCCATCGCCTCACTGGATGACAAGTAAGAACAAGAACCTTGTGCTAAGTAACAGACACAGTAAACCGCTCAACCACATGCGTGGTCATTACTCCCTAGCTTAGTACCTCGCTCTTCCAATTAAATATCTGCAATTTCAAAGGCGAGACAGGTGGGCCTCTAAGGACACTCATTTGGTTCTCGCATTCGGATGGGCTTTGTCGACATCGGGTACAAAGTCCACTATTGGCGGTGGTCTCCAGAGGGTCAGATGGATTTAGACCTACCGGTAGAGGCTAAAAAGGATAAGCAAAGTGAAAAGGCTTTGTTATCCTAACTCCGGTTATGCGCAAACATGATGCGTGTCAATGTGAGTTTGTGATATCGATGGGTAAAGTTGGGCAACTCTGCGAGTGTAATCAATGTTATTCAATACACCGTGCTTCCGGTTAATGAAGCCGTGTTCATGGGTGATTCAACATACAAAGCATAAGTAGATTTTACAGATGTTAATTGGTAAATTCAGTTGTTGTAACCCCGTGGCTATATTTATTCTTGCTTTTACTGTCTTTATTTAGTATAAAGCTTTTAAATTCAACTTTTGTATTCCACATATACCTGTATTGGTAAAACTGTACCATTCCTTTGATATCCTCAGCATATAATTAAATAGCATTTCCTATGCAATTTGTTGAGTATGGTAGTAGTACTTATTCTTGCTTAAACATCAACAGAAGAATTTTGGGAAGATCCAGGTGTTCCTTACGAACAAGAAAAACCAGTAGACTACGACGACTACTGGTACTAGGGTCTCTTTTACGCCCAAGCTGCTTGTGGTTCTGGCTTTCTTTTGCAAGTGTATTATATTGCTTTCGGGCTTGGATGCCCGCTTCCGCTTTCAAACTGGCTGTTAAGCCCTATCTGTTATAATAAAAGTCTGGCTTTTGTTGTAAACGTTTGCTTGCTTGTGAAACCATGACTTTACAACTATACATCCTGGACAGTTGTAAGGATTCTAGCAGTCCTTGTTTTGGGGCTGTTACAAGAGTTTTCAGTTCGAATCAAAGTCTATCATTCAGTACTCCATTAGAAAGGAGTTAAGAACCCATGATGTTCGTGCTCCCAACAAGTAGAACCAATTTGTATTAAGTCATGACTGACTGGTTTGTAACAACTTATGATCAGTTTGTCAACCAGTTAGTAATCATATACAACCAGCTCATGATCAGTTCGTATCTCATACGACCGGTTTGTCTCTGGTCAGACTAAATAACCTGCTTGCGTATTCTCCAAGTGAGATATATGTCATCCATAGAATGTTCAATACTTTCTCGATCTAGCGACGGATAACTTCATGTGGTGGTCATGTACTAATGTCCCGACCAGTGACATCCGACCAATGATATATTTAGAATGACATCATGTAACTTAGATAGCTCTACCAACAAGTAACATACTTGTTAATATTTATAAATGCTAATCCATCCAAGGAACATAATAACATTTATTCTATAATTCATAAAATTAGACGCGATACAATGTCTCTAGGGTATATCATCAACAGTTATTGTAGCGAATCACAAGGATAAATTAATTAATATCACAATTGTACGTCAATTGATCTGTCGATATATGGGTAACTGGGTGATATATATAGCTCTGGTACTTGGTAATTGGTATGTTGTCTACCTTATATTCAGTGACCTGGCGGGGTGTTTGGGTTATTGGTGTACGGCGATGGATGTGGATGTGGCCCGTCCAGTTGCTGCAGACATCGGTGCTGGAGAAACTGTATGATATGATGTTCGCCGGAGGTTGCCTCGCCGGCCCGTTCGCCGCCTACTAGCCGCCGCGCCGAGCCTGACACGGCCAACAACATAAGCACTGCCATCATCAGTGGCAAAACAACCTTCCTCGTCATGGCCATATATAGAACTAGCAGTAGTCTTCTTTCTACGTACTTCTGTTTCTAGCTAGCTTCTTCAACCTGCTGTAGCTAAGCTAGCTACCTATACGAGCTTTCTGCACGATACAATATCAAGCGATCATCTGCGTGAGTATATATAGGAACGGAAGCTTGGCGAAAATTCCGTGAGCATTACGTGCGTGACTGGACAGCGCGGGCGTTCAACTCGCAACACGATCGAGCTGCGGGGTTGTTCCTATAACTTCCTATACACTTACGCGGATTCTAATTCTACGGTCGTTAGAAGGAAAGCTGCGGGGTTGTTCCTATAACTTCCTATACACTTACGCGGATTCTAATTCTACAGTCGTTAGAAGGAAAGCTGCAGATACAAAGCTACAAACACGATCTTCTAGCATTTTTATCAATGAGATCAGCAATCTGACGGAAGTCACTATACGTTTGTACGTAGCAATCCCAGTCAGAGTTTTCTGTTCAAATCAAAGTCTATCATTGATGTTCGTGCTCCCAAGTCCTAACAGCAAGTAGAACCCATAGAGCATCTACAATAGCTCATATTAATACATCAGTATTTAGATGATGTAGAGGAGAGATAGTAAGAAGAGAAGGTGTGTTTGTTTTTAGATAAAGAAACAAATAAGTTGTTGATACCAAGACAAAAAAAAACAATAAAATAGCTATTAGAGACTTGCTTGTTACCTAAAAACTTATTTTGTGGGTAGCAATTAAAGTAGTAATTAAAGTCTTAGATATAAGCTTAAGAAACAATCTATTAGAAGCCTTGTTTCTTTTTATTAGAATGAGTATTTTCTTTCCTCTTAGTAACAAGCTAAGAAAATAACTATCGTAGATGCTCTTAGATCTTCCATCGGCGATATTGTGGCCGTTGGCTGCAAACATTCAAGTTGATCAAGACAATAATTAACTTGCATTCGTCAAATCTAGTCACATCGCTGGATCGAATCGATGTATAGCCAACATATCGAGAAACAGAATCACCAACAAAAGCCAAAAGGCTATAGCTATCACTTATTTATTCAAACTAACAGTTGGTCCGCGAATTTGCGTGGCTAAATTTGTTTCGAAGTTCATATAAATACTTGAAAATATATTAACATCTCTTATAGGCTATTTAGATTTTTAAAATATCCTAAACATTACAAATAACAATAGAAGCTTGAAGAAAATTACAACCTTAGGAACATAATTGAAGTATGTGCTTTGATGGAAGAAAATCATTGGGCATAATAAGTTGTTGAAGTTCTTAGAAACTAACCATTATCCATCATGCATAGATCATGTAGCTGCATACCCCTATTCTTACACTAATAGTTTTTTTTCTCCAAATTGTACGCATACATATATATCTCTATTTAATCTTAAACAATACGTTGATTATGAGTATGGCAAATTATCTTATTAGTTTACATGGTATTATATATTCAAGTACTTTACTAACGCATACACCAATACACTATGGACAACCTACCTTGGACTTATCTTCCCTCACACGTCAGCTGCCCCACCAAACCATGTGATTTATATATCTTCTCGTTGTCATAAATTTTTTCTGCAACCTCCAACAGTAAGACCAAATTTTGACCGATGCACCATGGCCGACTGATGATTCCTTGTATCTTTCTGTTGTGTGTCATGACCAGTCGCTGTAGTAGGGAGATGCCACTGTGAACGATTTCTATGCCCAATCGTTTGCGGTATGGCGTCAGATTGACTCTTTGGGATCAGATGTTTGCCACACGTGTCAGTACTGTCAGTGTCAGCAGCCTCACCTAGAGTTTCGTCGTATCTACGACTTCTTGACCCATCTTCGGGCTGAGTATGAGCAGACTCGTGCTCAATTGCTGGCACGCCACCCTCGTGTGACTTTGTGGGAGGCCCTTGTCGCTGTTCGTGCTGAGAAGATTCGCCTTCGTGTTGCAGGACTACTGTCGTTACCGTCGTTTCCTTCAATTATGACAGCTCCTCTAGTTTATACACCCGCTCCGTCTCCAGCTCCTCCTTCACCAGTGGTGCCTTCACCAGTGACAGCTGCTGTTGGTAGAGGACTACACTGCACCTATTGCAACAAAGATGGACATCTGGTGCAGTCCTGCTACAAGAAGTAGAATGATTTACGTCGTGGTGGCCATCCTCCAAAGGGCACTGGCGGTTCCTCCTCTCAGAGGAGCTCTAGTGCTTCTGATTACCAGGAGTTTCTCACACTACTGTGTCGTATGGCTGCTTTTGCACCGTCTGGTACTGCTGGTTCTACTGCACAGTCTTCTAGTGAGAGGCCACCTTCTACTCCTTCTTCTTAGGTATATCACTTTGGATTCTTGACTCTGGTGCTTCTTTTCATATGACATCTGATTCCGACAGTCTTACTTCCATTGGTCCTTTAGCTGATCCTCCCACTGTTCAGACAGTAGATGGTACATCTCTCCTTGTTGCGGGACAAGGCACTCTTTCGAATTCCTCTTTTCATGTTCCTGTTGTTTCTTATGTTCCCAAACTAACCATGTAGCTCATATCTGCCAGTCAGCTCACCGATCATGGTTATCGTGTTATTCTCGATTCTGATTCTTATTCTGTTCAGGATCGATGCACGGGGACTGGTTGGTACTGGCCCTCGCTGCCGTGACTCACGGCGTCTCTGGAAGCTTGACTAGCTTCATCTTCCTTCCGCTGCCCCTACCAGTCTTGTCGCCTCCACCACCGCCTCCGCTTCTGCTACATCCTCCACTGTGTCTTTTGCTTAGTGGCATCATTGTTTGGGACATCTTTGCGGGTCGCGTTTATCTTCTTTACTTCATCGTGGTCTTTTAGGGACTATGTCTGGTGATGCTTCTATAAATTATAAGGGTTATAAGCTTGGTAAACAGTTTCAACTTCTCTATCCTTCGGTGAGTCAGTGTCACAACGTCCTTTTGATCTTATTCATTCTGATGTATGGGGTCCGGCTTCTTTCGTTTTGGAAAGGAGGTCATCGATATTATATAAGCTTTATTGATGACTTTTCTCGACGCACATGGATATACTTTATGTCATCTTGTAGTGAGGTTCTATCCATCTACAAGACTTTTGCCACCATAATCTGTACTCAGTTTGATACTCCTATTCGTGTTTTTTGTGCTGATTATGCTGAGGAATACTTGTCAGGAGTCCTTTGTGGTTTTCTTACTGAGCAGGGCGTTCTCTCTCAGTTTTCTTGCCCTGGTGCTTATGCCTAGAATGGTGTGGCTGAACGGACGCATTGTTATCTTCTTGAGACAGCCCGTGCTCTTATGCTTGCTTCTGCTGTCCCACCACACTTCTGGGCTGGAGCTGTTTCTACTGCTTCTTTTCTAACTTTTTCTGTCACCCTATAGTCACCACACCTACATCACAGCCTTTGGCCTCTCTGGTACCTCCTTCACCGTTTCCTTCGTCACCGCCACCCTCTCCAGAGGCTCATCCAAGTCTTGTTTCTTCTTATCCTCTCTATTACGCTCGTCGTCCGCGAGTTGAGGATTCTCCTGATGCGCCATCTTCTTCTAATGGGTCATCTTTTTCAGCCTCACCTCCTCGATATGCTCTTCGTGATCGCCAGTCTATTCGGCCTCCTGTGTGCTTTTGTTTAGCAGCTCTTGCTGAACTGACTTCTTATCGTGATGTTGTTGTTAATTAGGAATGACAGCATGCGATGGCAGAGGAGATTGCTGCCCTTGAGCGTACTGGCACATGGGATCTTGTCTCTCTTCTTGCGCGTGTTACTCCTATCACATGCACGTGGGTCTATAAGGTTAAGACCTGTTCTGATAGTTCTTTTGAGCGCTACAAGGCTCGTCTCATAGCACGTGGTTTTCAGCAGGAGCATGGTCGTGATTATGATGAGACTTTTGCTCCTGTGGCTCACATGACAACCGTTCGCACTCTTCTTGTTGTGGTGTCTGTTAGGGCATGGTCCATCTCTCATCTTGATGTCAAGAATACCTTTCTCAATGGTGAGCTATGTGGGGAGGTTTATATGCAGCCACCATCGGGGTATTCTGTTCCTGATGGTATGGTTTGTCGCCTTCACCGATCTCTTTATGGCCTCAAGCAAGCTCCTCGTACTTGGTTTGATCGTTTATCTTCTGTTGTCACTGCAGCTGGTTTCTATGCTAGTGCTCATGATTCTGCTCTTTTTATTCACATTTCGCTTCGTGGTCGGACGTTTCTCATTTTATATGCTGATGATATGATCATTACTGAAGATGATTATCAGTATATAACTTTTGTCAATGAGCGTCTTAATGAGCAGTTTCTCATATCAGATCTAGGTCATCTTCGCTATTTTCTTGGAGTTGAGATTATTTCTACACCCGAGGGCTTCTATCTGTCCCAAGAAAAGTATATCCAGGATCTTCTTGATCGTGCTTCTCTTACTGACCAGCACATCGTTGAGACTCCCATGGAACTTAATGTTCATCTTCAGCCCACTGATGATGAATCTCTTACTGATCCTACTCGCTATCGTCACCTTGGTGTGAGTCTTGTTTATCTGGGTGTCACTCGTCCTGACATTTCATACCCTGTTCATATCTTAAGTCAGTTTGTTTCTGCTCACACTCAGCTCCACTATAGTCATCTTCTTCGTATTTTGCGATATCTTCGTGGATACATCACTCGTCATCTGTTTTTCCCTCGCTCCAGCTCCGGCATATTCTGATGCCACCTGGGCTAGTGATCACTCTGATCGCTGGTCTCTCTTTGCTTATTGTGTTTTTCTTGGTGATTCTCTCATTGTTTAGAAGACTAAGAAGTAGACATCAGTTTCTCGTTCTAGTGCTGAGGCTAAGTTGCGCGCTATGGCTTTGTTGACTGCGGAGGTTACATGGTTATGGTGGTTACTTGAGTATTTTGATGTTTCTGTTTCAGCACCCACTCCTCTTTTGTCTGACAGTACATGTGCTATTAGCATTGCTAAAGATCCGGTGAAGCATGAACTTACAAAGCATATTTGTGTTGATGCTTCCTACATGTGGACACAGGTGCAGGACCAGATTGTTGCTCTTCAGTATGTGCCTTCATAACTTCAGTTAACAGACTTATTCACAAATGCACAGACCAGAGCTCATCACAGCTTCTATCTCTCCAAACTTCATGTGGTTGATCCACCATAAGTTTGAGGGGGTTGTTAGATATATTATTATCTGTGTATTTCCTCTGTTGTATAAGGGGTTATCTACATATATGTCATACCTGTATATGCATATATATTGACCCATTGATCGCATGATGAATATAAGCGCTATTCATTACACAAGTGTTCTTTTTTTATCTCTCTAGCACTGGTCTCTAATCTATTTCAACATGTAAATTTGCAAGACCGGTAAACATGAATTTCATGTCTTGCAGGAGCTAGGGAAGGAGACTGGCCGGGCAGAGGAAGATAGGACTAAGCGTGTGGTAGAGATGTTGCGGAACACGAAGAAGTTGATTGAGGAGAAACCTGATGTCGTGCTGGATGAGAAAACGAAGATATTAAGGCAGGCATGTTTCAAGGAGAAGAAGAGAAAGCTAGCTCAAAGCACTTGATGAATGATGGGGATGGAATTTTTTTAAAAAATAATCTATTTTTTTTATTTTGATTTACAGTAATAATACCATCTTTTTTTATTTTACAGGAATAATCATATGTCGTGCACCCGTTGGACGACTAGCCTAAGTCGCTCAACGGGTGAGCGACTTGGACACTTGTCGCCCAGCGAGCACAATGCATACCCTGTTAGCTTAGTGAGCTGCACACTAGGATCAACCTTTGAGCGACAAGTGTCCAAGTCGCTCAACCGTTGAGCGACTTAGTCTAGTCGTTCAATGGTTGAGCGATAGATGATTATTTCTGTAAAAAGAAAAAATATGGTATTATTACTGTAATTTCGAATAAAAAATAGATTATTTTAAAAAAAAATCGATGGGGATGTATCAAGATGGCTCTGCTTGTCGATGACCATGCGTATCAGAAGTCACACTCACATCTCTGAACGTAGTGCAGGCTTGATCATAGGTATTTTTGTTTGATCCAATGTGTCGTCCGTAGTGTAACCTACGAAGGAGGTTACCTAGAATATCACCAATTGTTTGTATGTATACATAGATAGCAACCCAGCATTATGTCTGGTAAGGTATTTGACTATTCGTAAGTAGGTATAGTCGGTAAAAGTTTATTTGATGGGACCGAGGCTCCGTGGTCCGTTTTATGTATAGCCATGTGCGTACAAGTTTTCACCATACAAATTCTGAGAAAACTTTTATGCGGTCGCATATGTCTGTATTGATCAAATGGACACAAAAGGTATAGACTGTTTGACACAGCCGGTAACATATAAAGCTACGTATTGTATGATTTATTCAAGCAAGTATTTATAGGAGCAAATCCATGCTACCTAGCTAACCCGTACAGTTTTTTGAGCAGTAGCTCTGTTCAAATTATGTCCAAGTAACATTACGCAAGTGGCTAGCCAGTACAGCAAGAAGCTTAACAGCTAAACCTAGCTACACCGAGAACCGAACTCCAAGCTATATAATAATTAATTTAAAAACCATGCTGTATGCTAAACAAGTACGTAGGGACATGATCTGCATCATCAGTCATCACAATCCCTACGCTACATATATAACTGCAAAACGAAGATAACGTTTAGTTCGCTCCCATGCAAGAAACAAGAACAATTCGCGCGCTATATGCCTATATATCCCTTCATGTCTGTCCATGATCTCTATGGATGAGGAGGAGAATGTCCAATGTTAGGACTATTGGTTCCAGACGATGCGCCCGACTTGCTCTCCAACAGCGGTAGCCTGTGGCCTCGCCAATGCGACGGTGACGGCAGCGCAATGTTGTTGACGGAACCGCCGGAGGAGCTGGGTTGCTCGGCGAACCGGTTGCCTTGCAATAACGGCCTCGCCGTGGTCCTGGTCCATGAGCACAACATGGCCATGAGAACCAAGAGCATCGCCGCTGCAAGCTTTCTCATCGCGGATCAAACTGAACTTTTGTGTGCTGTGTAACCTGCGTTGTGTGTATGGAGTATATCATATATGAGACGCGAGTCAGTGATACAATGCTACGTTCTAATATGTAACCACTTATTTATAAGGGACAAGGTCATGCCATAGGCCGGGTCAACTCCCTGAGAGTTACCATGATTTTTAATTGAGTTCTTTTACGGTACTCTGAATTTAATACGAGTCCTCCATTCCTTTTTTATCTTATAATTCAGATTAGTTAGGATTTAGTTATACTAAACCTGATAGTATGAGTACTATAATCCTAATACTGGTAGAATTGTGATTGCCTATACGAGGATCACATAGTATAAGAGTAATGTTTTCAATCCTAGTTAAAAAATCCATAATAGTCTTATGAAAAAAATTATAAATACAAAAAAATTATTATGCTATTAACAAATCAATGATCAAATTTAATTTATATTACCACCATATAATTACCAAATTTGATTTATATTATAACTATATAATTACCGATAGAATGTACCGAAAATTTCTCTTTTAATTACGTGCGTGACTGGTCGATTAATTTGACAAGTAGTTCAAACTTGCAATCCATCTACGCGGTTTGCAGCTCTGCCAACTTCATGCATGTTTATGGGGGAAGTCGGTCGATGCATTCTCACGAACTTGCAAGCATTGACTAATTAACAAAAGTACGACTGTTCTTCAAATGTAGCTTTCGGTCGCTTCATCTTTGCCGTCAACATCGTGTCAATATCGGCAGCATATTAGGTGCACAAACACCATTTGATGCACATATGAAAAACTTTTTGTTTGGGTATCAAATTAGCATAAAAAATTCTGAAAAAAATTCTAGATGTAATTTATGGTGTTTTGTTCCACCCTTTAAAATTTGAAGTTCAAACTCAAAGTATGTTAGAAAATACAAAAAAGAGAAGTTTACTGTGAATAGTAATATTTGCCTGTTTTTTTTCTAGCACCATTTGACTGTCAGAATTTCTCTTTTTTGTATCTTCTAACATACTTTGAGTTTGAACTTCAAATTTTAAAGGGTGGAACAAAACACCATAAATTACATCTAGAATTTTTTTCAGAATTTTTTATGCTAATTTGATACCCAAACAAAAAGTTTTTTCATATGTGCATCAAATAGGCTTTATGCACCTGATATGCAGCCGTCAATATCCCACCAGGTTACCTTGGGATACACGGTGCATATCACCTTGGATGTTCCGACCTCTGAGTTCTGACCATGAGTCCATGATGCTCGGAGTTGGAGATCACACGCACACAAGTACACGCCACTCTCTCTCTCTCTCTCTCTCTCTCTCTCTCTATATATATATATATATATATATATATATATATATATGTGTGTGTGAGAGAGAAAATGGTATTGTACTCCTAGAAGTACATACTCCCACATCTCATATACCATTTAAATCGTATGATGATACATTTTTATCAATTTAAGTATACTTTAATAATAATTATAAGATACTCCAATATGAGTTCCATGAAAAATTTCATCAAAGTTCACTTTTATAGCAAAATTTGTGTATATACTTCTTTTATATATGAAAAAAGATATATATATATATATAAAATAAAGGGCTCAAATAATTTTTTTCAATCAAGTCGCATTGGAGTATCTTATAATTAGAATTTGGGTATACTTGAAAGTGATAAAGAAGTATAATATATTCGTTTAAGTAGTATATTGAAGTGAGAGTACATACTTTTAGGAGTACGAAACGGACGTACGTACATATCATCGCGTTTATATTGAAAGTGATAAAGAAGTACTCCCACTTCGTACTCCTGGGAGTGTGTACTCTCACTTCCAATATACTACTTAAACAAACATATTATACTTCTTTATCACTGTAACACCCTGGCTATTTGAAAGCCAAGATGTCACCTAATTACACTAACATACACCCATAATGCGGAAGAATAGAAATAAAGACAACTAGGCACAAATAAACAATCTAAAATATGGAGAAGGTATCCTTCCTTCTCCAATTAAACATACAAAGAAATATGGAGAAGGTATCCTTCCTTCTCCATTTAAGGTTTATTTATTACGGTTCATCATTAAATGTAATGAAACATCAATAGTTGCGGAGAAGGTATCCTTCCTTCTCAACAAGACTTATTTATTACAGTTCATCCATGAAGAGTAAAAGGTAGAAACAATATCAAATTGCTAAACGTGAATAAAGTGAATCTCTTGATTAGTGTGTGTCTACTCCTCCCTAGTAGAGCTAGCATCAACGATCACCTAAAAAAATAAACAACAACAAGCGTGAGTCCAAGACTCAAAGAAATACAATGGAAGAACGGACAAGTAGGAACAATAACAAGCCAACCTCCTCAAAGGTGCTGAACATAACAACAATGAATAGAGATGAATGTATGAAATGAATGAAGATTCACAATGGACGACTCAACCTGCATATACCGGTATAGCCGGTGAAACACCCGTCGGTGATCACTCGTGCCGCATCTTAACAAAAATGCGGATCCAATTCCGTATGAAGAACGTATCATACGGGTGTCCAACATTGCCCATACTGGAATTGATGGGACTTACATACCCATCCCGGAAAGGATGGGTCAAACTCGCCCACTCCGTGGGCGGTTACTACAATGTATGCATGATATGCTCTCTCGCATAGATAACATCGACATCTAGTAACATTTCAATACATAAGAACGATCATAGAATAATCAGCATTTCTTCCATCATATTAAAGCACAGGTAGACATCAAAACATTCATACCACACAAGCCATATAATAAACATTGCACTTGCCTTCAGAGATGCGACGTATTAGCCGGCAAGGAAGAAACTCCTAAACCTGCGGCTCCACCGCCTAAACAAGCAAGTAACATGAATAAGAATAGTACGAACACGTCACTACTAAATAACGTTCTACAACGCTTTCTATTGTCCCAAGACTTAACTACTAAGTCTAATCTGAAAAACCGACAAAGCTGTCGAAATCCCAAACTGGACAGCAGCACGGAAAAAAATCATAATTAAAGATCTGGAACTCGGAATGAATTGAATCCAATTTCTGTGGATTCTAAACTAATAAATCTAACTTTCTCAAGTTGACAGAAAAGACCAAATCGGCCAAAATAAAATACTTCCCATCAGTTGAACCTGACGGTCATACTCTGTCTCAACGACAAGGGCAGCAGCAAAGAAAATAGCATAACTTTTGCTACAACCGTCGGAAATACGTGTTCTTGGCGGCCACAGAAACTTCAGGACGAGGCCTAGACATCTCAAGGAGACCAAAACCTCTGGATCGGCCTCTAAGGATCCGAAAACGTCCACGCAAGAAGACTGCTGGAAAATAATCTACGATCTGGACTGTAGACATTAATTAAACCATAACTTTTGACTCGGTTAACGGAATTGAGTAAACTCGGTGGCCACGGAATCTTAAGGACGAGACCTAGACATCTCAAGGAGACCAAAACCTCTGGATCGGCCTCTAAGGTCCCGAAAACTTCCACGCAACTTACTGGACAGAACAGGACTACAGCAGAAAACCAATCTGTCCCACCAAATCTGATCCAAATCGCAACTACCAACAATCAACAACTAAGAATGGCAACCCTTACCCTTGGAGAACCCAGGAAGTTGATGAGCAAGCTCCCCCAAGAACCCCCTCCCCTCCCTCTTTTCCTCTCTTGGTCGGCCACCAAGGGCTGCTTCACATGAGCTCGGTTGGAGGAAGCAACATGGACAGCAGGAGGCGCCTCAAGGAGGAAGAAGCGGGGAGGCCGACCACTAGGCAGGAGGGGCGGCCCGAGAGCAGCAGCGAAGGGGGGCGGCAAGAAGAAGATGGGCGGCGGCCAGCAGGTAAAGGAGGTGGCGGCCAGAAAAAGAATGAGGGCGGGGTTGGGGTTAGGGTAAGAGCATCCTCCCCACCTTTGGATCTAGAGGCGATCCTCCACCCTTGGATCTCAAGGCTGCTCCCCCCATGGGCCTATTTGGTCCACCCCTTGGGCTTGTTGGCCAAGGGCCCAAGCCAAGGGCAGGGTTGAACAGTTGAATAAATCCCCTCCTTTATTCTGAATTAACCGAGTGATCAAACTTCTACCTCACAACCTGTTCGGGGCATTACATAAATTCTCTCTAATCGGAACTCATAGTATTACATTAAACTTTGAAGCAAACGAATTTGAATTAATTCTCCTCTCCCGAATATTATTCTCTCTAATTTGAGGTTCGGAATATTAACAATAAAGCCGGAGGCCCAAGCTCTAAGTTTCCCCAAACTCTGAATTTAGAACTTAACTTCGATTCTAGAATTTGGTTGAGTTTGAAATTGAATAAATTTCGCTTTCCCGAATTTTATTTTCTCCAATAAATGTTTGGGGTATTACATTCTACCCCCCTTAACAGGATTCGACCCCGAATCTACTCACCGACCTTCCCTAAAGAAAAGTGCGACTGGAGTGAAACAACAACAAACACGGACACGATGCAAACCAATCCGAATACTATTCGCGCATGCGAGACTTCAATTCTCAAGTGGCCTTTCTTTCGGACTAAAAAGACCACAATCCAAAGGCGTGAAACGATGTCGGACCTAATACTCAACCCGGCTATTTCAGGTACCATCAGAAGAGAATTGAAAATAAAACCCTACTCGATGGTTAACGTATTTAACGAAATCCCAAGCTTTGAATCGCTTAGCTACTCACTAAGCACCAGAACACACCGGACGCTATGCGTCGTCACGTATGGACCCGAGGCGGTCAAAGTGATACGCCAACTTACTAATTTCCGCAATTGTCGAAAACGAACCAAAGTACCTGGACCAACTCTCCTTTGGTACGAAAACACACAACCAATGCCCAGAACCACCCCTCGGTACACGTCCGTGCGTCCAGTGCCGGCACATATGCCATGCCGTATGTCCACTTCGGGACTTCGCGCGCCATGTGCCATATGCCCGCGCCCCTGTCCCACACGCACCCGTGCAGCGAAGGTTGATGCTCAAAATCAAACTCTTCATCTAACAAGGGTCACCTCCTTTAAACAAGAATGCACAACAGAACTAGTTCTTAAACCACTGATTCACAAAGAGAATCCAACTGGAAATAGAGAGTTCTTATTGTATCCACGCAAAACTAACTCTCCACCAAAAGGGTAAAATCCTGAATTTGACAATTCCTTACGAAAATAATTCCACTTTCTATTTAGGCAATTTGCGAATGAACATCATGAAAGTCAAAGGAGAAATCACTCGAATGTCCAAACCAAATACTTCTTTTGTTTTGGTCCGAATTGGAAAGAATCACACATGCCAACACAGTGCCAACTCAAATTGTGGAAGACCTCAGTCAACAACACAACGCTCAAACGTGAATCAAGAAAGTGCTTCACTACCCGAGGAAATATCCTTTTTCTCAGTTTCTCTTTTTGGAATAAAACTTTCTCTTAAACCTTGGAATTCGAATTCATCGCATACCACACGAGCTCAACCCTCTAGATTTAACATCCTCAAATTATGCTCAAACCAAAATACATCATACACACCTTTGTGGAGAGGCTTTAAAGATTCCACCGAGCACTCTGTACAACTCCTTCTACTGACGAAATTAATTTGACAGATAGTACCCAAAGCACCACTGAAAAGATCTCACGTAATCACATCATCTCAACTTTTAGGAATAACATCTCAGAATCCTCAGTACACTCGCTCATGTTCTACAACAGAAGGATTCTATCAACGATCATTCTACTGCTCAGAGTACACCAGCTTTCTATTTTCTCTACACACAACCCTTGGGCGACCAAAGTTAACCCGCAAGACTCCTAGAATGAACTTCTGGTGTAAAAGGTAGGGAAATCATCAGATCCGGTGGCTACAATTTCCACAATCTTTCCATACTCAATCATTAGCGTCAAATGATAGATATATTCTCGACCAAAGTATCCTTTGAAAGATTCCAACGCTAAGAAAGTCACTCGTTGAAACCAAGTCATACCTGACATTTACTCAACATTTCCTATCATCTCCATAGTTGCCGTAACGATTAGATCTCTCACAATTCTATCTTCTTTGAACTACACCGTCACAAATCTTCTACACAACTGTGTAAGGTACTCAATCGTGGTACTCTAAGAACTTACCAAGATTTTCCATACTTTAAACAACCTTAATGTTCCACTTAGCATGACAAAAGATCTCGGACCACAAACCACTCTAGGTCCTAGTATTTGCATTAATGCCATCAGTTTGGTCCCAAGGACCAAACTTCTATTTAAGTCAAACCCTCTCCAAGGATTACTCCAAGAAATCAACTTATCACTCAATACGTCCCAATCAATTTGACTTCTAAAGTCTCACAAGTCATTTAGTTGATCACCACCAACCATCTGCCATTATACACTCTGAAAGGTTTTGTGAAACAAATCCATTATTCTTTTCTCAACAGAAAAGGCAATTGAAAGCGATTCCCAGTACAAAGAATAACGTATGCCACTCGCAATAAGCATAGGACCAAGGAAAGTAGTCAATTAAGCAATGAGCTAGGAAAACATAAGGGAAGTCAACAGTTGAGGGTACAAGTCCCACAAGAAGAGAATTCCAAACCTCAACCCATAAGAACAAAACATTGCTTTTGAATCTTGAGGAACTCTCATGCAACGAATAGAAAGGTCATACACACTTCAATTGAGTGGTGCGTTACAAAGCTTGCCAACCTTAAATACTACAATTACTCCTTTTCCTTTAATGAAGTAAACCATTTTTCTTTGGTTACGACATCATCTTGTAATGTCAGCACAAGAGGAACATTTAAGACCAAATCACATGAACCGCTTTTGAACCAATTGAACTTTTCAACACACCACTAAGTTCAAACCAATTTCAGCTACCACAAAAATCATGAACTCCAAAAGATTGCGAACGCAAAACATGGAATATTTTCATTTACTCAATAACACGAGAGGCGCTCAAATTACTTTCTCTATATGTGAATCAACATCACTCTCACATTACCGACAATTGCTGGTGTTGAAATCATATACTCTTACCAAGAATCATCAAACATTACTACTCCATCCTAAGACTTTCTGAAAGAACACAAGCCACAAGGTTGAAACAAAACTCTTTCAACAACAAAACTCTTTCAACAAGATGATACTAGAACATGACAATATCACAAAAGTACACCAACCTTAATATCTTATTAGACTTCATCCATTTAATTCTTATTGACGCTCAACGCCAAAATAGCACAAACTAAATGCTGACTAGCCACACAAGGCTCAATCATGATCCTACCTCTTATTGCAAACTCAACAACAGTTATGAGAATGAATTCAAGATTAATATTTACCAAGGCAACATTCGAACGCATCCTTAACTTAACCATCACTAGCGGTTAGAATAACCGAAGGAAGACTTAGATTCCAATTCATCTAACAAATTTAGCAGATTACTCGATCATAAAGATCAAATCGGTTCATCAACATTTCCACACTTCTTAACATCAATAGGTCCTGAACAGATGTGGACAACTCTTATCTAAAATCCATCATGTACCAAATACAATGACATTTCAAATTAATCAATTTTCCTTGCATGGATTCTAGTTAAGAATAATCATGCATCACGCTACAGATCTGACTTGATAGCTCAAACCTTATCAACGAATTTCTATGTTTAACACCTCTCGCTTAAACATAACAGGACCTCACAAAAGGATTTTAACACCTTCATTCAACAAAAGAGAGACATTAAACCTCAACGCTTGGGGTAATCCAAAAGAAATACATAAGGCCAAAGCCTTTCACAGTTTAAAGAACTCGCAGTAAAAAAACTTTCATTACCGAATACCAAGCGAGTAAATGAATCAAGTTTCCAATTAGAAGGGAAGAACTCCCATGAAAAGATAAATCTTACTGATAACCGATGTTCACAAGAAACAACAATAGATCAGCAATTTGGAGAACAAGTAATCGCTCTATGGAACCAAGAAAGACCAATGAAAACTCACCAGCTGCATTGCAAACACTAACTCAAGAAAACTTCATCAACCGCAACTATAACCAGAATTGACCAAAACTCAAGCTCAAAGAAGAGAACAACTCTTCTAAAGAAACTCACCCTCAACACCTTTAACTATGACAATCGGGTAACTACGTCTCTATTCTTATACCACGAACAATGGTGTAACCTGGCAAAGCCCAGAGCTACAACCACGACCTCAACCTCTCAACATCGACTATCATCACTCATAACCAATATTATACTCACATAGGAGTATACAAGATCATATCATAATCATAGAATAAATGCATAGATATAGAGGATCATATCATATCATCGAGTAACAATGCAACATAAGGGAAACAGAAATGCATTGCTTGAACCATCCCATCCTACTGTGCACTAGTGTGTCAAGTTTTAGGTTAATTAACCATTTACAAATTTTAACAAATTAGTCTTACCTAAGTTGTCAACCTATTCACCATGGACCTAAAGCCCGCTCTGATACCAACTGTAACACCCTGGCTATTTGAAAGCCAAGATGTCACCTAATTACACTAACATACACCCATAATGCGGAAGAATAGAAATAAAGACAACTAGGCACAAATAAACAATCTAAAATATGGAGAAGGTATCCTTCCTTCTCCAATTAAACATACAAAGAAATATGGAGAAGGTATCCTTCCTTCTCCATTTAAGGTTTATTTATTACGGTTCATCATTAAACAGAATGAAACATCAATAGTTGCGGAGAAGGTATCCTTCCTTCTCAACAAGACTTATTTATTACAGTTCATCCATGAAGAGTAAAAGGTAGAAACAATATCAAATTGCTAAACGTGAATAAAGTGAATCTCTTGATTAGTGTGTGTCTACTCCTCCGGTAGAGCTAGCATCAACGATCACCTAAAAAAATAAACAACAACAAGCGTGAGTCCAAGACTCAAAGAAATACAATGGAAGAACGGACAAGTAGGAACAATAACAAGCCAACCTCCTCAAAGGTGCTGAACATAACAACAATGAATAGAGATGAATGTATGAAATGAATGAAGATTCACAATGGACGACTCAAGCTGCATATACCGGTATAGCCGGTGAAACACCCGTCGGTGATCACTCGTGCCGCATCTTAACAAAAATGCGGGATCCAATTCCCCGTATGAAGAACGTATCATACGGTGTCCAACATTGCCCATACTGGAATTGATGGGATTTACATACCCATCCCGGAAAGGATGGGTCAAACTCGCCCACTCGTGGGCGGTTACTACAATGTATGCATGATATGCTCTACTGCATAGATAACATCGACATCTAGTAACATTTCAATACATAAGAACGATCATAGAATAATCAGCATTTCTTCCATCATATTAAAGCACAGGTAGACATCAAAACATTCATACCACACAAGCCATATAATAAACATTGCACTTGCCTTCAGAGATGCGACGTATTAGCCGGCAAGGAAGAAACTCCTAAACCTGCGGCTCCACCGCCTAAACAAGCAAGTAACATGAATAAGAATAGTACGAACACGTCACTACTAAATAACGTTCTACAACGCTTTCTATTGTCCCAAGACTTAACTACTAAGTCTAATCTGAAAAACCGACAAAGCTGTCGAAATCCCAAACTGGACAGCAGCACGGAAAAAAAATCATAATTAAAGATCTGGAACTCGGAATGAATTGAATCCAATTTCTGTGGATTCTAAACTAATAAATCTAACTTTCTCAAGTTGACAGAAAAGACCAAATCGGCCAAAATAAAATACTTCCCATCAGTTGAACCTGACGGTCATACTCTGTCTCAACGACAAGGGCAGCAGCAAAGAAAATAGCATAACTTTTGCTACAACCGTCGGAAATACGTGTTCTTGGCGGCCACAGAAACTTCAGGACGAGGCCTAGACATCTCAAGGAGACCAAAACCTCTGGATCGGCCTCTAAGGATCCGAAAACGTCCACGCAAGAAGACTGCTGGAAAATAATCTACGATCTGGACTGTAGACATTAATTAAACCATAACTTTTGACTCGGTTAACGGAATTGAGTAAACTCGGTGGCCACGGAATCTTAAGGACGAGACCTAGACATCTCAAGGAGACCAAAACCTCTGGATCGGCCTCTAAGGTCCCGAAAACTTCCACGCAACTTACTGGACAGAACAGGACTACAGCAGAAAACCAATCTGTCCCACCAAATCTGATCCAAATCGCAACTACCAACAATCAACAACTAAGAATGGCAACCCTTACCCTTGGAGAACCCAGGAAGTTGATGAGCAAGCTCCCCCCCAAGAACCCCCCTCCCCCTCCCTCTTTTCCTCTCTTGGTCGGCCACCAAGGGCTGCTTCACATGAGCTCGGTTGGAGGAAGCAACATGGACAGCAGGAGGCGCCTCAAGGGAGGAAGAAGCAGGGGAGGCCGACCACTAGGCAGGGAGGGGCGGCCTGGAGAGCAGCAGCAAGGGGCGGCGGCAGCAAGAAGATGGGGCGGCGGCCAGCAGGGTAAAGGAGGTGGCGGCCAGGAAAAAGAATGAGGGCAGGGTTGGGGTTAGGGTAAGAGCATCCCTCCCCACCTTTGGATCTAGAGGCTGCATCCTCCACCCTTGGATCTCAAGGCTGCTCCCCCCATGGGCCTATTTGGTCCACCCCTTGGGCTTGTTGGCCAAGGGCCCAAGCCCAGGGCAGGGTTGAACAGTTGAATAAATCCCCTCCTTTATTCTGAATTAACCGAGTGATCAAACTTCTACCTCACAATCTGTTCGGGGCATTACATAAATTCTCTCTAATCGGAACTCATAGTATTACATTAAACTTTGAAGCAAACGAATTTGAATTAATTCTCCTCTCCCGAATATTATTCTCTCTAATTTGAGGTTCGGAATATTAACAATAAAGCCGGAGGCCCAAGCTCTAAGTTTCCCCAAACTCTGAATTTAGAACTTAACTTCGATTCTAGAATTTGGTTGAGTTTGAAATTGAATAAATTTCGCTTTCCCGAATTTTATTTTCTCCAATAAATGTTTGGGGTATTACAATCACTTTCAGTATACATCCGACTAGTGACATCCGACCAGTAATACATTTAGAATGGCATCATGTAACTTAGATAGCTCCACCAACAAGTCACATACTTGTTCATATTTATAAATACTAATCCATCCAAGGAACATAATAACATTTATTCTATAATTCATAAAAATAGACGCGATACAATACCTCTAGGGTATATCACCAACAGTTATTGTAGCGAATCACAAGGATAAATTAATTAATATCACAATTGTACGTCAATTGATCTGTTGATGTATGGGTAACTGGGTGATATATATAGCTCTGGTACTTGGTATGCTGTCTACCGTATATTCAGTGACCTGGCGGGGACCCGATGTTTGGGCTATTGCTGATCGGCGATGCATGTGGCCCGTTCAGTTGCTGCAGATATAGGTTGTGGAGAAACTGTATGATACGATGTTCGCCGGAGGTGGCCTCGCCGGCCCATTCGCCGCCTACCAGCCGCCGCGCCGAGCCTGACACGGCCAACAACATAAGCACCGCCATCATCAGTGGCAAAACAACCTTCCTCGTCATGGCCATATATATGATGGACTTAATGCTCTCTAACACTAAGTACTGGTAGTAGTCTTCCTTCTACGTACTTCTGTTTCTAGCTAGCTTCTTCAACCTGCTGTAGCTAAGCTAGCTACCTACGAGCTTTCTTCACGATACAATATCAAGCGATCTGCGTGAGTATATATAGGAACAGAAGCTTGGCGAAAATTCCGTCTGCATTACGTGCGTGACTGGACGGCGCGGTCGTTCAACTCACAACACGATCGAGCTGCGGGGTTGTTCCTATACACGTACGCGGATTTTAATTCTACGGTCGTTAGAAGGAAAGCTGCAGATACAAAGCTACAAATCTGTGATTTGTCGCCCACGTAACATTCTGCGTCCGGTGCCCTCGGAAAATAATTTTATAAAACCGGTGCTACGCATAATTATATAACGCCATCGGTATGATGCAAACACATGGTAAGTACGAATCTTTATTTATCTCAACAGTGACATAGAATTTTTTTCGCATCCTAGGGGTGAAAGGGTGAAATACATAAAGATGTTTGTTTGTCACGTGTTCGTATCCAAGGGTGGTGTCATATAGTCATATGTAGCACCGGTGTCATAGAAATATTTTGTTGGTGACATCTGCCGTGCGCATGGAAAACAATTTCATCATAAATATTTGAATTTGGACAAATTACATCATATATTTGAATTTGGACAAATTCGGTCAAATTTCGTCCAGTTTGAAAATCCGCCGAAATTTTGAACCAAAATTCTGATATTTCGGTGATTTCGCCTCTATCCGAAATTTATTTCCAAAACGATATAGCGTTCCCTGGCGTGCGTGGGTTCCAAAACGAAATGTTTTTGGTTAGGTGTTACTCGTAGCCGGGTAGATTTATCTCTTTTTGCATTTTTATCAATGAGATCAGCAATCTGACGGAAGTCACTACACGTTTGTACGTAGCTATCCCAGTCAGAGTTTTCTGTTCAAATCAAAGTCTATCATTCAGTCAGTCATTCACAGAGATAGAGACTCCGACTCCATTACAAAGGACTTAATAACCCATGATATTCGTGCTCTCAAGTCCCAACAGCAAGTAGAATCCTCACACTATCTATAATAGTTCATATCACTTGTTACTAAGGGATGAGCATATCAGTATTTAGGTGATGTGGAAAAGAGATGGTGAGAAGAGAAGATGAGCATATTTCTATATGAAGAAACAAGCAAGTTGTTGATACCACAACACAAAAAACAGCAAAATAGCTATTGGAGACTTGCTTGTTACCTTAAAACTTGTTTTGTGGGTAGTAATTAAAGTAGTAATTAAAGTCTTAAATATAAGCTCAAAAAACAATCTATTAGAAGGCTTGTTTTATTTGTTTTATTTTATTAGATTGAGTACTTTCTCTCCTCTTAGTAATAACCTGAGAAACAAGCTATTGCTATTGTAGGTGCTCTTAGATCTTCTATCAGCGATATTGTGGCCGTCGGCTGCAAACATTCAAGTTGAATTAACTTGCATTCGTCAAATCAATTCACATCGCTGGATCGAATCGACGTATAGTAATGCTTAGCAACAACATATCGAGAAACAGAATCACCAACAAAAGCCAAAAGGCTATAGCTATGAGTACAGGATTGCATGACGGAGGACAATGTGACGCAGGAGGAGGCGGTGAAGAGACCCGACTGATGCCGCAAGGTGATGTCGACCGCCTCCGACGCTTAGTCGAGGAGGGTCCGTTTGGTTGACGACCTTGCTGTTGCTGGCCCGTTCGCCGCCGGCCTCGCGAGAGAGGAGCTCGACGAGCCTACCAGGACGACCACGGAAGCCGCGCTGAGGCTCAGTACGACGCCAAGGGCTACATCGAGATCCCCGAGTACGACCACCCTCCTAGTCACTATCTGAATCTTCCGGTCGGGTGAGGGGAGGAGAGATGGGGAGGGTGACGCAGGAGGAGGTGGGGAAGCAACCGATCTAAGAGGAGTAAGTGCAGGCCGAGTGGGAGAAGAAGGTAGCTGACGCGGAGGAGGGGGTGGAGAAGACCCGGCGGGTCGTTCACACGCAGGAGGAGCTCGACAAACTCATGAGATTCTTGGAGGAGGAGCCCTTCCCCGGCATCTCTGACTCTGGCCCGTTGAGCGGCCTCTTTTCGCCGAAGTGAAAGGAGGAGCACGCTAAGATGGTCTATTACATCAAAGAGCAAAAAAACAAAAAGATTGGGAAAGTATGTTTCAGGGGGTTTAGAATCTGTGATTTGATATAATTTTTTAATTCATAGCATCCCGTTACAAAATAGTGGCGTTTTGATATACGTGCATTCAAACTATGTAAACTTTAGTTGTCTACATCTTTACAAATATTTAGATTAGACATATGAAAATGATGTGTGTAGATTCGTTTCGAAAAGTACTTTCAAACTATTATAATTAATTTTCTTTGTAAATATATTTATAATAAAAATTAATGGTCAAAATTGTGTTTTGAGGACCGTGTTCATATCCAAAACGTCACTCTATAGTGGCGAGATGTAGTATATATTTTGTTAAAAATCCACCCAATCCCTCACGTAGAAGTGAGCCCGTCAATACCTAGGATGGGAAAACGGATCATATGCATTGAAGAGAAAAATATAGAGGATTTACACTGACTAGCATTAGGGCATTGTCCCATGTATGATCCAACATGAACGTTCTACGTTAAATGCTACAGTTCGAAGAGAGCACGAATTAAGGTGGTGGCGTTCTCTGGCTGGCGTGAGAGATGCAGTTGCCTGTGCAGGTTACTCCGTACATTTTTTTTGAGAGGGAGTTACTCCGTACATGGTTAGCAGCAAAATCACATGGCTTCCGTTCAAATGATCAAACAAATCATGAAATGCTGCTTTCGTGTATAAATTCCTTTGCCTTTCTGCCCATGCGGTGCTTTCGCTTCCCGCAGGTAAAGAATGTCTGTGCTTGGTTGGATCTGATGCGCTGTTGTTGGGGGTTGCTAGCTTTTCTTCCATCTGGGTTTCAGTCCCCAAAGTCCAAAACCTTGATTCTTTACTGTACTGATGCTACCTATCTATGTATGCGCCTTTATTCCCTGAATTGTCTAGTTTGATCTGTTCTGCAGGACCAGTCTTGGAACATGAGGTTTGCATCTGTACATATTCAATAACTTAGGAGACAAGTACGGGTGCCCCGGCCTCTACCCCAAGTGGGGGGGGGGGGGGAGCTTGTTAGTGGGGCTCGCTGGCTTGATTCAAAATTGCTTTAAGTAGGCTCGTTATTTGGTTAAACATTGAAATGAGTCAATTTCGAATGAAATTCTATTTCACTCTGGCTCGGCTCGTTAGCTCGGTTCTTAAAAACACTTTCAAACTATAAATAAAATGATATTAAATTAAACTGTATCAATTTTGAGAAAAGCTCGGTAAAACAGCTGTCTAGCTCGATAACCACCCATAACCCCAAGTATCCTATGCCTTGGAGTAGACTGTACTTTGCTCAGTGTGTTCTTGTCATGTCAGTGGTTCTCGGTGAATACATTCGCCGGATTTTACTAGCAACCTCGATGAACCGATACCAATTGCTAATAGGTGGTCCGCGAATTTATGCGGCTAAATTTGTTTCGAAATTTGTATAAATATTTGAAAATGTATTAACGTCTCTTATGGGCTATTTAGACTTTTAATATATCCTAAACATTACAAATAACAATAGAAGTTTGAAGGAAATTACAATCTTAGGAACGTAATTGAAGTATATGCTTTGATGGAAGAAAATCATTCGGCATAATAAGATGTTGAAGTTCTTAGAAACTAACGATTATATATTATGCATAGATCATGTAGCTGCATACCCCTATTCTTACTCTATTAGTTTTTTTTCTCTAAATTGTATGTATACACATGTATCTCTATTTAATCTTAAACAATATGTGGATTATGAGTATGACAAATTATCTTATTAGTTACATGGTATTATATATTAAAGTACCTTACTCACGCATACACCGATGCACCATGGACGACGTACCTTGAACTTATCTTGCCTCACGCCGGCTGCCCCACCAAACCGTGTGACTTATATCTCTTCTCATCGTCATAAATTTTTTTCTTCAACCTCCAACAGTAAGACCAAATCTTGACCGATGCACTATGGGTGATCTCCCTTGAACTTATAGCTTTTATTTCTATTCAAAACTTTAGTTATTTTTATTGGAATTCGTATACAAATCAAATTGTTAAATTTATTAAATTTATTCCGAATTTTGGCTATTTAGGGATTTTACTTTGGAATTCGTATGGAAATCAAATTACAAGTTTTATTTTATTTTTATTCCAGATTTCAATTCTTTTTTCTTGGAATTCGTATCCGAATCCAATGGCTATTTTTAAGTTTTTTCGAATTACAGTTATTTGGGAATTTTACTATGAAATTCGTATTGAAATCAAATTGCTTATTTTATTTTATTCAATTATAATTTATGTAATTAGTATCGAAATCAAATTGCTAATTTTATTTTATTTTTAGTCCAAATTTTAGTTTTTTGTTGGATTTTGTATACAAATCTAATTGATGCTTTTTTATTTTTTATTTGGAATTATAATTATTTAGCGATATTACTTAGGAATTAGTATGGAAAACAAATTTCTAATTTTATTTTATTTTTATTTCAAATTTCAGTTTTATTGTATTTGACATGAGCTATTTTACTTAGAAATTGAATAGAAATCAAATTACCGATTTTATTTTATTTTCTATTCGAAATTTAGTTTTACTGTACTTGAAATGAAGTCTTTCTTTTAATGTAGACCATTATAATCTGAACCCACCATGATCGATGATATATATCTTTTATTTAATTTTTATCCCTAATTATAGTTATTTACTTGATTTTACTTTGGAATTCAGTATTGAAATCAATTTGCTTCTTTTATTTTATTTTTATTCCAAATTTCAGTTATATTTTGGTTGGATTTCGTATACAAATCGAATCACCAACTATTGTTTAATTTTTATTCTAAATTATAATTTTTGGAATTCAGATCGAAATCAAATTGCTAATTTTACTTTATTTTTTATTCTGAATTTTTTGTTGGATTTTGTATACAAATCTAATTGCCAATTTGTTTTATTTTTATTCTGCATTATAATTATTTAGGGCTTTTATTTAGGAATTCGTATGAAATCAAAGTGCTATTTTTTTTTGTTTTTATGCCGAATTTCAATTTTATTGTACTTGCCATGGACTCTTTTAGTTAGGAATTCGTATGAAAAATCAAATTGCTGATTTTATTTTATTTTTATTCTAAATTTTAGTTAGATTGTACTTGACATGGACTCTTCCTTTTAATCTAGACCGTTATAATTTAGACCCACTACGATCGATGGTGTAAATCTTTCTCTTTTTGCACAAGTTAATGTTGGAATTTCTAGCCCTTGAAAGCGAACATGATGACTTCTTTTGGCTGTGGTTTAAGAAGATAATAGATAGATGTAAGCGATTGTCATTTGACCAGAATTCAACAACACAAGAAATCAATTTAAAAGATTATTGCATGCATTGTTATTGTAGCGAATCACAAGGAGAAATTAATTAAGAGAAAATCTAGAAAACGCTATACCGCCCCTACCTCATCTAACGGGATAGCCTTTTGCCGTTGGATGGAACAAATCGGAGCGACCGCAATTGCCTCCCGAATCACTCGATGACTTCATCTTCTTCGCATTGTTCTTTCTCTCTTCATTCCCTACCCTTCCAGATCCTCTCTCTCTCTCTCTCTCTCTCTCTCTCTCTATATATATATATATATATATATATATATATATATATATATATATATATATATATATATACATATATATACTATATATATATATATATATATATATATGTATATATATATATATATATATACGTATATACGTATATATATATGTATATGTATATGTATATGTATATATACACCACTGGATGATTCACCATCGCCATGGGATGATCTCATGTCAAGCCACCACTGTTCGATCCCAGTGGAGGTGAGTCTGAGCATGTGCTGCGGTGGAGCGCAAGTAGGCCACGGCAGCAAACCCAAGCATGCACGGGGGCAGTGCTCGATTAGGGCACGACGGCACAGATGGATCTCATACCAAGCTACCTCCATCCTATCCCGTCGGTGACGACGGCTATAGACTTGTTACTAAGGAATGAATACATTAGTATTTAGGTGATGTGGAGGAGAGATGGTGACAAAAGAAGGTGTGCTTGTTTCTAAGTAAAGAAACAAACAAGTTGTTGAAACCAAGACACAAAAAAAAAACAACAAAATAGCTGACAAGGATTAAAATATCTATGTATTATTTTAATACATAATAAAAGACCATACGTCTTCATGGTCGTAACCCCTAAGGCTAACGACCTCACTGCTCATAAGGATTCCAGAGGTTACATAAGGGTATCCTGGTCGGACAAGGTCTTGTGTTTAGTCTCCGACCAGGTAACTGCTCGGAAAAGCTATGAATTGGTGTTTATAACTGATCCCGAATATATTCTTACCGTGCGTTGAATATAGCATGTGCTGTATACTTCATACCACGTGGTTACATGATCCAAAAGACACTGACAACAACTATCATACGGTTTAGTGTCTCTCAGGCTCTAACCGTCGAACAGTTAACACATTGTTAACTAACACTTAGCTCCGACCAGTCGCAACGCTTCACCAGGGACGCCTTCTCTAGGAGTAACTGCCACCCCTTCGGAAGTTATTTAAGGGTGAAGCACAGAAGACCAAAGGGCAGAGGGGAACATCAACACAAGATCCAATGTGTATCAGAAGTCACACTCACATCTCTGAACGTAGTGCAGGCTTGATCATAGGTATTTTTGTTTGATCCAATGTGTCGTCCGTAGTGTAACCTACGAAGGAGGTTACCTAGAATATCACCACTTGTTTGTATGTATATATAGATAGCAACCCAACATTATGTCTGTTAAGGCATTTGACTATTCGTAAGCTAGAGAGGGCTAAGTGTACTACTTAGGTATAGTTGGTAAAAGTTTATTTGATGGGACACAGGCTCCGTGGTCCGTGTTATGTATAGCCATGTGCGTACAAGTTTTCGCCATACAAATTCTGAGCAAACTTTTATACGGTCGCATATGTCTGTATTGATCAAATGGACAGAATAGGTATAGACTGTTTGACACAGCCGGTAACATATAAAGCTACGTACTGTATGATTTATTCAAGCAAGTATTTATAGGAGCAAATCCTTGCTACCTAGCTGACCCGTACAGTTTTTTGAGCAGTAGCTCTGTTCAAATTATGTCTAAGTAACATTACGCAACTACGACTGCTTAGTGGCTAGCCAGTACAGCAAGAAGCTTAACAGCTAAACCTAGGTACACCGAGAACCAAACTCCAAGCTATATAATAATTAATTTAAAAACCATGCTGTATGCTAAACAAGTACGTAGGGACATGATCTGCATCATCAGTCATCACAATCCCTACGCTACATATATAACTGCAAAACGAAGATAACGTTTAGTTCGCTCCCATGCAAGAAACAAGAACAATTCGCGCGCTATATGCCTATATATCCCTTCATGTCTGTCGATGATCTCTACGGATGGTGACGAGGACATGGAGTGTTATAATTGCTTCCACACGATGCGCCCTGCTTCCTCTCCAACAGCGGTAGCCTGTGGCCTCGCCAATGCGACGGTGACGGCAGCGCAATGTTGTTGACGGAACCGCCGGAGGAGCTGGGCTGCTCGGCGAACCGGCTGCCTTGCAATAACGGCCTCGCCGTGGTCCTGGTCCATGAGCACGGCATGGCCATGAGAACCAAGAGCATCGCCGCTACAAGCTTTCTCATCGCGGATCAAACTGAGCTTTTGTGTGCTGTCTAACCTGTGTTGTGTGTACGGAGTATATCATATATGAGAAGCGAGTCAGTGATACAATGCTACGTTCCAATATGTAACCACTTATTTATAAGGGACAAGGTCATGCCATAGGCGGGGTCAACTCCCTGAGAGTTGCCATGATTTTTAATTGAGTTTTTTTACGATATACTAAATTTAATACGAGTTCTCTATTTTTTTATCAAATAATTCAGATTAGTTGGGATTTAGTTATACTACACCTGATAGTATGAGTAATATAATCCTAATAGAGGTAGAATTGTGATTGCCTATGTGAGGATCATATGACATAAGAGTAATGTTTTCAATCCTAGTTAAAAATCCATAATAGTTTCATGAAAAAAATATAAATATAAATAAAAAATCCGTTATATTCTTAACAAATCAATGATCAAATTTGATTTATATTATCACCATATACTCCCAATAGAATGAACCAAAAATTTATCTTTTAATTACGTGCGTGGCTGGTCGATTAATTTGACAAGTACTTCAAACTTGCAATCCATCTACGCGGTTTGCAGCTCTGCCAACTTCATGCATGTTTATGGGGAGAAGTCGGTCGATGCATTCTCACGAACTTGCAAGCATTTACTAATTAACAAAAGTACGACTGTTCTTCAAATGTAGCTTTCGGTCGCTTCATCTTTGCCGTGAACATCGTGTCAATATCCCACCAGGTTACCTTGGGATACACGGTGCATATCGCCTTGGGATGTTCCGACCTTGAGTTCTGACCAGTCCATGATGCTCGGAGTTGGAGATCACTCGCACGCAAGTACACGACACACTCCACTCAATATATATATATATATATATATATATATATATATATATATATATATATATATATATATATATATATATATATATATCAGAGGTTAGGTTAAGGACATCATTGAAAATTTAAAATATTTAAACGAGGTTATATCTGAAGGTAAAATTATCAATACCAAAGATAATATCAATATAAAGTGTAGAATAAACCCCTCTGAAGAGCATAGTTGGTATAGTTCAAATAGTCAATTGAACTTACTTGTAGACTTAATTTATAATTTTATATAACTTGGAATAAAAAACAAGAAGAATTGGAATTCAAGTTAGAAAATATCCATAAAGAATATAAGCTGTTATCTGATCAATATACCCTCATAAACAAAAATATAAATTTAGTCTTGCAAATATTAGAAGAGAATAAGGTCCAACAGAACAAAAGTGCGCAAAACTGTGACTATATCAAAGAAGAAGTTGATTTAATATACAAGATATTAGAGTCTAGCCCTAAGAAAGAACTTATAAGGCCTTTAGAGAACTTAAAGGAGTTAGATCAAGAAGCTAATATCAAGAGTTTGTTAGAAGAAATTAAGACCTTAATCCTCTCTTAATTATATGTCAGAATATAGTAAGGCTTTAGAAGAAACAGAAAAGTATCTTGAGCATCCTATAGGATTTTCAACCTACAATTCACCCAAAGAAGACTCTAAGGTTATAATAAGACAGAATAATACAATATTACATCTGCTAGTTCAGATCCTCAATAAACTTGACAATAAAGACAGAAGTAGGGAATTAGTTTTAACCTCATCTCGAATAGTTATTTCAACTAGAGCCATAAACTCAGAAAGATGGATATCTTTAGTAGCCTTGGTAGAAAAGAAAACATACTTTATTTACTTCATAAAGATGAGAAATCTCAAACTTTAAAGAATAATATAAAGGTTAAAAATACGTAAGATAATAAGAGATATATTGCATTTGAATTCTTAGAAATATTAGACTTAGATAGTGAAATAAAACACTATGAAAACAAACTAGAATTTGTAAAACAAGAATATAAAAACAACTGGACAAAAGATTGGCCCAAGTTAAGAGATAAAGAGCTATATTTTATAAAAGAATTAAGAAAGATAAAAGGAGATAAGGAGTTAGAGATAGATAAACTAGAAAGACATGATAATAAATTAAAAGTACCTTTCAAAACAGAAAGTATAAAAAGTGATATCACTAAAACTCAACATGATATAAGCGAAGAAGAACAATGGAGAATAAACGAAAAATTATTTCTAGAAAGCATTGAAGAAGAGAGAGATTCAAAGAAAGAATTAGTCATTAAAAAAGAAAATATAGGCATAACAAATCATTATAACAAACTTATGAATTCCTTAAGCAAGGAAAGTTTGGATGAATTAGATAAAACTAGGAAGATAGAAAAGTAAAATCAAGATTTAAAGGAATGCATAAATACTGAAAAATTACAAGAAGATAAAATTAAAAACAAACTATAACAGAAGAGATAATAGTAAAGGTAGGATTTTCCGGTTAAATGATGCCATAGCTAATTTCGGAAATAAATATATAGTCAAATTACCTTTTAAAGAAGTTCCAGGAATAAGAATCCCAGTAAAAGTAAAGTTAAAACCCAATATTACTTATCAAATAATAGCCTTACTAGATACAAGTTGCACCCAAAATATAATCCATGATAGTTACTTCGTAAAGTGTCCTGATATAGTTCAGACAATAAATGATAAAAAAGCCATAATATCTACAGACATGTCTGGAAACAAACAGCTGCATAATCAAATAGCCTATAACATTGAAATATACATAAATGGTACAAAGTATATACTAGATGAAATTACAGTAAGAGATTTATCAATGATAAGCATAGATATGATAATAGGCCTTAGATTTTTACAATACTCAAGATCTAACTTTAATTATACATGAGCAAGGAATCACATTTATACCACATCAAGACAATATTCCTTATATTGCAGAAATAAGAAAGAATATTAAGGTATCTCAAGCTCAGCAATTCGCCGATGCCAATAACCTTGATCTTCAGAGTATTAGTTCTTCCAATAAAAAGGATGAATTTAGTACCTTTATAGATGAAAATTATATAACAAAATCATATTTAGAATGCATTGGGTTACAATCATTTGCACCTAATTGGTATAGAGATATAAAATCCAAAAAAGACATAGAAAAGATTATTCAAAGACTAGAAGATATCCAAATAATTGGAGAAATACCTATGAAACATTGGGATAAAAATTCTATCTTATGCAAAATAAACATAATAAACCCAGAATATATAATTAAAACATGTCCCATAGAAGCTACTCCAAAAGATATAGAAGAATTTAAGATGCATATAGAAGAACTTTTAAAATTAAAGGCAATAAGAGAAAGCGAAGCCAAGATAGGTCTCATCGCCTTTATAGTTAGAAACCATCCTGAAATAGTTAGAGGAAAATCAAGAATGGTTATTAATTATAAAAGGCTAAATGATAACACCATAGAAGATGCATATAATATCCCAAATAAACAAGAACTAATTAATAGAATACAAGGAAGCAAATATTTTTCAAAATTTGATCTAAAAGCTGGATTTTGGCAAGTAAAAATGGCACAAGAATCAATAGAATGGACAGCATTTACTTGTCCCCAAGGACATTTTGAATGGCTTGTAATGCCACTAGGTTTAAAAATGCACCGCTTTATTCCAAAGAAAAATGCAAAACATCTTCAATGAAAATCAAGAATATATATTAGTATATATAGATGATGTTCTAATATTTTCAAAATCTTATAAAGAACATATTGCTCATCTTGAAATATTTTTAGAAAGGTAGAACAAAATGGATTAATATTATCTAAAAAGAAGATGGATATATGCAAAGAAAAAATTACTTTTCTTGGTCATGAAATAGGAGAAGGCAAAATATATCTGCAAGAACATATAGCTAAAAAGATTTTACGATTTCCTGATGCTATGAATGATAAAAAGGTTCTACAACAATTTCTAGGACTAATAAATTACGCTAGAAATTATATAGAAAATTTAGCAAAGCTAGCAGGACCTTTATATGCAAAATTAAGAAAAAATGGGCAAAAATATTTCAATTCCGAAGATATTAAATTAGTAAAATCAATAAAAGATAAAGTCTCAAAGTTACAACCATTAGAACTTCCTCTAGATCACAAATTTTCTATAATTGAGACTGATGCATCTCAAACAGGATGGGGAGCAATATTAAAGCAAAGGCCTAATAAATATTCAACAAGATCAGAAGAAAAATTTGCGAGATATGCCTCTGGAAGTTATAAATTAAAAGTCAAATAATATCGATAGAGAAATCTTAGCGATGAGTTAATGCAATAAATGCTTTTAGGCTATATTTAGGGTTTAAAGAATTTATAGTAAGAACAGACTGTGAAGCTATATGTAGATATCATAATCAAGTTAATAGCAAGAAAAGCTCTACTAGAAGATGGGTTCTATTTGAAGATATAATTACAGGAAACGGTTACAAAGCTATATTTGAGCATATAAAAGGAAAGGACAATATATTACCTGACTTGTTTTCTCGATCATCTATTTTGCAGAATGCAGAAATCAATGGACAAGAAGGGAAAGGAATATTTCAGCTTCGGAGCTGATAAACTCCAAATATTTCCACCAAATTCATGTAATTTTAAAGTAAAGAACCACATAATTGTCAACGAAATACAAGAATGCATATTAAATAATCTTTGGTACCAATACAAATATAAAAATGAGGATAAAAATTATATGCTTTCAATATTAAATAGCCTCGCTGAATATTTTCATATATTAAATAAGGCAGGCTTTATATCAGAAAACTCGGAAATTATAAAACCAAAAGCATTATATGTAGTATTTGAAGGTAAATTACAGGAATATATATATCTTTTGAAGAAATATTAGCTCAAATAATGATTCAAAGAAAAGGTATGTCCGGAAAAAATATTCAAATATTAATGAAGCAATAACTCAAGCAAATATAAAATTGGGAGCAAATTATTATATAGAATTAGCTGCTAAAAAATATATCCAAAGAATTAAAGCACCCAAAAATATGAAACTATTAGAAGGCATATCTGAAGAAAATATAAAAGAATCCTTTAATAATACTACCCATGAAATACTTATCTCTAGACTAAGTTTTAAAACTGAAAGCACACTGGCTTGTTTAGGGCCAGATATCTTTGAATTAATTCGGGAAAAATATCAAGAGAGACAAATAAAAATCTTCTCAGATCTGCAAAAATACTTCCTATATCTATATGAAGGGAAAGTATTTAACCCTAGCATCAAAATTTCTGTTCATATATTCCCACTTCTCCATTTTGATGTTAAAGCACTCTACAGACCATACCACAGATTTATAGTTCTAAAGGCAAAAATAGATCTTAGATATTTCAAACCCCTACATATCAACTCCCACAAATATATTTCCCTTCAAGGACTCATTGATCAAGGATTAGTCCATACTATATATGGCACTTTAGATCAAATTCTCCATTCAGATCTTGGAGTTGCAATTAAAGAAGTATGCAAAAGATTATCATCCACCAGAGGAATCTATAAAATCATTTTCTATTCTACCCCTCCAAAATTCAAGTTCCCAGTACGACCTGCAATACATGATGTCTATATCCTCAAAGGTAACTATAGAATACCAAGAATAAATATGGGTATTTTGACAGAAGAACAGAAGGAACTTTTTGCCCAAGATACCAATCATAATAATTGGAGATGGTTTAAAGAAGCCATGGAAATTGATGAAAGTATCTACTTAGATACAAATTTCCATATGGTGTTCTAGAATAAAATAATGAATATCTGGTGTGGAGGAATTAACACTTCTCAGATAGAGGTGTAGGACGATTATAAAACCGAATTTGGTGAAGATACCCAGATCGAAAAAAGAATATCGGAAAATGATGAGTTTCTATTCAGTAGAGCAACCAGATGAAGATGAATACTTAACCCTTTGGCCAGTTGAAGCAGACGAAGAAGACAGTGATTGAAAAAAAAGCCTTAATACTTTAAATTCCTCAAAAACATCCACATATATATATATACTTCTATAAATTAGCCACATAAGAGAGTTAGAGAGAAAAAGAGAAAATCCACAAAAAGTCCACATAAAAAGAGAGTTGTGAGATTGTAGATTATAGGTCACAAATTTTTAAGAGTAAGAGAGAAAATAAAATTAGCCACATAAAACGAGAGCTGTGAGGCTGTAGATTATAAATCTCAAATATTTGAATATCAAAGAATATCTATACTCCTTAAATATCATATATCTCAAAATATATCAGAGAAATAACCATCTACGCAATGAAGACCTTTATATGAAGACTACAGAAGACTCTATCAAACTGCAGAAGACTCCAGAAGACAGCAACGTGGATTAGCTTTCTCTAAAAACTAAGACATGTACATTTGGCATAGTCCTACTTATACCATCACTTATCCACTCCAGCAGCATGTGATGAAGATGGTGGGCTAATCATCCCATGAAGACATATGAAGATAGGCCTTGCATGAATGATTGTACAAGCACCAGAAGATAACGACAAGTCCATGAAGATAGACATCAAGTACTACTTGCTATACAGTGCCTTATGATAAAGAATCCTGAAGACTCCATCCTTCTGCGTCTATAAAAGAAGACCTCACCATGAAGAGCAAGACACGGGACAGACACAAGACAAGAAAGAAAGATCACGAGAGAAGAAAACACACACAACCACAACCCAACACACACATCGCACAACCACATCCAAAACACACCAAACCCCTGCATGATCATCCCTATGTAGATAAGCCATCCACTACTCCACTAGCCTTAGTTGTAGTAGTACTTTCTCTGTAAACAAACCACCTCCAGTGTAATAATCATCGCGTGTTTATTTACCGTAGTTTAAGGTAAGCCCTATCTTTGTGTAGATAGTTGGGGGTTCCCGAAAGGGAAAGCCATATGTAAATTACTTTGTGGAAATGAAGTAGTTTTCTTTCATATCCCTCGGATTAGTTCTTAGTGTGTTCATATGGAGCAAGGTTTTATGCTAAGTACTCTATAGGAGAAACCTCTGCGGCGGATGTAAATTCCTCCGCTTTTAGGCATATGATGTGATTGCCGCCTTAGGGTGGTGTGATGTTTGGGAGAAGTGTTCCTTAGGGTGGAACCGCTGGAGTGACGATAAAAATTGCCTTATATGACCTTACTAAGTTTGTCTAGGGAAAGATAGCTACTACAAGCAAATTAGTGAAACATATGGTGAGTAATTGGTAGGATTACACAACTCTCACTTGCACAAACCGGTCATCATATTGGTTTCAAAACCTACAAAGATCCCGCAAAAAATTACTATTCAAATACTATTCACGATATTAATCACGAATACTATTCATAATACTGTTCACTATTCACAAATACTATTCATATCATTCACGAATACTATTCATAATACTGTTCAAGAATATTATATTCAAAGAAAGAATAGTAAAGAGAATATTCCAAATATTATATCCAAGAATATCATATCGTAACCAATATTCATAAGCACCTAATATCAAGAACAATATTGGTGCTAAATATATATATCTCCTAATATATTTGAAGGTACTCAATATATATTGAAGGTATTCGAATATATATATTGAATATATTTGAAGGTACTCAATATAATATTAAATATATCTCAATATTAAGTTGAATATATTCAAGCTCGAGTTCATAGCTCGAGTGAATATCGATATATTCCTGAATATATATCATCCGAATAACTATATCATTCTAATAACAAGATTTACTTCAGTTTATATTATCGTATTTATATCCCGCAGCTTTCTTTACTATTTTATTATTGTTTTAATATTTTAATTTTATATTATCGCATTTATCGTTGTTATATTTGAATAGTACTTTTATTTTGAATAGTTCTTTTATAATCCGCCGAGCAAACCTCTTAATGGTGTGTGTGTGTGTGTGTGTGTATATATATATATATATATATATATATATGTGTGTGTGTGTGTGTGTGTGTGTGTGTGTGTGTGTGTGTGTGTGTGTATGTATGTATGTATGTAATTTTTTACAATTGTTTCATATATGTGCAGATTAGTTATATATATCATCGTGTTTATATTTTTTTTACGATTGTTTCATACGCGCATGGCTGGATGTGCCAGTAAACTACAAGTGGAGTTCAGTATTTTTTTTTTGTAACAGAGCGGTAAAGTTATGTGGAGGTTACAGTAATTTTTTTAGTAAACGCATACAGAGGTTTTTATTTGTAAGACTTATAGCATTTTGTTACTCTCGTCGTTACCAAGCCACCGGTGAAAACCATTCGTAAATCGGAGCTTCCAATCAAATGTTATTGCAAAAACAAGAAAAGAAACATTCATATACAAAATAAGGAACCGAATGTTTGCTAGTTTCTAAAATGGCACAAACGTCATGTGGAGGTTGTAGTAAATCTCTTTGTAACAGAGTAGTAAAGTCATGTGAAGGCAGTAATAAATCTTTTTTAACGACGCAATAAATCTTTTTTAGTAAACGTGTAAAGATGTTTTTATTTGTGAGACTTATATCATTCTGTTACCCTCGTCGTCACCAAGCTACTGGGGAAAACCGTCCATGAATCGGAGCTTCCAATCAAAAGCTATTGTGAAAACAAAAAAAAAGAAAGAAACATTCATGTATAAAAGAATGAACTGATTGTTTGCTAATTAGTTGTCTACTTGTTTATACTAGTTGGCTAAGATGGCAGTAAAGTCACCTAGAGGCCGTAGTAAATCTCTTTTAGTGATACAGTAAATCTTTTTAGTAAACGAACAAAGAGGTTTTTATTTGCGAGACTTATATCATTTTGTTACCATCGTCGTCACCAAGCTACCAATGAAAACCGTTCGTGAATCGGAGCTTCCAATCAAAAGTTATTGCTACAACAAGATAAAGACGCATTCACGTACAAAACAAGGATCTGCGTGGGTTTACTGCCAAATTGGACGATACCGAGACTTTTACTGCTGATTGCAACGCGCACGCTTGTATTTTACCGCCGATGCCACGCGAGAAGCGTGCCTAACGCTCGGTAGCGCTACCATGTGTGTGTATCTTTGTTTTTGAATTGAATGCTTTCGTAAACATTTGAAATTTTTTGAATCAAAAGTTTTTCGAACCGAAAGTTTTTGAACAACTTAGAAGTTTCGAATCGAAAGTTTTTTATTTTTTATTTGAAAGTAAGCAAATTCAATTGTTCAAATTAATATAACAAATTACATATATTATTTAGACTACAGCTAAAGTCACAAATATTTTAGAAAAAACAATTACAACTTCACACGACCTTCCTTCGTGCCTTGAAAACGGTTGATTACATCATCGTCACTAACTTGTAGAAAAAAAACTCGCGCTCAATAAATATAACCAAGAAACCATTAAGCATTGACCACCCATGTTATTTATATCTATAATGGGTCGTGTGCTCACGTGGGCTGCCACTGTACTAAGTAAATGTAGGATGAAAACACTAGAGGGGTGCAAATATTGGTATTGAGACCATGTATGTGTATATATATATACATAATATATCTACATTATACTTGATTTTTCTTTTGTGAAAGCTAATTAATAGCTATGGGCCGCGTGCTCGCTTGGGCTTCCACTGTACAAAGTGAATGCGGCTGGTTTCTCTGGTGCCGTCAGCCACTAGAGCACTCGACCATTGCTGATAGTTTAATTAGTCTTTGTTCGGAATCAAATTAATTAGAAACTCTAGCTCGCTCGAGTCAAGCTCTAATAACCAAATGTTTTTAGTTAGGTGTTACTCGTAGCCGGGTAGATATATCTCTTTTTGCATTTTTATCAATGAGATCAGCAATCTGACGGAAGTCACTATACGTTTGTACGTTGCTATCCCCGTCAGAGTTTCCAGTTCAAATCAAAGTCTTACCATTCAGTCAGCCATTCACAGAGATGGAGACTCCATTAGAAAGGACTTACGTGCGTGACTGGACAGCGCGGGCGTTCAACTCACAACACGATCGAGCTGCGGGGTTGTTCCTATACGCTTACGCGGATTCTAATGCAGATACACAGCTACAAATCGATAGCGCGATTTGTCGCCCACGTAAAACATTCAGCGCCCGGTGCCCTCGGAAAACAATTTTACCATATGACGCCATCGCTAGGATGTGAACATGTCGTAAGTACGAATCTTTATGTATCTCAACGGTGCCATGTAATTTTTTCATATCCTATGGGTTAAAAGGTGAGATGCATAAAGATATTTGTTTGTCACGTGTTCGCATCCAAAGATATTGTCATATAGTCATATGTAGCACCGGTGTCATAAAATTATTTTATCAGTAAAATCTGCCGTGCGCATGGAAAACAATTTCGTCGAAATTTTGGAAATTTCGGTGATTTCGCACCCTCCGAAATTTTTATGACTTGTTAAAAAAAATCAGAAATATTTGAATTTAGACAAATTTCAACCAGTTTGAAAACCCGCCAAAATTTTGAACTGAAATTATGAAATTTCGGTGATTTCGCCTCTCTCCGAATTTTTTTTTCAAAACAAAATAGTGTTCCCGGGCCGTGTGGGGTTGCAAAAACACACCACCACGTCACGGCGCGCCGGGTGCCGTCAGCAACTCGTGCACTCGACCATAGCTGATAGCTTAATTAGTTTTTGTTTGGAACCAAGTTAATTAGAAACTCTCTAGTTCGCTCGAGTCAAGCTCTAATGACTAATTACTAAAATAACCAAATGTTTTTTGTTAGGTGTTACTCGTAGCTGGGTAGATGTATCTCTTTTTGTTTTTATCAGTGAGATCAACAATCTAACAGAAGTCACTAAACGTTTGAACGTAGCTATCCCAGTCAGAGTTTTCTGTTCAAATCAAAGTCTTTCATTCAGTCAGTCATTCACAGAGACAGAGACTCCATTAGAAAGAACCCATGATGTTCATGCTCCCAAACCCCACAACAAGTAGAACCATCTTCAATGTTGTGTATTAGTCCATTCCAATGAGGAAAAAAAAAGTTATTGAATCGATTTAATATATTGAAGGGATCGACTACAACAAAAAAATGCATAGAATCAGACTCTACTTAAGAGTCGATTAGAGCTGGCCAAAATGGCCAGGCCTACCGGGCCGACACGAAGCATGACACTGTAGGCCCAGCCCAAGCACGGCACGGCCCGCATTGTTCATGGGTCGTGTTGGCCCCAAGACGAGACCACTGGCGTGCTCGGGCCGCTACTCAAGACGATGGGCGGCCTAGCACGCACGGGCATGGGCGCTGCACGGCGGCGGCACGCTGCAGCGGCAATGCGGAAAGCCGAGGCGAGACCGGAGGGCAGAGCGGCGCAGTCTTCTTGCGCCGCCACGGAGGAAGACAAGGGCATCGCGGGCCTCGCGATTACACGTTCTTCGCGTCGAGAGGAGGAGGAGGAGGCGGGCGGGCGGCGGCGGCGCAAGCGGTCTTCGCGCCGGAGCAGACGAAGAAGGAGGCGACGGGTCGCCGAGGCGGCACGGCGCACGTGTCGTCGGGCGGCGAGGTTGTTGAGGTGGCGCGGGTGGCGCGCGGCCAGCATGGCCGGGTCGCGCCGCGAGGCGAGGAGGCGGCAGGTTGACGAGGCGACACCGTGAGGAGGCGAGGAGGTGGCCGGGTCGACGAGGCGGCGCCGCAGGGAGGCGAGGAGGTGACCGGGTCGACGAGGCGGCACCGTAGGGAGGCGAGAAGGTGACCGGTCGACGAGACGGCGCCAGCAGGAGGCGAGGAGCCGTGGGTCATCAAGGTGGCGCCATGGGAGGCGAGGAGGCTGGGTCGCGCCGCCACCGGGAGGCGAGGAGGCGAGGACCGAGGAGGCGGCGGCACGGGCGAGGCCGGCCTTAGGGGGGAGAAGAAGACGGCCAGACGGGCTCGGCGGGCCGTGTCGTGCCCGTGGGCCATGCCTGGCATGGCACGGCCCGAAAAAATCGGCCGTTGGGGGTTTTTTGACCATTATAGGCTTAAAAAATAGCAAAAAATAGAAAAAAATTCGAAATTTTTTCTATAAATAGGCACCATACCCCCCCCCCTCATTTAGCACCCCTTCATTCTCCATTCTCTCTTTGAAATTGTGTTGTGCAAATTCAAATCCGTGTTGAGCTAATTTGGCAAAATTCAAAAAAATTGTGCCAAAATTTGGAAATTTCAATTTTTGTCAACAAGTCAGTGAAAGAGGTACAATACTATTTTTGTAAGACTTTTATTGTTAGTTATTGTTATGCTAAGATTAAAGTAGTAATAGTGTTAGTCTCGATTTTGCAGTTTTCGTTATGGACAGTCCTTACGACAGCTTTGCTCTTAGTGAGTACGGACTTTCATCGAACGAAATTGCGTCTATGGAGGTGGCTGCGGCTACCTCAAACCAACCGGAGGTTTCACCGGAGGAGCAAGGTGGAGTTCTGTCATCAGGCTCCACGTCAGCATCAGGTTCAATGACAATCGAAGCAAAGAGGTTGAGGCCGTCTACATCGGGAGTGTAGGAGAATCTCGACAGAACAACCAAGCAAAACGCAACGGGAAATGAGGTACTGTATGCTATTTGTAAAATTTGTCGCCATGAATTGTCTGCAAAGTCTACAGGTGCAACGGGGCACTTGATTAGACATGCTACAAGGTGTTGAACCAAGCAAGGATTGACGATGAAGCAAACGCAGCTGCAATACAACCCCGATGGTACGGTATCTAGCTGGGACTACGATCCTCAGGTAGCCCGCTAATCTCTCTGTCGTTTAATTGCTTTTGAGGATTTACCGTTAGGCTTTAGCAAGTTTGCTTCTTTCCAAAATTACATTAGGACTGCGCATAATCCTATATTTACTTCCGTTTCTAGACAGACAACAACCAGGGATCTAGTGAAATACTATAATGAACGTCGTAATAAAATAAAGGAACTATTTAGTACGTGCACATTTTCGGCGGCCCTGACCTCGGACATATAGAGTGGTCGGGCTAGGGAGGATTACCTTAGTATAGTTGCGCATTATATTAATGATGACTAGGTAATTGAGAAAAGGATTATAGCTTTGAGATTAATTGATGTAGCACACACGGGGGAGAATATTGCGAACTGTATTATCAAAGTCGTGGAAGACAAAATATTCGCAATTACTTTAGACAACGCCACTTCAAACTCTAGGGCCATGGACATTCTTACTCGAAGTTGAGCACATATGCGATTCCTTTCGCTACATCAACGATGTGCTTGTCATATTATCAACCTTATAGTCAAATGTGGTTTGAAGAGGTTGAGTCTCAGATATTAAAGCTTTTAGCGATGCGATTTCTTTCTTGAATAATTCTAACGTAAGAATAGCACAATATAAGAACTTCTGTAGGGCGATGGGTGTACGCCCAAGAAAGTTCGGTTTGGACATGGAGGTAAGGTGGAACTCTACTTACCTCATGGTTAAGAATCTTTACCATACAAGAGCACTTTTTCAGATTTATTCAAACGCACTATCCTAGCAATCGACGGTATTATGTTATTAATCGAGCAACATTGGTTCGTTCTTTGAGAAAGTCTTTGCTGTTTTTAGAAATTTTTTATGAGGCAACTGTTGCTTTGTCCGCTGTCTACTATCCAACATCTCCTATCATTGTGCATACTATTTTACGGATTGCTACTCAATTGAAAATGTTTGAAAATGGCATAGTTTTACGCGATGCTGTTGTTTCCATGAAATCTCACTACTACAAAAACAGGCAATAGTAGACGCCTCATCACAGACGGTTAAAATGGAACTGTCTGTGTTGGGTCTGTCGGGACGTCATATTTGCTGTGATAGTTCACAGACGGTTCTTAATAAAGACCGTCTGTGAACTATCATAGACGGTTCTATTAAACAACCATTTGTGATAATCTGCAGTATCACAGACGGTTGTGAACAAAGACCGTCTGTGAACTATCACAAACGATTCTATTAAAAAAAACCGTCTGTGATAGTAAGTATCACAGACGGTTTGTAATACGAACCGTCGTTGATAGGCTGCCAATACAAATACCTGGTCCCAACAGACCGCCCCTACCCATTCCCATTTGAGCTGCTGCCACCACCAGGTCCTTCCCCCGTGCGCCGCTGACAGAGAGGGAAGGGAGGAGAAGGAGAGGATTCTCAATAGATATTTGGTATTTTCGTCGTGAGCTCCGAGGGTAACGATCTATAACCCTTTTTGTTTGCTATAAATTAATCGCTAATCAATTTAAGTATGTTTGGTAAATAGGAAGCCTATTGCGTAAACGACAGAGAGGGAAGGGAGGAGAAGGAGAAGAGGATGGGAGGAGAAGACTAGGATTCTCGAGAGATATTTTGTATTTTCGTCGTGGGCTCCGAGGGTAACGATCTATAACCCTTTATGTTTGCTATAAATTAATCGCTAATCAATTTAAGTATGTTTGGTAAATAGGAAGCCCATTACGCCGCCGACAGAGAGGGAAGGCAGGAGAAGGAGAGGAGGAAGGGAGGAGAAGGAGAGGATTCTCGAGAGATATTTGGTATTTTCGTCGTGAGCTCCGAGGGTAACAATCTATAACCCTTTATGTTTGCTATAAATTAATCGCTAATCAATTTAAGTATATTTGGTAAATAGGAAGAGTACATACTTGCGGTTCATTAATCTAATTTGACACTAATTTGTTACATGCGTAGTGTAGATGGACTGAAACTGGATGTACGGTGTGAACCGTGTGAGTCAAGAGTACATTAATGGCATGGTTGCTTTTAGAAGAGCCGCCAAGCAGGATATGTTGAAGAAGGGGATAAAATTTATGTACTGTCCAAGCATTGATTGCGGTAATTTGAAGATATTTAACAACCCGGCGCAGATAGAAGCGCACTTGATTCGAAAGGGTTTCAAAAAAGGGTATACATGTTGGACCAGTCACGGTGAAGAGCAGATTACACAGGAAGTTAGTAATGATGGCATCGCCGAGGAAGTCAATGATATGCTAGATGTGGACTGTGCTTTTGATGAGGATAGGTCGCACGATGACAATCTGGATCAGATGCTACGCGATGCAAAAGAGAACTACAGTGAGAGAGAGTTTTGTAAATTCGAGGGCTTAATGGAGGACTCGGTGAGACCTTTGTTTCCTGGCTGCAAGCCGAATACACAAGGTTGTCAACTGTGATTGAACTGCTGAAATTGAAGGCAAGCAATGGTTGGTCCGATAAGAGTTTCACGGCGTTGTTAGGTCTCCTAGCGGACATCCTTCCAAGGGAAATGTGTTGCCCAAGCACCACCTACCAAGCAAAGAAGGTTCTTTGTCCATTGGGAATGGAAGTAGAAAGAATACATGCATGTCCGAACGATTGTATCCTCTACTGTAAAGAGTATGCAGACATGCATGTATGTCCCGTGTGCAAAGCATCCCGATACAAGCATCAGAATACTACTAAGGTGAAGCAAGGACCTCTTGCTAAGATGTTGTGGTATTTGCCTGTGATCCCACATTTGAAGTATTTATTTGCGAACTCAAAGGAGGCAAGATTGCTGCGTTGGCACTCGGAGGAGCGTACGAAAGATGGAAAGCTAAGACACCCTGCTGATTCTACCTAGTGGAGAAACTTCGATCGGAGCTTCGAAGAGTTTGGTGGGGAACCGAGGAACATAAGGTTAGGGTTGAGTACAGATGGAATGAATCCTTTCAGTAACATGAGCAATCGACATAGCACCTAGCCCGTGAATTTATGTATGTACAACCTTCCTATTTGGTTGTGTATGAAGCGGAAGTACATTTTGATGTCACTACTTATCCAAGGGCTGAAGCAACCTGGGAATGATATTGAGGTGTACCTAGCACCATTGCTGGAAGATCTTGTGACATTGTGGAACAAAGGGGTACAGGTATGGGATGCATACAAACGAGAGAACTCCACTTTACGCGTCATGTTGTTTTGCACCATCAATGATTTTCCTGTCCTTGGTAACCTGTCGGGCTTCAGTACAAAAGGAGCCAAAGCCTGTCCGCACTGTTTAGATGCTACGAATAGTGTATGGCTGAACAACTCAGCAAAAGCGTATATATGGCCACCGTAGGTTCCTTCCCAAGAGTCACCCATACCGCAAGATGAAGAAACAATTTGACGGAAATAAGGAGGACAGTTCAGCTCCAAGGGCTTTTAGAGGGAAAGAGGTCTATGATATGGTTAAGGATATTGATGTTGTGCTTGGGAAGGGACGTAAATTAAGAACCCATTAGAAGAACATCTGGAAGAAGCGGTCAATTTTTTTGGACTTGCCTTATTGGGAGCACTTAGAAGTTCACCACTGCATCAATGTCATGCACGTGGAGAAGAATGTATGTGATAGCTTGATTGGTCTCTTACTGAACATTAGTGGCAAAACAAAGGATGGTGTTAACGCACGGCGTGACTTAGTTGATATGAATATAAGGACCGAGTTAGTACCGAAAGAGACCGATAAATGACGAACGTACCTTTCACCAGCTTGCTACACTCTGTCCAAGGCTGAGAGAAATGAACTGTGCTAGAGCTTGCATGGTGTCAAAGTCCCGTCTGGTTACTCCGCTAACATTAAGAAACTTGTTTCTATGCAAGATTTGAAATTCATTGGTATGAAATCTCATTATTGTCATGTGTGGATGACACAAATGCTTCCTGCTGCAATTAGGAGTATCTTGCCGAACAAGGTCCGAGTGGAAATCTTGATGCTGTGTTATTTCTTCAACTCAATTGCTCAGAAGGTCATCGATCCCCAAGGACTAGATGCTCTGTAGGCCGAGGTGGTGACGACTCTATGTCATCTTGAGATGTATTTTCCTCCATCATTTTTCGATATCATGGTCCATCTCATTATTCACCTTGTGAAAGAGATAAAGATATACGGCTCTGTGTTCCTACGTCATATGTACCCGTTCGAGAGGTACATGGGAATTCTCAAGTCCTACATACGGAATCGATCTCGACCAGAGAGCAGCATCATCGAAGGTTATGCAACCAAAGAGGTCATTGAGTTCTGCGTTGACTACATGGCTCAGGTGGAACCGATAGGTATGCCTCTATCTCATCATGAGGGGAGACTAGATGGCATCGGGACCATCAGGAGGAAATCAATCACTTCTGATTTGGATACGTACGCTCAAGCCCATTTCACGGTCTTGCAACACATAACCCAAGTGTCCCCGTACATCGACGAGCACAAAGACATGGTACGCCAACAGAATCCAGACTGGTCAGAGGTTTGGATCACGAGAGAGCACAACCGTCAGTTCAACAAATGGTTAAATGTGTGAATCACCGGGAGGTCATCAAGTGATGATATGTTGCTATGGTTGGCAAAAGGGCCATAATTTACAATTATCACATGGCAAGGATACGACATAAATAGGTACACATTTTATATGGCAGCTTAGGATAGGAAGAGCACAGCCCGTAAACAATGTGTCCGTGATAGATGCATTCAAGATCGATGGGTGAGGAGCTCCTACTATGGGCAAATAGAGGAGATATGGGAGCTCGACTATGTGCTTTTCAAGATCCCCCTATTTCGGTACCGTTGGGTCCATCTCCCACAGGTGAAGGTCAACAAGTACGGCGTCACTACCGTGGACCTCGAACGTATCGGATACAAAGACGAACCATTCGTACTGGCTAACCAAGTTGTTCAAGTCTTCTATGTAACCGACCCAGCAAATAAGAAGCGTCACATCGTTCTACATGGAAAAGGAGGATTGTCGGAGTTGAGAATGTAGTGGACGAGGAAGAATACAATCAATTTGACGAGTTACCTCCTTTCGGAGACGGCATCAGGCTCGAGGAATAACCCAGTGAGGAAGCTAGCTATATGCGCGTCGATCATCATGAAGGGCTATATTTTAATTAAGAATTCACTCCATTGTAATTAATTTATTCCATAACATGAGACATGTCAATGTGGACTTGCCATGTGTTATGGACTTGTAATCTCTTATATATTTTGATGTCAACATGGAATTGTCATATCTGATTTTGATGTCAATGTGGACTTCATTGTAATATGGAATGATAATATTATGCGCTTGTAATAAACAGACGATAAAAAGATCATATCCTTTTTACATCACAGACGATAAAAAAGGATTAGCGATCCTATCTTAGCCTTCAAATCTTCATAAGCCTTCTCGTCGGCTTCAGTGGTGACGGGATCAACGACTGTCAGATCAAACGCCTCCACCTGCGACCTTGCACGCTCGATTCGCGCTTGTAGCCGTTCGGACTCCGAAACCAAACCCCATATAGCCCAGAGGCCATCAACCCTGGTCTCCTCCGTCTTGGCGAGGTTGACCCGCTCTCCTGCAATTCGGATGTCGTCCTCGACTCTCCGGGCTGCATCCTCGGTGCGGACCAAGTAGTTCCATAGGACGATCTCCACGATGAGATTTACTCGCCAGATGCCGCAGACCCTCGCATTGGTCCGTCTGAGGAGGAGCTCCAGTCGACAGATGATGGCCGCTATGGTCTCCGGTAGATCGGAGGGCCTACAACAGATGACATTGTGAACGGAAGGCTTGTCCGCAGCTTGGGCCAGGTTGCAACCAGAGAGGTTCGAGTAAATAAGCACAATGTAGGCCAATACAACTGGCACGAGAGGGGAAGCCATTTGGAGTTTGTGGAGAAAGGGGATCAAGGAGGTTCGTGTGAAATCCATTGTAGAGGGGGATATCTATTTATAGAACAAGTACTAATTAAAGCTGGAGCGGGAGATGAAGAGATATTTAGGAGCTGTAGCGACGTTAGAAAATAAAGAGATGAAGAGACACACGTGGGAAAATGAAGAAACTTGTGACCAGGTTCATGTTAGGTTATCACGCATGTTCTATTATGGAACCATCTGTGATAAGGAATCCTGACGGTTCTATTTAGGAACCGCGTGATATGAGTTTATCACGCAGCGGTTCTTTAATAGAACCGCTCGGATTCAGATGACGAGCGGTTCTATTAAAGAACCGTCTATGATAGGCCTTCATAACCCTAGACCTCGCCCATTCATCTCCCCAGTGCCACCCATTCATCTCCCCAGTCCTTAGCCCGCTCAGCTCTCGCTCCTTCGCCTCCACTAGGGCTCGCCCGTTCACATCGTCGACACTGCCGCCGCCTCGACGCGTGGCCTCCTCCCCGTGTCGGCATCCTCCCTCTACACCGGCCTCCTTCCCGTGCCGTCCTCCTCCCCGTGTTGGCGTCCTCCCTCTGCACTGGTCTCCTCCCCGCGCCGTCCTCCTCCCCGTGTCGGCCTCCTCCCCTGCACCGGCCTCCTCCTCGCGGCCCCCTCCCTTGCACCGGCCTCCTCCCCCGCGCCTCCCTCCTCCCCACGCGGCCTCCTCCCCGTGTCGGCCTCCTCCTTGCACCGTGAGTTCTTGTGCAGCATCCGCTCTATAAGTATTCCTATATTACGTTTGTGCGTCACTTTAGCTATATACTTATGTGCTGGATTGGCTTCAAATTCTATATTAGATTGTGCACTAAGAGATAGCAAAGTGGTTATATGGGCTCGGTTGATCTGTGATGAATGTCAAATCTGAAATCAATTTGCAGTGCTAGTTGGTACCTTGATCTGTATTAGTTCTGATTTCTGAATCTAGTACTGAAGATATTGCAAATTGATCAGTGGGCTTTCTTGACATGCTCTGTGATGAACTCTGTCTTATACTGAGATTGAATGTGATAGTTCATTCTTGAGCTCTATTGTATTACTTGCTACTGTCAATTTGATATACTGTTAATTGGTTACTTTTGGTTGAAAGCTAGTTATTCTGATTCTTCTGGTTCTTCATGTTCAGTTCTATTGAGAGTATTCAGTTTTTGTTGGTAATCTAACGACCAGTTTGTGATTCTTCTAGTAGTCTGTTTGACTGGAAGTTTAATCTGTTTTTGTTAACAGTTGAGATCATTTGACAGTTAAGCAAAGTATTGTTTAGAGCTCATAGTTTGAATTTATATTATCATATTCATTTAATGAAGAGCATAGACAACAGGATTGAGATGGCAAAGACTTGTTCTTTAGCTACTCTCCTTCTGAGAGCACATAATAACATCAATCTTGATGTCTTATCTTTGCTAATTGGTGGTTAGTTGCTATTAATGCTGAGCATAATATTGTGTTTAAATGACTTGAAAGAATTTCATGGGCACATGTTATTATGGTCATTTACTTCATGTTGTTCTTATGCTTTATGGCTAATAGTGATTGCTGGAATTAATTATGTTCATTTGACATTCAACAGGAAAGTTTTAGGTTCAGCTCAAGATCTGTTTGATAATTGTTAAATTTTATTATGTTAATTTGGTCATTTAAATGTTGTTAGATTAATGCTTTATTGTTTTATATTTATGCTGGAATTAATTATGATTATTTGCTAATATTGCACATGTTGAGCGTATGTAACTTATAAAGATAGCAAGTAAGCGATATGGCAGAGGCGTCGTCTTTGCCGCCGTCACCAACGCCGCAGATAGCAGAGGCGTCGTCTTCGCCGCCGTCACCGACGCCGCCTAATGCGTCTGGATTTCCGTCAACGATAATGATACGTGAGCGAGATGGTAGAGGAAAATCGAAATTGCCTGCGGGCCGACTGATCATCACGGAGGTCAGTGACGTTGGGATCCCTTTGAGTCCCCAGAGATCAGCGGCGAGATTCCGGACCATCTGTGGGATACTTGCAAGGGAACGAATCACCATCACCACACCAAGCTGGAAGTCTCTGACGAAAGAAGAGAGAGGCGCATTGTGGACAGAACTTTCAAGCAAGTTCACTATCCCAGAAGCAGACATAGCACGTGTGGAACGGCAGGCGTTGCTCTCAATGTATCACGCGTGGAGGACCTTCAAGAGCATTCTTGTCACGAAGTACGTGAACACGGGTCAGACGCCCTTCGCGAAGTATGGATTCTTGACGCGGAAAACATGGGGCGCCTTTGTGGCTATGAAGGCGACAATTAATTTAAGGAGCAAAGTCGCACACAAAGCTCTCGGACACCTAAACACTCACCCCCACGCACTCGGCACCACTGGAGTGCGTGGCTAAATCCACGGAATGGGCGGCGGAGGAGGAGAACGCAACCGAGCTATTTCCTGGGATCACAGACCCGCGTTCCCTAAGCTGGTTAAAAGCGAGGTCAAAAGTCTCGTCTTCGAGCAGCATCTCTTTCATAAACCCAGCAGACCAGGAAGTGTCCCAACGTGTGGTAAATATGTTGCACTACCTAATTGTTAATAAGTCCATAACTTCATAGTGTCTATAATAACATGATGACCTCTTGCAGCGTGAATTAACTACCCAAACTTCCAAAGGCTCCTTCCAAGCAGACAGGGAGAAGGATATACTATCTACGGCCCTGGGAAACAAGAAGCACCCGGGTCACACGCGAGGCCTTGGGGTTAACGTATCTTAGAGTTATGGATTCGCAGACGACTACTGCACATATAGGAGTAGGAAGAGATCTAAGGCCGAGCGCGAGGACTGGTTGGTACAAATGATTACTGCAAAATTTCAAGGACAGTTAACACAATTGCCGGATCAAATGAATCAACTCCTGAGCCAGCAATCCCAAGCTGCCCCTGTTAATTTGGGAGCTAGTCCTCCTCGACATCGGAGTAGCGTCACGTCCACGCATCATTCTAAACATGACGACGTCCAATTACCGATAGACGACATCAAGATAATGTACATCTATGGAATGCACCAAAGATAGACCTATAGGATGCCTTAGCTAATTGCATATTGTTTTGTAGGGGCTGACGCCCTACAAGCTCCAAGTGAGGATGGTTGGGTCAATTTCTATTGAGGCTGGGCGGGGGATGGTGTATCCATACCAGGAAGGGGTAGTGCAGCACGGTGTCCAGCTGGCACAGGGTTATGCCAGGGTCCAGGTGGACATGGTACATAACAATTTTATGGCTGTCCTACTGGAGATTCGCCCGAACGAAGACATCAGAACACTAGGGGATGCTAGATACACTTTTATCCAGTGATCCAAGAAGGACATCGCCTTGGACCCAGCAGTGCCGCAATCTCGACACAACCATTCCTCTCCAACAGGACCCTCGATAACTCCACCTCATCTTTCGCCTCAGAAGGCCACCTCATCGGTTCCCGTGGAGAAAAGTGTGCCGCCGTATCGGTTCCCGAGTCGTCTCGCAGGAAGACGCTGCCAGTCGTTACGACCAAATTGAAATTGATGAACATTAAGGCGCCTCCCAAGTCCGAGAACTCCGGGCAGTACTCCATCAGAAAACCATTGTGCCCGAAACACAGATTAACTCCGCTACCGGATTTGCTTGTCAGGCTTTGCATGCCTGGTACATGCGGAAGACCGGAAAGAAGGGGTGCGATATTGGAATCACCGTCGCATACAAGGATGAGCATTTCTTCAACGGGCCGGGCAACTTCGTCGTAGGCTTCAACGACTTATATGACCTATTCAACCTCGTTGGCCTCGACGCCTCGCTTCTACGATGTTGGACACTGTAAGTGTGTACAATCAAGTTCTACATTCATGTAATACCGATAAATATCACAACTCATTGCCTATGTATAGATACATGATGAAACAAACCCGGGCATGGCGAGAACCAGTGGGTTGCCTCGACCCACACGTGGTACCTATGCAAACCATTGAAACAGACCCGTCCTTCGTCGAGAAATACATAACGGCGGCATTGCTAAGTCAGGGCCACAAGGACTATATAGTGGTGCCCTACAACCAGGGGTAAGTGCTTCACTACTTGCTATATAAATTTTATTTGTACTTTATACGCAGCACGAACTTAGGTTTAATGACTATAGCGACATACATGAGTAGGTACCACTGGATCCTTTTAGTCATTATACCAAAGAGGAACAGAGTGATATACCTTGATTCCCTAGTCAGAAACGACCACGACTTCAACATTCTGCAAGGAATACTCGAAAGGTATGCTAATTTCCTCTATACATAACTCTATTGTAGTCTTCCTTCGTTTGAAATGGCTGAGGATAACTTTTTGAAATCATGTAGTTCGTTCATTGCCTATGTTGCCAAAGAAAGACCATACAATGGATTGAGCACCCAACTAACACACAAGACGAAATTTCTGGTACATGCTACAACACAATAATCCTATATCATACTTCATAATAATGCGTCTTGAATTGACTATACCTATATATGTAATTCTATTTTTGCGGTGCACTTGACAAAAAAAAATGATGACCGATGTGCAATCTACGTTTGCCATCATATGCAGCAAATCATTAGTGCTAAGCAGAAGGATCCCAAGGTTTGTCAATCTCAAAATAATTATTTCCTAATTATAAATTTAAATATATATGCTTACCACTTTGCTCTTTCTTGCTAGCGATAGGACTTGATGATAGATTTAGATGGACTCGTTGCGGATGAGATCAGGGACATTTGAGGGAAGCTCTGCGGCTTTATCATGTCAGAAATCGTTAACGACAAAGGAGAGTTTCACTCTGTTGCCGACCCAGAGTTTCACGCAAACAATTGACTCAATTGTAATCCAATTGTAACTATAGCGACAATACTTGAACAAATTCAATATTTTGTAATTTATTTTGAGTAATGATCACTTTGAGTTGTCAATAATTGATTATGTGTGTTGTATCTATTTTCTGCATGCTTGTTTTCAAAGGGCATGGCTAACAATTCCTGAGGCTAGCCAAAAATTAGTAAAAAGTAGTTAGGGTAATGAACTATCACATACGGTTTTTTATTAAAACCGTCTGTGAAGGCATAGTATCACAGACGGTTTTTATTAAAAACCGTCTGTGATATTCTACGTATCACATACGGTTTTTAATAGAAACCGTCTGTGATACTATGCCTTCACAGACGGTTTCAATAACAAACCGTCTGTGATATTCATATCACAAACGGTTTTTGAACTGTCTGTGATAACCGCCTGTTACCACAGACGAACATATTCAGACGGTTCAGAAACCGTCTGTGATGATGTGATCTGTAGTAGTGCCTAAATACCTTAAATATTGGAGAGAAATCCCTTACCTATATGCATTTGCATTTCTTTTAGATCTTAGGGCTAAAATTGATGCATTTGGTACTGTACTTGATCTTCTTAGTGATGCTACAGGGCTAGACTATACTGACTATTTTGCAGAAGTTCGTTCTCGGTTATACGAGGTTTACCAAAGGTATGAAAATAGGTTCCGGGGAGTCCGTTCGCAACGACCTCCAGTAGCCCCCACCTCAAGTAGGAAGACAAATATGTGGGGCGCAATCTTCGGTGCCTCTCCCTCCAAGTCCAGGTCCAAGGCTTCTTCTTCTTCTTCTACACCAACGCCTGCTCAGCCAAGACCCACAAGGAGCGAAGAACTATCCACCTATCTGGACAGTGATATGGTGGATTTTAACTCAGAAGGCTTCGACATCTTGTAATGGTGGCAAGCCCATAAGTTAACATATCTCGTGCTATCCATACTTTCACGTGATGTGTTAACTGTTTCTGTCTCTACGGTTTCCTCCGAGTTTGCTTTCAGTCTTTTTGGAAGGATATTGGAGGAGAGAAAAACAAGTCTCACAAGTGAGATGGTGGAGATCCTTCTAACTGTGAAGGATTGGGAACAAGCTGATTCACGAACACAACACTCTGTGAAAAATCTAGAGTTATCGGAGGTGTTCGAAAATCTGTACTTAGATAATGACACCGACACATACAACAAAGATGTATAATGTATGTAGAATTGTAGAGCTATAGGCTATACTCTTTTTCCTTTGCCCGGTTTTCTCATTTTGAGTTTTTACTTGGCGAAGGTTTTAACGAGACAGCCAGTTGGACATTAATAAAGCTCTTTATTACATTTTCAATATGATTATATCATTTTTTTAATTTTCATGTCTACTTATCAATTCTACATATTTTTCTAATTTTTCTGGATTTTTTTTGGATTTTTTTGTTCTAATGGGCCAAACGGGCCACATCTGGCCCGACGGGCCAAACGGGCTCGGGTCGGCCCGGCACGGCACGAATGTCCGACGGGCTGTGCTTGGGCCGCCACTCTGGCCCGTGGGCCGGCCCGACATGGCACAAATAGTACACGGGCTGGAATGTTTACGTGGCATGACTTTGAATCAACATCGGTTCAACACACTAAAGATGCTCTTAGATCTTCCAACGGCGATATTGTGGTCGTCTGCTGCAAACATTCAACTTGATCAAGACTGTAAGTAACATGCATTCGTCAAATCAATTCACATCCTGGATCGAATCGACGTATAGTAATGCTTAGCTTCCAACATATCGAGAAACATAATCACCAACAAAAGCCAAAAGGCTATAGCTACCACTCAAACTAACAGGGTGGCTCGCGCATTTGATGGCTAGATTTGTTTCGAAGTTTGTATAAATACTTGAAAATATATTAACATCTCTTATAGGCTATTTAGACTTTTAAGATATCCTAAACATTACAAATAACAATAGAAGTATGAACATCTTCTGTCAGAAGCTAACCGACAAATCTGGACAGCAGCACGGTATCAGACATAATTTCTAATTGGCTGAACCAAACTTAGTGTTATTTATCAATCTAGAAATATAAGACAAAGGCCTACAATTTTCATAATGGGGAGAAATTCTGATTCAGAGTTTAACAACATTCAATCTGTTAATTAAAATGACTGCTGTAAACTAACAGGGTTTCTGGACAGCAGTAAAGAAATTTCCGTAACTCCTAAACTATAACTCGGATTCAGGTGAACTCAGATTCTATGGAAAACTGACGAAAAACCCCACAACTCTCTAGGAGATCACATACTCTAATTCGGCCTTGAACTACAAGAAAACTGGCGTACAACAGAGAGCAGAAATCTGCTTCTAATCACAGGCATAGCGACGAATCAATAAATGACATCTACGAAGAACGAATTGAACTAAAACAGCGAGGAAGTGAATTGATACCCTAGAAGACACGTGCCCGCTGAGGTCCCCGCGAGGTGCTCCTCTCCTCTTCTTCTCCTCTCTTCCTTCCCCTCATTCTTCTTCCCACAGCCGGCCACAAGCAACAAGGAAGATGGCGCCGGGGAGAGGAGGAACAGCAGGCGGTGGAGGCACTGTAGCACGGGCTAATGTAGCACGGCGGCTACTGTAGCAAAGGGGTGGCTACTGTAACAAAAGATCGTCCAATTGCTTCTTCAACTCCTCTTGGAAGGGTCGTGCCAACCGGTATGGAGACATTGAAATAGGTCGAGTCCCCGGAATAAGATCAATCCGGAACTCTACCTTCCGCTCTGGCGGCAACCCAGGAAGTTCCGCAGGAAAAACATCAGGAAACTCATTCACCACAGGAATCTCCTCAATGCGCTGTGAAGAATCAGCCTTCTCTCTAAGAGACCAAAGTAATCCAATGGTTGAGGCCCGAAGTCTGGGAAACAAACTAGCCAATACGAATAAGGAATCAGACGGTGCACTGCCTTGAAACACCAGTTCTTTCCCGGATGGGGCTTGCAAGGTCACCGTCTTCCAGAAACAACATATCTTGGCACGGTAATTAAATAACCAGTCCATGCCCAGAATAACGTCGAATGGTGACACTGGATTACCATAAGATTAGCTGTGAAGTTCTCATCATCAATAGCGATAGAACAGCCCGGACAAGCTGTAGAACTAGAAATAAGACCCCCTGGAGAACTGACTACCACAGACTCAGAAATACGCTGCACCCTCAAACTCGCCCTTCTAGCAAATTCCCGAGACACAAAAGAATAGGTAGCCCCAGAATCAAAGAGAACTAAAGCATCATGTGAATCAACTAGCAATGTACCTGTCACCACATCAGGACGGCCCAAGGTCGCTGGAGTAGGCATGGCGTAAACTCCGGTGGTCTTGGGAGCGAAGACGCACCGACACTCGAGTAGGGTGGGCAGGGGCCGCAATGTGGAGCGAGTGTCGGCGGTGCATGACGGAATGGGGTTCGATAAAACCTGTGGGAGGCGTGAGGAGTAAACGCCGAATGAGCCCATCTGAAGCGGCCGAGGTGCAGAACAGCGGCTAGGTCTCAATCAAGCCCGAGGAGCACTGAAGCGACGCCAGCTGCTGGGGCCGCTCCCATTTGATAATGCTCGATGGGTTACGCTTACACTTTGTCGACTTGTGGCCATCCGGCCACATCGACGACATGTTCCTTGAAAGAACACCGATGCCCAATGCTCTCCACCACACCAAGCATATCATCCCTTGACTCGAGCGGGGCGATCCGAGGTGCGGTGACGAAGAACGTGGCGCCAAGAAGAAGATCGCCATCACTTTGAACAGGCGGGTATCTTGACTCCCTGAAACCTCTTGGGAGCAGGTCACTGAGATGACCCACCTCCCCACTAAAACTCCGTTTCGCCACCACGAGAACCTCCAGCGAGACATGGCGCTAGCGACCGCCTCGAGAAGAGATCTCTCTCGGCTCCATCCCCGGCACCTTTCGACCACGGAGCTAAAATCGCGCAAGCCAGTCACCCCTAGGACGTGGCGATACTCCGGAATGAGACCCCTGCGGAACCTCTTGGCCTTTTCTCGATCATCATTGGCCACGGTGGTACAAAGCGTGCAGGTTGTTGAATCCACCTCGTACTCGACAGCGACATCTTCCCTTGAACAAATGTCGAGAATGGCCGCTCCATCCTCTCAACAAAGGAATCCGGATAGAATTTGGTCTGAATCGCTCCACGAATACCTCCCAAGTGACGGGTCCTGTCTTTGGGTCTGGCGAATAGGACTCCTCCCACCAGATATCGGCTTGACCCTTCATTGAAAGGCCACGAACCGCGCCTTCTGCTACCAAGTCATCTCTAAAGCACCGTATTGTCTCTCCATGTATCGCAACCAGTCTGCAGCCTGAACCGGAGTACCTGCTCCGTCGAAGGTGTCCAGACGGAGCGACATCCACTCGCGGAGACTCATCCTAGCCTCGGGTGGATTTGCTACAAGAAGAGTTCCGCCACCGTATGCGTCAGTAGTAGGAATGGTCACTGATTTGTCGACGGAGTTCTGGTTCTCCTCGAAGATTACGAATGATGGCGGTGACGCGTTCGAAGCCTGCTGCGGCCGAGCGGTGATGCAACCCCTCGGCGCAACACCAATAGTCTCCTCGGACGAAGATGAAGACACCGCCGGTTCACGTCCACGACCACGGCCCGGCCGGTGGGCGACCACGCCCACGGGCAGCGCCCCACCATTGCCACTACCTCTCGCCATCTAAGAACATCCAAAGCATAAAACTAAACATTTAGCTTAATAGTAATAGAAGCACAGGAACAGTTCAACAATTGCTCAACAGATAAATCATTAACATCGAATTACCCATCCCACCTACTGTGCACAGTGTGTCATTTTAATAGATTAATTACCACGGACCTAAAACCCGCTCTGATACCAACTGTAACACCCCAGTCTTACAACGGCTGGAATGCTACTAACTAACATGTTAACAAGCTAAAACAGACGACAAAAAAATTCTAAATTTCGGCAGAACCTCCCCTGTATAGTTACTATACTGGAGGTTCCAACAATCATTAATATCAAGACAATAGTGGAATCAACAAATATACTAAGTTTACGCACAGTTATTAACCAATCTTAATGGAGAAGAGTTATCAGCCACAGCCAACGTTTATTATTACAGTTCATCAATAATGAATGATTAAATTGAACTAAAATGAAATCCTGAACTTGATTAAGGTGAAGTGAAAAGGTAGCGTGTGTCTATTCCCTCCCCATGGAGTCAACTTCAAAGATCACCTAAAAACAACAAACAAGCAAGCGTGAGTCCGAGACTCAGCAAGTACAGTTGATGAATAATACATAACAACCTTGATCATGTGAACATCATTAAAGTGTATGAAATAAGCACAGAACGAACACTTGAATAAATGGAATGAATGATGTGGATGCAATGAAGGGACTACACACATGCATATACCGGTATTGCTGGTGACACACCCGTCGGTGTTCACCTAAGCCCGCACTTAACAAAGTCGGGGACCCAAGCCCCGTCTGAAGAACGCGTTTAAATGCGGTGTCCCGAATCGCCCACATTGGAATGATGGGTCTTACGTGCCCATCTTTGGAATTGATGGGGCTTATACAATCGATCCACTCCGTGGATGAAATATGAAAGATGAATGCGGAGTATGACATATGAATATTGAACAATAAGAAACATGCTCTCCATCATGAAGGCAACCACATGGAATGAATATGAACATTTAAGTAATAACATGGTACTTAGAAATTCAATACCAATAGCAAGCATTCAACATGTCATAATCCTAGAAATACTAAGGTACTTGCCTTTAGCATTGCGACGTGTTAATAGGCAATTGCGGTGCTCCCAAACCTGAAGCTTCACCTCCTAACAACCAAATAACTAAAATAAGGATGCGACGAACATGACAATACTAGATAAAGTTCTACAACACTCCCCCGGCGATTCCAAAATATAACTAGAACCTCCAAACTGAAAATTAACACATTCTGCCCTAAATCGCCCCTGGGCAGCAGCACGTTAAATGGCATAACTCTTGATCTAGAACTCCAAATGGGGTGAACCCAGTTTCTGTGGACTCTTAACTGACAAACCCACAATTCTCTAGTTGGCAAGATAATTTGATTCGGCCAATTTAGTTCGTTAACAGGCAGGTGAACTTTCAGCACAGAAAAACTGTCTACAGAATAAACAGCGGCGCCAAAACGACCATAACTTTTAATCTATAACTCCGAATTGATCAATCTTTGTCGATCCGAAAAGGTTATCAAATTACCTACAATAACCTAGTTGGAAGAAATCCCAGATTCTGTCAATTACCAAATCATAAGTTGCAAATTAACACATCAGTTCAGTTTCGTCAGAAATCTGGACAGCGGATACTAAAACAGCCATAACTTTTGACTCAAAGGTCGGAATCAAGTGAACTCAGCGGCCATAGAAATTTAAGGACAACCTCTACATATCTCTAGCAGATCAAAACTACTGGTTCGGCCTCTAAGGTCGCGAAAACGCCCACACAACAATCTGGACAGAGAGGGGTTTACAGCAGACTGACTCTGATCCCAAACGAATCTGTCCTATTTCTCCTCTACGGCACCCGGGAAAAGGTCTAGGGGAGGAGGAGCACCATACCAGGACCTTGGGCGTCACCAATGGGGTGGAGGAGGGGCGGTTCCCCTGCTGGAAGTGGCGCACAAGGGGGAGGAAGGTGGGTGGCGGCTGCAAGGCGGAGGAGGGGTGGAAGGGTGGGAATTTAGGGTTTTCTCTTTTTCCTTTCCTCCTTGGCCGCCCCTAAATCCCTCTTGGCGGCCCCTTAGTGGGCTTGGGCCTCATGGTTGCCTCCCCTTTGGTTCCAAGTCCGCCTCCTTGGCCCACAAGCCTGTGCCCAAAACCCAAGTATCGATGAATTATCGGAAATGCGAATTTTAAATTTGAATTTGAACTAAAAACTTACTAATCGAAAACGAGGTATTACAAATTGTACTCTAGCCATTACTGTTAATAATGGATGATTATTTTAATCATGGGAAGCATTCATGGTCTTACCTCTGTTTGCAATCACAAAAACAGTTATGAGTATAGATTTACTATTCTACCTTATGTTCAAAAATTAGAACGAAAAACCTTTAATCTTCAATAATATAGGATACATAAAACAAGGTTTCACAAGTCAATACATCTACCTTCATTCATTTCTTAATACATATAACATCAATTTAGCATGGCAAAATTAGGTGGATCAAGCATTTGAAAAAGTTCATCAAGTATCTAAATAGAAGATAGATTTAATATTAATATTTACCAAGGCAACATTCGAATGCATCCTTAACTTAACCATCACCAGCGGTTAGAATAACCGAAAGAGGACTTAAATTCCAATTCATCTAACAAATTTAACAGATTACTCGATCGTAAAGATCAAACCGGTTCACCAACATTCCACACTTATTAACAAATCATAAGTTCTGAACAGATACAGACAGATCCTTATTTAAAAATTCATCATGTATCAAATACAAGGATATTTCAAATTAATCAATTTCACTTCTATGGATGTTAGTTAAGAATAATTGATTTGCACCATGCTAATGACCCAACTTGGTAACTCATACTATACCAATTAATTCACTTAATTAAAACCTCTTAGCTAAGCATGACCAGACATCACTAAAGGTTTTTAACTCCTTTAAAAAAGAGGCATTAAACTTCAACACTCGAAATCATCCAAAAGAAATACATAAAGCCAAAGCCTTCACAGGTTAAAGAACTTGCAACAGAAAACTTCCAGTATCCAGAATACCAAACGAGTAAATGAGTCATATTTTCCAATAAGAAGGCAGAACTCCCATGAACAGATCCATCTTGCGGATAACCGACGTTCACACAAAAAAAACAAGAATAGACCAGCAGTTAGGAGAACAATTATTCGCCTTATGGAACCAAGAAAGACCAATGAAAACTCATCAGCTGAAATGTAACACTAACTCAAGAAAAGATTCATCAACCCCAACTATAACCAGATTGGCCAAAATTCAAGCTCAAAGAAGAGAACAACTTTTCTAAAGAAACTCACCCTCAACACCTATAATTATGGTAATTGGGGTAACTACTTCTCTATTCTTATACCACGAACAGTGGTGCAACCTGGCAAAGCCCAGAGCTACAACCACGACTTCAACCTCTCAACATCAACTATCATCACACAACCAATAATATAATCAAATAGGAGTATACAAGATCATCTCATAACAATCATAGAATAAATTCATAGATATAGAAAATCATATCATATCATACAGTAACAATGCAACATGACGGAAACGGAAATGCATTGCTTGAACCATCCCATCCTATGGTGCACCAGTGTGTCAAGTTTTAGGTTAATTAACCATTAACAAATTTTAGCAAATTAAGTTACCTAAGTTGCTAACCTATTCTCTATGGACCTAAAACCCGCTCTGATACCAACTATAACACCCTGGCTGTTCGGAAGCCAAGATATTACCTTAAGTCTAACATACTGTAACACCCTAGCTATTAGGAAGCCAAGATGTCATCTAAAGGATTAACAGGCAACACCAATACGGAGTAATTTTTCAACAACATCTCAAATAGCATAAAGAGATCAACATATATTAGAACGAAAATAGGAATATAATGTGAATCCAACCATAGTTCACAATCTTCAATTATCCAAGTCCATTGAATCCACTAAGAATTATACCAAAGGAGTAATCAATGATCACAAGCAGTTATTTAATCAACCTTAACATAGCAAAAGATATCATCCATCAACAACTTTATTTATTACAGTTCATCACATTAACGAATGAAAGGCATGGACAAAGTCATAATATTGGAACTTGAATGTTGTGAAGTGAGTGAATTATGTGTGTCTACTCCCTCCCAGGAATGCCATCGTCAACGTTCACCAGGCAAGAATGAGTCCAAGACTCAGCAAGTACAAAGAATAATATGAAATACAGTTAATACGAACAAGATAGAATCATTTAAGAATATGAACATAGAACCGAAAGAACATATGAATGAATGCAATGAATGGGTTGAATGAAATGAATGGACTGCACTCCTGCTTATACCGGTATAGCCAGTGACACACCCGTCGGTGTTCACTTAGGCCCGCATGTGACAAAATGTGGGGATCCAAAGCCCGTAAGAAGAATGTTTCATACGGGAGTCCAAATCTGCCTACATTGGAATGGTGGGTCTTACATGCCCATACTGGAATTGATGGGTCTTTATAATCCACTCCCGTGGATGAAACATGAACATAGATGAATGGAATGAATTATGAATAATGAAAGACATCATCTCTAAACATAGATTAACGAATATGAAAGGAACATGAAACATTGAATCTACTCATGGATCACAGAAATCACAATGTGAACATCATGCATTCAGCATTCACTAGCATTAAGAATTATAATGTACTTGCCTTCCGCGTTGTTACGCGTTGGTAGGCAATGAAGATGCCCCTAAACCCGAAGCCTCTCCGCCTACACAAGTAAGTACTCAAAATAAGAACAACATGGTACAGGACACTACCCGCAACGTTCTACAACACCTTCCCGACAACTCAAGAATTAACTATTTGATCTACTCCGAAAACAGACAACACAATCACAGAAAACGAATCTGGATAGGACCCTTAAAACCTACATAACTTTCACTCCGAAAATCGTAAAAATGCAAAATTAGATTGGCTAGAAAGATAACGGAAATATATAAAATAACCTATTTGGTGGACATCCCGAATTCTGTCTGTAAATAATTTTAATAGACAGATGAACATCTACTGTCAGAAGCTAACCGACAAATCTGGACAGCAGCACGGTATCAGACATAATTTCTAATTGGCTGAACCAAACTTAGTATTCTTTATCAATCTAGAAATATAAGACAAAGGCCTACAATTTTCATAATGGGGAGAAATTCTGATTCGGAGTTTAACAACATTCAATCTGTTAATTAAAATGACTGCTATAAACTAACTGGGTTTCTGGACAGCAGTAAAGAATTTGCCGTAACTCCTAAACTATAACTCGGATTCAGGTGAACTCAGATTCTATGGAAACCTGACGAAAAACCCCACAACTCTCTAGGAAATCACAAACTCTAATTCGGCCATGAACTACAAGAAAACTGGCGTACAACAGAGAGCAGAAATCTGCTTCTAATCACAGTCATAGCGACGAATCAATAAACGACATCTACGAAGAACGAATTGAACTAAAACAGCGAGGAAGTGAATTTATACCCTAGAAGACACGTGCCCGCTGAGATCCCCGCGAGGTGCTCCTCTCTTCTTCTTCTCCTCTCTTCCTTCCCCTCATTCTTCTTCCCACAGCCGGCCACAAGCAACAGGGAAGATGGCGCTGGGGAGAGGAGGAGCAGCATGCGGTGGAGGCACTATAGCACGGGCTAATGTAGCACGACGGCTACTGTAACAAAGGGGTGGCTAGGGTTTGGTCCCCCCCCCTCCCTTGCCTTCTAATGGGCTTCCAGCCCACTCATGGGCCTTGGGCCACTTTGGCCAGCTCCCCTCCTCTCGAATATGGGTTGACGGCCCATTCCTCTCCTAAAATTCTGAATTTTCTATTTTATTTCCCTTAATTCTCTCTCAATTTTTGTTGCATTCGATAACGAATAATCGGGGTATTACAATGACATCCCATCTTCACTAAGGTCAGCATGTGTGCTTTAGTTGTTGTATAACGATATGGAAAATTATTTCGCCATCTTTGTGACGACGTGCCCCTCACCAGTGATTGTACGCTCCTAGCTATCCGATTGGCCTATATCGTTCATAGCTCGTCTTCAATGCAAAGCTTTATCTTCTCTCTGCTAGGGCTTGCCCATCATCAAGCTTCTTTAGCCATTAACTTCTTCAATAACGCTGATGCTAACCACTTGTCATTGCGACCCTTTGCTCCTTTAACACTGGGCTTTCTCTTCAATGGCTCCAACAAGCAGCGCAATATTTGTCCTTATCTCCGTCGTCGCCGCCTCGGCTCTTCGTTTCCCCGTGGGTCAATGTCTTCTTGTACGACAGATCGTTACTATTGCACTCTTTCGTGGTCTCCTCTGACACCAATCGTGCTATCCTCGTTACAACTTGTGTTTTTTTAATCAAAATTTTAGTTATTTCAGCGAACGTGGTGGCTTTATTTTTATTCAACATTTCAGTAGTTTTTATTTGAGTTCATATACAAATCAAATTGCTAAATTTATTATATTTATTACACATTTTAGTTATTTTGGGATTTTACTCTAGAATTTATATGGATATCAAATTGCAATTTTTCTATTTTTATTCGTAATTTCATTTTTTTTCCTTGGAAATCTTGTTTGAATCCAATTGCTTTTTTTTTTCTTTAATTTTTATTTGAATTACGCTTATTTTGGGTTTTACTTTGGAATTCATTTCAAATCAAATAGCAATTTTTTATTCTGTATTTCAAATATTTTTCAATTTTTTATTCTCAGTATTTCAATTATTTTTTGTTATATTTCGTATACAAATCTAACTACCAATTATAGTCCAATTTTTATTCTAAATTATAATTATTGGAATTCGTTTCAAATCAAATTGCTAATTTTTTGTTCATCATTTCAGTTTATTTGTTGGATTTCGCATACAAATAGAATTTTGATTTTTTATATTTTTTCTTCCAAATTATAATTATTTAGGATATTTTACTTGGAAATTCGTATGGAAATCAAATTGCTCATTTTATTTTATTTTTATTCCGAATTTCAATTTTATTGTACTTGACATGGACTCTTTTACTTGGGAATTCGTATGGAAATCATATTGCTGATTTTATTTTAATTTTTATTCTGAATTTTAGTTCTATTGTGTTTTGACATAAACACTTTCTTTTAATCTAGACCGTTATAATCTGAACCCACCATGATCGATGGTGTAGATTTTTCTTTTTTTTCACCGATTAACGTCGGAGTTTCTAGGCTTTGAGAACGAACATGGTGGCTTTTTTTTGACTCTCCTTTAATACGACTATTTGGTTGTATTTTATATACGAATCTAACGCCAATTATTGTTTAATTCTTATTTTGAATTATAATTATTGGAATTAGTATCAAAATCAAATTGTTAATTTTATTTTATTTTTATTATGAATTTTAATTTATTTTGTTGTATTTGTTTCGAAATTTCTATAAATGATTGAGAATATAATTACATATCTTGTAGCCTATTTATATTTTTAAGATATCCAAAATTTTAGAAACGACAATAGAAGCTCAAAGGAAAATACAACCTAAGGAACATAATTGAACTATAAGGTTTGATGGAAGAAAATCATTGAGCATGCACAGACCATGTAGTTGAATGCCTCTATTCTTACTTTGGTAGTTACTTTTTTCAAATTGTATGCATGCACATGTGCCTCTATTTAATCTCAAGTAATACATTAATTGATTATATGTGTGGCAAATTATCTTATTAGTTTACATGATATTAGAATACCTTGCTCACGCATACACCGACGCACCGTCGCGGTCTACCTTGAACTTATTTCCCCCCACATGTGCCTCCGAATTACAGTTATTTATGGATTTTACTTTGGAATTCGTATTGAAATCAAATTGCTTGTTTCATTTTATTTTTATTTCAAATTTTAGTTATATTTTGGTTGGATTTCGTATACAAATCGAATTAGCAATTATTGTTTAATTTTTATCCTGAATTATAATTTTTGGGATTCGTATTGAAATCAAATTGCTAATTTTAATTAATTAAGAGAATATCTAGAAAACGATATACCGTCCCTACCTCATCTAACGGGATAGCCTTTTGCCGTTGGATGGAACAAATCGGAGCGACCACAATTGCCTCTCGAATTACTCGATGACTTCACTGATCGTCATCATCACCGCCATCATCAGTGGCAAAACAAACTTGATCGTCTTAGACATATGTGTACGTACGTATATGATTGAGCTGCTGATCTGCAATAAGCCAATAACCTGCTGTTAGCTAGCTACTACCGATCTGCAACCTTTCTGCACAGCAAAATACTGAGTGATCTGCGGGAGTACATACTCCCACTTTCAATATACCACTTAAATAAACATATTATACTTCTTTATCATTTTCAGTATACTTAAATGCCAATTATAAGATACTCCAATGCGACTTGATCGAAATTTTTCATTGGAGCCCTTTATTTTTGCTATATACCCTTTTTCATATATAAAAGAAGTATATACAGTTATACACAGATTTTGCTATAAAACGTGGACTTTGATGAATTTTTTTTTGGAACTCACTTTGGGGTATCTTATAATCATTATTGGAGTATGTTCAAATTGATAAAGAGGTCTCATCATAAAATTTAAGTGGTATATGAGAGGTGGGAGTACGTACTCTGAGTACCATCATATATATATATATATATATATATATATATATATATATAGGGCCTGCTTTGGTACTCCCGGAGTACATACTCCCACTTGAATATACCATAAACGGATATATTATACTTCTTTATCATTTTCAAGATACTTAAATATCAATTATAAAACACTCCAACGCGACTTGATTGAAAAAATTTCATCATGTTCCCTTTATTTTTGCTATATACCCTTTTCATATATAAAAATGGTATATACATAGATTTTGCTATAAAAGTGGCATTTAATGAAATTTTTCATGAAACTCACTTTGGAGTATCTTGTAATCATTATTGGAGTATGTTCAAATTGACAAAGAGGTATCATCATACAATTTAAGTGGTATATGAGAGGTAGATCGATCTGTGAGTACCATACCATTTTCCTATATATATATATATATATATATATATATATATATATATATATATATATATATATATATATATGGTATGGTACTCTGGGAGTACGATTTCAAATTTTCTCATACACCGAGTGATCTCATGAATATTATATATATATACACACACACACACACACATGAAAATGGTATGGTACTCACAGAATACGATTCAACTTCTCATATACCACTTAAATCGCAATGCGATGATACCTCTTTAACAATTTGAGCATACTCTAATAATGATTATAAGATATCCTAAAGTGAATTCCATGAAAAATATCATTAAAGCCCACTTTTTATAGCGAAATCTGTCTATATACTTCTTTTATATATGAAAAAGATATATAACAAAAATAAAAGGACCGAATGAATTTTTTTTAGTCAAATCACATTGAGGTATCTTATAATTGGTATTTAAGTATATTGAAAGTGATAAAGAAGTATAATATATTCGTTTAAGTGATATATTAAAAGTGGGAGTATATACTCCTAGGAGTACAAAACGGGTGTTCTAGCTGCATTAAAGAAGAACGGCGAGCATACGCGCCGAGCAGCCTCGAACACGGATAGACGGAAGCCCAACGTCCTCCTTTGCCAACTGAGCTACGCTCAGTTCTCACTATATTTATATAGAAAGCTTATATATTTGCGAAAATTCCTTTGATGCTTATTGCGTAGCGTGCGCTTATATATTTGCGAACATTCCTTTGATGCTTATTGCGTAGCGTGCGTGACTCGGCAGTGTTCGTGGTACAGACATGCTTTTTTTTTTCTTTCCCTTTTTGAAGTAATGCTACAGAGTACAGACATGTTAGGCACAAAGGTAACCGAACGGCTTGTTGGCCGGAAACTTTCCGACACGTACTGCTTCTGCGGTACGAGCAGAGCAACGTTGAACAGATGCAGGTCCACGACGCATTATATGTGTCGGTTCAGATGGCCAGCCAAAAGAGAAACGACGATTGAAGCTGTTCGATCCAAATTAGCTGCTGATTGGATCCTTTCGATTCTCCGTACGTACCGCAGCCTAACATCCAAGAAAATGGTGCACGTTTGGTCAATCAAGAAATTTAACGTCAAGCAAGGAATGTCCGTCGACAAAAATCTCAGTCTGTTGTTTGGAAAAAATTATGATATATTCTACTAGTAGTATCTAAATATGAAATGTATTTTGACCTATTGATGTTGGTGGTATGCGTGACGAGTTGCTGAGTCGACCTTATTGGATGCATGTAGCAATCTGGATCGCACATTCAATTAGCTGATATAGATTCGTGCATCACTGCCTAATCTGAAGTTCTGAACTCAACTCCGAAGAGAACATCGATCTAATGCATGAGGTTTTCTATAGGAACTAACTACCGTAACATTAAACAACCGATTGTTCTATGGTACACTCAATTTAATACGGGTTGTCTATTATATTTTTATCCAATGGTTAAGATTAGTTAGTATTTAGGTATACTACCCTAGACAGGATGAGTAATAAAATTCCGAGGGGGATAAAATTGTAATTGTCCATGTGAGGACCGCATGGCAAAAGAGTAATATTTTCAACTCTAGTTGAAAAAGTCCATAATACCCTTACAAAAAAATATAAATACAAAGAAAATCTATTATACCCTTAATAAATCAATAGTTAGATTTGATTTATACTACTAGTAGAATGTACTATAAAATTTATCTGGTTTAAACTGACGACACTTAAACTGATGCAGATTATGGGTTAGTTTATCTATAGTAGTATTTTTTTGTGGTCAATGACATGTTTTGCCTCTATCTAAAAACGATATGTTTTGCCTAGGTTGGAGTTGGATGAGTAAAGTCCATTAATATAGTGGATTTATCTCAACAGTCCTAATTTCACGTGACGGTGCGAGAAGGGGGCAGGCAAGGCCTCACCCCCTCATGATCTCAAAATTTATGTCTCTAGTAGGGAAGGAAACATTCGCTCTCACAATTTCACCGGATGTAGTGTTTTATACGAAATTCCTATGAAAATCTTTGTTTCAAACGGACTAATTATAGACACTATAATAATACCTCCGTCATGTTTATCAAACCTGTCTGTTTTTTTGCCAATGGATGTGCTTGCGTTGCTGTAAGCAAGACCTTGCGAGTATCTCGTCTGACTTCGAATACCAATGGTCAATGGACGTTTCTGGTCAATGATCATGTAATATTTGTGCTTTATTCGACAACTCGGTTGTTTGGTAAAAATGCCCCAATACTGTTCTTTCCCCGCGTTCCAAGTGAAGAATAATCAGCCTTTATTTTCCTAATTCTCGGAGGGAAATCTTCCATTTCCCTAGCTCGACATATGGCCAGTCTGATTAAAAAAACTGTTGTTTTTCCAAGAACATGTGAAACATTTCAACGGTTCCCTTGAAAGAAAGGGTTTCATCCTTTTTTTCAGATAAAGGTAACATTTCCTGGAATTCCAGAGCTCGATATTTGACAAGGGCCACGAGGTTATCTATGCTAACCCGTCTCGGTTATACGATTTATCTCTGCAACGTTTTTTAAAAAAAAAAAAATTAAGTTGATTTGATACCTCAACTGACGGGGTTAGCATGTTAGTGCCAAACTAGAGCTTAGGTCGTTAGCATTGATTCCTACAATTCCATTGCACGAGATTAGACCTTTTCTCGCTTAAAAATTGCATGCTTACGATCTTGGTGTTCATTTCCAGCGCTTGGAAATTGGACTTAGGATCTCTGAAATTCCAGCACGAGATTTGACCTACTGGTCGCTTCTCCAAACTGAAGCAGGTTAGGTGAGTCATTTGTAATTCCATGCCCGACGTCAAGAGCCATGTATATTTCTGCATTACGAGTACCACACGGTTAGGCAACTTGACTCGATGGCTAGTTGGTAGGTAGGAGTATTTACAGTCAAGATTCAAAATATTCTCGACAGGAGACCGAGATCGAGTCCGCATCGATAATTTTTTGCGTCGTCTTCTGATAGCAAACATGAGAATGGGTAATTCAGTAGTTCTCTTCTTGAACTAATGGTCTCCTATATTGAGTTTGGGATGATTACGATTTACGAGCACACATTCTTTGCTGTTTTCTCTGCCTTCCCATGAATGAAAAGGAAACAATGAGCATCGACTGCATCGTCTCCGGTGTGTCTTGACAGTGCAGTGAGAACTTGCTTATCTCACTGGTCGCATAATGAGGCTAATTTTGTTTATTTACATTCAGACAACAATCTTTCTGTTAGGACATTTATGCAATGATTACTCGATGGAAAAATTCAGTTTATTTTTCAAATGAAATGTCTATTGCTTGCACCTGAAACGCGTGCTGAGACAGTAAAACAGACTGGCCACACATGACATCTCTGGATATTATAAAATTGAGGTGTGTGTTCTTGATGATCTATCCACTATTTCATGATTCTATAGCTGTTTCCCCTCAAATGTCTTAAAGTTTAGCAAACTGCTAAGCAGATGAAACACGAAATTGAGGTGTGTTCTTGATGATCTGTTCAGATGGCAGTTTCAGATCCAGAAATTTGACTATGCGTTCAAGAATGTACTACTGTACTACATGCAATGATGCCAACGACTAAAACGGGATTACAGCTATACAATCCTTCATTAGTCACAAATCATCTGCAAAATTGTACTGGAAGTTTTGTTTATTTGTTCAATCATCTGCAAAATTGTAACGGCACTGCTGGAGTGGTGGTTAAGGTTAGTAGGGGCTGACGGCCGTGTAGCCGGTGCGTTGTGTACGGAGACGGGAGCCCTAAGGCCTGTGGTTCGGCATGAGTTTTTTACTCATTTTGGACTGGTGGTGAGAATTCCGCAGCAGTCGTTTTGAGTAGTCTGGAGACTCGAGAAAAGCCTTCGTTTAGCCGTTGAAAAGCCCAAACACTCCGGGGTATTCACCTTGGGTCTCATCCCAACCCGACACATCTAGTTATTCTATAATGGGCCGTCTGGCGGTGGTTGGCCTTCCTGGCCTTGCGTATTTTAACGGGAAATCAACAGTCGGGCTGGGCAGTATCAAGCCCAACCCTTTTCTTTTCGATCTGAGGAAGTTTCAATTGATGTGTTGGGCACTTGTGAGCATATCCCATTGCTCGATGGTAAAAAAAGAATATTGTTGTCACGTCGATTGTATTCATTTTTTCTTTCTTCTGATTCCTAAATTGCGAAATCTTAGGACCTGTTTTGTAGAAATCCTACTTTCGGATTCTCAACTGTAGCAGTGGGAGCTCAGCCAAACACCCTGACTTCTTATTTTTTAAAAAAATCCAGAGCACCTCTGTAACACCCTGGCTATTCGGAAGCCAAGATATCATCTAAATAATCTAACATACAACCATAATGCGGAAGAATTTGACAATATCTCATCTAATGACATAAAGAGATCAATATTTAATAGAACCATGGCATGAATATAATCTGAATCCAAATAATTATATCGCAGGGATGATCAAAGATCACAAGTAGTACTTAATTAACCATAACATAGCATAAGGTATCATTCACTATCTAATTTTATTTATTACAGTTCATCAATTAACGAATGAAAGATGAAAAATAAATCATAATGTTGAACTTGAATATGGTGAAGTGAATGATTAGTGCGTGTCTACTCCCTCCTGATAGAGCCATCATCAATGATCACCTAAAATAAATAAATAAAGCAAGAATGAGTCCGAGACTCAACAAGTACAGTGAATAATTGAACATACAACAATTATGAACAAGACCACATCTTTAAGGAATATGAACATAACACCGAATGGATATATGAATGAATGGAACGAAGGGATTGAATAAAATGAAAAGGACTGCACACGTGCTTATACCGGTATAGCTAGTGACACACCCGTCGGTGTTCACCTAAGCCCGCATTTAATAAAATGCGGGGATCTAAATCCCTTATGAAGAATGTTTCATACGGGTGTCCAAATCTGCCCACATTGGAATGGTGGGTCATACATGCCCATACTGAAATTGATGGGTCTTTATAATCCACTCCCGTGGATGAAATATAAATAATGGATGCATGGAATGAAATATGAACAATGAAAGACATCATCTCTAATCATGGAAATAACACATATGAAAGGAGCATAAACATTGAATCTTCTCATGTATCATAGAAAAACACAATACGAACATCAAGCATTCAGCATTCACTAATCTTAATAATATCGAAATACTTGTCTTCCGCGTTACGATGCGTTGGTAGGCAACGAAGGTGCCTCTAAACCCGAAACCTCTGCCTACACAAGTAATTACTCAAAATAAGAACAACATGGCACAAGACACTACCAACAACGTTCTATCACATCTTCCCGACAACCCAAGAATTAAATATTGGACCTATTCTGAAAACGGACAACTCAATCACAGAAACAAATTTGGACAGCAGCACGGAGTAACTCATAACTATTGATCTGGGACTTGGAACGAGGTGAGCCCAGATCCTAAGAAAACTTAACGAACATAACTACAAAATCCTAGTTAATGAGATCTCCCAATTCGACCAAATTAAAATGCTAACAGGTGGGTGAAAGAACAAGGCAGATTCTGCCTAGACGAACAGAACAGCAGTAAATAATATATCACAACTTTTGATCTACAACTCCGATTAGGGCGTTCTTTAACATTCTGGAAAGGTTATAAAAATTTCTACAATAACCTAGTTGGGTGAAAACCCTGAATCTTCCATTAACATAATCATAATTTAGGAGACAACTTGACAGATCAATCATGTCAGAATTCTGGATAGTCAGAATGAAACTATCATAACTTTTGATTTGTATGTCGGAATTACGTGTTCTTGGCGGCCACGGAAAGCTAAGAACATTATATAAATATCTCTAGGATATGGACAACTCAAAGTCGGCCTCTAAGAACCCAAAATCGGCCACTCAACCTACTGGACAAAATTGAATGTCTACCGGCAGCAAAACGATCCATCCCAATTAATCGAATTCGCAACTAATCCTCATCAAACAGCGGGGAAAGCACTTCATTACCCTTGAAGACCCGCGGGAAGACGATGATCAAGCCTCGAAGATGATCCTCTCCTAGTCCCTTCTCCTTCCTCTTCTTCTTGATCGGCAACCCCGCAAAGGACCTCGCCTTCGTTCACCAAAAGCCGGCAGCAGGGGGAGGCGCCAATCACCAGGAGGGAGGGCGGCTTAGGGACAGCAGGGGGAGGCACCAAACACCAGGAGGGACAGCAGGGGGTGGCGGCTTGGGGAGATTGGGGCAGCCAAGGGAAAGGGGAGAAGGGGGCACCCCTTGGCTAGGGTTAAGGGGGATGGGGGGTGGCTTGGGCTGAGGGGGTGTGGGGCGGCTTGGGCTGAGGGCCCATGGGCATCCCCCCTCAAATGGGCCTGGAGGCCGGCCACAAGGCAGAGGAGGCCTGGGCCGTGGCCCAATTCCTTAATCCCCCCCCCCCGAAACTTCTGAATTTTCACTATCAACCTTCTCCCGATTAAAATTCTCTCTACTCGGAAAACGGGTATTACAACTTCATAATCGGAGTGAGATCCATATAGAAAATTCGAAGCGACCTTTGGGACGCTCCCCGCAAGAATCAGCACATCTGTTACGAAAATACCTCTCAAATTGAATTGTATTTATCACCTCTTGCCACTGAATATAAACTCGTCCCCATCATTTTCCCCTCCCTCCGTGCCTCCCTCGCCTCCTCCTCCGACCTCCGCACTAGCCTCCCCCACCTCTGCATCGACCTCCCCCCTCCGTGCTAGCCACCCGCACCATCCCCTCCCTCCGCACCTCCCCCGCCCCCACCTCCCTTCAGGCCGGCCTCCCTCCCAAGACGGCTTCCCTCGCCCCCAATCCCCTCGTTGCAGCTTCCTTGCCCGGATCCTCGTCCACCTCCCTTGCCCCGGACTCCTCGCACCCTGGATCCCCTCGCCGCCTCGGATCCCTCGCCCGGATCCCTCATCGTCGGATCCCTTGTCGATGGCCTCCTCACCCCCAGAGCCCTTCTTCGCGGCTCTATGTAATTTGGTAGGTATTGCCATTTCTTGTAGGTGCACTCCATTGTTTTCTTACGGCAACCCTCTGTTTTTGTCTGTCAGCAGTTACCACAACTTCACTGTGCATCATTCATGAGAAAAATCAGTAATTTTTTTGTTGCCTGAAAGTGAATTTTTTTCTTCATGTGTGTCTTATTTTGTAATACGGTGGTTTTCCTGATGTCGCTACTTTACTGTGCCAAGCATCTCAATTCTCATGATGATCCATGTTTGTGGAGTGTGCATCTTAGCATTTCCTCTATTTAAAATTTACAATGCAGAACTGTGTTTTCTATTGAATGATGTTACTGTTTCCCCTAAAAAATGGTAGTGGGCTTCCTGCATAAGGTTTTCAGACATGTTCTTTATGCAGAGCTACCGGTACTGGCTCCTAGCCTCGCAGCCATTTTCAGCGAAAACAGTATGAGCTATGGAATTTTCAGTGTATCATTGTCTCTTTTCTTCTCTTGAAGAACAACTAAAAAATCAACCAGAATCGAATTAGGATCTGCAGTATTCCTTTACAACTTTGGTGTGACTCAGCAGAAGGGATATTGATGTTATTTCAATATATAGATTTTTAGTATATTACATTTCAACTCCGGTGTGATCAGCAATATTGCTTTACAACTCTCCACTAGGATATCCAGTTCCCTGTGGTTTTCTATTCAGTGATCCTACAATCTTTTCTAGATTTTTAGCTCGGTTTTGCATGTTGTAAAGAGTTACAGCTCCATCTGCAGTATCAGTATATAGCTTATGTATAACACTGTTGGTTTTAGTATTTCTCTTACTAGTTGTCGCCTTCTGCTTGTGTATATAAGCTAAAAGATCTTTGCTTCACTGTCTATTGTTCATGTGGAAATCTGTCTGATACTCTGAACTCTTGTTCCATAGGAATTTGTCTGTACATCTTATATGTGAAATTTAGTTTATGTCTGTGTTGTCTATAACCGCTTTACTGTGAAAAAATGCCACATTGATGTCATTTCACTGGCATGGTATACTTTCAATTTTCATGTCTCTTTGATCTGAGAAGTTTTGTTGTACTCCATCAGTCATCACTATTTCACATAGTGCAACCTTTTGTAATGGGATCAACCCAACTGTTCCCGCTTGTATGCATGCCCGGCATGGTCATGAGCTGCAAGAGGCTTGACTTGATCTGATTTACCTTCACTTCACCGTGGTGTTTTTTAGCCACTCTAATTCTGAATACATTCATATGTTCTTCAAAAATTTAAAAAAAATCATAATTTGTGTACAAATACAAAGGTGTAAGACACATACAATTAAAGTAATTACAACCAGAGGTAGTATGGTCTATTGTTGCTAATCCCCTCTCTTATGGTTTTTGGAGCCAACCTACTAGACAAATGTTTTATGAGGCAACTCTAGATTCTCAGAGAAGTGGATTATCAGATAATTAGGAGTAGGAGCTGAAAAATGAGAATCTGAAGCTCTACCAAACAAAGCCTTAATCTCCTACTAAAGTTCAGTGCAAAATGAAGCACAAGACTGTGCCACATCACCATTTTTTTCTCTAACGTTCGATTTCAGATCCAATTGACACAATTATACCTGAGCTAGACACTCGAATACTGTAGAGCCATATACTAACTCACACATTACCTAGACATTTGTACGCTCTAATCTTCTATTGAGATATTAAGGGGTATAGTAAAAGTTGAGAGCAAAATGAAGCATAAGAAAGCGCCACATCACCACTTCTTCTCCCCCTTTCAATTCAAATTCAACTAACACAAATTGCGCCTAAGCTAGACAATCGTCCACTTCACTCTAGACCCCTTCGTTAAGGTGCACCACAAGTCCACAACTAAGTATACACACACTCTAGAACACTCTATTGAGATATTTAATAATACTAAAATAGACTAATACGTATATATACGTAACAAACTGTTGATATATCTAAGAGTGCAATTAATTTATAGACGAAAGCATTTTTGTCCTTATTGTCATTCTTAGATGAAGGGGAAAACTGATCGAAAAGTAAAATATCTATTATATCCTCACTAGTTTGCTCACTTCTATTTTCAGTTACTATATATCTATCATTATACTTTACACCCCCTTTTCATTTTAAACTTGGTGTATCAATAAACATTTTAAAATTTAAATCAAGATAAGTAGATGATGATGCATATGACATTTATTCAAAATTCTTTTCTAGATGGCAAGTTTTCTTTATCTTACTATTTTTCAAACTTACATCAACCTGACATGCACTACCAAACATTCTATTCAGCGAAAGGCTATTCAAATTTTTACATACTAAATTAAGAAGAAAAAAACTAATATAATTTCTGTGACGATGTGTGACTTTTAGTCCAATGTGTGGAATATCACAATCAATTTTGTTACACATGTCAACCTATGTCACATTTTTGTTTAATGGGTTACATATGTTACTGTTCCTAAATTACTTCAAATTGTGAAATACATGGTATATTACTGTCAATTTGTTGCATTTGTTACCGTTGCTCTTTAGGGGCAATTTGTTCAATGTTATGTTGTGACTTTGTTAATATCATTGTGTTCCTTAGTAGAAAATGCTTTCTCTGTTTGTTTTGCTATATTTTCTAACTACCTGAACTCGAAAGTTATGTCCAGCCCGCTGACTTTCCTAATTGAGTTGTTTTGTTAATTGTGCTAATGTGATTGTGGAATGCATTTATGTTGAGATTGTTGTCAAGAGGTAAACCTTACTAGTGTGGGTGCAAATCAACAAAGATAATCGCCCGTTGTGTAAACAATTGATGGAATGAGGATACAACATATGTGCACCGCTTAAGGGAGAAATGTGTTTACTGTAAATGAGATGATTTGCCAGTGGGGTGCCCTGCCTTTGTCGGAGCCCCCTAGCTTTGGGTAGGCTATACACATAGTAGTTAGTGATGCTGAGTAAATAGCATAGACAATATGATATTTATGTTTTGTTACTTGTGGTAACTTAATGATGCCAATTTTGACTAAGATTATTCATAACTTGTTAATTTGGATAATTATTATTCTATAGCCATGTGGTTTAAGTGGTCTCTAGACTTTTTTTGGTAGAATATGGGATCATTTTTATTTATTACCTTTCATGACCATCCAATATCACGCATTTTATGGAAAACTAAATGGACATAGTATGTGAAATTTGATTAATGTTAGAGCAACAATTGAAAACATAATGTTGGCCGATTTATTTGGAACAAGTTCATTTTACACATGGGTTTGTTTTTTATATTCATGTACGGTGTGAGATGATATGGTGTACCATTTTTCATAATGTCGGGGCGATTTCTCTGAGTTCCCATGAATGAATTGGAAACAGTGCGAGCATCAACTGCATTGTCCCCAGTGTGTCTTGACCAAGGAAAAAATAACCGGCCGGTAACCGCCGGTTACCGGTTACCGCCCGGGGGCCGGGATCCAAAATCCCGGCCAGTTTTCCCGTGTTTTGTGAGTTCAAATTTTAAATTTTGAATTTCGGCTGGTTTTTAAGCAAATTCAAACGAAATTCAACCGAGTTTTTCTCGAGAAAACCGTAATCCATTGGTTACTGCTTCGACCACCATCGGGAAGCGGCCGGTTCATTCTTTGTTCCTTGGTCTTGACAGTGTAGTGAGAACTTGCTACGAAAAGTCACATAATGTGGTTAATTTTGTTTATTTACGTTCACACGACAATATCCCTTTTGGGGGATTTATGCAATGATTATAAGTAAAAAATTTATGTTTATTTTCATTGCTCTTAAAGGTCTTACAATTTAGCTAACTGATAAGTAGATAAAACACGAAAAAGAGGTTAAATCTATTTAGATTGCAGTCTCTAATAAAAAAATTGGCTGAGCTTTATTGTGTGACTAATTTGACTATGATTTCAAGGATGTACTATTGTATTGCAAGCAATGATGCCAGTAACTAAAATGGACATTAATCACGGCTCATTCACTCCATACAGCGGTGGCCGAATGATCACATTTAATAGGTGAAAGTTCTAATATAAGTTGATTAGCTTTATCGACTGTATTGGAAGTTTTGTTTATTTGTCCAGTCATCTACAAAATTGTAATGGCACTGGTGGTTCAGGTTTGGGGCTCATTGTGACCCTAGTTATCAGACTCAAACTGGCCTGGCAGTTGCACGGGAAAAAACCAGACCCAAAAGCTACGTCGAGTTGGACAAGTTCACAAGACCGAAGATGCAATTGACCTGGCTTAACTCAGCTGACCTGGTCGGTTTGGATTGACCCAACCAAGTTTTATTGATAAGTCTTATAGACACAAATACCCTCAAATTAAAGAACTTTTCAATAAAAAAAAAACCAAAGCACATGTTAGTCTTTTAGGGTCTGCTACGGTTTTAGACTGAAATCCCAAGTGGAATTGGCGGCCACATCAAAAATTTCCTTCTTTGTCACTCTCCCCCACTCGCTCTTTATCGCCTCCACCAGATCTGGACTGGGACATTCGCCGGCCGGTGGCTACTCCTTTCCGGCGGCGGTGACAACTACGTGGGAGAGGGGGAGGGGGCGGCGGCAACTACAACAACAGCAGCTCGATGGCAATAGCAAGGCAATATATTAGACTATTTTCTAAATCAGAGATTGATGTAAGACTAGTAGTGCTACCGAAGGACACATGCTATTATGCTATATATAAAAGCAAAAAAAAAAATGCTAATGTAGGGATTCATCAAACATTCCATTGGCTGCCTACGGAACACCAGCTAATACTGGGGAACCACCTCTTGGTAGTGTTGTGAGTGTACAACTCCACCCAGCAGGATTTAGATCTTGGTGTCCATATTTATGCACATGCGAGTGTGCATTCAGTAGTTTTTTTTTGTGTTGTTATGAATTTATCTCGACTCCGTCTTTCTAGACGTGTGATAAGGGGGCGCACTCGTGTATCTGTACGTCTTCCTTGTAATAAAAAAGAACACCAACTAATACTACATACTTAATTTCATATTTATCCATGACTTTATTACATAATGATTCTACTTCTTTTAGTATTATTGGCTATTTGTCATGTATCATTCAGATTCTTGTACTATTTTTTCTATTTTGTATTGTTGATCTTTTCCCCTACCTTTTGGTCCGCAGTGATCGGAGACCTCGGCTGGATCCATGGTTAGTCCGGGTCATATAACTATGCTCGAAGCCTTGCAGGTGTGTGGGGTTTGGAGAAGGGATCTCTACGACCTGTGCCTGTACTGTTCGGGACGAGTTTTTGACTCGTTTTGAGCATATTGGGCTGGAGCAAAACTTTGCTTAGCCATTGAAAATCCCAAGCACTCCGGGGTAGTCACGTTGGGCATCATCCTAATCCAAAGCATCTAGTTATTCTATAATGGGCCGTCTGGCTGTGGTTGGCTAGCCTTACGTATTTTCACAGAATATCAACAATCGGGCTGGGCAGCGTCAGGCCTAACCCTTTTCTTTTGGAACCGAGAACATCGAATTGGGCTAAGCTAAAAACATTTTAGTGTATTAAACCGATATCGATTTAAAATCATACTACTTTACTCCGGACATTTGTTTGGAGATGATCTAAGCGAGCCTCGTCAGGGTACGCCTACTTTACTCCGGACATTTGTTTTAGAGCACTCCGGCCTTCGGATGTTATTTGGAGGAGAAGGAAAATGCGTTTACCGACTGGGCCAAAGTGATTCGGCCTACTCTTGTCTTACAAGTTGTAGCTCCTGTCGAGTGCCGAGTTGCGGATTTGATTTCGTCTAAAAAGAAACGAAAGTTGAGAATTTGATTTCACGACCTCTTACAGATAAAGTAGAGAAAAATCATGCTAGGTCACGTGAAATTTCACCTGCCAGGTTAAAAAGTGGAACCTTGGAGCAACAAAACTGCTGCACCAAGGACCTTTTTCGAGAGGGCGATGCATCTAGTTTAGTGCGACAAGGTGGAACTCCCATCGCAGGAGGCCCAGGGTTGCAGTTACTCACAGCCCACCCAAGTTAACACCCTGGCCCGTCAAGCGAGCGCCGGGCCTGCCCGTCCGCGGCTGCCGTGCCTAGTCGCCGCACGGAACAGTCGTTGATCCGCTCAACTCTAACCTCCGCCAAGTCTCCCAACCTTCCAAAAACGCGGCGTCGTTCAACAAACTTGCCCCGGCAATCCCCGTCCGACTACTCGCCAAGCTAGGGGAGGGCCCCGGTGCCGCTGCGCCAAGTCTCCCAACCTTCCAAAAATACTCAGTACGACCCAGTCGTCTCACGTATCCTCCTCCGCGGTTTAAATACAGCTCACTGCCCGTCCTCCAAATCACAAGAAGCTCAGCAGCAGCCATACCAACAACGTTAACACAGCCGGGAAAAAAACGAGAGTTCTTCTAGTCCTAGGTGCCTTTCGCGAAAGAGGAGAGGCAGCAGAAACCGGCGGAGTTGCCCTTGATCGGCCTTTGACAAGCTTGGCGAGATGCCGGGTTGCTTCGGCGGGAACGGGACCGGCACTGCCGCGCTGGCGCACCCGCGCTACGTGCCCAAGCGGGGGCGGGTGCTCAGGGGCGTGCTGGGTGCATTCTTGTGCTGCTACCCCGCCGCCAAGACCCGGCCTTTGCCGCGGTGAGGCGCGCTGGCCGGTGAAGCTCGTGCCGGAGGCCGGGGCGCTGACGGTATTGGTCCACATATTGGAGGAGTTTGTCCATGTACCGATGTAGCTTAGCACTTTCTTCTTCCTACATGGAGATTTTCCTTTTGCTGCGTAGTTGTACCTTGCCCTCTTGGCAAGTCGTGATCTTCTTGCATTCCTCAGGGCCTTGGTGCTTTCTGAAGTCACTTTCAGGCGCTTAGTTCTACAGAACGTGGAGCATGAAAAGAGGGGAGCGATGAACCGTGGCTACAAAAGATTTTAGATTTACCAATGTTGCATCTCTGAATAATCTCCTCAAGTAAATGAACAACAGGAAGCAGAGAAAGAGTCAGCCGAGAGGAGTTGTTTTCGTCTTCTTTAAAGTCGAAAGGTGCTCTTTTTTGAAATAGAAAGGACTGTTCTTGTAAGAATTTTTTATTAGCTTTATAAAAAGCTGGGCTGTCATGCCTGTTTGAAAAAAAAAATAGAAAGGACTGCACTGAACAAAATAAATGATGAGGAAAGTCACAAGTCAAAGTCAGCGTTTAGACTTGACTTTTCGTACTTGTTTAAATCTTTCTCCCTGATGCATTGGTTTTTGGTCGTATCTGAATTCGTCTTGGCTGCAGTGGCTTAATCAGATTGGTTCATAAAATTTGAACATTTGGTAATAACCATACTGCCATACTGGACAACTCTCTTCTCATCGTTTGAAGAAGCTTGATTGCTTCTGAGCCCCACATCTTCTCTTCTGAACATTGACTGGAGTCCACGTTTTCTCAACTAGTCCTAAGCTCAACCTCACCATACTGTGCGCAGAAAAGAGAAGGCCTTCTTGCGAAGTAGAATGACCTCACATTCCATTCCCTTATTCACACAGCTGATGTTGATGATTTGTTCTTCTTAATATGAATAATTCCACATCAGATATGCCCTGACAACAGTATGAACTAGGCAACCTGAATTCTCACATTTAAAGGTTGCTCTAAGTATATATGCTGTACACTACTTCCATGTATAAAATTTCCTCCCAGTGGGTGGGTACTTAACCACCTAACTAGTTGCTCAAAAAGATTTCTCACATTGAAATGTCTGACCAATACATTGTCCAACACTTGGGTAGGAAGTAGGATTCTTGCCATCTACAGTGTCGCACCCTAGGTCCAGATTGGCTCGGATCTACCCCATTTTTTGGTAAACCACACACGCGTAATAACTATTTACGCTTTCATCCTCGCTTCTGGTTGAACTCCCGTCGAATAGCGAGGTGGGACTATAATCCTCGGGGTCTCACAGACACCCCCTCGAAGGATCAGACGCCCTCGTCGGTCATTTAACCAGATTAGGGCAAAACTACCAGGATCTCCCCCTCTTAGCAGGATCTCCCCTCTTAGCACCCGTCCGTGTGTTCGGTCTGGTACACATGCCATGCCCCATGTGACCACTCATCTGGGCTCACACGCGTCATGCACCCACACCCCTAACCCACACATACGTTTAGCCCCAGGGTCTCACAGACATCCCGCGCTCATCGGTCCACTTAACCAGATTAGGGTGAAACTACTAGGATCTCCCCTCTTAGCACCCATCCATGTGTTCAGTCCAGTACACATGCCATACCCCATGTGACCACTCTTCTGAACATTGTCCAGTATGGCAGTATGGTTATTACCAAATGTTCAGATTTTATGAACCAATCTGATTAAGCCAATGCAGCCAAGACGACTTCAGATACGACCAAAAACCAATGCAACAGAGAGAAAGATTTAAACAACTATGAGAAGTATGTGTGGGTTAGGGGCGTGGGCGCATGGCGCTTGTGAGCCCAGATGCGGGTGAACATTTGGTAATAACCATACTGCCATACTGACAGAAACAGAGGTGATTCCTCCCCACGAGAAACCACAGTTCTTTGCCTGCCTTCATTTCGGATTTAGCCAAGCAGACTGAAAATAGTACACCACCGAGTCCAAAAATTTTGCCTGCTCAAATATTTTTATGAGCGAAGTCCAAAGTCAAGGTCAGCAGCTTTCAGATCTGGCCTTTTACACTTCTTCAGTTCTTTCTCTGTTGCAATGGTTGGTCGGATCTGTAACTGTCTTGGCTGCAGTGGCGTAATCAGATTCTTTCATGGGATTTGAGCACCGGGTTGCCATATTAGCCAGCGTTGAACTTTTTGCATCGTAATAAGAAGCACGATTGCTTCTGAGACCGACAGCTTTCTTCAGAACGTTGACCCAAAGTCCACCTTTCCTCACCTGTTCGCTGCCCAGCTTCAGTTCAGTGCACTACTAAAAATCTCCTTTGACCCAATATTCCTTCAATTCCCATATTATTCCTTTTTTTGCTGTCTTCCCGATCGTTCTATTCCTTTTGTTAACAGTGTGGCTCCTGCCCTTCCTTTCGTTAGCAGTGTTACTCTGGCTCTTTTTCTGCACCATTTTTCCACGTACAAACTAAACTGCTCGGTGATAGCACTTCAATCCCCTTTTCTGTTCCAACTTGCCACTTTGCCAGTAGGGAAAATATAACAGGACCGACCAACCATCATCACCTGATGACGTCCCTTTCGTGCCAGTCTGTTTCCCCATGAGACCGCACAAGCGAAACAAATTCGCTACAACTAATCGCCTGCCTGATTGGGTTGTGCGTGTTCAGACTTCAGTGCACCAACGCATCTCGACTCGCACTCTGATCACGACTCATGAGGATGAAAAGGCGATTGATGGATGGGTTTGTGCGTGCCAATACATAATAGTGAATCTGGACAAAACACCCAGGGAGGATGAAAAGGTGATTGATGGATGGGTTTGTGCATGCCTGTTGACGCCAAAATCAACACAGGAGGTCGCAACTGACCAGATTGCTTCGTTTTCGTAGAAACGTACGACTAGTTTTCGAGCAAACTAGCAAAGAAGATAATTCTTCAATTACGACGAAGAACCGACTGTTTTACAAGCAAGAACAGCAAAGGATAGCGGCAAAATTAAACCCAGGCGACATTAGGATTCAACTTCGCTAAAGAACCACAACACACAACACCTAGGCGGAGCTAGTCATGGTGTTGAGACGGCGGCGATGTCCTGACAACGTCCTTGAACCTGGCCAGGGAAGCAAAAAGGATTGGAAAAAAGGACAGGACTACAGGGAAGCTAGGGTAAAAAGTAGATGTAAATTGTATTGATCGATTGGTGATGTCTTTCAATCGGCCATAGCCCTCTACTACTTAAAGGGAGGCAGGTCTTAGCCGTGGGAGCTCAGGACTCTTAACCGAACAAAATTACACAGATATGACTCGGTTATATTTTCTATAACTAGCAAATCTTTCCTATTCTATCACGTCCTGGAGGCTCTGGCAGGAGGTCTTCATGGAAAGTCCTGAAAAAGTTCCTTGCAGAAGGTCCTGAGGATATCCTCACGGAAGATCCGCACGGGAGGTCCACGTGAGAGGCCTTGAGGAGGTCCTCGTGGGAGGTCCACGCGGGAGGTCTTGAGGAGGTCCTCACATGAGGTGTTGAATGCTCTTGATGAAGCCACGTAGTACTCTGAAGGAGGTTGTAACATCCCAAATATAGGGTTGTGTATCAAATGTAATCAAACCTAGATTTGTGTTTCAAATGTAACCAATTATGGGTGTGTGTTTCAAATGTAATTAAATGAGTAGGGATTAAAACTTTTCTCACATCTTGAAAACTCTTGAATTCTTCTATAATTCTTGTCAAGAGTTGTGGGATTCAAAAACACAAATCTCCTCTTGACTAAAGTCAAACCCTTATTCAACTTTGTCAAGAATCTTGTACTCAACCTTTGGAAATATTTTTCCTTGGTTCTAAGGTTTGTGTGTGACTCCACTGAAAAATTTCATAATTTTTAGAAATCATTTGGTAATTTTTGGAGGTCAGTCAAACCAGTTTTTCAATTGGTCAAACCCTAGAACAAACCTTGAGGAATTTCTTGAGAAAAATGCTATGCATAAAAACCTCTGAAAAATTTACACAAGGTTGATCCTACAGTCAGCAACCTCCAGTTAAAATTTCGGAGTTTTTGGAGTTAGTTTGCTATCTCTAAATATCCCTCAAGGTTTTCAGCTCAAATTTTAACCTCAGTCGATCTTGGGTCAAACTACTGTTGGACTCGAGCCGGACCGAGCCCAACCGGTGCGACCCAACCACCTTATGCGACCGACCGAGCAGATCAAGGCTCTTGGTTGAGCCGGATCAACTAAGGTTCTGGGCTCGTTACCATTAGATCTGAATCTAACGTCAGAATTACTTGAGCCATTCGGCATTTCCGCTTATCTCAATCTATCCCACTGCTCAAACGGATCGTGTGTCATAAATACATGAAAAGTCAGAGAAATTTTACAACTTCACATTCATCGATTTTCAGCCTTAGTAAAAATTTTAGAAATTTTCGAGCATTTTACTAGGTTAATAAAATCCCCTAAATTCCCTCAGCCAATTTGGAAAAATCGGCAAATCCTCTATTCCTTCGCCCCTGGTTTCGGACCAACCTTCGCCCCTGGTTTTGCTCCCTTCACCGCAGACACGCTCATGCTGACCCGAAATGGAGCAGCATTTCTTGGCTTTAGGTGTTTGCACTTCTTGCCCCCAAACCACTTTTTTCTCGCCAGTCTTTTCTCCATCGAAATGGAGCCATTGCTCTGCCTTGACCTCCTTTTACCCCCGTGCCATTTCCTCCATTTCCTTTCTTCTCCATCGAGAAACCAAAGAAGCTGTTTGGTCCTTGCCACTGCCGCCTCCCCTGGCGCCATGGCACCGCCACCTCGATGGCGCCGCTGCCGCCTCCAGCTCTCCTCCGTCATTGGATCTGCGCGCTTCGTCCCGTCCGAGTCGCCGCTGCCACCTCCTCCGTCCGTTCGCAATTCGCCCGCTCCATCTTCCCTTGCCTCCTTCTTCTGCTGCCCACCGCCTCCCTTCACCACCGCCGGCCGGCCGCCACCATCATGGCCGTCGAGATCCGGCCGCCACTTCCACCTTTCCGCCGCCGCCACTTTCCTCCCGGCCAAGGCTGCCATCGCTTCCTCCGCCGGATATGTGCTTGCCACCTCACCACCGCCGGATCCACTCCACCGCCTCCACCACCGAAGCTCCATTTTTCCTCCGCTTGCCGCCGCCGCTGGGTATGCGCCGCCTGCACCCTCGAGCCTGTCGCCTCGCCAATTTGCCGTTGCTCATCACCATTGCCGCCGGACTGCTTGGCTCCTCCTTGTGCCACGGATCTGCACGACCGGTCTTTCGCGCCCGGCCGCCGACGTCACCTCCATCGGCGTCCTCGAGCCACTTTGTTTCCCTTGTGCTCTCGTGTGTTTGTATGGATGCCTCGAGAATGATTCTTGTTTCCCTACAGTGGAGCTCGCCTCGCCACCCTGCCTTTTCACTGCTGGCGCAATGCCGCTTCACCGCCCGTCTTGCTGCGTCTCCACCCTGAGGTTGCCTCGCTTGTGTCGGTCTTGATTTCACCATTATCGGCCACTGCCGGAGTTTTCCTCGCTGTTGACATTGAGCAGGCCTGCGGCCTTTGGATTTTGATTCACCCCTGTTCATCATTCAGTTGTCAGCTCCAGAATTATTTCTCTTCACTGTGTGCTCTCTGCTGTGTGTATGGATTTGAGTCCCTTTGATTAGTATGTTAGTTAGCATAAGTTATTAGCTGGCTCATTTGAATGCTCCCTGTTAGTAAATAACTCATTAAGATTAATTGGAAAATGCTAGTGGTATGTCTTTATACATATGAGTAGCTTTGTATGCTAATTGGATGTTTAGTAGCTGGCAGTGGAGCTTTTGTTTTCTAAGCCAAGTAGGTCATATCAGTGAAGGCTACATAGAGTAGTTAGCTATTTAAAATGTTGTAGTATGCTACTTGGCTAGCAGATGTTCATCTAGCAAATGATAGGCCTAAATTAAGTGATAAGTGAGTAGATGACCCTTTGTCCAACTAGAAGCTCATGACCATTGGTGATTAAATGAAGCATATCACTGAATGATTGAAATGTGTCAACTATAAGTAAGTTAAATGATGTTTCATGACTTGAACCACAAACGTGCTTCCAAACTAAAGTAGTTAATTCCTAAGCCTTTAACTTGAAAGGTAAGTATTGGCAATAAACCTTATGCCTTAGTCTCTTTTTCAAAAAGTTTCTTAACCAATTCTTTTCAACTCCAAATCCATTGTATATGTCTCTAAATCAATCCAAAATCATTATCTTTCTTTTGTATTAATTTCTTAATTGTTGGAGACTTTTTGGCATTCTGGTGTTTATTCGCTGTTTTTCGCTTTGGCAGTTTTTATCGTTAGATGACGTTGATTACGAGAGTGATCCTCTCTGAGATAATGAGCATCTCTAGCAAGGCAAAGGCAAGCAGTTTGATCATATCCCATTATTGTCCCATTACTTTAAAAGTTTAATACTTTGTTTCACTTGTATGTATGCATGCTACTTTGTGTTAAATTATCGATTAGTTGAGCCTATAGATGCATCCTCCGTAGGTAAATGTTCATTCTCTACTACTAAGCCTAGGATTATCTTGCTGTGATTTAGAGTTCGATGGATGGACTCTTATCACTTAGTAGTTTACGTTGGATAGTGCTTAGAAATGCTTAGATAACGGTAGAAATAGGCGGTTGTCGATATTATGTCGATGACCTTGATCACACAAAAATTATTATTCTATTATGTCCATATTGTGCTTTGTTACTTTGTAAAGAAATAAAAATGAAAACAAAACTGTTTGACTTGGGCACAATGGATGTTGATGTGATCTGTTGGGTGTGAACGGAATGGTGCCTAAGTCCCCAAGGACCGAGTTACTTGCGTCATTGATCCAAGCACTTTTGCGTGCTAACCACATGAGGGGGATATGGGACCTCTCTTGACTAAGTACTTTGGGAGGTGTTAATTATGAGCTGGTCGGTGGGTGTGTTAAAAATGTGTGTGTTATGTGTGGTGATGTGAGGGGAGCATTAGCAGATCGGCTGTAAGCTTGCTAATGTATCCTTCTCCCGTGGGTTGCGTCTCTTAATTAGCATCGTCCATTGGAAATGTCTCGTGAGGACTTAGCTGTGCTTAAGATACCAAAGGAAGTGTGCTAAATAGCTTGGCTAAAAGGCTGGCGTGTGGGTATATTGGTACACCCCTGCAGGGTTAAATCTATTCGAATAGCCTCGTCCTAGGTTATGGACACGCTTGGTGATTTCCCGCAAGAACTAGACTAAACACTTAATTAAAACTTGATGGGTGGTTTGAATTGGGTAATTCATGCTATTGTTGTGGTGGCTATTGGGTTAGTCACTTCAGGTTGTTCTTGTTGTTGTTATTATTATTGTATCGTTGTTACTTCAACAATTAAATATGCTTTGTCCAAATTGCTTTCAATCTATTACATTATTGCAATTGAAAACTTGCTTTATGTTAAAATTGAGTCCAAAGCCTCATCCACTTAAATAAAGCTTGCATGTAGCTAATTATAGTTCTCATACTCCATACACGCCGCTTTATGTAGTACATTTTTGTACTCATTTGCTTTGCTTAACTGTAATTGTTGCAGAGGAAGAAGTTGATCCCCAAGGGATGCACTTTTGTGAGATGTGCTGCAGGTTCAACGACTAGGTTGGTGGTCCGGTTGATTGCCTTGTGGGTTAAAGGCACACTAATTGGCTCTTTTGTTTATCGCCATCTTATGGCTCTTGCTTCCGCTGTTATTTATCTCTTTAGTTGTTTAGCTCTTTAGTTGTATTTGGCCGGTCGGCCCCTTTTGTAATAACTCTCTATTATGTATGTCTTTTGTTTAATATAGTTCGTGCTTGGTTCTATGTTTATATGGAATTGATGCATAATTTTGTAAAAGGGTGTATGTACAGCACTTCTGGGATGTACATATTTTCCCGAGGCACGGGATATTTTGTTTGTGATGCTAGGGTTAATGATAACTAAGCATTACAAGTTAAATACCCCGGGTTCTCACAAAGTTTGGTATCAGAGCCATATTGACCATAGAAACCCTAGCTTGGTCGTCCTTAGGATGTTTTGAAAAACTTAGTTTCAAAATATTAAATGGTTTATGAAAGCTTAAGTAAGTTCTCAGATTTTACTCCTCGCCTATCTTAGTTTTCTCATCTCATCTTACTCTTGTTTGAATTTTAAAAAGGTTGTTTCCCTCTCCTTCTTTCAAAAGATAGTGTTATCGACTAATTTGGGTTTTGGGGAACCAATGAGATTGGCGAATTGAAGTGTGAGCTGCCCACTACAAGGTTTTGAAGTTCTGGAGTCGGTGATTCGGCTAGGAGCTTGATGCTAAATCGGACAAACAAGCATCAAATTTCCGCATGACAATCTCAAATGTTTCTAAATAAGATAGATAATGAGAGGATAATTCAACTAAAATTTGTGGGAATAAAAGGGTAAGATGTGACATTAGTTGGCTAAGTATCTAACACCCTTTAGATGGTATTATTTCTGCTCTTTAAATGTGGTTAAATCTCAAGTTGCGTTCTGCTTTTTGTCTTCTCAACCGATTACTCGTTCATTCAATACGGGTTAGTTGTGTCGGGAAGTTGATCTTTTGATCTTGTGTTTTCCCTTGCTGTTTTTGTTTCTTCTTTGTTATGCTTTGTATAATTTCTTTCATTATGCTTGTTTCATTTAGTTTACATTTGTTATCATCTAATCTAATATTAACTCTGTAGTGATCTCTACTATCTATTTTGTTAGCTTTCGGTTAGGGTGACGTTCTACTCCCCTAGTCGCTGGCATTCCTTTTCGCTTTCTTTAAGCTTCTAGTCTTCGGGTTCGTGCTAACCCATCTCTTCGTAGCTAGATGTCCGGACAGACCAGCGAAGTGGGCTAGGTCTCCAAATTGGTCAGGACAAAGATCTCCTGGCTCCCACTGCCTGAGACACGACCGTGAAGCGCCTCCGCTCGGCAAATGTTACGAATCTTGGTCCTCTCGCCCTAAGGAGCGGCGATTTCTTCCTATCTGCTATCGCTATGGTGAGGAAGGACACTATAGCGACCAGTGTACTTCTGCTTGTCCAAACTGCGACGAAAACCACCTACCCAAAAATTGTCCAACTGCCTCCGTCACTTATTTCTTCTACAACCTCAAGGGCCATTATGCGAATAATTGTCCTAAGAAAATTTCAGCAATCCCTCCTCCTCCGCAGGCCGAGTGTTAACCACGTGCGCCTGCGTCTCAGCAAGGTGGCCTTCGCAATGTAGCCGAGGTCACGTGCTTCTATTGTGACAAGAAAGGGCACTACGCCAACAATTGTCCTGTGAAGCATTAAGATCAGAAGGTTGCTCATGGTCAAGTCAACTCCACCTTCGCCAAGGAAGCACAAGAGGCGCTTGATGTTATGTTGGGTACGCTTCTTGTCAGCTTTCATCCTACTTCTGTTTTGTTCGAATTCAGGAGCATCTCCTTCTTTTGTATCTCTGTCTTTTGCTGCTGTTGGTGGTCTCCTTTTCGCTCCTTTGTTGGTCCTGTTTCTCATTCACTCTCCCGGTTTGGAGTTGAGAGCTGAATCCGAGCGTCGGAATGTTCCTGTTGAAATCGAGGAAGTGGAATCCATGCCAAGAATCACATCTAAACCTGTGCACACCATTGAAATGGATTGGTTGTCTCCGCATATGGGACAAATCGATTGGGCTAAGAAGTTCATCTACCTCACAAATCCCTCCGGTGAGCAAGTTTGTTTTTCGCCAAAGCTGTAAGGTCCGCGTCTTTTCGCTCTTAAAGCAAAGCTTTCTCTAGATATTAGGGAAGTCCTAGCAGTGTGTGACTTCGTTGATGTCTTTCCCGAAGATCTTCCTGGAATGCCTCCAATTCAAGAGATCGAGTTCGTCATCGAGTTGGTGCCCGGAGCCGCCCCGATTTCAAAAAGGGTCTACTAGTCTACCCCGAAACCCCAAGAAAAATGATGCCGTTTGGATTGTCATTGGTCGTTTGACTAAAGTGGTATATTTTCTTCCCTATACATCTAAGGGCATCACAAACATGTAATTGCCTCAAACTTCTGTGGCCTAAACGGCCATAGTCCCTCTAAGAGACTAGCTGCGGAGGGATGACTCCGTATAGCTAGTTAACCGACTGAGGCCCCATTCGTTAGTGGAGTAACCAGACAAATAGCTCCACCAACTAAGAACGGCCATGGTCCCTCGAAGAAGCTAGCTGTGGAGGGATGACTCCGTATAGCTAGTTAGCAGGCTGAGATCCCGTTGTTAGCGGAATTAACCAGACAAATCGTTCCACCAACTAACAACGGCCATGCGCCACCACTCATAGAATCAAGAAAGAGCTCTCAGTCTGTCAATCCTTGTTATATCTGGCCCTGGTAAGTTTCCCCGTGTCGACTAAAGTGGCACATTCTCTGTCGGTCCAAACCAAGATTCGTACCGGTCACTTGGCTGGGCTTTATGTCTCAAGGATCGTACGCTTGCAAGATGTATCGAAGACGATTGTTTCAGATCGTGGTTCTCTTTTCACTTCTCGATTTTGGTATAGTTTCTAAGAAGCTATGGGAACTCGTCTTTCTTTCTGTTCAGCTTACCATCCTCAAACCGATGGTCAGACCGAAAGGGTCAGTCAAATTTTGGAAGACATGCTCCGTGCTTGTGTTCTATCCTATGGGAAGCATTGGGAGAAATGCTTGCCATTCGCCGAGTTTTCTTATAACAACAGCTTTCAAGCCAGTCTCGGCATGGCTCCTTTCGAGGCCTTATATGGGAGAAAGTGTAGAACCCCGTTGTATTGGTTTGAGACGGACGAAAGACCTTTCTTTGGTCCGGACTCGATCAATGAGGCCGAAAGTCAAGTCCAGCTTATTCGTAATCGTTTATGCACAGCTCAGTCAAGGCAGAAGAGCTATGCGGATCGTCGGCGTCGTGAGTTGAGTTTTGAGCTCAATGACTTTGTTTATCTCAAAGTCTCTCCCTTGAAGGGCCATCAACGTTTCGTCGTCAAGGGCAAGTTAGCTCCTCGATGTGTGGTCCTTATCGCATCATCGAAAAGAAAGGAGCGATTGCCTATAAGTTGGGATTGCCTGCTGCACTTGAGGGGGTACATGATGTGTTCCATGTGTCCCAGTTGAAGAAGTGCCTCCGTGTTCCAACTGAGGAAGCTCCATTGGAAACTCTCGATGACCAAGCAGATTTGACCTATCGCGAGCACCATGTTCGCATACTCGAAGAGGCTGAACGAAGAACTAGGAATCGTTCCATCAAGTTCCTTAAAGTTCAGTGGTCGAACCATTCCGAGGATGAAGCTACTTGGGAAAGGGAAGATCGTCTGCGTGCGGACTACCGCTCTTTCTTTTCCGAGTGAGCCAAATCTCGGGACGAGATTTCTGTAAGTGGGGGAGATTTTGTAACATCCCAAATATAGGGTTGTGTTTCAAATGTAATCAAATCTAGATTTGTGTTTCAAATGTAACCAATTATGGGTGTGTGTTTCAAATGTAATTAAATGAGTAGGAATTAAAATTTTTCTCACATCTTGAAAACTCTTGAATTCTTCTATAATTCTTGTCAAGAGTTGTGGGATTCAAAAACACAAATCTCTTGTTGACTAAAGTCAAACCCTTATTCAACTTTGTCAAGAATCTTGTACTCAACCTTTGGAAATATTTTTCCTTGGTTCTAGGGTTTGTGTGTGACTCCTCTGAAAAATTTCATAATTTTTAGAAATCATTTGGTAATTTTTGGAGGTCAGTCAAACCAGTTTTTCAATTGGTCAAACCCTAGAACAAACCTTGAGGAATTTCTTGAGAAAAATTCTATGCATAAAAACCTCTGGGAAATTTACACAAGGTTGATCCTAGAGTCAGCAACCTCCAGTTAAAATTTTGGAGTTTTTGGAGTTAGTTTGCTATCTCTAAATATCCCTCAAGGTTTTCAGCTCAAATTTTAACCTCAGTCGATCTTGGGTCAAACTACTGTTGGACTTGAGCTGGACCGAGCCCAACCGGTGCGACCCAACCACCTTGTGCACCGACCCGAGCCAGACTGCATCTCTTGGTTGAGCTGGATCAACTAAGGTTCTGGGCTCGTTACCATTAGATCTGAATCTAACGTTCGTAATTACTTGAGCCATTCGGCATTTCCGTTTGTCTCAATCTATCCCAGCCGTTCAAACTGGATCGTGTGGCCGCAAATACATGAAAAGCCATAGAAATTTTACAACTTCACATTCACTGTATTTTCAGCCTTCCGTAAAAATTTCAGAAATTTTCGAGCATTTTACTAGGTTAATAAAATCCCCTAAATTCCCTCAGCCAATTTGGAAAAATCGACAAATCCCCTATTCCTTCGCCCCTGGTTTCGGACCAACCTTCGCCCCTGGTTTTGCTCCCTTCACCGCAGACACACTCATGTCGAATTCAAATGGAGCAAAGATTTCTTAGCTTTAGGTGTCATGTTCTTGCCCCCAAACAACTTTTTCTCAGCAGTCTTTTCTCCACCAAAATGGAGCCATTGCTCCTGGCCTTGACCTCCTTTTACCCCCAGGCCATTTCTTCCTTAGGCCATTTCTTCCATTTCCTTTCTTCTCCACTGAGAAACCAAAGGAGCCAAGCTGCTGGTCCTTGCCACCGTCGCCTCCCCCTGGCCCAGCCATGGCGCCCGCCTCCTCAGCTCCCCTCCGTCATGGATCTCACCCGTCCCTCGTCCGGAGTCGCCATTCTGCCACCTCCCGCCCCGTCCAGCTCACCCCGGCTCTGTCTTCCTCTGCCTCCTTCTTCTTGGGCCGCCTCCCTTCACCATCGCTTGGCCGGCCGCCACCGCCACCGCCGTGCCGCCACCATCAAGGCGCCCAGATCCGGCCGCTTCTTCACCTTCACACCGCCGCCGCCTTTCACCTCGGCTTTGACCGCCACCGCTCTCCCGCCCGGATCTGCGCCAGCCACCTCCACCGCCATCGGATCCACTCCACCGCCCCCACCACCGAGCTCCATTTTTCCTCCACTTGCCGTCGCCGCCAGGGTATGCCGCCAGCCTGCATCCTCGAGCCTGTCGCGCTTCGCTAGATTTGCCTGGCTGCTCAACCGCCGCCGCCTTCATCGCCCAGACCTGCGTGGCTCCTCCCCTGGTGCCGCCGGATCTGCGTCGACCCGGTCTTCCCCGCGCCCGGTGAAGAATCTAGCCCGCCATTTTATGTTAATGGAGTGTTTTGGTGATTAATGACAAATGCTTTTGTGAGACTAACATGTTTATTGATATACTTATTGTTTAGTCTAAATTGGATATAAAGGTGATAATCATGAATGCATGCATGTGATTAATGTCAAATCAAAATTCATTGGATAAACAAAAGGAAAATCCAAACAGGTATGCATTAATAATGACAAATCCATTTATGAGACTAACTCTCTTATTGTTATATCTTATGATTAGTCTCGCTTGGGTATAAAGAACAAAAGAGGTATGCATTCTACTTTGTATTCTTATACCCCGTTGCATTCCTTGGATCCAAAATATAGGTTGAACTTCACCAAAAGGATTAACCTAAAGATGTGCATATGTTCTTACTACATATTCATGTATGCACACATATAGGGGGAGTTCATTCTATATTTTGAGGTTTCATTAGTATTGATCCATATTCTGTTTCCACATATATTTGGGATCTTTACTTTGAAACATATCCTGTGAATATACTTAACTTGCATAGTTAATATATTCATATGAGTATATAAGACTTGTGTAGTCTAAGTATACTTATATGTGAGTATAACATAACTTGTGTAGTTCATGTGCACCCACATATTCTCGAATATATTTAACTTGTGTAGTTAATATATTCATGTGAATATATGAGACTTGTGTGCTCATATATCCTTTGAGTATATACAACTTGCATAGTGCCTATATACTCATATCAATCTACATTCAATTACTTGCAATTGAAGTGATTATCATCAATTACCAAAGAGGGAAAGATTGTGGTATCTTGTCCCACCATTATGAGTTAATGGTATGGCGTGGTAATTAATGATAGTCATATTATAGAACTAACACTTTCCATGAGTTGGATGAACAGGTTGAGTTCTATAGCTGGAGACTCTAGAAGATCATCATGTGTTGATATTAAAGTCAAGAGCTTGGTGTAAAGGATGCATCATGTGTGGATGCGCATCAAGTTCAAGACAAAGGAAATCATCATGTGTCGATGATATTCATAAAGAGAAGATGATCATGAGTTGATCATCAAGTCAAATGAAGACCCATCATGTGTTGATGAAAGTAAAGTGAAGCATCATGAGTTGATGCATGTCAAGTCAAGAACCCTAAGTTGAAGCAAGGATGTGCGTCATCAAGCTTCAAGTTGTTGTGCAAGGCAAAGGTATGACTAGCTAGGGCTAAGGATTTGTTCCTAGTCTTTTACCGGTCTCGGTGTTTGGTTGGAAGACCGGATTGCTAGTATAGGTTGCCGTACTATTAAGAGGGGTCCTTGACTAGTAGCTTGAGTTAGTCTTGTGTTGATAGCTCATTGTGTTTGCTCTAGCTCATCTTAACATGTTGCCAATATTTGCGAATGTGTTTTGCAAATAGTTGTGGCTCATGGATAACCCTTGTAGCATGTGACTTAGGTTTGCAAATGTGTTTTGCAAATGGTGTAAGTCCATGTACCTTATTCCTTGTAGTGTGATTCTATAAGTTGGCAAATGTGTTTTGCAACTTGTTGAGAATCTCACTTGAATCCTTGTTTGCATCGTGCGTCAATTTGGCAAATGTGTTTTGCAAATTGAGTTGAAGCGGAATGCAATTTGAGGCATTGATTCTAAAAGTTGGCAAATGTGTTTTGCAACTAGTTGAGAGTCTTGTCTTTAACCTTGTATGCATATTGCATCAAATTAGCAAAATGTGTTTTTGCAATTTGAGTTGTGAAAAATCAGATTTGCTCTTGTTGACGGCTGGCGGTCTCCGACCGATTTAGCTGTCCGACCGCCCGATGGAGCTGGTCTCGACCGGCGTTGTTGAAGCGATCTGACCGGGACCTCGGGTCGAGACCCGTCAAGATTTTCGAGAGGTCCTGTTTCGGTCCTTAGCCTTTTCGTGAAGTTTTACAAGCGGTCGACCGGCGATTTTGGCCGTATTACATGGCGGTCGACGGTCATAGGCTCATTAGTTTTATAGCCGGCGGACGGTCGATTTACCGATTTCGGCCCAGAGACTCGAATCTTTTCCCAACGGCTAGTTTGTGAGTGTGGGCTATATAAAGCCACCTTGGCTGGTTGGGAGAGGTTGTTTGGTGATATTGTGAAGGACTTTGCATGTGTTGCAAGTGCCTTAGACATTCTTTTGAGCTAGAGCAAGCCCTCTCTTCCTTCGTGCATGTGTTGCACTTAGTGAGTGATTGAGAGCAAACCCTAAGTGCATGTGTTGCCTTAGGTAGTGGATTTCGTATCCATTTGAGCTTAGACACTTGATTGGTTCAAGTGAGCGTTGGAGACTTGTTACTCTTAGTGTTTGCCGACACCTAGACGGCGTGGTGGCGTTGTTGCGCCAGTGAGCTTCTCAGAGAAGATTGTGAGAAGACCCGGGCGGTTTGTGAGTGGTGTGGTGCTCGCCATCTCCGGAGTGGAGGAAGGAGCAACCCTAGTGGAGCGAGGTGTTGGTTCGATTTGGAACCGGTCCAAGTGGTTGGACTTACCTCGGAGGAAGGCTTAATTCGTGGAGCCGGCCCAATTGGTTTGGGTTTCCCTCAACGTGGATTAGGGGAGACCGGCAAGTCTCCGATCACCACGGGAAAACATCGCCGTGTCATTGTGGTTTGATTACTTGTGCTTTACATTGTGCAAATTTACATTACTTGTATGATTGCTATCATTTATATTGTCTCATATTGTTGGTGCACTTAGTTGAACCTAGTTGATTTAGGTTTTAATTGTGCAAAACCGTATTTGTTTAGCTTCCGCATTAGAAATCGGTTTTAGTTAAAAGAAGTTTTTAAAACGCCTATTCACCCCCCCTCTAGTCGACCACCTCGATCTTACACCCGGCAGCCGCACGTCACCTCCATTGGCGTCCTCGAGCCACTTCGGTTTCCTCTTGTGCTCTCTGTGTGTTTGTATGGATGCCTCAGAGAATGATTCTTGTTTCCCTACAGGTGGAGCTCGCCTCGGCCAGCCCCTGCCTTTCACTGTCGCAATCACGCCCCTGCCTGCCAGGTCTTCTTGCCGTCTCCACCCTGAGGTTGCCTCGCTTGTGTCGGTCTTGATTTCGCCATTATCGGCCACTGCCGGAGTTCTCCTCGCTGTCGACATTGAGCAGGCCCGAGCCACTGCGGCCTTTGGATTTTGATTCACCCTTGTTCATCATTCAGTTGTCAGCTACAGAATTATTTCTCTTCACTGTGTGCTCTCTGCTGTGTGTATGGATTTGAGTCCCTTTGATTAGTATGTTAGTTAGCATAAGTTATTAGCTGGCTCATTTGAATGCTCCCTGTTAGTAAATAACTCATTAAGATTAATTGGAAAATGCTAGTGGTATGTCTTTATACATATGAGCAGCTTTGTATGCTAATTGGATGTTTAGTAGCTGGCAGTGGAGCTTTTGTTTTCTAAGCCAAGTAGGTCATATCAGTGAAGGCTACATAGAGTAGTTAGCTATTTAAAATGTGGTAGTATGCTACTTGACTAGCAGATGTTCATCTAGCAAATGATAGGCCTAAATTAAGTGATAAGTGAGTAGATGACCCTTTGTCCAACTAGAAGCTCATGACCATTGGTGATTAAATGAAGCATATCACTGAATGATTGAAATGTGTCAACTATAAGTAAGTTAAATGATGTTTCATGACTTGAACCACAAACGTGCTTCCAAACTAAAGTAGTTAATTCCTAAGCCTTTAACTTAAAAGGTAAGTATTGGCAATAGACCTTATGCCTTAGTCTCTTTTTCAAAAAGTTTCTTAACCAATTCTTTTCAACTCCAAATCCATTGTATATGTCTCTAAATCAATCCGAAATCATTATCTTTCTTTTGTATTAATTTCTTAATTGTTGTAGACTTTTTGGCATTCTGGTGTTTATTCGCTGTTTTTCGCTTTGGCAGTTTTTATCGTTAGATGACGTTGATTGCGAGAGTGATCCTCTGCAGCATAATGAGCATCTCTAGCAAGGCAAAGGCAAGCAGTTTGATCATATCCCATTATTGTCCCATTACTTTAAAAGTTTAATACTTTGTTTCACTTGTATGTATGCATGCTACTTTGTGTTAAATTATCGATTAGTTGAGCCTATAGATGCATCTTCCGTAGGTAAATGTTCATTCTCCACTACTAAGCCTAGGATTATCTTGCTGTGATTTAGAGTTCGATGGATGGACTCTTATCACTTAGTAGTTTACGTTGGATATTGCTTAGAAATGCTTAGATAACGGTAGAAATGGGCGGTTGTCGACATTATGTCGATGACCTTGATCACACAAAAATTAATATTCCATTATGTCTATCTTGTGCTTTGTTACTTTGTAAAGAAATAAAAATGAAAACAAAACTATTTGACTTGGGCACAATGGATGTTGGTGTGATCTGTTGGGTGTGAACGGAATGGTGCCTAAGTCCCCAAGGACCGAGTTACTTGCGCCATTGATCCAAGCACATTTGCGTGCTAACCACACGAGGGGGATATGGGACCTCTCTTGACTAAGTACTTTGGGAGGTGTTAATTATGAGCTGGTCGGTGGGTGTGTTAAAAATGTGTGTGTTATGTGTGGTGATGTGAGGGGAGCATTAGCAAATCGGCTGTAAGCTGGCTAATGTATCCTTCTCCCGTGGGTTGCGTCTCTTAATTAGCATCGTCCATTGGAAATATCTCATAGGACTTAGCCGTGCCGGCATGCCAAAGGAAGTGTGCTAAATAGCTTGGCGAAAAGGCGGTCTGGCGTGTGGGTACATTGATACACCCCTGCAGGGTTAAATCTATTCGAATAGCCTCGTCCTAGGTTATGGACACGCTTGGTGATTTCCTGCAAGAACTAGACTAAACACTTAATTAAAACTTGATGGGTGGTTTGAATTGGGTAATTCATGCTATTGTTGTGGTGGCTATTGGGTTAGTCACTTCCAGGTTATTCTTGTTGTTGTTATTATTATTGTATCGTTGTTACTTCAACAATTAAATATGCTTTGTCCAAATTGCTTTCAATCTATTACATTATTGCAATTGAAAACTTGCTTTATGTTAAAATTGAGTCCAAAGCCTCATCCACTTAAATAAAGCTTGCATGTAGCTAATTATAGTTCTGTTACCCTTACACATCAGTCATGCGAGTACATTTTTGTACTCATTTGCTTTGCTTAACTGTAATTGTTGCAGAGGAAGAAGTGGATCCCCAAGGGATGCACTTTTGTGAGATGTGCTGCGGGTTCGACGACTAGGTTGGTGGTCCGGTTGGTTGCCTTGTGGGTTAAAGGCACACTAATTGGCTCTTTTGTTTATCGCCATCTTATGGCTTTTGCTTCCGCTGTTATTTATTTCTTTAGTTGTTTAGCTCTTTAGTTGTATTTGGCTGGTCGGCCCCTTTTGTAATAACTCTCTATTATGTATGTCTTTTGTTTAATCTAGTTCGTGCTTGGTTCTATGTTTATATGGAATTGATGCATAATTTTGTAAAAGGGTGTATGTACAACACTTCTGGGATGTACATATTTTCCCGAGGCACGGGATATTTTGTTTGTGATGCTAGGGTTAATGATAACTAAGCATTACAAGTTAAATACCCCGGGGTCTCACAGTGGTCCTGATTGGCTGCGATTAAGCCACGTGAACACTTCAAAGAGATCCTAAGCGGCTCTGATTAAGCCACGTAAGTGCTCCAAGGAGGTCCTGAACGGCTTTGATTAAGCCGCGTAGGTGCTCCAAGGAGGTCCTGAGCGGCCACGATGAAGCCACGTGACCGCTCCTGAGAGGATCTTGATGAGGTCGCGTAGCGCTCTCGAGGAGGTCTTGGATGGCCCTGATAGCGCCACGTAGCGCTCTTGAGGAGATCTTGAGCGGTCCTGATGAAACTACGAATCGCTCCTCAAGGAGGTCTTGTGCGATCCTGACGAAGCCACGTAGCGCCCTGAAGGAGGTCCTGGGCGGTCTCGATGAAGCTTGAAGAGGTTCTGAACGGTCCTGATGAAGCCACGTGGGCACGCCAGAGGAGGTCTTGGGCGGTCTTGATGAAGGCGCACGAGTTCCCCTGGAGAGGTCTTGTGCGGTCTAGATGAAGCCACGTGAGTGCCCTTGAAGATGTCCTATGCGGCTCTGATAAAGGCGCACGAGAGTCCCAGGGAGGTCTCGTGCTGCTCCGATGAAGCCACGTGAGCGCCCTCGAAGAGGTCCTGAGCGGCTCCGACGAAGGCGCGCGAGTGTCCCTGAGGAGGTCCTGAGCGGCCCCAATGGGACCACGTAGCGCTCCTGGGAGAGATCCTGGCCGGTCTCGATGAGGCGACGTGAATAGGGCTGGAAACGAGCCGATCCAGGCTCGCTCAGGCTCGTTTCAATAGGCGGCTCGGCTCGTTTTACCAATGAGCCAGGAGGGCAGCTCGGCTCGGCTCGGCTCGAAAGACGACTCAAGCCGGCTCGCGAGCCAGGAACAGCGGCGCGTAGGTTTTGCGTTCTGCACTTCCGCGTTCATTCACATTCACAAGACAATCAACATCTACAAAAATCTGCATCTCACAACCAAAGAGCATTCATTCGAATCATTCACAACAAAAAATCTTCATCCTTGCCAAGTGGATGAATCGGATCTGGGCGACCGTGAGGCGACGACGTCGGGGCAGCTCCGCGACCACGAGGCCACAGCCGATGGCGTGGTCGGGCGGCGAGGGCGTTGGGGGCTCGAGGCGGCTCATGAGGCGCAGACGTGGTCGGGCGGCATGGACGTGTCGAAGCGGCTCTGCGGCGGAGGCGGCGGTGACGCCGACAAGGTCGCGAGGGCAACTCCGCGAGGGTGTCGGGAACGGATGGATCATGGATGGGGTGGAGGAGAGGGAGGCGGAGGTGGAGCGTAGGGAGAGGAGGTGGGAGAGGAGGAGCGGCGGGTGGCGGCGGAGCACCTTGGCGCGGAGGTCGCGGCGGAGGAGGCGGCGAGTCCAGAGGAGAGAGGCGAGAGGCGGCGGTGGCTGGTCAGTGGTCTTGGCCGTCGGCAAGGATCTGGGAGGTGAGAAAGCGGATGTATGGATGGAGAGGGTGGCGGCGGCAGATCGAGAGGATGGGCGTAGGGAGAGGAGGGAGAAGGGGATCGGGTGGGGTGAGGGCAAGGGCGCAAGGTCGTGAGTTGGGGATTTAGTAGGGACTCGCCGCGCCGACTCGGGATGACTTGGGGCAGCAGGAGACGAATGAGCCAAACGAGCTTGCCGAGCCGCTCGCGAGTAGACCTGTTCATGGGCGGCTCGGCCCGTCGGCCCGGCCCGAGCCCGACGCTATCCGGGCTGGGCTTGGGACTCCAAAACCAAACCAGATAGAAGCTGACACCAAAATTCGATAAAACCAATTAAAAAAACGAAAATCTATTTATTTAATGATGAAAATGAATTAAATATTAGTTTTTTATTCCAAAAAATGATTAAAATAGCACTTTTAAACCGAAAATCCCATTTTGCCTGGTGAACTCAGCATGATGATTTTCTAGGGCTTTTCAAGCTTCTACCGCTTTTGAACAGTCTACTCATGGCGGCTCGAGCTCGGCTCTAAAAAAATCACGAGCCAGAAGTTGGGCTCGGCTCGGCTCGAAAATTCACGAGCCCAAGCCGAGCCGAGCCGAGCCGAGCCGAGTCATGACGAGTCCGAGCAGGCTCACGAACCTCGAGCTATTTTTCCAGCCCTACATGTGAATGCTCCTAGGGTGTTTTAGGCACGTTTTTCCTTGTCCTCACGACCTTCTGCTTTGCAAAGACCACCTTTTGGATGTTTTTTAAGGATTACCCTTTTGAACCAAGACCTCCTGTTTTACGAAGATCACCCTTTTTGCCATTTTTGCTGAGACCACCCTCCGAGTCTTCTTAGGAGGTCTTTGTGGAGGATGTCTGGGATCATCCAGGATGTCCCTTAGGACCTTCAAGGAGGTCTTTGAAGAGGTCGTCCCGGTCCTCTTGGGTAGATTTTGAAACCTGGACCTCCCAGGAGGTCTTCGAAGCCATTCTGCCTTTCGATTCAAAACAAAATGTTGGTTGAATCAACGGTAGTTTTAAGTTCTTACCGTTGAACCAATCAGCACTACAATGACCACTATAGATACTAAATCTTATTATCAACAGTGCCAATACATGACAGTGAATCAGCACAAAAACAGCGACGGATTGGGATCCTGATCGAATCCATCAATATAGATGATCTAGTAACCTAGAGGGAACTCTATCGTGGATTGAAAACTAAAGAGCTATTGAGCATCCGGATCTCGTGTAGCGGTGAACAGAAAAGCAGGGCCACCTTAGCCGCAATTTGGAGGGGCCCCGTACGGTGGGGCAGCGAGCTTTCCCACGGCCGAGGCGCCACCTGTCCGGCGGCCGGCCGCGCTCCTTCCCTGAAACTTTCTCAACTGGCTCCGGCCGAACCGATTACCTGCGCAGCATAGAAGAATCCCCAATCTAACGCGAGAAAGAAAGACACTTCCACTTCAGCTCACCATAACGTCTAGCCATCGCCATCTCGCGCCACTTCCGCTGCAGTTCTCGCCTTCTTCCCCCTCCTTTCCTTCCTCGCTTCGCTTGTGTGTGCAACTGCGCGAGAGCCCTCTCTCTCTAACGACGGTGGGGGAGTACTACAAATAGCCTGACGACAAGGCTCCGTCCGTTGCCTCGCTTTCTCTGCTTTCTCACTCTCGCCACCTGACCTCAGCTCGCCTCTCTCCAGCGTGTAGCTATCACTATGCGTTGCCGCGGTGGCGGCGCATGTATGGGCGGCAACGGCCAGAAGCCGCCGCCGCCGAGAGTCCACCCTCGCTACATCCCGAAGAGGGGCGGGGTGCTCAAGGGGATCGTTCGCGGTATTCTTCGCCTCTTCGTCTTCCTCCCGCCGAGCGGGCCGGTGAGCGGCGTCGGCGGCCGCGTGCGCCCGGCGCCGCCCAGCCCCGGTCCCGGAGGTGATGGCGTGCCGGAGCAGGGGAAGTTGGTGGGATTCGTCCAAGGCGTCGGCCCATCCGTTTTATCTGGGTCGTCCATTAATCATGCTTTCTTAGAGCATCTATAATAGGTTGTTTATTAGCTTGTTACTAAGAGGAGTGAGAGTATTCAATCTAATAAAAAAAATAACTATTTCAATGGATTGTTTCTTAAGCTTGTATCTAAGACTTTAATTGCTACAAGTGTGCATGATTTTTTTGGTAGACAGTGGGATCTATAAATTGAGTGTTTAGGTAACAACTAAGCCTCCAATAGAGTATTTTGTTGTTTCTTATGTCTTGGTATTAACAATTTGATAGTTTCTTCATGTAGAAACAACTTCACCTTCTTTTCTCACCTTCTCTCCTCCAGATCATCTAAATGCTGATGTGATAACCTCTTAGTAACAGCTAAGGTGGATTGTTGTAGATGCTCTTATCTCGTTTGCCTAGTATGCCGAGCTCACGACTTTGCTGCTTACCTTTTCGTGGTGGTGTTGTAGCGTGGCATGTTTACATATTTGCCGCGTCTTTAAACTTTGCTTTTCGTATTGTACGCTGCTTGATATTTTCATACTGTTCTTTCCGTATTCTAACGGATATTTTTACATCGGATTCAGAGTCGGATACGGATACCCAAAATATGAATACAAATATGGATTTTTCGGGGTACAAACACGCAGCGGATGCGGACCGGATTCAAATTGGTCACGAATAACTTGACAGATAGTGTACACATAAAGATAAGATATAACTTCACCAACGAAACTATCAAATTATACTACCTATTTAGAGAATTATTTATCCTACTTAACAATATAAACATAATTAAATGTAAATTCATAATATATATTAGTCAATGACTAGAAAACCATAGAGGATATTAAAGGATATCGATGTTTATCGAATATCCATTTTGTTGATTTACCGAATATCTTTCGGATACCCTATATAATACGGATACGGATTATATATTGCTCTTCTTATATCTTAATCCATATTCCACAGGATTTTCTGGATACGGATACAGATAATATCAAATGCAGGTCGGAACAAAAAAAAATGGTATCCCGGGTGGATTTTTTCTGGATACAACATGAGATCGAGCGAAAATTATCCGCCCCATTTTCACCTCCGTTATTTGCTTGTGTTGTGATTTGTTTTCTGCAGATGATTTCGGCAACTGAACAAGAACCTCACGTGCTATAAACAATCCCTCATCTCAACTCCCTTCAGCTTGTCTGATTAGGCAACCCAACGCCTCAAGTCCTGAACTGCTCTTTCCTCCTGACTCGCTACTTTTGTTGCACTGTTCCTTTTTGTTTCGATCCATCTGATTAGAAGTTCACACCAATTTTCTTATAAGGCAAGAAGATCACAAACTCTACAGGCGAAGTGTGTAAAAGAGAGACGAACATCAGGTACAAGCTCGAGGATTGAGCGACTAATGAACGACCACGAGATGCCGTTAGAAATTATCATAGTTCATGCCATTAACACGACGAGATGTCACAGCTTGTACATGGAGCAATCTGGTCAGTGTACGATTCATCAGTTACGAAAAATGCGGCAAATTGTGCCACCATGATTGTAAATCAGTCAAATTATACTGACCGACACCCATATGTGCACGTAAGCAACTGCCAGAAAAAAAATGGTGCGTTCTCAAAGGAAATTGCTTTGTTTATAGGTGGAAAATATTTACTCCCCTGATTCTATCATCTAGTAATATAACAAATCGCAGAGGGAATTACAAATAATATTATTGCCTGCCATGACAGGAAGATTGTATGGAGACACCACCCAGCTAACGAATGTTACAACCTTCTCACATTGCACTACTTGTAGCAATTCAAGATGACATCCAATCTCCTTGTTTCTGCCGCTATATAGTCCATATGTCAAAACCAAAAAATAAAACATCTAAAAGAACAAAAAAATAAAGATAATCAATCTGTTATAAATTTAACCCTTTGTCAAATATCCGGAGTGCACAGAGAAAATTACTGCAACCTTTTCTGTTCGTTTGTCGCAAACCCTGTCTTTGCCTCTTTGGTCCTCACTCAGTAGTTAATCCCATGGCCATGACTGGACATGAGCAGGCATGACATGGTCTATTTCTCAGGCTTCCAGGCTTTGAGCACAATAATTCTCAGCTTATGTGGATGCTCCAGTGGAGAAGAATAAGACAATGGCTAGATCAGAAACCATTTTTGACACAGCTGCATGGTAATTAAGAAAAAGTCACTCGCAGTGGCACAAATAAAAGTCCAGCTTACATCAAAGAGAAGCATCTGCATTAGCTAGAGCCTACTGGTTCAACAGCATATATCCTACTTCGTTATAATTTCATGATGAGCTATCTCAAGTCTCAACCTTACTGAATTTATTACCATGAATGTTACACTGTTACCTTATATCTATTTCAGCATGAAAAATGTCTCCACCACAAAGAAGCTTCTGTCAGTCAAGCATTTGCACCATAATCTGCTTGAATGAACTACCCTTTAACTTTCTTGAACCTCTTTGGGAAAAGTTCATACCCCTCAAGACAAACTTCTTTGTGCATTTGCTCCCATATTGCTCCAAACTGGCTGCGAAATTTGTCCTGGAGCCATGCCTTGATCTCAGCATAAAGAAAATCTGGATCAATATTCCACGAATCCATTAATGCTGCCCGGCTATCTATTAACTTTGAACCAATCTTCATCCTGTTAAGAAGATCTCCAGCTCTTCTTTGGCTGACAGGCCCCAGGACAACAGATGGTGACAAAGCCAGGAACTTTTGAACCACCCTTAGACATGGTAAGACATCCCCTTTAAGCAAAGCGCATGCAAATACCTGCAACCGACTGGTGCCGTCTTTGATAGGTAAACTATGCAACGGAAGCTGCCAATTATGTCGAGAAAAGATGGGACTAACATAACAGTAGACTTGGTCATTTCGAGGGTCGTAATAGGGTTTTGGATCTTCCAATGGTGCAGAGAAGGTGCAGAGAGAACTAGCATATTTCAAAAGCCATCCTGGCTTTACACTGGTTACACCATGCATGTATGATCTCTTTGTATTAAGTAGTTCAGAGTAAACTACAAATTCTGGTGCAATTTGAGCAACAGAAGATGATCGATGGAGATATATTATATCATCGAGGGCGCAAGATTGATAATGAACAGCTCGAACCTTTCGATTATCTTTTGATGATCCAGAAAAAGCGCGAATCCTCTTTGCAACCCTATCGGCCCACCCAGCACATATTCCTTGCCCTAGAAGCTCCTCTTCATTCGGTTGCATCGGTTTTTTGTCGTACTCACTCCTCCAGGCCTGTTCAACATCCTCAGAACCTCCAAAATTCCAAGCAAATTCCTCACAAAATTTGCTATGGTGAAATATTAATCGAAGAAGCTGCTTTCTCAATTTTGACATCTCTTGCATTGTTTTGAGATGAAGTGAGTAGACTCTGCAGAATTCCACTGGGTTTTCTGACAAGTCAAATAACTGCAAGGCACGGGAAATGGTTAAAGCATCACTGCTAGGGTTGGAAAATTTTGCCTGCGCCTCTCTAACCATGGCCTTGAGTTTCTTTTGTCTCTTCCTTTCCTGTCGATCCTTATCTTCTGTATCAGGGTTATCTTCTTTTGAATCACTACTAGTGTCGCTCTGCATGAGAAAAGGATTGGTAAAACTCAAAGCCGATGCAGCAGCAGCTGCATATCCCAGTATGAAGTTAGATCTGGCAAAGCCTTGCTGACTCTTCAAAATTTTAATTATTGCCAGAAGAAGACGAGAATGCCGTGGGCTCATGGGGTATTGTGCCATAGCCTTTCCCATTGATGTAAGTCTGCCCTCGCTGTCAAGAGCTTCCAATGCCTTTAAGCAACGCTCAGCTTCAACCAAACTTTCCTTGTTAGGAGGCGTAGGGAAAGGAAAGTTTGCAACCTGTAATTATCATATTTTGCATAAAAATTAGCACAAAGAGGAAAAACATCAGAAAAGAGGATCATTCAATAAAGATGAGTAGCTTTTAAGCACATTACCTTATCAATAGCCATAGATTTGAGCATAAGCACAATGCCATCTACTGGAATTTTCTTTATCTCAGGCTCAGAGAATTCAGGAAATAAATCATCTTTACCGAATGCTGCAGCTGAGTAGAGACGGTAACAGTGCCCAGGCCCTGTTCTTCCAGCTCTCCCAGAACGTTGGGACGCTGATGCCTTGCTTATCCACTGGACTTCATAACTTGCCATCCCAGTAGCATGGTCATAGTTCTTAACCTTTTGTTTTCCAGTATCAACTACATATTTTATGCCAGGAATTGTTAAAGAGGTTTCTGCAACATTGGTTGCCACAACAACTAATCTTTCCCCTTCAGAAATATCCTGAAACACTCGAAGCTGCTGTGAAGCTGGTAACATTGCATAAAGTGGTAAGACACGAAGCCTAGCATGCAAAACAGACATAGGTTCTGCACATTTACTGACACAAGGAACAGGACTTGACTTTTCTGCACTTGTAGCATCGCTCGATTTCTCAACACTTTCTGGTTCTCCTGATATTCTTGATATAGCTTTAAATGATGCCTTCAATACAGATGAACTCTCAGCACCTTTCAAAAATGCTAATACTGGCCCAACCTCTTCTGTGGTTTCATATGCAACAGACCCCTCGTCATCACTGTCAGTATCCATCTCACTCTCTGTTTCCATGTCAGAAGAATCAACATTTATCCCAGCATTGATCTCATCTTCCCCGTATGAGGAAAACATGTCGTCTTGGTGCTCAAGTTCATTTCTATCAATATCATATGCTTCACAAATTTCCTTCTCGACTACTTCTGGGCTAGAACCATTATCATCTTCAGCATTTTTGGGCTTCTTATCAGTTTGCCGCTTGGATGCTCTTTGCAGTTTCTTACCTAAGTAATCCACTTCTCGTTGTCCAGTAACAAATACAAGGATTCCACCTGGTGGAAGCTTCTTGTGGATTGACAGAACTTTTTTATAAGCTTGCCCTAAATAATCATCATCTGTCCTCTTTGAGAAGTGAACTGTTACCGGATATTGTCGTACAGGTACCTTTATAGCTGGTGGGATCACATCAAACAATCTTCTGTTTGAAATAAAGTCCTTCAACTGCAAGGTAGCACTCATCAGTACCACCTTCAACTGACTAATCATATTTTCTGGATTAATTTTCAGCCCAGAGCGCATTTTTTCCTGCTGTTCTGAATACATAGTCTGCCATGTGCACAAAGGTTAACAATGTATGTATGTATTATTATTATTTTGCCATCATTTAAATGAAAATGAGATAAGTCTTGAGTTCCAACCTTACGAATCTTTATAATTCTAGATAGCATCCCGATAAGTATATCTGTGTTCAAACTCCTTTCATGTGCCTCATCCAAGATGATCACTGAATAGCGCTTCAACAGAAAGTCACTCTGCATAAGATTAGTAAGCCATGTGATAAGCAGGATTATGATTATACACAACTTCAACTAAAAGAAAATTACCACATGTACATTTCAGGATAACCATTTGTAACATTTAAATGTGTAAACTATACAATTATGGAGGACAACTGATTTAATGATGATATAATTATGGAAGACGACTAATTGAGTGATCTGACTGAACCACTGAATGCAAGATTAAACCTTGCTGTAGTTGTTTGTGCAGGCCAGTAGACAACAAATTTGCTGCATTTACAATTATGGCCTTGAAAACTGCAGACATACCTCTTAGTTGCATTTCTCGTTAGGGGTTTACCTTTTTAGCATAAATTATCACGACAACAAGAACTTGAGTGAAGAAAACATGGCTCTTGAATAAATAGATTGATAGAAGCTGAAAAGTAAACAGATACACAACCTGAACCTCTCGCAGCAAAATACCATCTGTCATGAACTTGATGGAGCATTTACTTCCTACCATTTTGTCATGCCTAACTTGAAAACCGACCTCCTTTCCTAGCTTCAGTCCTAACTCATAGGACACCCTCCTGGCTGTGGCAAGAACAGCAACACGTCGTGGTTGGGTGATACCAATCACCCCTTTTCTGTCAGCTCGATTGCTTGTGCCAAAGCCAGCTTCATATAGAAACTGCAGAACGCAAGTAGCATAAAGAGGAATGAAAAAGTTGGCAACTATTTAACACAAGCAGTTAGTACCAAAACTGTTAGTTTGAACCAATGTTCAAGAAGCACCATGTGTGTATGCACACTCACCTGAGGGACCTGAGTAGTTTTACCACAGCCTGTTTCTCCACACAGAATTACCACAGAATTTTCATAGATAGCTTCCATTATTTCCTGTTCCATCATTATTATTGGAAGATCCCTCCTTGCTTTCTCAACCTCATGTGGTCTTGACACAGGCACTACGATTGGAGGATTGAAGAACTCCTGCACAGCAGCTTCACCTAGCTCTGGCTCTTTGTCCTACCAAAAAAAAGAAGGATTATGATCAAATTAACTCTGGAAATGGGTAGAACAGCTTATGATCACAGGACCACTTAAGGAATAAGCAAACCAAGCGTGTTTTTAAATCATCTAGATACTGATGAGCAGGTGAAAACTGAGTAAAACATAGTTCAAATGTTGACTAATCACCTGCAGATCTATCTCTGCACCAGAGCAACTTGGAATAGATGAATGAATTGTCTGATTTGCCAACATATCAGCATCATCATTAATCTCTTCAGCTTTTGGTTCTGGAACGCTCACTCCAATACCCATCATCAGTTGGCATTCCATAGGTTTCACTGAATCATTCTCTATGCGATTCTTATGTTCTCTACCAGGATCCTCAATTTTTGCTGGCTCAGCAAACTTCACTGGGCAAACTTCCGGAGCAGCTTCACTGTTTTCAGAAACTTTCTGATCACCGTTTTTCTTGAATAATGAAAGTTCTTCAGGAACATCCAAACCAGCCTTGGAGAACTGCACTTGCCGCCTACGTTTTTCTTTCCAAGTCTCAGACTGCAGTGGAATAAAATTCTATGAGAAAATTTACTTCTACATTAAGAAAGTAACTAATCTGGGCGTTATGGGCAGATCTACAGTACTTGACCAATAGTCCCCGAAGCATGCAGCAGCGAATATGCATCATCTGGAATCTTGTGTTTCCTATTGAACAGGGCCAGTGTCATACACAATCATCAGAGAATATACAAACCATCATAGCAAATATACATCATTCTGGACAGAACAAGTTAAGACTAGCATACCGCAAAATTTCGATGCTTTTAGCTTGCAGTAGCTTCTTTTGCTTTTCCTCCTGGGAACAATTAGACCGGCATTCATTTAAACACTAATACCAACCATCAACAAAAGAAATACTACTACGCAAGGTTAAGCACGCGCACCTCCAATTGATGCAGCTTTTTTAGCTTACTCTTGCTCATCTTCGGGTCTTCCTTGTTCTTGTCACTCTTACCATCCTGGAAATTCAGAGGTTACAGAACTCACGTCGCATCTTAACACTGGGTGGAAAGGAAATCCGAGAAACGGGACCCAAATTAAATTGGCATTACCTTGGCTTTCCCTTGTGCTTTGTTCTTCCTCTTGCAGGGCAAAATCAGCGCGTTGCTATCGTCCATGCTCGATCTACAAACAGAGAAAACAACAACCTCAAGCAAAGCTCGTAAATCGTAACGGATACAAACTAGGGGGAACCGAGCTAAGGCGGCCGGAACTCACCTTGCAGCTGTAGCCACCTACGTCGGCAACGTCCGCGAGGAGCTTCGCCACAGAACTACGCCTCGCTGGAGGGCGCTAAAGCACTTGCGGATAGAAGGCGGCGTCTCGCCGGCGCCGCCGAGAGTGGTGGTGCCGACTGCCGAGGCGGCAGAGCCAACCAGCCGCCTTCGGAGTTCGGAGATGGAGGTGGAGTCGAGACTCGAGAGCAGCAAGGGGAGGCCGCGATGGACGGTGGCGATGGAGGCATCCTAATCAGGAACTGAAGAGCCCGTCTCGGGCCGTAATTGTACGAACGGCCCATAAACTGAGATCATAAAGGCCATATAGGCCCACGACCTTTTCCCCTACTCTTCTTCTGGTTCCGTCGTCGAAACTGGAAGGAAACGACGACGGCCTCGCCTCCTCCTCCTCCACTCCCCGAGCCTCCTTCAGATCGCCGCCTCCTCCGCCATGGCGGCCGGTTCTATGGCTTCCCTCCTCGCGGCCGTTACCAGCATCGCCCTCGCCGTCCTCCCTCCCGCCGCCTCTGGTGAGCTGGTCCTCCATATCCTCGTCTAATCGCTTTGTTTATGTCGAAGAAAAATTTAGTCGAATCAAGACGATCTCATGCTTCCTTGGATACCTTCCGTTCTGTGATAGTGGATACCTTCCGTTCTGTGATAGTAAGTTTATAGGGTGAATCTGTATAGGGCTAAGGTCTCAGTGTGACCTTGAGGTGAATTAGGTAGTGGACTAGTAGACCTAGTTATAGTTCTAAGCTTTCGCAAGCTCCTGCGCTGATAACTTGGGCCTAGATTGATGGTGCTTTGATATGTTTCCCCGCCTTGTGCTATCTCATTCTAGGGACTGTTGCCATTGCTAGACTAGACTACGGCCACACTTCACATTTGTAAGAAGAAAAATGTATTGTGATGCAAGGTTATTAAAGCGATAAGGTGAGGCGCAGCGACTCACCACATTTTTATCGCCAATGCACTCAAGGCGCGCGGCGAGACGACGCCATACACACATCCTAACCTAGTATGGCAACAAATTAAATCAGCAATTTTAGTAGCACATGTATACCTTGATGTTGCCGGTTCTTGAGCCCATGTAGCACCCATCCTCTTTCCAATCACTCTTCTCCCATGTAGCACTCATCCTCTTTGCAAGTTCCAACATGTAGCTTGTTACAATACATTATAATAATTTCTATCTCAATTAGTTGAATAAATATGGATTGAGTGACATACCTTGTTGATAATATCTCATCTCTTCTCTCCTCCCAAGCAACAAGCTACATGGAAATGGGACAACAATGAAGCGAAAAACTGAGAATTAAATATACGATTACATGAATAATGAGCAACATAACAAGCACGACATAACCAATGTAAGTCCACGACAATAAAATAAGTCCACGAGCTTAGAGTCTAATAGCATAACATAAGTCCACAACAATAACATGTCCAACTCTCATCTCTCAAAAGTCATCCATCTCAAACTCATCGAAATTAGTAGTAGCATCCATGTTCTCTTAATCACCATCTTCGATTACTGTCACACTCACATGTCGGCTGTCCCAGAACTTGGTCGCACAACAGAGGCTTGGGACTCCTTGTTGGTTGTTGTCACACTTATATCTTCATTTCCTCCTCCTTCATCATCATAATTTAGGAAGAGTGGTCTGCGCTTCTTGTACTTCCACGAAGCCTCTCGCATCTCTTTCATGATTGATGTTGTAGTCTTGGCACATTTTTGAATATCTCCAAACCCACTAGCAAGATGCTCCTTAAACCTTTTGATTCCTCCCATACCTTCTGGTCACAAAGCGAACATTGGACCAAATCTCGGTTGCCAATAACTGGCAAAAAAGCCATACTTCCATCCCGGATCATTAGACTTCGCCTTCCGTTTTGGATCGGTCTTTGGATCATACACGGCCTCGGAGGATGCAATACTTGCACTTGCCATTTTTGTTTGCTTCCGCATTAGACTATTAGAGAGAAGTAATTATCAGTTTAGCATTCAGCCATCAGCACAGTAGCAGTTCAGCGATCAGCACATTAGGTCCATAGCAGAGCATAAAGCAATGGCTTCGCTCCTCTGTTTTCTTCTCAGCACACGCACACGCCGATGTGACCCCCCTGGCCCCTCCCTCCCTTCTCCATGCCTCCTCCTCCCTCCGCTTCAGATCCTCCCATGGCCACTCGGGCCTGGAGGGAGGGAGGCGAGAGAGGGAGGAGGGAGGCAGGAGGGCAAGGGGAGGAGGTGGAGGTCGGGAGGAGGGGGTGGGAATACTGAATCTGAGGCGGAGAGTGCGACATCTGCGGACGGGATGGAGCGGGGATGGCGCATGCAACCTTGATCGGCAGCAGATGGCCACCAGCTTGCCGTTTCGGGGATGGTGGCACCAAGGGGATGGAGGTGGTGCTACCGCGCTAGGGTTCGGCTTCAGTGCTTCACGCACGTGACAGGTTTTCCCGCTGGCCCCCCTCTCATCCCATCTCTTTATCTCTTCACTCTTTAGTGCTTCATGCATATGGCGTCCACCTCGGCCATTCCCGACGCCACACACCGCCTAAGCGACTCTATGGGGACACCATGTCCGTGAGGCGGACGCCATAGACTTTCTTGGCAAGGCGACGGCATGGCGGTGAGCTCTTGACCGCCTAAGCGTAGGCGACGCCTTAATAACCATGTTGTGATGTCTTAACTGCATTTGTTTGAATTTGGTGTGAAGTATAGATCATGATTGTACTATTTGTGTTGGTGAACTGTGATAATGTGCTGCGGCGATTAGTTTCAAAACTCGTAGGGATGAGTTATGAACTTATGAACTTATGATTGATGTATATGCTCACATACTTCTCACTCATGTGCTTGTGCTGTAGCTGGGAGATAAATTTGCAAAATAGTGTGGCAAGTTATGGCTTTTCTATAGCTGATAGTTCTCTTATTTTTCTCCTCGCTTGCTTTACTGTAACTAGAGGTTCATGTCGCCTTTCTTTTTTTTAGGAGATGTTGCCACGTTGGAATCTGTTCCAGATCTTGTGAAGGCAATGTATGTAAACATTGAAAGCTTCCCTTGTGTGAGGCTGCTGAATCTGTCCGGTGAAATCGGCTGTTCTAGTGAGTATCTTGGTTTATTCTTATGCTCTATGCTTAAATTAAGATAGCTGTCATGTTCTGTCGTCATGAAAAGCTAGCCAATTCTGTGTTGTTAAGCCTAATTGGTCATTGGCATTTCCTTTATGCAATCAGATCCTGGGCACGACAAGATTATTGCACCGATTGTAAGATTGAAAAAAAGCAATGACCAGTTTGTTCAACCGTCTGCAGTTCTTCTTCCCTTAGATCAGATGCCAGATTTCTTTCTGAGGTACAAGTGATCAGATTGTCAAATCTCAACTTTGATAAATTATAATTGTTTTATTAAAAGGTTGTGCATGCCTGTAAAAAATGAAGTGTCGAAGTTTCCATGTCCCTCTGCATTGATGTGAAAATAAGGATAATCAAGTTGATAATTTTTGTGTCTGTCTTTTAAGACTGTATTGCCCTTGAGGTGTTAAGAGATGAGAACGTTTGGTAATTTTGTATGTTATTGTGTAGGGTAGCCAATGATCCAGAACTATACCATAAGGTGGCTGGTGTGCTGGTTGAGTCAAATGGTGTGCATAATGACTTACTAGGTCGGTGGCAATGTCTCCCTTTTTTGCATGTTCTTTGTATATTTTGTTTCCTCATCTCCAAAAGAATGTACTGTTTCTGACTGTGTAGAGTTGTCACCGGATAGAAAATTTCCACAAGAGGCTTTTGCACCATACTCAAATCTCAGCCATGATTGGAATCCTGCTGTAAGCTATGGGATTGATTAGAATAGTACCAGCCTATCGATAGTAATCATGCTCCTTCCCTTCAATGTAAAAGCACTAATTTTGTGCTTCAAATATACCTCTGTTACCTTGACAATTTTATCTTGTAGGGATCAGGTATTATGTGGAACAGATATGACTTTCCTGTGTTTCTACTCTCGGTGGAGAGTACACAGACTCTGCGAAAGGTATTCTGCCTGCTTTGATGTACTGTAATTTATTACTGTTCAAACTTCTTTTGGGCGAGCTCTAGTTACACACTTTTAACACTCTACAAAGAAAAGTTACAAACCTATAAAATTGGTCATCACTGGCAATAACAGATTGCGGACAAGAATGAGAAGACTAGCAATGCATATCAAGCAAATGTAGCAGAATTTGACCTCGTTATGCAGGTTTGGATTTTCTTCTGATCATTCTCTCTGACTTCTATCAGCACATTTTTACCCCATAACAGGAGTACGTCATTGATGCAACGAATTACATTACTCTAATTGACACAAAATTCAGACAACAAGAGCTGAAACACATGACTCAGAGTCCTGCCTCAGAGAGCAGTCATGCTTGCCCTTAGGAGGACACAGGTCAACACTTCTCTTCTTGCATGGGTATTTTGCTCTTATGTTTGCAAAATTATGGATATAGTATAGTTCCAAGATGTATTCTGGCAATCGCTACCTGTACCTACCTCGTGTTATTTGTTAGAATAGGACTCCTTTGTCTATTCCTTATCTCTGTATGGCAGCCCCGCTTGTACATCCTTATATATATTGCTCATTGGGCCCTCTTGAATATACACACAATATTCATAACATGGTATCAGAGCTAGGGTTCTAACCTAGCTCCCTCCGCTGCCTTGCTGTCGTCAAAGGCCGACGCCGCCCGTCGCCGGAGCACTGCCCGTCGACAAGGACGCCGCTCGAGGACGACGTCGGTCGAGCTGACGCCGAACGAGTCCTCTGCTGAGCCAGCCTCACTTCGACGCGCGCCCGACGCCTTATTAACGCCGGCCTCACTTGACACGCGCATTGGCCGCCGCCACGCCACGGGGCTGCTCTTTGGATCCGGTCTTGCCGCCGCCACAGGGGGAACCCTAGTTCCCCCGCGTCCTGCGTGTGTGTCCTTCGTGAGTAGCCTTCTAGCAGGCCGACTTCTAGTTAAAGAGTTGTTTTTTTAGCCGTCCCAAATAAATAATAATAAAAAGAAACAGTATGTCGATCTAACCGCCGTCGTCAGTCGGTCTGCTTTGTTAGACTTCGTTGCCTTGGTCGTCATCGACTTGTCGGTATACGCCATCGATGACTTCCGTTCCATCCATTGCGATCTCATTCTCGGGAACAAAGCTTAATGGGACGAACTACAGGTTGCGGTCTTCACTCATGGAGATCACGCTAGATGGTTTCCGCCTCTGGGGACATGTTACTAGTACCCGACCTTGCCCGCCGTCACCGGTTCAGCCTCCTCCCAAACAGTCTATACAGATCTCCTCATGTAAGATGAGGCCGCTAAGAAGGAGGCGAGGTCGTCATTAGCGATCTCATTGATGAGGCCTTTCAGTATGCCATAGACACTTTTGAGCGTTGGTGTGCTGATGAGACTCGTGTTTGAGCCATCCTGGTGGTCAGTGTCAACGACTCCATCCAGTCAGATATTGTTTGTCTGCGTGCCACTCATCAGATCTGGGAGTACTTGCGCGAACGATACCAGCAGAGCAGCGATGCTCAATTCTTCTCGCTTCAGCGTGAGTTGGAGAAGCTTTGCCAGGAGGACTCCTCCGTCGACGACTTCTTCCGAGCCTGGCGATCTCTGGCGCTTAATTTGGGCGAGCCGGCTTCTGCTTTCTGCCAGAGTGTCATCAAGTCGCGAGCGGATCGTGATAGCCTTCGCCCTTATGACTTCGTCTGCCATCTTCGCCCAGAGTTTGAGCCTGTTAGGGCTCAACTGTTGAGCCGCTCACCACAACCAACAATCACCGATGCTCTTTCGACGCTTCGTGCTGAGGAGCTTCGCCGTGGGTTAGCAGCACAGTTTGTTCCAACCGTGCTAGCTACCCTTTCTTCTTCGACTACACCGACGGTTTCTGCTTCGACTGCAGTCCCTCCTCAAGTGTCTGTTTCTGCTCCTATTTTTGCACCAAATGGGGTTCAGTGCACTTATTGCAAGAACTTCGGGCATCACTACCAGCATTGTGCGGTGCGGAAAAAGCAGAACAAGGCGCGTGGGGCTGGATGATCCAGGGGGGTAGGGAGGCCCTTCCTCGATGGGAAGACCAACCAGCACGTCAGGACCTTCTCAGCGAGGTGACTTTGTTCAGCAGTTCTGTCAGGCTCTACTTCAGCAGCTCTTTCACAGCTCGGTAGGTTCTGCCAGTCTAGCTCAGACGTCTCCTCTAGGTACTTCTTGGGTTCTGGATTCTGGTGCCTCTTTCCACATGACACCGAACTCCACATCTCTTACCTCAGTAGGACCTCCTGTTTTTCTTATCTTTGTTCAGACAACTGACGGTACTCCTCTGTTTGTCAGCTGTCAGGGCACTCTTTTGTCAGCTGACTTTTCTGTTCTAGCTGTTTCCCATGTTCCCCAACTTACCATGCAGCTTCTCTCGGTGGGTCAGCTCACCGATCTCGATTATAGGGTTGGTTTTGACTCTCACACCTGTTTCATCCAGGATCGACAGACAGGGACAGTACTTTGGACTGGCTGGCGCCGTAGGGATTATCAGGGTTTCTACATCCTTGATCGCCTCCACCTTTCGTCCACGTCAGTTGCTCCTGTCACCTCTACGTCTCCTTCCACCGCCACTGCTGCCACCACCTCTGGCGTTTTTGTGCAGTGGCATCACCGTTTAGATCACTTGTGTGGGTCCCGTCTTTCTTCATTAGTTCGTCAGGGTGTTATTGGACGTGTTACTGTTGACAAGGCCATGTTTTGTCAAGGTTGTAAGTTGGGTAAGCAGCTACAGCTTCCTTATCATTCTAGTAAGTCCTTGTCTTCTCGTCCTTTTGACTTAGTTCATTCAGATGTATGGAGAGATGCGCCTATTATCTCTAAAGGCGGGCATAAACTTTATGTGATCTTTATTGATGAATATTCCCGTTTTACATGGATTTTCCCTATGTCTAATCGTGGTCAGTTTCTTGCGATCTATCGTAGCTTTGCAACGATGGTTCGTACTCAGTTTGATTCTCCTATCCGTACTTTTCGCTGTGATTCTGCTGGCGAGTACTATTCTGGCGCTTTTAGACAGTTTCTTTTTGAGCAGGGCACTCTTTACCAGCCTTCTTGTCCGGGTGCCTATACTCAGAATGGGGTTGCTGAGCGCAAACATCGTCATCTAATTGAGACTGCCCGCACTCTTTTCCTTGCCTCTCACGTTTCACCACAGTTCTGGGTTGAGGCTGTTTCTACGTTTGCATATCTCATCAATATGCAACCTTCCACTGCTCTTAAGGGTGTCAGTCCTATAGAGCGTCTATACTCTCGAGCCCTCCAATACACTCGCCTTCGTGTTTTTGGTTGTACTTGTTTTGTTCTGCTGCAGCCTCATGAACGCACTAAACTATCAACTCAGTCAGTTGAGTACGTGTTTTTTGGTTATAGTTCTGAGCATAAGGGTTATCGTTGCTGGGATCCTTCTGCTCGATGGATCAGGATTTCACGAGACGTTGTTTTTGACGAATCTTGACCTTTCTTCTATTGAGATTCAGCCCCTCCTGTTTCCACCGTTGAGTCGATTTCGTGGTTGTCTCTTTCTGACTTTTCACCAATTTCTCCACTATCACAGTCTCCCCCTGGTCTGTCTCCAGTGGTTCCTTCTATACCTCCGCCTCTGGTCCTGCAGCACCACCGCCTCATATCTCTGGTATTCACTACTCCAGGCGTCCTTGTCCTTCACCAGTCTCCTCTCCTAGTATCTTACCGATACCCACATCTGATCCTTCTAATGATGCTCCTTGTTACGTCCTTCGTGACCGGACATCCCTTCGACCTCTTGATCGTCTTGGATTTGTTCCGATAGCTCATGCTCTCTCTGTTACTGAGCCTAGTTCTTATCACGAGACTACTCCTCATTCTAAGTGGCAGCTCGCTATGGCAGAGGAGCTTGATGCTCTTCGACGTACGGAGACTTGGGATATTGTACCGACACCTGTGCATGCTCGTCCGATCACATGTAAGTAGGTGTACAAGATTAAGACCCGGTCTGATGGTACTATCGAACGCTACAAGGCTCGTCTTGTGGCTCGTGGCTTTCAGTAGGAGTACGGTCGTGACTACGATGAGATTTTTGCCCCTGTTGCCCATATGACCACTGTTCGCACTCTTGTTGCGGTTGTATTTGTTCGCCGGTGGTCTATCTCTCAGCTTGATGTTAAGAATGCTTTTCTTAATGGTGTTTTGCATGAGAAGGTCTACATGCAGCCACCATCTAGGTATTCTGTTCCCGATGGGCACGTCTGTCGTATTCGTCGTGCTCTTTATGGCATCAAACAGGCTCCTCTTGCCTGGTTTGCGTGTTTTACATCAGTGATTACTGTTGTCGGTTTCACTGTCAGTTCCCATGATCCTGCTCTTTTTGTCCATGTCTCATCTCGGGGTAGGATACTGCTTCTTCTGTATGTTGATGATATGCTCATCACTGGTGATGATTCCTCATTCATCACGTATGTGAAGAAGCATCTCAGTTAGCGGTTTTTTATGACTGATCTTGGTTCTCTTACGCACTTCCTTGGGATTGAGGTCACTTCCATGCCTGAGGGCTACTATCTCTCCCAGCAGAAGTATGTCCATGATCTTCTTGATTGGTCTGGTCTGACTGACACTCGCACTGCTGAGACTCCCATGGAGTTATCCTTACAGCTTCGTGCCACTGATGGTGATCTTCTTGAGGATCCTACTTGGTATCGCCATCTTGTTGGGAGTTTTGTGTATATTGTGAGCACTTGTCCTGATATTGCTTATGCTGTTCATATCTTGAGTCAGTTCATGGCTCGTCCTACCCATCTTCACTACAGTCACCTTCGTCGTGTTCTTCGCTACTTGCGTGGGGCTATCTCTCGTCATTTGTTTTTCCCTAGCTCTACCTCACTACAGCTTCAGGCGTACTCCAATGCGACCTGGGCTAGTGATCCTTCTGATCTTCGTTCTCTTTCTGCTTACTGTGTTTTTCTTGGCCTCTTCCTGATTACTTGGAAGACTAAGAAGCAGACTGCAGTTTTCCGTTCGAGTGCAGAGGCTAAGTTGAGAGCTATGGCAGCAATAACAGCAGAGTTTACTTGGTTAAGGTGGCTACTTGCAGATTTTGGAGTGCCTGTGATGGGACCTACGACTCTTTTGTCTGACAGTACAAGTGCTATCAGTATTGCCCGGGACACAGTGAAGCATGAACTCACCAAGCACATTGGTGTGGATGCTTCATACACTCGCTCACAAGTGTAGGAGGGAGTACTTGCTTTATAGTTTGTGCCATTAGAGTTATAGGTTGCTGACTTCTTCACGAAGCCATAGACTAAGGTACAACATTTGTATTTTCTCTCCAAACTCAGTACGTGTGATCCACCATGAGTTTAAGGGGGGTGTTAGAATAGGACTCATTTGTCTATTCCTTATCTATGTATGGCAACCCCCCTTGTACATCCCTATATATATTGCCCATTGGACCCTCTTGAATGTACACACAATATTCATAACATTATTGTCTTTAATTTAGTTTCTATATCAACTTTTGATCCACATATTTGAAGAGCAGTGTATGGGCTTCATTACCACCAATCAGCAATACACCTACGAAGCATCAGAAACCTGTAATAATGGTTGTTGCATCCCAAGATTCTGCATCGTTCTTTCGGGACCGTAGTTTGGGTGCCGATTCTCCCATATCTGTAAGTTAGTAGTGATTTGTGGTTGTCTTATTTGTATTACTTATTTGTATTACAGAATAATGTTCAATTATGCACAGGGATTGATTGCCTTGCTCACCGCTGTTGATGCTCTTTCCCACCTTCATGATCTAAGCAATCTCAAGAAACAGGTACCTTATTACCACTGGAAATTGCTCTAGTAGTTGCTTCCATGTTATCGCAGGTGTCCTGCTGATCTTCTCCACCTATTCCTTTGTTATACTCATTGTGAACTTGCAGCTTCTGATATCTTTACTTATGTCCTTAGTTATGCATTGGAGTGGTAGATTTAATGTGTACATCTGGTTTAGTGTAGATTTGTGGTGATTGGTTGCTAAACCAACATGTTCTTTTTCCTGATATTATCCCATATGTCTTGCAGCTTGTTTTTGCTGTTTTCAATGGTGAAGCCTGGGGTTATCTTGGTAGCCGAAAGTTCTTACATGAACTAGATGAAGGTGCTGATTCTGTGGATGGCATTAACAGCTTGATGATTGACCAGGTGAGTGCCAGATGGGATGACAATGGCAATTGCTGTTTTCTGCGTGATTATTTGAGCACACGGTTTGGACTTGATTCAGGTACTGGAGATTGGTTCTGTTGGCAAGGGCATAAGTCAAGGACATCCATTATTTTATGCACATGGTGCAGGGGTAAGGATTCTTTGAATCACCACATGGCGCATATTTGTATATTGCTAGTTATCAATACAATTATGGTGATGTTTCAGTACTAGCTCATCGTTCTATGTTAAATAACTATACTGTTTTCTTTACATGATGATATTTTAGCCGTTCAACATTGACCATAGAGATTGTAATTGTTTTTTGCTCCTTGTTCTTGACATATTATACAAACTGGTTTTGTAAATTCCTAGTAGCGCTGTAGTGGTAGGTGCTCCACTCTGTAGAGACTTTGTAGTTGATAAAAATTAAATGGTAAACAGATAATAATTTTTTGTGGTTGATGACAGTCTTTAGGACATCTCTAAGTACAATTATTTTTGTCTGTGGTCTTTTCAATGTATTGTTTGAATAATCTTTTGTCAAATTTCTGAGTGCACATGTTTCTCAACATGACTTTGTGAAGATACTTCCTTGTGAAGAGTTCTAGCAGAGTATCTGACTATTTGTTGTTTCTTTCTTGAGTAAATCACACTGGAAGTTCAAATATAGCTGTGCATGTATTTGAGATTAAATTTTGTGAATTTGGTGGTTAAAAGAATATATTTATAGAACTGTTCTGTCTTGTTCATATTTATCTTCTGCTTTTACAGAATTCATCGATTTCAAAGAAAATGTTAGATGCACTCCAAAGTGCCAGTGATTCACTTGGCTCTGATAATGTTAAAGTAAAACCAGCAGCTTCTTCAAACCCTGGTTTACCACCATCTTCATTAATGTCGTTCATGAGAAAGGTAAAACCATAGCCATTGACTTCTTTGGTAGTGAGTTCAATGAGTAAATCATTGTTTTTTTTTTTACATTTTTAACATTGAGTTTTCCAAGGAATTTTCTCTTTGAACACTGTTGCTTCATGATCTGTTCTTTATTGACCCATCCATGCAGAATACATCAACTTCTGGAGTTGTGTTGGGGGACTTTGATTCCCAATTTTCCAATAGATTTTATCACAGCTATTTGGATAGTCCTGGTAAGTTGACCATGCACAAATGTGACGATTTGTCTCTTCAAAACCCAATTGTAAACCTGTAATGTTCCTTTTTTTCCTTTTTGCTACAGCAAACATCGATTCTTCATCAATAGCAGCGGCTGCTGCTTTGGTTGCCAGAGCGTTGTACATTCTTGCTAGTGCTGATATGCCCATCGATCTCATCACACTGAACACTATAAAAGTGAATATTTCATTGGTCGAAGAATTGATTGGATGTCTACTGACTTGCGATCCCGGTCTTTCGTGTGGCATTGCGAAGAGCTTCATTTCTCCAAGCAATTCCTGCCCAAGTCATTATGTTGGAGTTTTCCTGGATCCACCTTCTGGCACACAATTTCCTTTGTATGCAGATGATACCTCCCGGTTTGCATGGAACTTCTTGGCAGACAGAACTTCTAGTTTAGCAAGCAATAGAAGTTCTTGTACTGGAAAGTGCAACGATGAAGGTGAAATATGCGTAGGGGCAGAAGTGGAGGGTGGAGGTAGATGTGTTGTATCTACAACCAGGTGACTTTCTTTTATGGCACACACGTCCCTTTTAGAACGTGAAAATCAAATCCTTGCTGTCCAATACTTTATTGGGGGTCCAGACACTAGCAGTTTAGTTATGATTAATTAAACGCTTCAAACAAGGATGAACTAAGGCATCTATAATGCAGCTAGTTTTTGTGTATTATACTCAGCTGCTACTGAAGAACAATTCATGGTACCAAGTATAACTCTCATTTTACTTATCTACGTTAGTCACCCAACTTGTAATGAATTCACTTGTCATCCTTGTATTTTGGTGACAGGCTGATTTCGTATTGTTTTTTTTTTACTGGAGGTTTATTGATTGCTACAATTTTCATCACTTCTTAGGTATGTTCCTGCCTATTCAACCAGGCTGAAGTTCGAGGACAATGTATGGCATGTTCTTCCAGCAAACTCGTCAGATCCTATGAGTGCTGCAGATCCTGTGTGGACTGAAAGCTTCTGGAATACTATTGGCCTGAGGGTCTATGCAGTGCAATCCGCAACCTATGATTGGATTGTTCTTCTTGTTGGGGTCAGTATTACTGCAGCATCGTACCTTGCGGTGATTATTGGCAGGGCATATATTTCAAAGGTCATAAAGCGTGACTGAAGCATTGTTCACTCGCTCCACTAATTTTGAGACCCGGGCTGTAAGATCCTACCAGTTATCTCTGTAATGTGCTTTGGGAATTTTGAGCTGGGAAACAGAGCTAATTTTCTAACATGAATTAAGTTGGCAAATATGTGTCCTATTGTATGTAGCACATGGCGATGGAGGTAGATGCTCCAAAACTACAAGAAGTCATGTGGAGCCTTCCTGCTGAAGTGACCATGGATGTAAACTAATCTTTCATCGTTCATCTGATGCAGACTTCCAGCTAAGGACTAAGGAGCCTATGACCTGGGCTGCTGCATCGGTAGACAGATGCATGATGCCTCTAGGAAGTTGTATTTTTCTGGATACGCTGTGGATGAATGCTAGTTCTGTACGTACTGTTAGAATAGGAACTCTTTTATATTTTCTTATCTGCCTTTTGTATTTGCCTTTTGTGCTTTATCTGTATATGACATGCATTCTTGTACACCCTATATATATTGCCCATTGGGTCTCTTTAATTTATACACAATATTCATAACATGGTATCAAAGCAAATGTTCTAAACCCAGCCTCTGCTGGTCTTCCGTTGCTCGCTGCCCTTGGGAGGAGCAATCTCGGCTCCTGAGAGCGGCTAGATCTAGATCCATCCGGCGTCCCAATTCGCCAACCAGTCAGCTGCTTCGTGATTTTCTTTCCTCATGGAAGCAACGGCAACATCATCCTATCCTTGCTGTCACCGCCAAGCTTGGTCTTCGTCTTCATTGTCTGGCCGTCCGCACGAGCCGCCCTGTCTTCATCCGATGTTCCTCGACGAAGGCGGTGACCTCGTCTTCACCGCTTGCTCATCTTCACCAGAATCGGCGTTCCAAGCTCGGTCCCGATCTAAATCGGGTCCTTCTAGACGTCGTCTAGAGGAAGATGAATCCAGCAGCGTGAGGAAGGCGCTGACGTCGCCCTCGTCTCCAACCACTGGCTCTCCGTCGAAGCCACCTCGCGCCTCCGCCTCGCCCTCGACGTGTGGGCTCCGCTCCTCGTCGCAACCCTGGGGATCCTCGCGCGCTGCTGGAGAACCCTGAGCCACCTCGTCTCAGATCTGGTCGCCGCCCTGCCCTGGATTTGCCGCCAAGCGCCGCCCCGACGAAGCTCGGCGCCACCCCCTCTGCTCTGTGCGGCCCCTCCGGTCTGTGCTCCGCGCGTCGGACGCCACCCCGAGCGGCCTCCCACGCTTCACCGCCGGATACGAGCCGCCCTAGCCTCCATGAGCTTCTCTGCTCACTTCGTCGGGATGGGGGAGGAGATGAGGAAAGGGATTTGCCTATTGGGTGACTTTGTGTTTGTGGCTCGTGGGGATAATGATATCACGGGCAAGGTGGAGACTGGAGACTGAGGAGAGAGAGAGAGAAAATATGATGCTGCTAGTATCGGCTTGTTATCATTTTGTGTCATTTCTTCCGTTATATCCATTTAAGTCTGTATCACTCAATCTTTGAGTTCGTTTAAGTCATGCAGGTCCACAAATTTATTGTCAGTCATAGAAGTATAGAAATTGCCTTATACATGGCAGCAGCCGCCGCTCTCTCTCTTCTTTCTGAGCCGCGTGCAGATTGTAGAAGTCGTTATGATGCTGCCCCTTTCTTAGTCGCCGCCCTGAGCTTCTAAAGCCGCCACGCTTCTTTTGCGCTGCCACCATCTTGGGTTTCGATCTGCGCTGTTATGCTTTCACTTATTCCTATTCGACTTGATTTGACAGCTCTCTCTATTCATATTAATTTCATCTTTTTCTTCATCGTGTTGTTGCGGTTGACTTTCTCAACCCCTGCACATTGTGCTTTATGGGTTGTTGCACGACTCTGGATGGGAGGAAATCTTTTAATACTCGATATACTTTTCAAGAGCTACATGCTACGACGACATTATCAAGATTCAGACTTCGAATTTTTCATATTTCAGTGTCAACCCTTTCCAAATGCAACACTATTGCATACGCTTTGCATTTAAGGGGGTGTTAAAATAGGAACTCTTTTATATTTCCTTATCTATTTTTTTATTACCTTATCTATACATGACATACATCCTTATACACTCTATATATATTGCCTATTAGATCTCTTTAATATACACATAATATTCATAACTTCGGGGTTTTTTTTTAACTTTATCTTATTTCGGTTTTGATTGCGCACATCTGTTCTTTACCACTCTACGGATCTGCCCACTCCAATTATAATACTACCTTTTGATGGGACCATGAGATGAGAGATGGTTCTTCCGGTATGTAGTTATTATTACTAGCGCCTGCACGCGCCGAATGGCGCGCAGTGAAATTTTCTTATCTCTGCTGAACAGTGTAGATAGTCTGTTCAGAAAAACAACGGGCTATAAAAAAACTGGAATTTTATGGGTATAGAGTATTACCTCTCTATACAATTCTAATATAGATGGCGTGTACAACAACTGTATAGACAGCTGTATCATGTAGTATGTAGTAGCGAAAAATAAATAAAACTGAAACATACATGATAGCATACATTAGCAGGTACTGTCATTACAAAAGAGTGCAGCTGTGTACAGCGTGCATATAGTACATATAGTTGTTTGCAAAATATTAGAGCATATTTTATGATATTATACATTACACAAACTTGGTCTGCAGCTATTGAGTAAGCAGAAAAATTGCCCGGAGTCTATCATTGCAGTTTACAAAAGCGGGCTTATATAGTACGGGATGACTGTGGTAGTTGATGTGTAGCTGAATCGGAAGCTCAACATTCCTGTTATATATTAAATGTGAAGAGAGGCGTTACATATAACAGATTGGAGGAGCTAAATGTGGATAAGTAAACAGGCATACCGAATCTCACATTTATTAGTTGGTCGATGAACCGTGAGGTGACCTGCAGAAAAAGAACAGCAAGTGAGGTTTTGATGTGAGAAAAGACTATTAATCTTAGCACGTAGTCTGTATTGTCTGTAGAATAAATATAATTAGAATAAACAGAGTATAGAAAGTTGTTGCAAGTTTTATTGTGTTGGTGCTTATGCCCACTAAGGCTAGAAAGGAATTTTTGGACTGATATGGAAGATTCTTATATGTGCAGGTAAAATTTTGTCCAAACAAACCTTGTGTGTTATTTTCTTGTTTGGTTTTGATCTTGGTAGGCACATTTGATCTTGATAGGCACATTCTTGTCAAAACTTTCAAGCTGCCTGATTTCTCTAGGGTGTTTTTCAGCCATGCATCTAGGAAACTGCCAAAGCAAGCGTTTAGGCATCTTTTAGATAGTATGGCAATTTGATCTGTTTGTGCTCATAGACCTCTCCATCCCGAATTGTGAGGACCTATTTGGATCGATTCAAATGCAATCTGATAAGTGGAATGGAGTTGTTTACATTGGTGTGTTTATCCAAAATGATTTTGGTGGGTTTTGTTCAATGCTTCATTCAATTAAAAAATACCATGTAGTTCACCATGCTAGGATAGACAGTCATATTCCCATAGCCATCCATGACACTAAGGTAATAAGAACATACCCAAATCATGATGTATGACGATTTAGCATAGGAGCACACTTTGGTTTAGACACAGAGGTTAGGTTGCTTAGTTACCATAACTTGTTTTTGCATCAATGTGCTATGTGATCCCAAGCCTGGGTTCTCAAACTTAGTATATTCCTTTCCCTACTATGCAAAATTCAAGTCCTGTAGCCTTTGTTTTTAATCTTGTGGCCAATAAAATGCGAGAAGTCTTGGTGATGTCTTAGAAGATGACCTGTTGGGAGGCTTAAGGTCTATGTCTATGATCTCCCAAAGAAATACAACAAGTCTTGAAGAAGGATCCTAGGTGCTTGAACCACATGTTCGCCATGGAGATCTTCATGCATCGGTTCCTCTTGTCAAGCTACCGTCCGAACTTTTAATCTGAAGAAGTGATTGGTTCTACACACCAGATACACGACATGCAATCGACTCATTCGGTCTTCCCTTGCCCTTCAAGTCTCCATGAATGATGCTAACGCGATCCAAATGATTGTCACAAATTGGCCTTCTTGGAATAGATCGAGGTGCGACCATTTCTTTGTTACACCACATGACTTTGGTGCTTGCTTCCATTATCTGGCACACCGAATGAGAAATGCTAATACCCAGGTAGCATGGATTGGGATGAACTCAAATAGCAAAAAAACATTGAACTGTTTAGTTCATGCATGAACTCAAATAATTTTTAGATCACTTTTTACGAAAATTCTAATGAGCCCCGAGAGATCTTGGATACTAACCAACAACATACCTACCAATGCAATCGTCGAATCAGCTAAGACATATTTTTGCGATTATAAACATGGCAAAATTGAAACAAAGGCTTACATTATGTTATTGTCAATCAAAGCTTTTTGGAACGAAATGCAACTCTTGTATGAAAACAGCTCACAAAAAAGGAAGAGTTTTTTTTGGAAGAATGCATGTATTACAAAGTTGGCTATATAAAAGTCATTGAAAACATTATGTGGATAACATTGCCATAAGTATTTGGCATAAAAAATATTAACAGCTATCATCTAATATGATAAGCAACGTGACTTGGATGATGATGATGCATTTATTTCACAAAGAATATTAACAGCTATCATCTAATATGACGTTTGAATTACCATTATCATGCAAAATTTGTAAGAGCAAGCTCATACGAAAGCGTATGCACCCTGTAGGACTTCCATAATTAATTTAAAAGGATACATATTTTACCTCCGCAAGAACAGACCTAGGAACTTTCTGCCTTTCTGGTATGTCAAGGCGAGCACATGAATCGCATAAGCTTGGATTGCCTACTCAAAACCTGCAAAAGACTCAATAGTGTCAGTAAAACTTCATCTGTAGATCAAAACAAAAGAATACATAAAAATTGGCATAAGATGGCATCCAATTAAAAAACTTAGAAAAACTCCATAGCAAGCTCCTGTTAGTACTAATAAAAATTGTAGCCATGAGCACCCTTTTCGGTGGAAAGAAATGACAATACAAAACCTGAAGCTAGCATAAGACTTTACAATGTATTACCAAAGATACTTCAATGACTCAAGAAATGTATATACCTAGAACAACATCCAATATGTTTGGGTTCTTTGCTGCCTCATCCCAAAACCCATGTAACCTAGCGATGCAGTAAGCAAATTAATTGAGGTTAACAGTGGATTCCACAGTAGTTCTTAGACATCTATACATTAGTCACGTAGTCAAACCAAGTGTGTACCTCCAGGTAGTGAGAAAGAACTATCAATGTCTTGAATTGCTCCTCCATTTGCTAAAACAAAAGAGCATACAAGTCAGCTCCACATAATAGCAGAAAAATTCAGAAGACCAAATATAAAAGGAGCACAAGACACACAACTAAAAGGCAACAGGACAGATCAAGTCTGTCATGTTATACATCTGTACGACTAATTTGTCTGACGCAAAATCTAAATTCTTCAATAGCCACAAGGGGTACTTCAAAATGGGAATACATGTTCCTTTGCATTATATTCTTGAATTCCATATGAGTGTATACCGAATATAAAGTAAATAACTAAATATGTTTATCACATCAACTACAAGTCTAAACATGTCGTATGACAGGAACAAACATGGATTTAGCATTCATCCAGATTAGCGTGATAGAATTATGGCTTCAAATCACCATTTGGCATTTCTAGCAATTTACAGACACATTTAAATGAAAAGGTATTATTTACAATAAACGGCTTACAAAAAAATGATGACCAGGAGAATCGTAGTATGAGTAGCACAAAGAAAAAAGAAAGATTTAATCTTGACTGCCATGAATTGATACTTCATCACTACGCAAGAGACAATCCTTGGGGCCATGATTGTTAAATGCTGGCTACCAATAACATTGCAAATCTTGAGAATCTCGTCCACTTCACTAAAAAGTGGGATAAGAAAACAAGAGTGAGCAAAAACGACCACAAAGAGAAAAAACAAGATGAGACAATTTTCCAAAATAAGCAAAAAAACACAAAAGGGATTTGAGGCGCCGCTAATCATAATAATAACACACATATGGTAAACCATATTACCTTGTGCCGTGGAAAAGAGGGTGGAGTGTCAACATTTCGGCCATTATGGCACCCATTGCCCACATATCTACAAGTTGGTAAAGAAGAAAGATCCGTTTAAGAGTGAGTATGTCTAGCCAAGCTCAAAGTAAATAGTAGTAGATTCCATACCAAGCTGCAGAATCATAAGCAGATGATCGAGCAATACTTGTGTGCTCGGTTTGATACATTCAAACACATGTGGATCAAGAAAACATAGATGGATTTCATTTGTGTGTGTGTGTGGGTTGGGGGGGCATGGGGTCAGCAGCCGTGGGAGCAATGCTAACCAAATGAGTCGAGACATATTACGTGTATGGCGGAGCAGATGAAACTTCCCTTGCAAGACCAAAGTCTGCTAGCTTAACGACATCATTGCTAACCAAAAGATTCTCTGCCAAAAGATTCTCTGCAATAGTATAGCAATATAGTTATCGGTACAATACAATCCACATGAATGATTTTTTATAAAAAATATCAGCTAATTTGTAAAATTGAGATTGAATAAGCGCAAAAGGATCTAAAACACAACTCAACAATACCACGATCCTGCACTTCTCATGCGAGTAAAACTTGGCTATGTTTGAAATTTGGTTGATAGAGAAAAATAGGGAGGGTGGATGACTATACAAGACAACCTACGGTGTTTGAGTCACGATGAAAGTATCCTCTTGTGCATATAAGCAAGAGCCCTGAAAAATCTGAAAGCACCAATTAGGACTTGTCTCTCGAGAAAGGCTTGACTCTATCTTTCGTAAGTTGGTAGAGATTGCACTCCTACAAGAACAAGGGTCAAGATTCAACAAAAGCATGATCTTTGTCAAGCGGTTGGATTATTGCCATCTATCACATCCTTAAGTACCATGTATTCCATTATGAAGTATAATGTATCATTTTCCTTATGACCTCCTTGACTTCACAATGTTAGGGTGATTCATGCGCCGCAAAGACTTGAATAAATAAGAAATGTCAGTTGAAGGAACGTAGCATGAAAGAAAACATCAAAGAGTACATCTTTGGGCTAAGCACCTTTACTTCACATAGACTCGTACATTCCTCGAAAGAATAATATTTTCTCTTCATTTTCTTAACCGCAACCTACATTATATCAATATAAATCCCTTAGCAGCAACTTCTTTGTTTCATTGAGAGTTCATGGTAAAAATATTAATGCATATTTATTCCTAGGGATTTATAACTGGATACATACAACTTCACCATTTCTTCACTTTGTACTCGCGCCCGGAGGAGGTCTTCTGGACGGAGAGCGCCATGGAGTCGGCGGCGGTGGTGGCGAGGGAGGAGGGTGGATCGAGGAGGAGGAGGAGGAGAGGCGAATGAGGGGATCATGGCCGGGGGGGTGGTGGACGGCCGCCCATCTTTGGCCGCTAGAGCCCTTACGTCTCAAGATCGGCGACAGCTCTGGCGGCTCCACCGTGCTTCCTCCATTGCTACTGGCAGATCGAGAAGTCCATGATACCGCCGAGCCCGGCCGAAACCGCGAGACGCCAATGCCGCCAACCATTTAACGCATGCGACGCCAGACAGGCGAGGAGGCGGCGGAGGGTGCAACATGCTTCTTGTTCATTCGATATATCGGTCATTTCAACCCCGTTTTGTATATCTTGCTTTGCACGCGGCCTTTTGAGGGCAGTTTAGAACCCGATCCAGGATTTTTACATAAATTTACAAGAATTTTCTGACTTGTTAGCTAGTTACGAAACGACTCGTTTGTTAGATTCGACAAGGGGCCGGTAGGGCACGCCCTCATGATTTGATTTTTTACTACGTTTCATTAACACGAGTCTTAGAACTTCACTAGGATTAAGCTATTACTAATTCAATTTATGTGATTAAGTAACAGTTAGGATGAAACTAAAAAACATAGGAGTTAATTTGTAACACATGAACTCATCTTATGTAGCATTTAGATTCTATTCTATTCCCAAAATTTTAAGCTAGTATTGAGTCTACTTTGTACCGTACAAGTGTATGGTATTTCATCTCTCTACATGTTTAGAGTTTGATCAAGCATTTCTTCCTTGTATCTGGCTTCTGTCACACCTTTCATGGCTCGGTGAAGTGTGCACGTGCACCAAACTCCACTAAACTCAAGTTATCATCCATCATGATCATTATTTGCTTCCTATTGCTTTTTTGGTATAAAAAGTTTTCTCCTAAGAAAACTTCTATTTTTTATAAGAGAAAATTGAGGATTTGCCACTTCTAAGCACATTGATTTAGGATTTATCACCTTTAAGTTTCTTCTTGAATATAGAAGGGCAAATAAAAGTCCTTTCACAGTGCACTTTGGTGCAAAATAAAAAAAAAACTGAAATACACCAGGGGTGTCAAATCACAAGTATTTGGTGTTTAGGAGTGGCAAATTGTCAATAAGAAACTTAAAGTTGGCAAATCCTAAATCAAAGAGCTTAGGAATAATATATTCTCAATTTTTCTTTCATAAGTAGTTTAAATTGGATGATAACAAATTTATATCTCTTCTCGAGTTATCACCCCTATGGTCTAATCCCTCTCCGCCACTGGTTCGGGATGCAAATCCTCTGACATTAAGAAGTAATGTTACGGTGAACAGTAACATGACATTGATCTGTAGCTGTCGGATCGAAAAGCAACGGGTGAGATCGAGATCTGGTACTGTAGCAAAAATACTGTACCATAGGTACTGTTTATGAACACTGTAGCTTACTGTAGTGACCGATCCTATCTGTTGCTTTTTGATCCAACGGTCCAGATCTTGAGAATGTTATAGTACTGTTCACTGGTGACATTCGGATGCCCATCCACTGGTTCGAGCCTCCTACGGAAGTCACGTCCTTCCTGCAATCCTGCATAGCAGACGGCTGGACAAGAGAAGAGCAACATGGGAGATTCCGCTCTGCTGGCAACTGTGCCAGTCGGGACAACGAAGCCATCGGCTTTGATCCGCATGGCGTGTTCACAACTAGTAGATTGTTCAAAGTTTATAATCAGGTTCACCAACGAGATTAGCTGCCGTGGAGAATCTTTGTTGGGTGTTTACTGTTAACATGTTTCTCCTTCGCACACCCAGGTTTCTTCCTGTTAAAACCAGACTACCTTCCAGGCTCACGGGACCGTACTATAGATAGGTTCATAGTACTTATGTACTTGCATCTAACACCTATCGTATTTTATTTTGGGTCCAGACATGAAATTTGTATAGGGCGCTTTTTATGCTGGTATTTTCAACAAAACTTTCGCTATCGCTGTATGTATTTGCTGCACAAATTTAAGTGATCGGGGACATACACCATAATGGCTATATTACTGCAATTCCGTGAATTGATTTGCAAATGTATCATAAAAGTATATCATCGAAGTTAATAGCTAGGACAAGAATAAATAAAACTTTTTGGTTTTTCTTCTTTTGATTTATGCAATTTATGACTACTAATTTCCTTATGTCGAATGGTTGTTAAGCCTTGAGAGCCTAAAGAGTTAGTTAGAGCATATTCCTAAAAGATGTAACATTGAAAGGAGATGGATATAAGCTTTTTTTTGTTACTATGTCGATGAGGTTGTACAAGTAGAATGTTCGAGTGTTCGAGTAGATAAACAACGAAATAACACACTATAAGCTGAATCATAAGTATTTTTTGCTCCATAACTTAAGGTTTAAATCCTCGAAAAAACCATAGGTTTAGATAGCTGAAAATTTTAAGTGTCAACCATGCGTACGCCTAACAAAGTCCCTTAGAAAAACGTTATAAAATGCCACACCTTTCTCCCTCATCCGTGATACTCCCCACAGATTCTTATCGAAAAACAGAGAAAAAAGAAAAAGAAAGCTACCATGGAGTCGCTGACTTCGGGCCTCGCCGTCGACCGCCTCGCCACTGCTTCGCCTCCCCGGACGGCAGCCTACGTCCGTCCGCACTTCCTTCTCCGCCAGCTCCGGCGCCGGCGAGCCGGACCTGTCGGTGCGCGTGAACGGGCTGAAGATGCCGAACCCGTTCGTGATCGGGTCGGGCCCCCCCGGGCACCAACTACACCGTCATGAAGCGCGCCTTCGACGAGGGCTGGGGCGCCGTCATCGCCAAGACAGTAATTCTCTCACCCCTCGCAGATTGCCTTTGGATGACTCGCTTACGATGCAAAGTTGCCATCTTTTCGCTCTGATATGCCGTCGTCAGTGCGCACAAGGATAGGATCTCTGTGCTGTAGTTCAGAGACTTAGTTAGATTACTTCGGTGACATCATAGTGAGAGAGTTCGCTTAACGCCATTGCCTCTTGGCCGTATGATTCCGATTTGGGTTGGATACGGTGTGGGGGCCAATTCAAGCTACTGGAGAACCAGTAGCTCCTGTTGTACACAATGCAGTTTTAGCAAATAATCATAATTAAATCCAGCATTCCCTTTTAGCAATAAAGCATAATACCAGCGAAATAAATGATCATAATAACATGTACCCATGAAATTCTTTCAAGTCATCTAAACACAATATTATACTCAACATTAACATCAGAGACACATAAAAAAACAGCATAAAACACAGGAGATTGATGATAATGTGTGCTCTTAGAAGGAGAGTTACAAAAGAACAAGTTTTTGCCATCTCAACCCTATTGTCTATATTCTTCATAGATTAAACATGACAATACAGATTCAAAAATTGAGCTCTAAATAATGCTTAACTACTCTGTCTAAAGATCTCAAAACCATTATAATAAACTTTCGACTAACCAGGAGATTACAAACAATACTCCAATTAACCAACAAAAACTTGATAACTCTCGGTGTAAGATGAACACACAATCACAAGTTCAGCGATAATGCCTATTGGCTAACAGAAGAGTAATGAAACTGAATTGCTACATAGCATCAGAACTAAAAAGGATCAATACATCCAACACAACCGAGAGTAATAGGATGATTCACAGAAGATCAATTAGACATTAATTAGCATTCTACTTAGAGCTCAAGTATGAATTGATTATCAGTTCAATCTCAGTATTTGACCATCTTCATCATAGAGCAAGCCACAGTACCGACAGGTTAAACTGCAATATCTTCAAAACTAGTCTCAAAGATCAAAATATCACAGGTCAAGGATATCAACTAGAACTGCAAGAATATATATGCAGAGATCAACCGAACTACCATAGAGGAGCAATACTCACTGAAGTAGTGGTACTCAAAGCCACCAAGATGCAACCGGCAAGGCGTGTCAATTGACACTGACCCAAAAAAACTATCGCCCTGCAAAGCCGAGCAAAGGACAAAGTAATCGGAGATACAATGCCTCACTTCCTCCTTTGGAACCGACAAAGAACGAAGCCGAGGAATTGGGAGATGCCGCACAAGTCCACAAATAGAGTGCTTTGGCCAAAAGCACTAATCAGCACCAATCAATCGAACTAGTTGATCTTCAACAATTACACCCACTCCAGAACGGTTAGGAACCAAACTCTCAACACAAAATCTGAATCTCCCTCAAGGCCTCCAAGATCGAATGGCATAAGAGGGGATTAAGCCAGATGCGCAAGGGAGTAGAGCTCAAAGTTGAACCACCACCAGGAGTCAAGATCCAAGGCGTCACCAGAAGTGAAAGGAAATCACCAAATCAAATCGGGAGTGGAAGCACCAAAAAATCAGAAAAAGGAATGGAATTTCTTCTGTTCTCGGGTTGCTATGGAGGTGTCGCTGCTCACCTTTTTGAAGAGGGGCGCTTGAGAGGACCACCCAATGGCTGCTCAACCGCCGGCGCATGAAGCGCTTAGCCGGTTAGTGCCTCCTGGAATGATCCTCTTTGCCCAAATCGCCGCCATCTTCGGGAAGAAAGCCGAAGGGCGAAGCAACCGAACGAAATAGAAAAGGCACTGAGCCTTATCTCCTCCTCCTCTGCTGAATGGAGAGCACCGTCGCAGACCCCCTTTCCTTTCCTTAATTCTATTCTCAAAATGAGAATTTACAAGAAAGCCCTTGTAACAGCCAACAATCCCCACCAAATTCTCAATTTGATAAAAGATGCCCAAAGACTTGTTTAATATATAGCTGTTCGACGATGGGTACCTTGCGGGTTTGAACCCAAAACCTTGCAACAAGAACTACGACTCTACACAGACAAAGGAGGACTAAGCCTTGATCCAATGCCTTGGTGTGAGAATTTTCGCTCAAGTTACATTCTGTACTAGGCGGCTTGCCCTAATCCCTCTCGGGTTGGGACGTTACGGTCATGTCCCCGTATCTAGCTCATGAGTACTTAAGAAAGTATACCCTTACCTTCCTTTGATCGCAACCTCACGATCATACTCAAATAGGTGAATTCTTCAGGGAATCCTGTAGGACAATTCCCAATACCATTTAGGTCTCGAATTCATGAGGAGCTATTGCTCAACCTCCCATACAGAAAGAGCACTACAGCTAATGGGACCCTTTAGATATGCTCTATAATCACACACAGTTTGTTGTCTTAGAGCCTAGTTCATGGGATCTCCGATCTCCTAGAATAGGTTACCACCAATGTGAGCCTTTACACGGGTATGAGCCCCATTCCCTTTGATGCTGCAAGGATGGCCTTCCGCGCCAATCCTTTAGTGAAAGGATCTAATAAATTCCTTTCAGACTGGATGTATTCTACAGTAATGACACCCGTCTCTCTGGCATGCCTTACCGATTTAAGTCGTCTCTTTATATGTTTTGAGAACTTCATATTGTCCTTCCTACTCTTCGCCTTAAACCAGAACGGTTTGGTTATCGCAATAGGTTAAAATTGCTGGAATTGGCTTTTCCAGCACAGGTAAGTCAGAAAGAAGTTCTCTAATCCATTCTGCCTTTACGGCCGCTAAGTCTAGAGCTACCAACTCAGCCTCCATGGTGGATCGTGTAAGGATAGTCTGTTTAGAAGACTTCCACGAAAGAGCCCCACCTGCTAGAGTGAATATATAGCCACTCGTAGCCTTCATGTCATCAAAGTCAGCGATCCATTAGAATCATTGAATCCTTCCAAGATCGCACGATGGCGAAATAATGTATTCCCAAGTTAGAGGTCCCCTTTAGGTACCTAAGTACCCTCTCTAGTGCTATCCAATGATCATCTCCTGGATTGGACGTGTAACGACTCAATCTACTTATAGCACATGAGATGTCAGGCCTCGTTGCACTAGTTAGATACATTAATGATCCTATAATTTGAGAATATTTAAGCTGGTATTTTCCATGTCCAGTGTTTTTATGAAGCTTAACATTTGGATCATAGGGTGTGGCTGCTGATTTACAGTCCATGAATCCAAATCTGGATAGGACCTTGTCCACATAATGAGATTGTGAAATAGTAATCCCATTCTCACCCTTTATAAGCTTGATGTTTAAGATAACATCAGCTTCACCAGATCTTTCATATCAAAATTCTGGGAGAGGAAAGACTTCGTTCTATTGATTGCATCTATGTTGGTCCCAAAAAGTAATATGTCATCTACGTAAAGACATAGAATGACACCTTCGCCCCCACTAAACCGATAGTAGACACATTTATCGGCTTCATTAACACAAAAGCCGATCGAGGTCATAGTACTATCGAATTTCTCGTGCCATTGCTTGGGAGCTTGCTTTAGACCATACAAGGACTTAATCAAACAACATACTTTCCTCTCTTGCCCTTCCAATACAAAACCATCAGGCTGTTGCATATAAATATCCTCATCCAACTCTCTATTTAGGAAAGCGGTCTTTACATCCATTTGATGTACTTGGAGTCTATATGCAGCAGCTAGTGCTAAAAGCACCCGAATTGTGGGTAAACGAGCCACAGGAGAGTATGTATCAAAATAGTCTTCACCCTCCTTTTGCGTGAAACCCTTAGCCACTAAATGGGCCTTGTACTTTTCAATAGTACCATCAGGTCTACGCTTTCTTTTAAAGATCCATTTGCAACCCACTGGCTTGAATCCACATGGAAGGTCCGTAATCTCCCACGTTCCGTTAGCTATGATGGAATCCATCTCGCTACGGACTGCTTCCTTCCAGTATCCACATCTGGGGATGTGTATGCCTCTGAAAGGGTTCGTGGTTCATCATCCACGACATAGGTGACAAAGTCATCGCCTAAAGACTTTTCAGTCCTCTGCCTCTTACTCCTTCTCAACTCCAATTCTGGAGCAGTGTTATCCACCCTAGGAAGAATATAGTGTTCACTTGAACCAATAGGATCAATGACTTCATTTGGTCTCATAGGAAACACATGCTCAAAGAATGTCGCTTCACGAGATTCCATCACTATATTCGTAGTGATGTCACTTACCTCGAATTTGACCACTATAAATATATAAGTCATGCTATTTTTAGCATACCCTAGAAAAACACAATCAACGGTCTTAGGTCCAAGCTTTCTTTTCTTCGGTAATAGCATATGCACTTTTGCAAGGCATCCCCAGGTTCGGAGAAAAGACAAGTTGGGTTTTCTCCCCTTCCATCCTTCATAAGGTGTTTCCTCCTGATTGCGAGGTGGCACCCTATTGAGGACATAATTAGTTGTAAGAACTGCTTCACCCCACCAATAGTCTGACATACCTAAACTTTGTAACATGGCATTAACCAGGTCTCATAGAGTTCGGTTCTTCCTTTCGGCTATTCCATTCGATTGGGGTGAGTATGGTAGAGTAACTTCATTAATTATTCCACTTTTTTCACAAAATTGAGAGAAGTCATAAGAGACGTATTCACTGCCTCGGTCTGACCTTAATCGTTTGATTTTCTTTTCTAGTTGGTTTTCCACTTCAGCTTTAAAGATTTTAAAGTGTTCTAGTGCTTCATCTTTCGACTTAAGTAAGTAGATATAGCAATACTTAGTCGCATCATCTATGAGAGTTAAGAAATATCTTTTGCCACCTTTAGTTAATATTCCATTCATCTCACAAAGATCGTAATGGATTAGCTCAAGTGGAGAGATGCTTCGCCCTTCAACGCTATGAAAAGGTTTTCGGGGTTGCTTAGCTTGCACACACATTTTGCATTTTGAACCCTTCTCATAATTATAGCTAGGAATTAAATCCATTTTGCTTAACCGCACAATAGCTTCAAAGTTAACATGACACAAACGAGAATGTCAAATATCATGTAATTATTGCAATGGGAAACATTAAAAATGTTTACATTATTTGAATCAAGAATAGATAAGTGGAACATGCCTCCGCTATCATAGCCTTTGCCCACAAATGTACTAAATTTGGTTAACACGATCTTATTAGACTCAAAAACAAGCTTTATTCCTTGTCTACAAAGCATCGACCCGCTAATGAGATTGCGAGCCATCGCATGCACATACAGTATGTCTCTCAGAATGAGTGTTTTGCTTGAAGTAAACTTCAAGCAAACACATCAATCCTCGTCTTTATAGCGATGGCTCCGTTGTCCATCAGGACGGATCCACCACCTTCACCCTGAAAAGAAGAGAAACATGATCGATCAGCACAAATATGTCTAGTAGCACCTGTATCAATCCACCAATCAATAGATGGACTTGCCATAAAGGCCTTAGGTACATACCTTTCAGAACTGGTATTATCTAGAACGATATTCACCTCGGCCTTTCAGCCCTTATGCTGAGCTGAGAAGGACCCTTGCCTTTACGATTGCGACAATAGTTGGCTTTATGGCCAGCCACTTCGCACACAAAACAAACAATGTCCTCCTTCTTCTTCTTCATATTCTTTCCTTGAAGTTTGATTTTGGGTTGATTCTTGAATTTCTGATTCCCAGAGTCACCAACACTGTTGACCTCCACTAGAAGAGCTTGAACTTGAGCCTTACCTTTGCTGTCACTAGCTCTTGCCTGCTCCTCGATATTGATAGCCGTTAACAACTCATTGAGTGTCAAGCGCTCCTTTATATGTCGTCGGACGGTCACGAAGTCACGCCATGAGGGCGTTAACTTAGCCAAAATGACATTAACTTGAAAACTCTCAGGTAGGAGACAGTCGTACTGATTAAGATCACGTACATGGAGTTGAAGCTCATGGAGCTGCTCCATCACCGACCGTCCCTTGACCATCTTGTAGTTCAAGTATGCAGCAGTAATAAAAGACTCGTTACCATTATCCCCTTCGGAATACTTCTCATCTAATTCGTCCCAGAGTTGTTTGGCATTAGTGAAATTGACATACACGTCGAACAGCCGGTTGAATAAGACTGCTAACAACCTAGCTAGGACTGAATTGTTCGCATCCTCCCACCGCGTTATTTCAGCGGTTTCCAAAGGGAACATCGGAGGATTTGAAACGACCTAGAAAAGTATGAGGTCAGTCAACCAAAGTTTGGTTTTAGCTTGCCAACGCTTAAAGTTAGCACCATCAAACACTTCCGGTTTAACAACATCTGATGATGAAGCCATTTCTTGATATATAGTTTTTCTGGATTGTTGTAAACAATGCAGTTTTAGCAAATAATCATAATTAAATCCAGCATTCCCTTTTAGCAATAAAGCATAATACCAGCATGTAATAAATGACCATAATAACAAGTATCCATGAAATTCTTTCAAGTCATCTAAACACAATATTATGCTCAACATTAACATCAAAGACACATAAAAAAAGGCATAAAGCATAGGAGATTGATGATAGTGTGTGCTCTCAGAAGGAGAGTTGCAAAAGAACAAGTATTTGCTATCTCAACCCTATTGTCTATACTCTTCATAGATTAAACATGACAATACAGATTCAAAAATTGAGCTCTAAATAATGCTTAACTACTCTGTCTAAAGACCTCAAAACCAGTATAATAAACTTTCGATTAACCAGGAGATTACAAACAATACTCCAATTAACCAACAAGAACTTGATAACTCTCGCCGTAAGATGAACACACAATCACAAGTTCAGCGATAATGCCTATTGGCTAACAGAAGAGTAATGAAACTGAATTGCTACAGAGCATTAGAACTAAAAAGGATCAATACATCCAGCACAACCGAGAGTAACGATCAAAATATCACAGGTCAAGGATATCAACTAGAACTACAAGAATATATATGCAGAGATCAACCGAACTACCACAGAGGAGCAATACTCACTGAAGTAGTGGTACTCAAAGCCACCAAGATACAACCAGCAAGGCGTGTCAATTGACACTGACCCAGAAAAACTATCGCCCTGCAAAGCCGAGCAAAGGACGAAGTAATCGGAGATACAATGCCTCACTTCCTCCTTTGGAACCGACAAAGAACGAAGCCGAGGAACTGGGAGATGCCGCACAAGTCCACCAATAGAGTGCTTCGGCCAAAAGCACTAATCAGCACCAATCAATCAAACTAGTTGATCTTCACCAATTACACCCACTCCAGAACGGTTAGGAACCGAACTCCCAACACAATATCTGAATCTCCCTGTTAAGGCCTCCAAGATTGAATGGCGCAAGAGGGGATTAAGCCAGATGCGCAAGGGAGTAGAGCTCAAAGCCGAACCACCACCAGGAGCCAAGATCCAAGGCGTCACCAGAAGTTAAAGGAAAACACCAAATCAGATCGGGTGTGGAAGCACCAAAAAATCAGAAAAAGGAATGGAATTTCTTCTGTTCTCGGGTTGCTATGGAGGTGTCGCTGCTCACCTTTTTGAAGAGGGGTGCTTAAGAGGACCACCCAGTGGCTTCTCAACCGTCGGCGCATGAAGCGCTTTAGCCGGTTAGTACCTCCTGGAATGATCCACTTCGCCCAGATCGCCGCCATATTCGGGAAGAAAGCCGAAGGGCGAAGTAACCGAACAAAATAGAAAAGGCATCGAGCCTTATCTCCTCCTCCTCTGCTGAATGGAGAGCACCGACGTAGACCCCCTTTCCTTTCCTTAATTCTATTCTCAAAATGAGAATTTACAAGAAAGCCCTTGTAACAGCCAACAGCTCCTACATCCTAAGTTGATGGGTGGTGGTGTCTGGGTTGAGGAAAATCGAATACTGGGACAGTGGATGTGTGTTGATCCACATTAGATTCATTAGGTTGGGGACGGATCTTACGATGGTGCCCGAGTTAGAATTAAGACACTAATACGGTTGGTTAAAAATTGGATCTTTGATTATCATAGGAGAATTAGTTCTAGCATGTACGTTTTGTTCATTATGACCACGCTGGACTCGTCATGTAGATCACACTTTTTTTAATGATTATGCTTTTGGTCTTTTCTGACAAACCCGTTTTATGGAATCTGACAATCCCTTACTTCAAAGAATGTCAATCTGCTTTTGGAGTCAGATATCCCAAATTTTCCAGATGAACATTGCACCCTCACTAATAAATTTGAGAAAGGAGCTTTAGCTTCGCTGGTCCCATTCTGCATTAGACCTTGGTAATCATTACTTTCACATTGGTGGTACCACTATTGAAAGCATCTAGACCCCTAAAAATTGTTTTGGTAATTAACGTGTTTATTGAGTATTTACAAGGTTAAGTTCCATTGGTGAGTTTGATGACTTGAAGATGCATGCTAAAGGACAACATGAAGATCTACATGGCTCAAAGACAAGGTACAAGTAGTCTAGGATCATTTTTATGTTTTATCGGTCTTCAAAGAAATGGTTGGAAGACCGGATTATAGGTTAAATGCCGTACTATTAAGAGGGATCGTGACTAGTAGCTTGATAGCTTGTTCTTGTGCAATTCGGATCAATTTAGGATCATGCATGCATTTGAATTTGATTTGGAAAGCCATTTATGCAATTGTCAGGACAATCGGTAGTACCGGAGACTTCATGGCGGAACTACTGCTTAGCGGTATGACCGTATTTCCTTTGGCAGTACTACCGGTGGACGTTCGGACTGTCTGAACGCAATCCTATCATGTGGTTAAGACCTGTGGTCCGAACGGCCAAACGAATCTGAGCCGTCCACGTATTCAGTCTGATTGGGCTAAGCTGATCTAGTCGTTTAGCGGTACGACCGGTTCGTGGTGCGGTATTACCGCAACCCGGTCGTTCCGTTATTTAGATGGCGGTACGTAATTGCCTGATAAGCGACTTTTCGGCTTGAGTTGAAAACCCTGCGAACGGTAGTACCGCTCCATTTTGCGGTATGACTGGCCCAAGCGGTAGTACCGCAACTTGGTTGGCGGTAGTACCGCTCTGGAATTTTCAACGGCTATGTCAGAGCAGTTAATGCTACTGTTCTAGCCGTTACTGTGCTCTGACATGGGTGCGGTAGTACCGCTCCTTTGTTGGCGGTAGTACCGCATTTCGCTGAAAGTTGAGGAATTCCTCCCCAATGGTCGTATTTGTGGTGGGAGTATAAATACCCCTCCACCTGCTCAAGGACAGAATGCTAGATCACATTTAACATCCTTAGAGCCTTGAGCATCCTCTCAACTACTTATATACACTTGTGCATTCATTGTGAGGTAGTTGGGCCCAAATTCAAATGCATTCATTCTTAGATTGATCCTTTGCACTCGAGTACCGTCAAGCGAAGATCATTGGTTTGTTACTCTTGGTGTTTTACCAAACACCTAGACGGCTTGGCGGAGGTTACACGGTGATCTCTTCAAGAAGATTATGAAGAGGCCTGGTGCCAAGATTGTGAGTAGCTTGGTGTTCGCCATCTCCGGAGCGGATGAAGAACAACCAATAGTTATTGAGGGAAGGCTTAATTCGTGGAGCTGACTTGATTCGTTCAAGCTTCCTCAACGTGGACTAGTGAAGACCGGCAAGTCTTCGATACCACGGGAAAAACATCGTTGTCTCTTTGTGGTTATTTCTACTCTTTACTTTCCGCATTTACAATTCTAGCATTTTTATTGTGTTGAATTGCTTAGCTAGAATTGTATCTAGTTTAGACTTAGTTCTAGAATTGGCTTAAATTGTTAATTAGTCAAAAAGTTTTAACACCTCCTATTCACCCCCCTTTAGTCGGTTATCCTTGATCCTACACATATACAGTCACCACTTTCACCAATCACTTGCGGTGGAATATTCCTTTCATGGTGTAACATACCACTTTCACCAATCACTTGCGGTGGAATATTCCTTTCATGGTGTAACATTGTGGCTAAGTGTTGGTATGAGTGGCAGGTGTCCTTGGATGCTGGAAAAGTTATCAACGTAATCCCTCGCTATGCCCGGCTTAGGGCGGAACCTAATGGCGCTGCCAAGAGTCCTATCATTGGATGGGAGAATATTGAACTTATCAGTGATCGACCTCTAGAGACGATGTTGAGTGAGTTCAAGCAGTTGAAGAAAGAGTATCCTGACAGGATACTCATTGGCTCAATAATGGAGGAGTACAACAAAGCTGCGTGGCATGAGCTTATTGAACGTGTTGAAGAGAGAGGAGTGGTAATGTTCTCGTATGTGTATTTTGGTGCATTCTTGATCAGAGTTATAATACTGAAATGCTACTGATCTGGTTTTTTTTTATTTATCAGGATGCCCTTGAGATCAATTTTTCATGCCCACATGGCATGCCAGAGCGAAAAATGGGTGCTGCTGTGGGACAAGACTGTGGCTTGTTAGAGGAGGTTTGTGGTTGGATAAATGAGAAGGCCACTGTGCCTGTTTGGGCAAAGATGACTCCTAACATTACAGATATTACACAGGTTAGTCAAACATATACATCTATGCACTAAATGGTCACATATCATCTCTGTTTTACTTGTATCAATAACCAGTGAAGTCCTAAATTAGTTTTTATCCCTCCCTGGTTTTCACATCCTTTAGTTGCTTTACACTAATCTAAGTAGTTTGGTTCTCTGATCAGATTTTTGCGGATACTTGAGCAAAAGTTAGCTGTTAGAAAATTAGCAATGAACTGTTTCTGTACTAATTTTTGTTCACTCTTTTGGAGTATTTAGTCTTTTGCATTGTTCTACATATACTCTTTTTGTTCCATTCACCTTCTATGTTTTCAAATGATATCAAACAGTGAGTTCTGTCCAGGTATAAAAAAGTGAGTTCTGTCCAGGTATAAAAAAAAGTGAGTTCTGTCCATGTTCTATTATTGGAATCAGATATGTACTCACTAAATTATGATAAGCTTTCACAGTTCAATGCTGCTTCCCAGATTCTAATACTCCACGGTATCAGGCTTATTATTCTTTTGGACATCTCACAAAGCCCTAACATCATAACTTAAAACTAATTATTGAAACATGAGTTGCACATTAATGTCTCTATCCATTTTCCATCCTGAAAGAAAATATTTTTCCATAAAGTAAATGAGATTATTGCCATCAGTTGCACACTTGCACTGCAGATGACCATCCATGGTACTATTATTTTGACATTAGAAATCTGAGCGAGAATTTTTTAAAGAATTTACCAAGTTTATTGGTCAATGTTTTCATATCTTGCCTTAACATTGTACAGCCGGCAAGGGTTGCTCTTAAGTCAGGATGTGAAGGAGTTTCTGCTATTAACACAATTATGAGTGTGATGGGGATTAATCTCAAAACTTTGCATCCAGAACCTAGTGTGGAGGGGTTAGATTCTTCCCTGAGTTGTTCTTAAATCATGTTCATTTATTGTTACCAATTTGAAATACCGTTCTGTTCCACAGGTATTCGACACCTGGAGGCTATTCTGCAAGAGCTGTGCACCCTATAGCTCTTGCCAAAGTCATGCAGATAGCAAGGATGATGAAAGAAGAATTCGCTGATGGACAGTCAATCTCTGCTATTGGTGGTGTTGAGACTGGCAATGACGCTGCTGAGTTTCTTCTGCTTGGCGCAGATACAGTACAGGTGAGCTCTTAAAAATGATATCCAGGGCCAATGTGGCTCTTATACCTTTATTGTGCGCATCCATATGTGTGCTACTGATGCACAATTGATCTTGAGTTGTATTCTTTTTTTTTCTCTTAGACATCATTTTCACAGTTATGTCTGTACATCTTGAGAATCATCTAACCAAGATTTTGACTATTCATTAGGCTGCTCCTAATGCTCCACCTTGACTGGTATCTTAAGCCTGTCATGTAGGCAAATTGATGATGTGGCACCATAGTTAATGAGGAGAGATAGTACTCTAGTATCTAATTTGGATACCAGTTTAGGCTCGAAATCCAACGCGTTTAGGCTGCTCCCAATGCTCAAATACTAGTAAAGATCATGCATGTAATTAAATGAAACAGCCTAAGATACTACACCATAAGAAACCATGCATTGAGAAGATAGTATCCTAACACTCCTCATGCACTAAAAAACTGCACTAAGATACTGTCCATTGGGAGTAGCCTTACAGGTATGTACAAGCGTAATGATGCATGGTTATGGCCTTGTCAAGAAGCTTTGTGCAGAATTGCAGGATTTTATGAGAAAGCACAACTTCACATCAATTGAAGATTTCCGAGGGTATGTACCCACTCTTCTTTTTCTGATTATATTGTGGTTGATATGGTGTTGGAAACCATCAGGAGGAATTACTTTACTTTGGACTATTTACTAAGACATCCTGAAGTTGACTATGCTAAGGCTAAGTTACCTCCAAAAGTTTAGTTCTTTGCCCAAAACTTCTAAGCACCATTTTGTTGCTAAAGTATAGCAAATGAGCTTTGCATGTAATGTATAATCATGAATCATCAACATGAGAACTCAGGACCTTTCCATGTAAAAAGCTCAGGGCACATTCTTGCTAATTTTCTGTGACACGTTACTAAGTAGAAGACATGATTATCAAAGAAGATTGCTCCTTGTCAAAAATAGAAAAGATGTTGTGGAAATGGGGTGAAGGTAATCATTAATTGAAGACTTACACGTACTGTTAGCGATAGTCATTGTTAGCTATTGCCTAGAGCACCGGCTCCGCTTGCCACACCCTTGGTACCCTCCCAGTATCTCTAACATTATTTGCATCACAAATTTAGTTAATTTTTATTCTTAAGATTGCTACTTGTGCATATTTCTGGGCTTTCGAAATTCACTATCCATTATTAAGGTAGTACATTTAATGTATTTCTCATTTTAACTTTGTTCCTCATAATTTATGTATCAATTTGGATTGCACATAACATTTAAATGTGTATTTGCTAGCTCACCTCATGATTAATTTGTCCCACTAACACCCTCTCCATTTTTGTTCTGTGTATGCCACTGTTCACTGCACTAATGCCTTCTATGGACAATCAATCCTTCCCGGGGCCCTGCTTTGCACGCCTGACCCTACCCTGTATGAATGGTGCAGAATTAAGTATTGTTGTCGCAAGGAAGTTTCTCTGAAGTATCAGTGGTTCTGTCCTAAATATGTGCCCACTTATAGAAAACATATGGGCTGCCTGTTTTCCCCTCTTCTGTGTTGTTACTGAAATGCATAATGTTGTTTTCCCCTCTTCTGTTGTTGAACTACCGATGTGACTGATTGCTCTTTGGAACCTAATCACTAACACCTAGTCGTCTCATCGTCTCAGGGCCTCCCTCCAGTACTTCACCACACACGCCGATTTGGTACAGCGGCAACAGGAGGCGATCAAGCAGAGGAAGGCCATCAGGCAGGGCCTGCAATCTGACAAGGACTGGACCGGCGACGGTTCGTCAAGGAGACGGAAAGCATGGTGTCCAACTGATGCAACTGTGAACCCATACTTCAACTTGTGATTAAACCAGGACCATGTTCAACCAAAACACAGTGCAAACTTTTGCTTCATCTTGTTCAATAAAGCATACCCAATTCCTTTCACCATGTTCACTTGTGTCTGTTCATGGCGTACTGAGCACGTAATCCTGATCTGTACATGAATATGAACGTTGGGTCTTCAGGCTAGACCAAGTCATGAGTTCATAAATCGTTTTCAGATTTGATGATATGTAACAACAACCACTCATATGTGTTGTCACTTGTCATGTAAACATAATTGGCAGCACTGAGCGTGGGAATATCTGGACTTGACCTGGTAAAGCTTCGAGACTTCAAGTCCAGCGCCGGAGTCTCTGGAGTCTGTATCTGAGTGAAGTGAGAGGAAATAATGGCCTCAGCCTCAAGTCAGATTCAGCCGTACAGTACTTCAGCAATTCTCTTCCACACCAGCCGCTCTTGAGGTAGCTCTTGAAGTTCTGTACTACTGCAATGTGGTACCACTTTTTTTCCCCGAAGTCGTAATGTGGTACCAATTGGTTGCGTAACTGCGACACATGCTGCAATTGTGAGGGGGGCTTCAACTTCTTATTAAAAGAATGGGGTTGAGTTCATCCGTCAGCAGGCAAATTCACATCCAAAAAGGGTCGGAGTTTTTACTAATTAGGGCACGAGGTGAATGTCGCGCATGCTATGATGTGATAATTATGCTCTTATGCTCGCAGCAGAAAGGAAAAACTGAACACATTGACATAGATGTTTAACCTAAATCCGTTAGGGTACTCACTTGAAAACATGAACTCCCAAAATTCGATTATATAATCTCCATTAAAATGAGCTGATCTATCGTTTTCGAACATAAACTGCAAATCCTCCTTTTCACATTAGGCCAAGATGGTTTTGGAGCGCCGGCAAACAACGGCTAAAACAAAATAAATTGCACAAGTAAATTTGTAACACCCTAATTTTTGTAACCAAAATTCTGGTGCATGAAATTGTGAGATTTTTTAAACTTTTAATGTGTTTTGGTGCTGTGCGAATATTCTGCAAATTATTTCGAGTTTTGTCGTATTTTGAATCTCACAAATCAATTAATAAAATGCAAATTGGTTAAAGTCACGAAACTTGAAATTAAATTAAAGTCATATTTGAATTTGAATCACCAAATCAAAAAATTGAATTGAACTATGAATTTAAAAGTAAAGGAAATAGAAAGGAAATAAAAACTTCAAAAATCTGGTTTATGCAAAAACAGAGCCGGCCCGACCCACTTCTTTCTCCTCTCTTCCCGGTCTAGCGTCGTGATACGGAGTCGCCCGATCTTCTCGACGTAGGATCAGGATACTCACGTGTGGCCTCTCGAATCGTAGTGATCCCCCGTTGCCAATGCAAAAACGAACACTCTTTAATTCACAAGAACACACGTGCTGGACTTCACGACCACCAAACGAAGCCCTATCGCGCTCCCAATTCCCAGCGGAAAGGTTGAACGATCTTGATTTAGACGAACTCTCAATTTCCCCTCATGATGAATTGGTCACCATGAAAGAACTCTCAAAACAATCTATTATCAAAAATATTTGGTGCCCTTTTCCTTAGGGCTCTCGGCCAATTTAAAGTTCCTAAAAACCAACTCCCGTACGCTACCTAGGGCCGGTGGAAATTCCAATTGGCCAACCACCAATCTTATTCCTATTCCGAACAAAATCCTACATGATTGACTAGTTGCCATTAATTACATGCTCGGTTGGTAGGCTGAGCATGGCCTTGGGCCATTAATCACATGGACTAATTTACATGTTCGGTTGGTGGCTAATGAGCATGGCCTTGGGCCATAAATCACACGCTTGATTAATTAATGTGCATGATGGCCTTGGGCTGTGACTCGGTCCGTGGATTGCATTGGTGGGGTCATCCTTGGGCTTGTGCTCCTCCCATGTCTTGGGTCCGTCCACCCGCACCTCGCTCTCGGTTCCAAAGCTTTTGAGTTGTTCAAATCTAAGAATACACAAGAAACCAGCATAAGGTAGTATATTGTCCTCATCAATAGAAGGCAATGCATTAAGAAACAAATTCACCTGTTTATCTAAAAGCTTGGCTCGTGCTCGAGTCATTGGACCTGGTGATGCTTCATCAATACTTGTAGAAGACGTGGTAGTGGTAGTAGTAGGGATGTCCTCATCATCCTCCCCCTCTTGAGAATGAGTCGTCCTCGACTCTGTATCGTCTTGCCCAAAGAATGGTGATAAATTAGCAACATTAAAAGTAGTACTTACGCCATAATCGTCTCCTAGGAGCTCTATCTTGTAGGCATTATCATTGATCTTGGCAAGTACTTTAAAAGGACCATCACCACGGGGCATCAATTTTGATTTACGCTTCTCCGGAAAGCGTTCTTTGCGAAGGTGTACCCACACTAAGTCACCTGGTTCAAATAGCAATTTCTTTCTAGACTTGTTAGCTTTAGAAGTATAAGCACATACCTTGTTTTCAATTACCTCTTTAGTCTTTTCATGCAACTTTTTCACAAAATCAGCACGCGTTGAAGCCTCCATATTAGCATGTTCTTGTAATGGAAGTGGCAGCAAATCAAATGGTGTAATCGGTTTGAAACCATACACCACCTCAAATGGACACAATTGCGTAGTAGAATGCACCGCCCTATTATATGCAAATTCAACATGCGGTAGACAATCCTCCCACTCTTTTAAGTTCTTTTTTATCATTGTCCTCAGCAACATTGAGAGTGTACGGTTCACCACCTCCGTTTGGCCATCGGTTTGTGGGTGACAAGTTGTCGAAAAGAGCAGCTTTGTTCCAAGCTTGGCCCACAAAGTTTTCCAAAAGTAGCTCATAAACTTCACATCACGATCTGAAACAATGGTGCGAGGCACGCCATGCAATCTCACAATTTCCCTGAAAAACAAGTCAGCTACTTGCGACGCATCGTCGCTCTTATGACAAGGAATAAAGTGTGCCATCTTAGAAAATCTATCCACAATTACAAAAACATAATCTCTCCCCCCTCTTAGTCCTAGGCAATCCTAACACAAAATCTATGCTAATATCTTCCCAAGGTGCACTAGGAACTGGAAGTGGAGTATACAAACCATGTGGATTAAGTTTCGATTTAGCTTTATGGCATGTGATACATCGTTGAACAAACCTCTCGACGTCACGTCGCATCCTAGGCCAATAGAAGTGATCGGCCAGCATCATGTATGTTTTCTCTCTCCCAAAATGTCCCTTCAATCCACCTGCATGAGATTCCTGCAATAATAACAAACGCACAGACGAACCTGGAACACATAGTTTGTTAGCACGGAAGAGAAATCCATCATGAATATGGTATTTATCCCATCCTTTCCCATCCTTGCATTTAGAATATGGCACGAAAAATTCATGGTCGGAAGCATATAAATCTTTCAAACTCTCTAATCCAGGTACCTTTACTTCCAACTGAGTTAAAAGCACATTCTTTCTAGACAAAGCATCAACTACCACATTCTCTTTACCTTTCTTGTATTTAACAATGTATGGAAAAGTCTCAATGAATTCAACCCACTTAGCATGTCTACGATTCAGTTTAGCTTGACCTTTCAAGTATTTCAAAGCTTCATGATCAGAATGAATAATGAATTCTTTAGGCCAAAGATAATGTTGCCAAGTCTCTAAAGCACACACAAGAGCATATAATTCTTTTCATAAACAGGATAATTCAATTGTGTACCGCTAAGTTTCTCACTAAAGTATGCAATAGGTTTTCTTTCTTGCATCAAAACACCACCAATACCTATTCCACTAGCATCACATTCAATCTCAAAAGTTTTACTGAAATCAGGTAAAACAAGCACTAGTGCTTCACCAAACATCGCTTCAATTCAAAGAAAGGCTTTATCTTGTGAGTCTCCCCATTCAAAAGCAACACCCTTTTTAGTTAATTCATTTAATGGGGCAGCAATGGTGCTAAAATCTTTCACAAAACGTCGATAAAACCAGCAAGCCCATGAAAGCTACGAATTTGACTAACATTGACAGGAGTAGGCCAATTTCGAATAGCTTCAACTTTAGAGTCATCTACTTTAATTCCATGAGCTGAAACAATATAGCCTAAGAACACCACTTTGTTTGTGCAAAAAGTACACTTCTCAAGATTAACGTACAATTGTTCAGTTCTTAGCACTTCTAGCACTTGTTTAACGTGTTCAACATGTTCTTCCAATGAGCGGCTATATATCAAGATGTCATCAAAATAGACTACCACAAATTTGCTAATGAAGTGTCTCAAAACATGGTTCATTAAGCGCATAAATGTACTAGGAGCATTAAATAAACCAAAAGGCATCACTAACCATTCATACAAGCCAAATTTTGTTTTAAAAGCTGTTTTCCACTCATCACCATGTTTCATTCTAATTTGATGGTATCCACTACGCAAATCAATCTTAGAAAAGATAGTAGAGCCATTCAATTCATCAAGCATATCATCTAACCTAGGAATAGGATGACGATACCGAATAGTAATATTGTTGATAGCTCTACAGTCTACGCACATTCTCCATGTACCATCTTTCTTAGAAATAAGAATGACAGGAACGGCACAAGGACTAAGACTTTCGCATACATACCTTTTTTTCCATGAGCACTTGCACTTGCCGCTGAATTTCTTTTGTCTCCTCCGGGTTTATGCGGTACGGCGGCCGGTTGGGAAGTGGAGCTCCCGGTACCAAGTCAATTTGATGTTCGATGCCTCGAATGGGTGGTAAACCAGCGGGTACTTCCTCCAGAAAGACATCCGCATATGCCTGCAAAACTTGAGAAACCACACTAGGAAGAGAGGTTAAGTCATTAGTAGAAAGCAAAACATCTTTGTACAGCAATACAAAGAGCATCAAAGTGGGATCATCAGATTTAGTGGCTATAATGACTAACTTTTTCTCTCCCTCATTCTTTCTTTTTTCATTCAGTTTTAGCTTGTGGCTCCCACTCACCTTTTGTGTAATCACACTCTTTTGCTCCTTCCCTCTCTCATTCTCTACTTTCACCTCAATCTTTTGCATGTTATCATGCACAATTTGAGCAGGAGTCAAAGGTCGCAATGTTATTTCTTTGTTATTCCACATGAACTTATATTGATTTGTTCTACCATCATGAATCACAGATCTATCATATTGCCATGGTCTTCCTAAAAGTAAGTGACATACATCTATGGAAACAACATCACACTCCACAGTATCTCGGTAATTCCCAATCTGAAAACTAACATCAACAGTGTATCCAACATTCATAGAGCCATCATTATTCAACCATTGAATTTGATATGGATGTGGATGTTTCTTGTATTTCAACCCAAGTTTAGTTCAAAGTTCTTTACTAGCTAAATTGTGGCAACTACCACCATCAATAATAACTTTGCAACACTTACCATCTTTACTCACCTGAGCTCTTGTTTGGAAAAGATTACAGCGCTGCTCATGAGTCAGTTTTGCTTGCACACTCAACACTGTCGGTGTACACACAAGGATCGGACCAGCCTCGGGGTCACAAAAACCATCTTCATGAGCTTCCTCCCCTTGTCCTTCCTCATGTACAACACCAGATCTTCCAAAATCAGCAAGGGCCTCACCTTCCTCCTCGCTAGTAGAGTCATACTCTCCATTCTCCAATAGCAACATAACCTTGTTATTTGGACAATCCTTTTGCATATGACCTCGTCCAAGGCATTTAAAGCATCGGATGGCACTACTTCTTGCTGTAAAACCCACGGATGACGAGGTAGAAGGTGCTAGACTTCTCTTGGTAATGAGTGTTGTTGCATTTTTCCCGCCTGGTGTAGCACTGGTACTAAGAGCAAAACTTCCACTAGATTGATTAGTTTTAAAAGAATTGAAACAGGATATGGGTTTACCTCCTATAGGTGCTGAACGGGGTGTGTATGATGATGTTCTTGTTGCTCTGATATCTTGTTGCACTTGCCTTTCAGCCTTGGTTGCTTGATGCACCAACTCCACCATGTTGTTATAGGGCTGAAATTCAGTGATGCGCTTGATGGGAGGGTGCAAACCAGCAAGGAAGCGAGCCATTGTTTGTTCTTCTTGCTCAAATATATTAGCTCGAATCATGGCCATCTCCATCTCTTTATAATAGTCCTCCACCGTGAGAGTTCCTTGCTTCATGTGCTGCAATTTATCAAATAAATCACGTTTGTAATGTTTAGGGACAAACCTCGCTCTCATGTGATACTTCATCTCTTCCCATGTAGTGATGGGAGGTTCGTTGTACTCTCTCCTTTGATTTTGAACTTGTTCCCACCATATGAGCGCATATTTATCAAATTCAAGTGCGACCATGTGTATTTTCTTTTCTTCGGAATAATTGTGCATCTGAGAACACCTTGTCCACCTTGAGCTCCCAAGTGAGGTAATCTTCGGGGTCATGTGTACCTGAAAATGTTGGCATAGTAAATTTAAGCTTACCAAATTTCTCTTCATGAGGTCGTTCATTGCCGTAGCGGTGTCGGCGGTGGTATCCATCATCGTAGTGGTACAAGTCGTCATCGTCGAAGTGAGGTGCTCCCCCACCTTGGCCTCCAGGCCCACGGCCCCTCCCGGGTCCTTGGGCGCCTCCCCCACCTCCTCTCCCAGGTGGAGGTGGCCGTATGGCTTGTGCCACCACACGGTCTCGCCGTTGTCGAGCATCCTGGGCGACTCGTGCAGCGACCTCCTCATCTCGCGGAGGTATGTGAGCCGGTAGATGCACACTATCTTCTTCTTGTTGTTGACGAAGTGCCTGTACAACATCATTCACGATGCCCGTACGCAACACATTCATTTGTTGATTGAGGTCAATGCGGAGATCCTGCATGTCCACCCTGAGTTCTTCCCCCATTGCAGTGGTGCCAGCTACAAATTCTTATTGCAATGTAGTTCTCAATGCCTGATGCTGGAAGCGAGTCACCGGGGCATTAAGATCAACCTCATGCTCCTCACCATAGTTGTCTTCTTCACCCGACATGGTTAGATTATGCAAAGAAAACACAAACAACAAGAGTGCATATGGATGATTAGTCAAAAACACTCAATCTCTCCTTTCTCTCCCAAGTAAAGTTCTTACCCTTCCGAAGTGAATTAAGGCCAAAAGAAACTTACACTTGGTGGAAGCTACAATAGCAAAGTGATGATCAAGCGAATTTAAGAGTGTTCACAATTGCACAACAACGGTTATTTGGTGGAGCTTGGTATGGAGGTGTATATCCTAGCAATCTGAAATTCTTGATGTTGTAAAGCTAAGTAATAATCCAAGCTAGAATATTTTGCCTAAGTGCTGATCCAAAAGGTTTAAGTGAAGTATATGAACGCACACGCAAAGATTAATGTGACTCAATGCAAACAAAGGAATGAGCTAGTGAGATACAATCTGAAATTAAGATAAAAACTAGCTCGTTTTGCACCAAGTACTAGGAGAGACGCTAGCCAATTGCAATAATATGAAATGTGAGGGCACAAGATTGCTCAAAAAAATTAAATACACAATCTGAAATTATGAACTAAGGTTATCCTTTTCCCTAGTTTTTGGCCAATATGTTTTTCTTTTCTTTCTTTCTTTTTCTTCCTTTTTTTTTACTTCATAGCCACGGATTTTTTTTGACTTGTGGCTTGTCTTTTCTTTCTTTCGTCCTTTCTTTTCTTTCTTTTTTTTTGTTGCCGAAACTGGGGTTTAAGGTTCCCTCACACAAGTTCTAATTTTCAGCAGGTATAAATAATTCAATGAACAGCCCTAAGCAATTATCAAAGACTAGTCTCAAAGTTGAAAGGATTTTTTGGGGGTAAACGACTGCTCACAATTTGGTTCATCAGTAGCAAATTGCGCCTTTAAACAACCAGCGACCTAATGAATCGAGGCAGTCTTTATGCGGTCCGAACTCAGAGCACCACGGAAAAGGGTCGGGCGATGCAGAGCAACCGCCGCCTAATGGATCCGGACGGTCAGAGCGATCCAAACAACGTAGTAACGCGAAATAATGACCGAGCTGGTACTGTAGCAGAATGTTACTGTGGCGACCGCGATCCAGATTTTTTTTTAACGCAAAGATTAAGCAACGCAAAAGAACACTACGATCAACACTAAACAAAAATTCTAATGGATTAAAACCTAACTAAACTCACAGGAAATAACAGATGCAAAAACTAAGGTTTGGAATTTTTGTGTTGCAATTTTCGGTTTATGGACTCTAGGTATTAAGAACAACAAATAAAATCAATCTAATCTAGGGATAAGTAATCCTACCGAGTCAACCGCGCTCTGATACTAAGAAGATATGGGGTCGCCCGATCTTCTCGACGTAGGATCAAGATACTCATGTGTGGCCTCTCGAATCGTAGTGATCCTCCGTTGCCAATGCAAGAACGAACACTCTTTAATTCGCAAGAACACACGCGCTAGACTTCACGACCACCAAGCGAAGCCCTATCGCGCTCCCAATTCCCAGCGGAAAGGTTGAACGATCTTGATTTAGACGAACTCTCAATTTCCCCTCATGATGAATTAGTCACCATGAAAGAACTCTCAAAACAATCTATTATCAAAAATATCTGGTGCCCTTTTCCTTAGGGATCTCGGCCAATTTAAAGTTCCTAAAAACCAACTCCCGTACACTACCTAGGGCCGGCAGAAATTCCAATTGGCCAACCACAAATCTGATTCCTATTCCGAACAAATCCTACATGATTGACTAGTTGCCATTAATTACATGCTCGGTTGGTAGGCTGAGCATGGCCTTGGGCCATTAATCACATGGACTAATTTACATGTTCGGTTGGTGGCTAATGAGCATGGCCTTGGGCCATAAATCACACGCTTGATTAATTAATGTGCATGATGGGCTTGGGCTGTGACTCGGTCCGTGGATTGCATTGGTAGGGTCATCCTTGGGCTTGTGCTCCTCCCATGTCTTGGGTCCGTCCACTCGCACCTCGCTCTCGGGTCCAAAGCTTTTGAGTTGTTCAAATCTAAGAATACACAAGAAACCAGCATAAGATAGCATATTGTCCTCATCAATAGAAGGCAATGCATTAAGAAACAAATTCACCTGTTTATCTAAAAGCTTGGCTAGTGCTCGAGTCATTGGACCTGGTGATGCTTCATCAATACTTGTAGAAGACGTGGTAGTGGTAGTAGTAGGGATTTCCTCATCACGTCGCCCGACCCAAGTGACCTCCATCTCCTTCCCAGCCCTTGCGTCGCTCCCGGCCACGCGCCCAGCCGGCCCGCCGCTCTATTCCCACGCCGTCGTGCATGTAGCTCTGTTCCCACGATGTCGTCATCACTTCGCTGCCCACACCCCGACCACGCTAGTGCGCTACTCCACTCTCTCTCATGTCGCTTCGCCCGTCCACGCCCACACCGAGCCCTAATGCAGCGTCGCCGAACACAGCCCCACCGCTCTTGCTCGGCCACCCCGCCTACTTAACCTACGACTGAGGCGCGCACTGAGCCTACCTTCTCCTCTACACCATTTCCCCCTCCTCTGTAACACCCTGGCTATTTGGAAGCCAAGATGTCACCTAAATAATCTAACATACAACCACGATGCGGAAGAATTTGAATAAATTATTATCTAATGGCATAAACAGATCAATATTTAATAGGACCATGGCACGAAAAGAATCTGAATACAAATACTTATATCAAAAGAGGTGATCAAAGTTCTCAAGCAGTAATAAATCAACCATAACATGAAGAAGGTATCCTTCCTTCACCATCTAAATTTATTTATTACAGTTCATCATTAATCAAAGTTCACAAGCGAAAATAAATCAACCATAACATGGAGAAGGTATCCTTCCTTCACCATCTAAATTTATTTATTACGGTTCATTAATTAACGAATGAAAGATAGAAACTAAATCATATTGTTGAACTTGAATATAGTGAATTGCATGATTAGTGCGTGTCTACTCCCTCCCGATAGAGCCAAACATCAATGATCACCTAAAATAAACAAACAAAGCAAGAATGAGTCCGTGACTCGGCAAGTCTGATGAATAAATGAACATACCACAAATACTGAACAAGACCTCATCATTAAAGAATGTGAACATACACCGAATGAATATATGGATGAATGGAATGAATGGATTTAATGAAAAGAATGGACTGCACACATGCTTATACCGGTATAGCTAGTGACACACCCGTCGGTGTTCACTTAAGCCCGCATTTAACAAAATACGGGATCCAAATCCCGTATGAAGAACGTTTCATCTGGTGTCCAAATCTGCCCACATTGGAATGGTGGGTCTTACGTGCCCATCTTTGGAATTGATGGGTCTTTGAAATCCACTCCGTGGATGAAAAATCTGCCCACATTGGAATGGTGGGTCTTACGTGCCCATCTTGGAATTGATGGGTCTTTATAATCCACTCCCGTGGAAGGAATATGAAAATGTATGCTTGTATTGAATTATGAATTATGAAAGACATCATATCCGAACATAGAAATAACACATAAGAAAGGAACATAAACTTTGAATATTCTCATGGATCACAAAAAAACACAATATGAACATCAAGCATTCAGCGTTCACAAATCATAAGAATATCAAAGTACTTGCCTTTCGCGATGCGTTGCGGTAGTAGGCAAAGAAGATGCCCCTAAACCCGAAGCCTCTCCGCCTACACAAGTAAGTACTCGAAATAAATACAACATGGTACATTACAATACCAGTATCGTTCTACAACACCTTCCCAAACACCCAAGAAATCGCCATAAGCCCTATTCTGAAAAACAGGCAACATAACCATCTAATCGAATCTGGACAGCAGAACGGAAATAACCATAACTATTGACCTGTTACTCAGAACGAGGTGAGCCCAGTTCCTAACGAAACTTAACAAACATATCTACAACATTCTAGTTGGCGAGACGACCCAAATCGGCCAAAATTAAATGATAGCAAGCAGATGAACTTGAATAACAGCTTCTGTCCAGATGAAGCGGACAGCAGTAAAGAACTGGTCACAACTTTTGATCTACAACTCCAATTAGGGAGTTATTTATCATTATGGAAAGGTTATAAAAATTTATACAATAACCTAGTTGGGTGAAAACCCTGAACCTGCTGTTAACAAACTCATAATTTAGGAGACAACTTGACAGATTAATCACGTCAGAATTATGGACAGTCGGAATGAAACTATCATAACTTTCGATCCGTACGTTGGAATTTCGTGTTCTTGGCGGCCACGGAAAGCTAAGAACAGAATCTAAATATCTCTAGGAGGTGGACATCTCAAATTCGGCCTCTAAAAATCCGAAATCGGCCACGCAATCTACTGGACAGAATTGAATTTCTAACAGCAGCAAATCGATCCAATCAACTAATCTAATTTCACATCTAATCATCATCAAACAGCGGGGAAAGCACCTCATTACCCTTGAAGAACCCTAGGAAGACGCTGAACAATCTCCCCGAAGAAACTCTCCTTTCCTCCTCCTTCCTTTCCCTTCTCCTCTCTTCTTCCGATGGCCGTGGCGGGGAAGGATGGCGCCGGGAGCGGAGGAGCAGCAGGAGGTGGAGTACTGTAGCATGATGCTACTGTAGCACGGCGTAGCAAATAGTGGCTAGGGTTTGGTCCCCTCTCCTCCCTTGCCTTCTAATGGGCTGCCAGCCCACTCATGGGCCTTGGGCCGCTATGGCCAGCTCCTCTCCTCTCGAATATGGGTTGGTGGCCCATTTCTCTCCTAAAATTCTGAATTTTGAACTAATTCCATCTCTAAACTTTGTTACAATCGAAATTAAATAAAATTCTCTCTCCCGAACAAGTTTCTCTCTTACCGATAATATTATCTCTAATTGAAATTTAGGGTATTACATCCTCATCCTTCTCCCTCATGCTCCAGAAGTAAGAAGAGAGCACAGGAGCTGTGTTATTTTGGTAGCCACCGTAAATCGCCTAGTCAAGTTTGATCCTTCGGGTGAGTTGTAGGGACCAGGGACTAACACCCGAAATCCTCTGTGCATTTTTGAACTAGTTCCATGATCAGTGGCTAGCTCACACAGTAAACAAACATGGTACCACAACCATAATCGTAAAACTTTATTAATAAATATCATAGTTTGATTACCAGAAAGGCTTTCAAGCCAACAAATAAGAACACAGCGGAAGACGAAGAAGAAGTAGAGCCCAGCTAATCTGCCACAGACAATCGACTGGGGTAACGACCTAGTCGTCGAGATCTTCAGTAAGTGCAAAATCATTCTCTTCTGAACAACATTTTATTAAGCAAGAGTGAGTACAAATAAATGTACCCCGCAAGTTACACCCAATAACAGAATTATAATGCACGCAGAGATATATCAAAGGAAGGCTTATATGGCTGTTTTTGCATAAAGCAATGTTTCTTTCTAAATACTTGTACTAAGTTCTAAAGCAGATATTCTATAACTAAGATTCATTTTCTAAATTCTCAAGTTTTATAGTCAGATAGCATTCATCAACGAGTGGTGAAGGATACCCTCCTATCACAAGGCTACCCGCCCAATTCCCATTTGGATAGAAATCCAAAATCATTTGATAAAGTCTTTTGAAATCAAAACCAAAATCTAACTTGGAGTGGCTTTGCTAGCATGTCTATGACCGTGGACACGGCTATTCAAATAGTTTTACACTCTGTAGAGGTGTACAGTTTTACCCATATGACATGACTTCTCTAGTTTATTTGGCATCTGTCGATACCATCGCTCACTACCTTAGATAAGCAGTCTAGAGCACGTGACAAAGCCTTTATAATGCGTCATCCCACCGTAGTCCTGCCTCGCTAAGGTTTCACCGCCTTGCATAGAAACCGACTGGGTTCAGGCCTCCTCTTGCGCTAGGTGGGAATATATAAAAGTAGGTCATAAAAGACATCCACGCAACCGGATGGCACGACCACGATGGAACATTGCAAATTAGTTAGTCAAATCCCTCCCATTTGATACATGTGGTAGTATGATGTGGCTTAGCAAAATACGCTCGAAGACCGGTCCTTAATTGACTTGGGCAACTTTCCAAAAGAACCGTAGGCCTCGATCATAGAAATAAACCGACCCCGTGCATGAACATGCACCCATCCAAACATCTATTTCGCCCAAGTCCAAACCACTTTTCATTTTATTTAACAAGTTAAATCATTTCATAAATTTATATGGTATAGGCATACCATAGCATCATTTTAAATCATAATTGAACATTTGGCTAAATTCCCCAAATCCAATATTTTTTATCTAAGCTTTGTCAATCTAAGTATAAAGTCTTTTAAACAAAAGCATTGTATTAATACTATTGTATTAACAAGAGTTTTTTCTAGGGTGACAAGGTGTGAGAGATTCAATGTCTAAGAATTATCAATTACGAGATCGATAATTCAACCTTCCATATTAGAATCATAATCCAATAATCCAACAATACTCTTTTCTAATAATTCAACATCCATCAAATCAATCTTTACTAATAATCCATTTCTAATAATTCAACATCCATTAATCCAATCTTCAATAATAATTCTATAATCCAATATTCAAGTAATCCAACATCTAACACAATCTATTTCTATAATCAATCAATCCAATATTCCTTTATAAATTATTTCTAATAATTCAACATTAATCAATCCAATGATTATGCAATCCTATAATCCAATTTCCGATAATCTGATATCCAATAATTATCTATTTCTATAATCGATCTTCGATAATCCAATATCAACAATTATAGATCATCCAAACACTTTTATTCAGTTAACTCCACTATTTCACCAATTTCTCTAGGATCCAACCAAGATTATTTCTATAATCCAACAAAGATTCATTTCTATAATCCAACCACAATAATCATTCTTCAATAATAATCTATTTCTAATAATTCACCATCTACAAATCCAAAAATGATATATTCTAATAATCCAAGAAATATATACTTCTATAATCCAACCCAGATTTATTTCTATAATCCAACATCCATCAATCATTTATTTCTATCATTCACATCCGTCACTATTGCATTTCTACGATTCAATCTCCAACAATTATTCAAACCTATAATCCAATCAATCAACAATTGTATAATTCTATAACTAATATCCAAGAATCATGTATTCCTATAATCCAACTTCCATTCATCGTATATTGCTATAATCCAACAATATGGTATTATCATAATCAAGCCTCTAACAATAATATATTCTTATAATCTAATCCCTTTCAATTTCTAACCCCTGAATACACCACATTCAGAAAGATTATCCATACTATCTGTATTGACAATAATTGACTATGTATTGGAATTGGGAATAGCTATAAAGCTTAAAACAGGAATTTAAATAATTTAAAATACTGGGATTCAAATATGATCAAAGATTTAACTTGCATTGCTCATTTAGTTGTTGTTCTTAAACGGCATCGAAATACGGAGAAGTGTCGAAATCCGGTTCTCTGAAGTCGTCGAAATCTACACACGAAGATAAGCCAAATTCAAATAAAATCCAAATAATATTCAAATTAACTCCAAATTAAATAATTTTAGTTCTGAGAGGTAGATTTTGAATTTAGATGAATTTAGAAATTTGAATCGCTCGAATCGGAGTTCGAACGGATGAGAATGGACTTCTGGAAGTTTGAAAATACATGAAATGATGAAAGAGGGGATTTTCGGATTTTTTGGAATTATTTTTCAAAGGAAAAATACGCGGGTCACTAACATGTCGGCTCGGGTCTTGTGGACCGGGTCCACGAGCATGCGCCAGTCCATGGTGGACCTGGCTCACGCAGACAATGGCGAGGTACGCAAGCGTACACACAAGCGTGACCAGTACCACGTCGTGAAAGGCAACGTGGCGCTGACTTGGTGTCGAGGTGGCTTGGCCACGTTAGCAACCGGCGATGGTGGCTTGGGCGCGGTGCTCGTCGGCGCTACCTGCCACGGCGAGCGGCGGCGAGGGCAGCTACGGGGAGAGGGGAGCGAGGCGAAGTGAGTGCGCATGGTTTTGGTGGCTAGGCTTGACGGAAGTGGCCAGCGATGAGGGAGAACACGGCGGCGACGACGGTCGAAGGTGGTGGTGATGCTCCGGTGAGTTTCTGGTAGAGTGAGTGAGCGCACAAGGTGGCTCACAGCCGTGTGATGTCGGCGGTGGAGGCGGAGGATGCTCGACGACGGCGCAAATGGCGGTGGCGCGAGCTTCGACCGGAGCTCTTGGAGCTTCAAATTTCGGTGATGGAGGGAGAGAGAGAGGGAGCGGGTTGGGGGAAAAGGAGAGGGGCTTAAGGGGCACCGGGTGCTTGCTTTTATAGCCGCTGAGGAGGAGGAGAGAGGCGGTTCAACGGGCGGGGCGCACGACCGAAGCTCTGGCCGCGCAGGGCATGGCATGGGACGAGCGGAGTGATGGGGGCAGGTGATGGCGAAGAAAATGGGGGGAGCGGTGGCGGCGGGATTCGCGGCAATTAAAGCTCGTTGACGAGGGCAGCGAGGCTGAGCGAAGGCGACGCGACAGGTAAAGAATCTAGACCCGCCATTATGAGTTAATGGAGTATTTTGGTTATTAATGAAAAATCTATTTGTGAGACTAACACTTCTATTGTTATACCTATTGTTTAGTCTCAGTTGGATATAAAGGTGAAAATCAAAAAGGTATGCTTTCGACATTATATTTTTATATCTTGTTGCATTCCTCGGATCCAAAATATAGGTTGAACTCCACCAAAAGTCTAACTTGAATATGTGCATATGGTTCTATTACACATTCATGTATGCACACATCTAGGGGGAGTTCACTCTATGTTTTGTGGCTTCATTAGTACTGATCCATATTCCTTATCCACATATAATAAGGATCTTTACTTTGAAACATATCTTTTGAGTATATACAACTTGTGTAGTTTATATATACTCATACCAATCTACATTCAATTATTTGTAATTGAAGTGGTTGTCATCAATTACCAAAGAGGGAAAGATTGAAGTATCTTATCCTACCATTATGAGTTAATGGTATGTTGTGGTAATTAATGATAATCACATTATGGAACTAACATTTTCCATGAGTTGGATGAATAGGTCATGTTCCATAGTGATGAAGACTTTGGATGACATCATGAGTTGATCGTCATCAAGTCAAGACTCGGAATGAAGGAAATCATCATGTGTTGATAATGTTCAAGCCAAGATCCCGAAGTGGAGAAGATCATCATGTGTTGATAATATTGAAGTCAAGAGCTTGGAGTAAAGGATGCATCATATGTTGATGTGTATCAAGATCTCTAAGAAGAAATGATCATGAGTTGATCATCAAGTCAAAGGAGTGCATCATGGGTTGATGCGTGTTCAAGTCAAAAACCCGGACTTGAAGTGAAGATATGCGTCATCAAGCTTCAAGAGGATGTGCAAGGCAAAGGTATGACTGGCTAGGGCTAAGGATGTGTTCCTAGTATTTTACCGGTCTTGATGTTTGGATGGAAGACCGAATTGCTAGTATAGGTTGCCGTATTATTAAGAGGGGTCTTTGACTAATAGCTTGAGTTAGTCATGTGTTGATAGCTCATTGTGCTTGCTCTAGCTCTCGTTAGCATGTTGCTTATATTTGCAAATGTGTTTTGCAAATAGTTGAGGCTCATGCATAATCCTTATAGCATGTGACTTTAGTTTGCGAATGTGTTTTGCAAATGGTTTAAGTCCATGTACCTTATTCCTTGGTGGCATTGATTCTAAAAGTTTGCAAATGTGTTTTGCAACTTGTTGAGAATCTTGCCTTTAACCTTTGTTTGCATCACTTGTCAATTGTCAAATGTGTTTTGCAATTGAGTTTGTAGTTGGATACAAACTGTTGTTTTCTCAGGAAAAATGGTAGTACCGACATGTTATCAGCGGTACTACCGATCAGCGGTATGACCGGCTCGTGGTGCGGTATGACTGCAATCTGGTTGTTCCGATGTTTTGTTGGCGGTACGTTTTTCACAGAACGACGCCTTTTTGAGCATGAGTTGCTCTGTTGAGGTGTGGTAGTACCGGAGCCTTCGTGGCGGAACTACCAAATCGCGGCAGTACCACGTTTCCTTTGGCGGAACTACCGCGTGCCGTTCGGACCGTCCGAACATTACTCGAATCGAACAGCTTAAAAGGTGGTCCGAACGGCCCAATGAATCTGAGCCGTCCACATGTGCAGTCCGATCGGACTTTACAAATCCTTGGTGCGGTAGTACCGACGTTCCTTGAGTGGTACGACCGCACACCAGTATTTTTGAATTGTGAGCGATACATATTTTCCAGAGAGCACCCTTTTGGCTCTTTTGAGAAACGGTAGTACCACCCTTGATGAGCGGTACGACCGGCCTCAGCGGTAGTACCGCATGTTGGTTGGTGGTAGTACAGCGCCGTTTTTTCAACGGCTAGTTCAGAGCGCTGTGTGCGGCTGATCCGACCGTTGAACCGTCGAGCGGTAGTACCGCGACTTGGTTGGCGGTAGTACCGCTCGTGCTGATTTTTCAGCAGACTTTGTCCCAACGGTTAGTTTTTGTGTGTGGGCTATAAATACCCATCTTGGCTGGTTGAGGGTGAGTTGTTGGTGCCATTACACACTCCCTTGAGCAAAGAGCAAGCCCTCTCATCTCTTTTGTGCATGTGTTGCACTTAGTGAGCTTAGAGAGCAAACCCTAAGTGCATATGTTGCATTAGGTAGTGGATTGTGTATCCACTTGAGCTTAGACACTTGATTAGTTCAAGTGAGAGTCTTCGACTTGTTACTCTTGGTGTTTGCCGACACCTAGACGGCGTGGAGGCGTCGTGGTTCGGTGATCTTCTCAAAGAAGGTTGTGAGAAGACCCAGACGTTTGTGAGTGGCTTGGTGCTCACCATCTCTGGAGTGGAGGAAGAGCAACCCTAGTGGATTGAGGTGTTGGTTCGGTTTGGAACCGGTCCAAGTGGTTGGACTTACCTCGGAGGTGTTTGGCTTAATTCGTGGAGCCGATCCAACTTGGTTGGGCTTACCTCAAAGTAGATTAGGGGAGACCAGCAAGTCTCCGATCACTACGGTAAAATGTCGTTATGTCGTTGTGGTTTAATTTCTTGTACTTTACATTGTGCAATTTACATTCATTGTATTTAATTGCTCTTTTATATGTGTATGATTGCTATCATTTATATAGTCTCTTATTGTTGGTGCACTTAGTAAAGACTAGTTAATTTATGCTTTAATTGTGCAAAACCGAATTGATTTATAATTCCGCTGTAATACTCCGAAACTTGTTAGAGAGAAAACAAACAATAGTTAAAGGGGTTTTTCTGAAATTTCTTCAAAACCTGGGCCATGGGCTCTTGGCCCACGGCACCAAGGCCCAAAAGGAAGAAACCCTAAATATGCTACAGTACCATGCCTTGCTACAAGCGCGGCAGCATACAAGAAACCTCCCATGTTTCCCTTGCGCCATCCTCTCCAAAGCACTTCTTCCTCTTTGTCTTGTGTGCGCCGACCGAAAGCAAAAGAAAGGAAGAGAGGAGAAGAAGAGGGGAGGAGCGCCTCACGGGAAATTCAGCGGGCTCACGTGTCTCCAAGGGTATCAATTCGTTTCCCTGCTGTTTTGATGATATTTAGATGTGAAATTAGATTAGTTTGATTGGATCGAGTTCGTCCTATTGTAGATTCAATTCTGTCCAGAATATTGCGTGGGCGATTTCGCGTTCTTAGAGGCCGAACCAGTAGTTTTGATATCCTAGAGATATCTAGAGGTTGTTCTTAACTTTCTGTGGCCACCGAGTTCACTTGCTTCTGACGTTCGAGCCAAAAGTTATGACAGATTTAGTATCTGTTGTCCAGATTTCTGACGAGATTAATCTGTTTTGTTATTTCCAAAAATATGAATTTGTAATTAGAAGAATCTGGGTTTTCACCCAACTAGGTTATTGTAGGTAATTTGATAACCTTTCCAGATTGTTAAAGAACGATCAATTCGGAGTTATAGATTAAAAGTTATGAACATTTTAGTACTGCTGTTTATTCAATTAGGCAGTTTCTGTTCTGAAAGTTCATCTATCTATTAGCATACTTTATTGGCCGAATTGGTTTATCTTGTCAACTAGAGTATTGTAGATTGGTCAGTTAAGAATCCACAGAAACTGGGCTCACCTCTTTTCGAGTTCCATATCATGAGATATGTTAATTACCGTGCTGCTGTCCAGAGGCGGTTTAGGGCTAAAAGCGTTGGTTTTCAGTTTAGAGTTTCTAGTTAAATCTTGATTCACCAGGGAAGCGATGTAGAACGTTGTTAAGTAGTGTCGTGTTCATCGCATTCTTATTTCAGTTATTTAATTATTTAGGAGGTGAAGCTTCGGGTTTAGGAGCACCACTTTTTCCTGCTAACGCGTCGCATCGCGGGAGGCAAGTACATTGCTTATCTTAGTGATTGTGATTGATGAATGCTTTTATGATTATACTGTGAGTTCTTATGATTCAAGAGAAGTTGGATTGTCTATGATATTTCATATGTGTTGAATCCATGATTGGAGATGATAATATTTAAGTTCATGTTCCTTCCATATGTGTGTTATCTCCATGATTAGAGAGTGTGTCTTTTCAATATACATATTTCATTCCATGCATTCATTATTCATGTTCCATCCACGGAGTGGATTAAAAGACCTATCAATTCCGGGATGGGCACGTAAGACCCACCATTCCAATGTGGGCCCCACTATTCCAATGTGGGCGTTTTGGGACACCGTATGAAATGTTCTTCATACGGGACTTGGATCCCATTTTTGTTAAGATGCGGGCTTAAGTGAACACCGACGGTGTGTCACTAGCAATACCGTATATGCATGTGTGTAGTCCCTCTATTCCATTCACTTCATTCATTCCATTCATTCAAATACTCGTTCTGTGATTTCTTCATATGGTTCAATGATGTTGACTTGTTAATGTTTGTGGTATGTTCCATTTATTCACTGTACTTGCTGAGTCTTGGACTCACACTTGTTTGTTTATTCATTTTTTAGGTAATCACTGATGTTGGCTCATTCGGGAGGGAGTAGACACGCACTACTCATTCACAGCATCCTATTCAAGTTCAAGATTATAAATTAGTTCTATCTTTCACTTATTATTGACAAACTGTAATAAATAAGTTTAGATGGAGAAGGAAGGATACCTTCTCCTTGATACGGTTGATTTATTATTGCTTGTAAACCTTGTTTAACGATGAACTGTAATAAATACATTTAAATGGTGAAGGAAGGATACCTTCTCCATGTTGGGTTGTTTTATTTATGCCTTTAAATGTTATATCATTCAGATTCTTCCGCAATATGGCTGTATGTTAGAGTATTTAAGTGACATCTTGGCTTCCAAATAGCCAGGGTGTTTTAGCTAAAGAAGTTTTATAAAACTGCCTATTCACCCCCCCCTCTAGTTGGCCTCCTTGATCTTACAACGGGGGAGGCGAGCTGACGCGAGCGGCATGGGCGTCCAACGGGAAGAACGGGGCGAGGAAGATGACGGGCGGCGAGAGGCTGGCGGGTGGGGCCCACCTGTCGGTGAGGGCGAGCGGGGCGATGAGATGCTGCGTTTGGGGCAGTCCGATTTTAATCGGACAGTCCAAATCGATTTGAACGCTCAGACCGTCCGAACGTTACATCTTAATCGGGCCGTTCAAACTCGACCTAACAGTCCACAACGATTGGGGCGTTCGGACCATCCAAACCTCCCATCTTGATCGGGCCGTCCAATCGTGATCGGACGATCCACAACAGAGGAAGGCATGGGCGCGGGCTGGAGTGCGGAGAATGGACCATGGAAATGGGTCACGTGGCGAGAAATAGGAGCGGGCCCAGAGGAAATCGGCCCGAAGGCAAAATAGGATTTTTAAATGGATTTTTTATTTAAGAAATACAAGAAATCGAAAAGGATTTTTATAAAATAACAAATAAAATCCAAAAATTATGAGAAATTTCCCAGAAATTCAATCAGACATTTTGGACTTAAACAAAATAGTTCCAACTTTTAGTTGGTAATTAAATTTGTAATTAGTTTTATTTTGGCTTTGAAATAAATACGAAAAAGCTTTTAAAATTCCTTCAAATCAAGAAAATACTTAAAATACTCTTTTTTTCCTTTTGAAACCAATAAAACCCAAGGAACTCAAATAAACCAAATTTTGAATTAATTGAAGTTTGATTAACTTTTTTTAAATTGTTTTTGTTTTCTAGAATTTCAAGTTTAAGCTTTAACAACTCAGGAAAAATCAAATGGTGACTTTTATTTGGAAAACTTCAAAAAGACCTGAGAATCAAATAGATTTGCTTTGAAATAATCAAAATTACTTCCAACTTAAAGTTGGCTTTTATTTTTGTACATAATTATTTATTATTTTTTTTGAAAGACAGGAAAAACCTTTTTAAATACCAGAAGACTCAAGGAATTAATTAAGTTTTCCTTTTTAACTTTAAATCCAAGAAAAACTCAAAAACACAATAAATTTTATTTTTGACTTTTTAAAACTCAAGAAATCCAAGAAAAGCAATAAAACTCTTTTACAACTCAGAGAAATCACTGAAACAATAATTTTATTATTTTAAAATAGTAACAGAACTTTGGGATGTTACATGAGCTCCCGCCACTCAGTCCTTACCTTTTTAGCGTACCTTGATCTCCTCTAGCTTGCGATCACCTTGGTTGCCCTCCTCCTCCACAGAATCGGCGTCAACGTCTTCATCTCCTTCCTCTCCGACGACCAAGTCGTCCGCGCCGCCCATTCTCACCAAGTTGTGTCGCCTCTCTGGTGATCGAACTCCAACCGTGGCGCTTATGTCCATTGGCATCGCCTCGGTCCCCTGTGTCTCACGCTCACCACCTTCATCCCCCTCTCCCATAGGAACGCACGAGAAGCCATCATCTTCCTCCTCTGCGCCGGTGACATCGTGCGGCCAACTCCTTCACCACCCAGGCTCATCGTCTCAGTCAGAAACCTGTAAGTGCCCATGTCATCCCATGTCCTAGGGCTAGGCAGGGCTAGTAGGCTAGTTGTTTAGAGTTGTAGAGCGTCGCCTAGCTATCGTGTTGTAGCACTTTCGTCTCCGGTGTCGATCACCATGGACAACCGTGCTCAGAGCTCCCTGCACTGAGTCGGTGGTGCCGTTAGAAACCCCTCGGGGTGTAGATGCTGGACTAGTCACTGGCTAGCCATCGTCGTCGTAGACCAGATCGTCACCACCGCCTCGCGCCGTTGCTGTGGGCCGTTGTTGCCTTTGCGCCACCATTCTTTGGGTCACCGATGATGTAGGAACCCATTTTTTTGGGCTCCCAGGTCGTCCCTGAGGTCCTGCTCACTGACGTCGAGCTCGGCCAAGCGCGCCCATGGCGTCTGCCCTGTTCTGGTAGGAATTGAGGGGAAGGGGAGAAAGCATTGCAATAACATCATTAAGGATTAATGATGTAACTAGTGAATAGATTATTTATGGGCTAATGTTAGTATGACATGTGGGCCCAAGGTGATTATAAAACTAATTAAAGCCTAATTTAAGTTCTGAGTCTATGACATACGAGCCCCACCACTTTAAATGCACCGTTTAGACCGGGTTCATGGGTCGGTGACACTGACCGGTGGGCCCTTAGCCCATGCATTGTTTGCGTGGACCTAGTCCACGAAGACCGTGGCCCCACTTGTTAGTGACTGTTGAATTTCCTTTAGGGAAATAATAAAAATAAAAAATAAAAACCCTAGTGGCCCTACCTGTCAGTGATTGTTGCCATTTTCAATTAGAAAATAAATTAAAATACCCTGGCCCCACCTGTCAGTCACAGTAAGAAACTCTGATTGAAAAATAAGTCGAAAATAAAATAAAAATAGGGTGGGCCCTAGCTGTCTATGAGAGGTACCTTCTCTCCTCCGTCTATTTTGGGGATTTTTCCTGAATTTAAACCATGGAGAGCTCGTTCTCTCTCATTTTAACTCCAAATTCGACGATTTTGTTTCTAAATTCAAATCTACCTAATAGTACCAAAAATCTGAATTTTAGAGTTTATTTAAATTATTTTAATGCAAGGTATATCAATGTCAATTTGTGCCCCTTGGTAGATTTTACTAAGTTTATTTTGCCAATTGGGTCAACTAGTGTATAATTACACACCGTAAGCGTATTAGTAAAATAATAATAACAACAAAAAAAGGAGGAGGATACACTTACAAGTAAACACTTACTAGTTATTGATTAGATAAAACAATTAATTTAGTTAGTGTCCCACTCAACCGTCGACCCTAGGTCATTATTAATTACTTTAAAATACCAATCAAATAAAATATATGGCAGTCAGATTCCACACAGTTAATCATAAAATTAAAACTAGTTAAAATGTCTTAAGTTTGTCACTACGCTCCACATTAATTAGTAATTAGTTCCTTTAGCAATTCCTGTAATATTTATTTAACTAGTGGACCCATATTAGTTATAGATTAGTTGAGATAATCCATTTAGATAATAATTAAATTATGTTGGGATAGAGCTAAGTATAGGGTAATCATAGGCTAAAGAATCACATGGCATGTAGTCTGAGACATATACCGTTAGTCACTTATATGTGGACCCTCACACCAGTAGTTTGCTATTTAAAATTAATTATTAAGCTAGTAGGCATAGCTTACGTGCTCAAGAGTATTAGGCTTGTTATTTAACATACATATTAATAGAAAGTTAGGCACTAGGATTTATTAATTGTCAATTATGGTTAGTGAGTAATTAATGGTCTATTTAAAATTTTCTATTAAATACCACAATCTTAGTATGACCTGTCGACCACTTAGGTACGTTTCTAGTATAAGGATATTTCAGAGTTTGATTAAATAACTGGCCCCATATTTTAGTTAGTAATTAAATTAATCATTAAATTAACTGATATTTGAACCTCAAATGGTAATATGTCATGGGGATCCTAGCGATGTAAAACATAGAATTAATCCAGTTAGTTAAAATTATATCTATCGCATGTAGACCCTCGCAACTATCCTTAGTTCCTGCCTATCACCTCTGAAACTTCCTTGATAATATAAATTAATGAAGGAAATCATTAAATGAACTAGACCACACATGTGAGTCGTGATGAGGTGTTGTCAACAAAACAATAGTAATTCAAAAACAAATCAATGTCCAGTTTATCCCATCTATTAGCCACAATTATTTGCTTCCAATGGAAGAACAATTTGTAAAATAAATAAAGATCAGCAGATCCTACTTGTTAACGTAATCTCTCTCGTCCAAATGACCTAAGATGAATATTCCTAAGATTGCTCTCTTTTTCTGTAATTGCTCCACCGGCAAATATTCCGATAGCCCGGTCTCCCTCATCCTAACTCCGAATCCAATAATTCATGATCCTAAATTCACCTAAAATCCAAATCTACACCCTTATACCAAATTTATGAATTTTGGGATTTATTTGAGTTGGCTTGAATTCTCTTTGGATCTATTTGATTGCCTTTAAGTTCATTTGTTTCATTTGGTTGTTTTCAGGCATTCTTGAATTCGATCGTATTTTGTGTACTTAGAATTCGAAGTCCTGAAGGAGCAACAAATTCAAGCAAGAGCAAGAATGAGACCTAGATTATTGAAACATTGAGAAAGGCGAGTTAACACTTTGATTATTTTGCACCTACATTTTGAATGCAAATTATATTGTCTTAAATTACAAAATTGCATGCTATGCTTTTATTACAGTTACGTTAACATTAGCTCATAGTTAATGCCTTAATATTAAGTGAGCTATTAAAATTCCTTCCTTGATCTTGGACACTATCTTTATTGCCCTAGGAATAATGGTAAACTTAACTAGCCATTAAATCTGTATCTAAGTGCCATACTTTGCCTCAGCGTTAGTTTCACCATCCAGTGGAATGTGGGGTTGGTTGGATCCACTAGCTCAAACGGTGCAGGAGAGGGCCTCCGACAGGGTTGTAGCCCCCGTCTGTTGAAACCTTAGCGGGTGGAGGTGCATTGGGGTGGGGCGTTGTAAAGACCTTGTGATGATTTTCTTAGTCGCACGTCTATGGTAATGTGTTGATATTACAAGATGATCGTCTTTTGTGGGTAAAGTTGTATAATCTCTGCAGAGTGAAAACTGTTCAGACAGTCGTACCCACGGTCATGGGTGATACACGAGAATTTGCTTGGTTAGTCTTAGCTTTTATAAAATTATTTGTGGGAGGGATGAAATGTCGGGTTTCAACTCGGAGTGTTGATTTATCCTAGTTGTAGCCAGTGGAAAGTGTGGGTAGTAGCCCAAGGCTTTGATTTATCATAGATGTAGCTAGTGAAAAATGCGGATAGTTGCCCAATGAAAAATGTTGAAGATGGTTGAAGCCACTCTATGGTATTGGATTGTTGAAGTATTCGCTAGTATTTTACAACGCTACTTAATTTTATTAAAATTGGTTTAGTTGAAATGCTAGGTCTCAACCCTTTATTTAACCTAATTCAAATGTGGCAACAATGATTTTTGACTAAGTCAATATTTTCGGTCAAAATCAGAGTATCGGTCAAAAGCAAGCCCACATACCAGGCTCACTCTATAACAGTTATGAACCTACTACCAATATTTAAAGGAAGTCTAACCCTTTTACTACAACCAAACTGATCACAGACCAGTTTGAGTCAAGAGACGACCAGCTATGGATACCACACGACCAGCCATACGGTTTTTGGCGATCTCGACCAGTTTTGCTGGTCGAGAGATGGAAGTTTCCCACGTGACTAACGTGAGAACTGTTATTGACGCATCTAGCAACTTATGACAGCTGACTAAGAGACATGGCGGTTCTAGACTCAATAGAGGAACGTGCGTGAAGATAAGATGCGTATTTAGCTGCATTAACTGCCACCCCTTCAATAGCTAAAAATCATGTTCATCATTCAACAACTTCATATGATCACTCAATCAATCCTATAACATCTCCATTGTATTATTATACATTTATTGTGTCCACGGTAATAAAGGGTCTTTGTTTATATTGTGCGCTCATACCATTTTAAAAAAAATGAACTATAGGGGAGGCTCCGATAGAAAAAATATATTAAAAATAAAGGGAATATGTACAAGGCGGAGGGAATTACAACCCATACAGGGACTAAATCAACTTAGAGGATATAGCCATCTAACAAGTTTTGCTTTTAGGGGTTCTTTCACTCTAAACAAATGAAGAGTGACTTCTCAACTGAACTGAACCTTCCATTTGTTGAATGATGGGTCAATATTCTCAAATATTTTTTCATTGCGTTGTTTCCAAATGTGCCAAGAAGCAATAGTGAAAATGTCCATAAATAAAGGATATTGAAAAGATAGGCGCGCGCCCCGAACCTTGTGATGGAGTTCTGATGAATTGTTCCAAATTAAATTGAGATGGAGCCAGCACATCTTACTAAACGTGCAGTTAAAAAATAGATGTGTCATGGTTTCTTCCACCTGATCCTGACAAAGAACACAATTGTGATTATCTTGAATAGTGATTTGTCTTCTTTGCAACATGTTTTTTGTGTTAAGACGATCCGAAACTAATAGCCAAGCAAAAACTTTGTGTTTCATGATGCATTTGCTCTTCCAAATCCAAAGGTGGGAATGTGGAACATGAAAATGTTGAAAATATAACTTATAATATTTCTAAGAAGAGTAACCGCCATTTCCCCAAGTGTAAGACCAGACATCTTTGTCATCCATTGAAAGATTTATTGATGCCATCAAGTTTTGTAGCTGATTGTATTCCTGGTATGCTTGAACTGTCAATGGAATATTGTAAAGCTTAGATATCTCATTAATATTAATATAACTTCTCACCGAAATGTCTTTGACCTTTGTGAAAGAATACAATCTTGGGAACAGGTGTGACATCAAGTTATTATTCCAAGTATCGTGCCAGAAAAGAGTTGTGTTGCCAGATACTATTGAGCAATTTGTTATATCTCGGAACTTCTCATGTAGTCTTTGGATATCTCTCATGCCATTTTCCCAGAAAAGCTAGATAGGGAACCCCATGTTCCGATCATCAACATGTGGCTTCTGCAAATAAAAGAACATCAAGTCTTCCCTTGTTCAACCTTGCATATATTATAATTGCATTATGTGTGGTGGCTTGCACTACTACAGAAAGGCTAATACTGGATGCCTCATCATAGACAGTTGACCAAAATCGTCAGTATTAAATACAATCACAGACGGTTTTAGTTTAGCGACCGTCTGTGTTACTAGCTACGCTAAATACTGTCTGTGAAGAGGTAATATCACAGACAGTTCATGTTGAAAACTGTCTGTGATATTACTAAATATCACATGCGATTTTTTTTTCTTAAAACCGCCTATGACACTTCATAGATAGTGTTTAATACAAACCGTCTGTGATAAGTAACTCATCACAGATGGTTTGTATTAAAAACCATATGTGATATTTCGCCGCCCAAACTTTCAAACCGAAGCGATGTCGCAACCTCTCAACTACTCCAGATCAGTTTTGCTACCCAAATCCCCTTATATATACTGCCTGCACGCGCCCAACTACTCCAAATCGATTTCGTCGCCTCCCCCAAACCGAAGCGGCGTCGCCTCCACCAAACCGATCGAAGCACCCCGTCCCCCGACGACGCTGACTACCGCCGTGAGCTCCTTTGCCTCCAGTTGTGACACCACTATTCACTGCATAAGGCACTCTTGTCGTAAGAGTGTCTTGTGCAGTGTTACCGTCGTGACACAACGGTGACGCCGCCGCTGCCTCTCCTTCATCACCGGTGATATCCCCCATCCGATCCCCTCCCCTCTCTTCTTGTATTATGATTGATTCCCATGTGCAAAACAGTTCTACAAATGTTAGCAAGGAACAAGTGAGGTTTAAACATACTTCATGTTGTAAGCTTCCTGATGATATTAAGTTTCTCTGTCTTATAGGATAAAACAAGTAAGCATAATGAGGAGTCCTGCTCATACACAAGCTCTAACCGAGAAAGTTGGGGTAGATGAACTCTTTAGGAGCGGCCAGTGATGGATCATTCCCAAACGATACTAATGATAAGGAGATACAATGCTTTAGTTACTTGCCTCTAAATATAGTTATTCAGAGCTAAAACTACGACGAAAGCAAGCACATTGGGTATTACTGTATGAGGTATTTTTGGAAACAAAAATTCTTCATGATTCACCTGTTTCTCTTTAGACCGGCCATGTTTTACCCTATTTGAAGTTATGCTTACCATTACTACTCACTTGTACGAGCTTCTCTCAAATCGGTGACTTTCTAGTTTCTTCGATGACAATGGGAACCAGTTAGATTAGGAAAAAAGAATCTCAGACCACCTGATAATTTGCTCTGTAGAATTTAAAGGATGAAGACATGGCGCCAAAGTCTATTGCACAATGATTATCTCATTGTCATAAATAGGCTTGCTTTGGTTCATCTGTATTCTTTGATTGTGCTGTTTTATAGCGCAACGAGAGAATGTTGATGAACTGAAAGAGGCCTATTTATGAGAACGAGATCACCATCTTGCAATAGACAATATAACTATCATAGACGGTTCTTAACTAGAACCGTTTGTGATAATAGACTGTCACAAACGGTTCATAATAAGAACTGTCTGTGATAAATGTTATCACAGACGGTCCTTAACTTAGAACCATTTGTGATAAGGGTTATCACAGACGGTTCAAAAACCATCTGTAATGCCCTTAGGGTATTACTAACCCATAAGCACAGACGATTCAGGAAACCATCTGTAGTGATGTTTCCGAATCGTCTGTGATAAGCTTTTCTGTAGTAGTGTTGCTTAGTACATTCGTACTCACTGTTGCTCAATTACTATCCTCTTCAGTAATGGGAGAAGAAGAAGACCCCGTCAACACTTAATTGTGTTCAATAGGACCGTAAGTCAAAGAGGCCAAGAACTAAGTCGTGAGCTCCAGTCGATTGTCTATGAGCATATCCTAAGGGTCCCACTTGGATATTGTTTCCATTCCCGCTTCCGCCTCAGATATTTAAGGTATTTGACCTGATCGGTCCGTGTGTAAGTAAAGCAATTGTATGGTCTACTTATATACTATTTAATATTATATAATAGTTTTACGTTTGTGGGATATATATTTGATATTCAATGATGTAAGTATGTGTAGTAGCTACTGATCCAAGACTAGTGATGGTATACACATAAGGTTGCAAATCCAGTTCCCAACAAAATTAAGTACTAAACACTAACCACTCCGGTCAACCTTTACCCCCTTCGAAAACCCCAACAAAAAAAAATCGTTAGTTCCCTCCTCATACCCATTTCTCTGTGCATATATATATCAACTTACTCGTGATTCGGACCTCAAGAACCAGGCATGTTTCAACTAAAAAAAGAGAGAGAATCGCTCTAGTTTGATTGGGGGGAGAGAGAGAGATCTTAGGTTCACGCCAAGAACAAAATCCTTGACATCCTTACAGCTGCTAGCCTAACACCTATATGTTCCTTCAGTTTCTTGGCACAACTTCTTGGCACAAGTAATGCCATATATGGTCAACTAGCAGCTAGCTAACTACCGAGAACGTATGGCTACAGAGTAGGAGATCGAGCTGAGAGGGAACCGATCGATGGCCGTCGCGGCGGCCGAGAAGGCGGTGAGGTGCCTCGGCCGGGGCTTGGACATGACGTGCGATCTGAGGCTCAAGTACTGGAAGGACGCCGGGGGCTGCATGGTCGCCATGAGCGGCGAGACGGCGCCGGCTGCCGTGCCGGGGGTCGGGGTGGTCCGCGACGTGCCCGTCGACGTCAAGTTCGACAAGGGCGACCGCGTCCGGTTCAAGTCCGACGTGCTCGAGTTCAACAAGGTTAGCACTTCGAACTAGGCCACCCCCTGCATGGCATGCATGTTTCTGAATATCTGTTCTATTTGAGCTTTCTTTCTTTTTCTTCTTTTTATTCAGAAGATTGGTGTAAACATGCTAAGTAGGGCATCAAATTGGCACAAAACAAGAGAAACGAATAAGTAGAATATATCTAAGCTCATTGTTCGAATCCAATCAAGGAGTGTGCTGTTTAATTAGAGGCGCTTTGAACAATTGGTTAGATTTGCATTAGAGATAAGGAGAAACGTCATAAGCGAATCTTCAGTATTGAATCTCATTTATCTATTTTAGGATTAAGAAACTGCTTGGAGGGGAAAGTTCACGTTTTTTTTCTTCCAGAATTCAGAAGCCAGATTTGTTCATCCGAGTTGGGAAAGTAACATGATTAAGAAAAGATTTAGTGGTTGGTGATCAATGGTTGCGAATAGAGCTTTCCCTCATTATTTTTTTAGATGTTGACCAACCTGTGCAGTTCTACGTGATTCTCAGGAACTAAACCAATTAATCATCAATGATATTTTCAACATTTCTTGGAGAGGGAAAAACATTTGTCCTAATTTTGGTAACCTGTCGGTGCCACATATTCAGCATTTCGGTGGAATAAAATCAACTAGAAAATAAACTATATAGAAAAAGATAAAGCATATCGAAATAAATTAAAATTCAATAAATTTGCCCAAAGTGGTCCTATTCTTTTTACATTATCCATTCCATTATTATCTGTAAATTCAAGTCAAATTTGCCTGTAAAATAACACTCTGTGTAAACAACAGTACATCGAACTGTGACAGTGCCTTGTTTGACTTTGACCACAGAGATCCGTAGATTGCATATCAGTGAACTAAAGTACTAAACTAAACTAAGCTTTCCTATTCACCCTTCCTGAATGAGCAGTTCAAGTATGATCAAAGAAAAGTGCTTGTAAAATTTCGCCGATCTCGAGGCATGCATGCAGATGTCGGAGCTGTTCAACCAGAGGAGCTCGGTGGAGGGGAAGATCCCGTCGGGACTGTTCAATGCGTCATTCGATCTGGAGAGCGGCTCGTGGGCTCAGGACGCGTCCGGCACAAAGTGCCTCGCCATGGACGGCTACTTCATCTCCCTCTTCGACCTCCGCCTCGACCGCCGGCCGCTCGCCCTCGCCAACCACGTCCTCGACGACGTGCCGGCCTCCTGGGACCCCTCGGCCATCGCAAGGTTCGTGCACAAGCATTGTAAGCGCATGAAACTTACTTGCACATTAGTATACCTTTCTCAGTGTAACATACCGTGTGAGTGACTTAACCTTTTAGGCTTTTAGCCTTTTTGAGTGGCACTGACTGACTGATGATAATGCCCTTCTGTGAGTGCAGCAATTGCACGTTCTTATGATCACGATATTGATATGCAGCAATGCAACATCACTTGAAATGTTGAGTCCCCACCTATAAGAACTAAACAAGGGCTTAAAAGTTCCAATCTGAAACAATTTCTTTGAGAGATCCCAATCAAGAATCCTGCCTATTCACAAGCCGGTTGTTCAGAGTCACGCACGACGCGGCGGCTGTCGCGGTACAGCCACCCTGACCTGTTCATATCGCCAAGTACGTACGCCACTGGGTATGAACAGTACGTGTGCCGTGTGGATGAAGATCGAAAAAGCCCGGTGCCCGTGGAAGAATGTCGTAGACTTTCTTTCTCCCTTGGACAAGAAGGATTCATTCACCACTTCAAAACCTGCAAATTGCACCAGGTTCATAGAAGTGCTTGCAATTGCAGGACCTGACTTGTTCCAGGTCTCCAGTGCAATTTAGTCAGTAACCGCACAAAGCATTTCAGATGTACAAGTTTGTTGCAAAAACTGGGTTCTGGAACTACTGACTCTACAACAAGACAATGCACTGAAAACTACGTGTCTAGCTAATAATACAAATCAGGTGTACGCGTCATGCTTCAATTTGTCAATGCCGTTTCCTCTTAAAAAACACAACAAGACAATATGCATTACTCAGCAAAATGAACAGATCACTTTAATGTCAAGCTACCTCTTCCCCCTTTTTCTTTGTCTGTCTTTGACGAACGTATAAGTAGTCTGAACTCGGAACATGTCGTCATTGACAAATTGAAGCATGACGCGTACACCTGATTTGTATTATTAGGTAGACACGTAGTTTTCAGATACTGAACTGATATTGACACCGCGTATGAATCTTTAGACATTACCCTTTTCTTAATAGGGATAATCGATAGACGTTACTGACTTTTCTGCATGCAACGAAATTAACCTGTTGGCATGCAGCTTCATCGAGAAGTACGGGACGCATGTGATCGTAGGGCTGAGCATGGGCGGCCAGGACGTCGTGTATGTGAAGCAGGACAAGTCGTCGCCACTGTCGCCGTCGGAGATCAAGGAGCATCTGGACAAGCTAGGAGACCAGCTCTTCACCGGGACGTGCACCATGCCTCCTCTGCGCTGCAAGTCCAAAGACAAGTTCAAGGTCAAAAACTCAAAACCGTACCAATTACTGTAGGGGTAGAATGATCTCATGCATACTCAAAAGTTCAACATCAAAACAGTGTTTATGCTGAAAATCCGTGACTCTGATGGCAGATACCGGAGGCCTTCAATGTGTTCGATGCACAAGTGGCGCAGCAGAGGCTGCAAGGGATCACCACTCTTGCATCATCCAAGGAGGTAACTGGCTATATATTCCGATCTTGTGATTTCAGTAACTGTAAGCCACTTTCATTTTCTTGTGATAAGAATTTTGATCAGGTTTTTAATTAACTGCTGCAGGGAGTGACAGTGTTGTACTCCAAGAGGGGAGGGAACACGATGGTGAGCAGCCACTCGGAGTGGCTCCTGACCGTGCCGACGATGCCCGATGTGATCAACGTCAAGCTTGTGCCAATCACCTCCCTTATCAGGGGCGTTGCTGGCACTGGCTTCCTCTCTCATGCCATCAACCTCTATCTCAGATGTGAGTACAAATATGTCACATTCGTTGGGCCTAAGCATGTGTTAAGTGCATCATTTTTCTTTCTTTCGAGAGTATAGTAAGTACATCACAAAATGTGACACATAACAAACCAAGTGATTGTTACTTACAGATAAGCCTCCTGTAGCTGACCTGAAGTACTTCCTGGATTTCCAGCATCACAAAATGTGGGCCCCGGTGCTCGGCGAACTGCCTCTCGGCCCTTGCTCCAACCGGCAAGGCTCCAGCCCGGCGTTGCATTTCAGCCTTCTAGGTTCGAAGCTCTATGTCAGCTCAAGTGAGGTCGGAAATCTTCACTCAGCCGAGTCCTTGGTAACAACCATCTGTTGATTTCTTACTTAACCCATGCATGATCTGTGACAAAATGCAGGTTATTGTTCCGAAATTGCCGGTTACTGGGATGAGGCTGCACCTCGAAGGCAAGAAAAACAACCGGTGAGCTAGACAAGTTTACTCATAAGTCGTAATAATCTCCTCCGTTACTCAAAACCTTCTCCCTCATCGCAACACAAACTCAGAACGGTAGTTGAATTTCACGGTTAGAACTTAGAAGGTGCTTAAGGGGAGTGGCCCGCGCGGCGCTTCGTCTTAGGCTTGCCCAGTCGCTTTTCACGGCCTCGGAGACGCACGATGGCCGCGTCAGGAGCAGCGCGGAGTCCGCCCGCGCGGCAGGCAAAAAAGGCGGCCGCGACACGTAATATTTATCGCGCGGCGCGGGCAACCGATAGTGGGGGTGGGCTGGCGCGCGACCAATCTGCGGGCACGGAACGGAAGCCCTTTTTTTCGCGCGGCCGACGATACAGGAAGGGGAGGGGGTCTCACCGTGAGGCCCTCTCTACGGCCGTTGGATTCAGGAGAGGTCGGATGAGCGGTGGATGGCTCCAGGCCTCAGGCCCTCCTCCGTTGGATTTTTTTTTTCGGACGATACATACACCCGCAGATGGCAGGCCGAAACACAGGGACGGAGACGCGCGCGGACGCGCGACACATCAAACTGAAGCGGTGTTAGTCGCTTGTGCAGGCGCGCGGCCAACGTGCCGGCATGGCAGATAGGCAGAGGAGAAACGCGACGGCCGACGGGTCGATCTCATCTGGACAACGTTACACCATTCACACCACTTTAACCTGAGTCTGTATCAGTGGCGGAGCTAGAAATTTTGTGATGGGGGTGCACATTTTAAGGATTAAAAAAAATCTTGTACGACATATAAGTAATTTTACAAGTTCAACACAATTACACAAAAAGTTCAAACTTAGTTAGTAGTGCAACACAGATAGTTCGAATAAAATCGTACATGAATAAAAAAAAGTCCTAAATAGCTAATAGAAATCACAATACCATACGACGCGATCTCATTCCTTGGAAACACTTGATTATATCATCATCACTTGCTATTTTCAAGAACAAAAGTCAGGAGACAAGATACATTCAAGACCAGACAGATTGATGGCATAATGACATTTAATGACATTTAGATAATTAGATTGGCTGTGTATAAACTACAAAAGTTGTTCTGAACTTCTGATCAAATGCAATCATGAAGCTTTACTCCATCCATTGCTATTTTTTGTGCAATGTTAGTGTATTAGTATAAAACAAGGCCACAAGGGTTACTGCTCTTAGTTTTCTAATTCTCTTCATCTCTTGCTCTTGCCTTTCGGGCCTTGAGGGCAATTAGAAATGGAGCTGCCAACAGCTTGGGCGCCTGGCTCCCTCGGTCCCTCTGCGCGCCACGCCAAGACTTCGTGGCTCGGCCTCCCGCCGTCGGCCGCCTCGCCTCGCCTTGTGCCGCTTTGGCGCTCCTCCCTCTACGGCCTAGCGCCCTAGCCCACCTGCGCCGCCCCTCTCCCAAATCCAAATATCCAATCCCGGATCCCAGAGAAGAGCGTCCACGGCGGCGGCGGACTGGCGGAGGTCCTGCCGTCCCGGAACCGGAGGAGGAGGTCAGGAAGAGAAGCAAGGAGGCGCTGCCGGCTGCACTACCTTGGTGACGGTGTTGCTATGTTGGTGGCCTGGTGGGAACCGCCGGCGCCCTGCGATGCCCGAAGGCCGAGGCTGAGGCCGAGCAATGGCCTCTCGACGAGGCGGCGTCCTCGGCGGCGGCGGTGGACTGACGGAGCCGTGGAGGAGGTTCCAGGAGGAGGCGGTGTGCGGCGGTAGAGGAGGAGAAGCAAGGAGGCGGCGTCCTCAGTGGCGGCGGCGGACTAGCGGAGGAGGATCCAGGAGGAGGCGGTGTCTTGGCAAGCGGCGGAGGAGGAGGAAAGCAAGGAGGCGGGCGGATCAAGGAGGAAGGAGGAGGCTCCAGGAGGAGAAGTAGGAGGCAAGCGGTGTCAGTAGGAGGAGAAGCAAGCTCCAAGGACCCCTGACTCCCTGAGGCCCTGACCTAGAGATGGAGCATGTTGTTGGTGGGCTGAATTGGGGATTGGGCTAAAATTGGTGCCAACTGTGTATACATATACATAATCAAAAAAAAAGTTTGCAATTATTTTTGGGGGTGCCCGTGCACCACGCACCCCACGCCCAGGTGCAGTATATATATGACGAGGGATCATCTATTCGTAGGATGGCTGAAATTTTTTAAGCATAAATCACAAATTTTATCCATTAAATCAATATCCAATCATATGACATATTAATTTTTACATAAATCTAATGGTCACAACAATTAACTTAAACTTAAGAAAATTTCAAACAACTTAGAAATAGCAAATCCGATATGACCAACTACCACACTAGAATTTCGAGAGCTACCGCGGGCTCACTAACTTGAGTAACTTCCTTAATTATGACGTGCATCAGGCTGGGTGTCCACCTGCAGCACCTCTCGACCACCCCGACGTTCATCGCCGTCCGGCACGACAAGCGGCCGGCGTGGCGAGGGACCGAGATGGTCTCCGACGACCTATACTACGAGCCAGTCCAGTGGCGGATGTTCGCGCACGTCTGCACCGCGCCGGTGAAGTACGACCCGCGGTGGTGCGGCGCGGGTGCCCGCCGCGCCGCCTTCATCGTGATCGGCGCGCAGCTCCAAGTCAAGGCCCACAACTCCACGAACGTGCTGCACCTCAGGCTCCTGTACTCCGAGCTCCCCGGGTACGCCGTCGTCCAGTCCAAGTGGGAGCGCAACACGGCGAGGCTGTCCGGGAAGTCGAGCTTCCTGTCCATGTCATTATCGGGGTCTTCTTCCGGTGGCGCCCAGAAGGAGGGGCAGCAGACGGGTCCGCAGGCTGGCGTCCTCAACATCAACTCCGGCGTTTTCGCCGGCGGGCCGCCCGTGCCTGTCGGCGCGCAGAAGCTGCTCAAGTTCGTGGACACCTCGCAGGTGACCATGGGACCACAGGACAGCCCCGGGTACTGGCTCGTCACCGGTGCAAGGCTCGACGTCGACAAGGGGAAGATATCGCTGCATGTCAAGTTCTCCCTGCTCGCACCGGCTTCTTGACAAGGTATTAATCCCAGAGTTTGTACAGTTTTCTACTGCTAAATGCTAACCACCGTTAAGACCAAGACTTCCTGCTACTCGTTTTTCATTACTACCATCCTTTTGTATTTTGGGTTTTGGTTTGGATCCTGTGTATGCTGTTGTATTTTGGAGGGTTATTTGGTAATTTCTCAATTAGAGAAAAGAAGAAATAGAAAAGAAAAGAAAAGAAAAGGGATTGTTGGCCCACTTGTCATTGAGATAGAGAGAGGGATAAGGTTGGAGACTTCGTCTCCAACCCTAACCGAGCAAGGCATTTGGTGTTTGGGGGCTTTGGCAAGCGGCGGCGCGTGGGAAGCGGATGGCTCAGTCGCGATGCTCGTCGGCCGTTGAGCGGCAGCTCAACCCCCCCCCCCCCTTCTCTCTTAAGGTGCCTAGGTTCTTCTTCTTTCTACACAGAAAACAGTGAGCTTTCTCCCCAATTTTGGTTCATCTTCTTCCTCGATTTTGGCTTCAGATTTTGGGGCTTTAAGAGCCATTGCACCGCCGTGGTTGGACCCGGCGCCATCGGCGGTGAGGACTGGTTTCCCCTCCTTGCACATCTCGGTTTTTCCTTCTTGCTTCCTCTTCTCTGTTGAGGTGCGGTAAGGGCTTAGATTTGCACCGTTTGGAGTGTGGGAACCGGACAGCTTTGGTTTGATCTTGTGTGGAAGGACTTCGGTTCTTGTTACTTGGTGTTCTGTGGGTGCATTCGGCCGGTGCGTCCTCTATTGGGTCTTGTGCGGCATTCTCTATACCCCGTCTTCGCACATTGGTATGTCCCGGTTTGTGATGTTGACATTGTATCTCCGTCAACCTCGTTTGGTATTTACGGTACAACGGGGCGATTGATTTTCTCAAACAATGCATTTCACGTGCTTTGTTCGGTTCTACTCGGTAGCTTTGAGTGTCATCCGCATCGTGAGTATTATTGTTTTCTATTTTCTGCATTACTTTACTAAAGTGTGCTATGCTAGTTGATTTTACATTCTGTAATTTTTCACTAGTACCAGGAGACAGCACTGAATGCTTTTCTAATTAGTGTATATGAGCATACATGGAAAAATAGTGTTTAACCTACAGGAACTAAAGCCATCATGAAGCAAAAATGCATTACTGATAACCCAATGCATAGATCGGAAGAGATCATGACCTTAAATTTTTCAACATTTCTTGTCTCTCCAGTAGGAAAAACTTATATTGTCACCTCTTCTCAGGAAGTACCAACCTGCATCTCCTTCAGCGAAAAACAAAGAAGGTGTATCGATCCTGTTGGCTGCATTAATAAATGAAGAGAAGACCTTATTAGCAAACATAGGAACCCTCAAAAGCGTTCAGAGGTCTAGTGTAAATAACAGAACTAAAATGTATCAAATCATGAAACAGAAGCAAATAAGTCTGACAAACACATGAGCTATCGAGATATGATAACACATAATACATTTGATTATCTTTCTTTGGAAATGCTAAAAATATGTCGTCTGCAAAATCAGCCAATTTTCTCATCTTCTTATCTGCGGATTGTCTTTAAATAATTTACACCCTTTAATCCAATTGTCAAATGTCTTTTTCGATCATATATTACATGCTACCTATTTTACCATCCAATCCAACTGCCAAATATCACACAACCGCTGGGGCATTTTGTCAAACAGGTGAGAGGCATGAAATCTTCTTAACATCAAGGAAATAATCGTACAAAGGAAATCTAAGCAATCTAATATTCCAAAAAAGAAAAGGATGCAACCAATCACATGTTAATAGAAAATAGGATAACAGAACTTAGACGAAGAATCGATCTCAGATGACATCGGTCTTCTTTTACTCGCATCAAACCGAACTTGAAGGGAGTAGAGTAGTAGTCTGTAGCCCGAAGCAGCTGCATCGTCAAACATGTACTCATCCTAAGAGATATAGCACAGGCAAAACCATCATGGCCACAACGTATGAAGCATTTGAAAATGCTAAAACATAGGTTTCTATTACATATAGATTGGAAGCAGCAAGGCACATGTGACTTTTTTTCCCTATAAATATAATGGAGCAAGTCTATCTAACAGTAAAGGAAGCACTATCGTGATATAAAATATACAATTTGAACAACCATATATTCCGAGGTATGAATAGAAATAGTGAGTTTGATGCAACATTGCGTTTTTTTAAATCGAGCTAAATAGCTACAACGTCTAGTAAAATAAGAGATATGTAAATCTTAAACGGATAATCAGTTTTATCAATTATAGCAAACTACTAACAGCAATAGTAAGGGTTATATTTGAAGCGATCAATGACCACCGCAGTATGTTATAGTCAAACGGTTTTTTTAAATGTTTGATGCTAAGATCGTACCACGTAACGCAGGATCTGGACGTAGATGACTACACAGGCATATTTTGGACAAAGTTAAGAGCTACGGTGCTGAAACATCTAAAATAACTCAAATCAAGTATATGTATAATAATAATTAGAAAATATCAGTATATGTATCAAGCAGGCAGGCAGCAGGCAAGGTAGGGTTAACCTGTGTTGTTCGGCCAATTGTTCATTTGGGGCTGAATTAAATGGGCCCAAGTGTCCGATACGTATCCCAGTCGTGTCCGATACGTATCGGATTTTCTTTTTCTTTTTTTTCACAATTGCACTTTCCGACACGCCGGAGATACGTATCCGAGCCATGTCGGAGCCATGTCCGTGTCCGACACAGTGTCCGACACGGACACGGCGACTGGCTGGCGTGTCCGTGCTTCCGAGGCAGCTTCTGGTTCAGTCACCATTCTGTTCAATTGCTTCACAGCTTCTTGTTGCTTCAGTTCAAAGATGTTACCTCGGACTCCAAGTGTTGAAAGAAGAGTAATTGACTGCCAATTCAGGAAGCATGCTGGTACTTGCTGTATGCAAGGACATCTAGAGTGATGTTCTCTGACTGAAACTTTGACATGCTTCTTCTCAAGGAAAGCTTCCGGTGCGATCTTGGGTCAGTAGCGACAACACCTTTATAACCTCCGTACCTTATTTGGAAAGCAGAAGGAGCATAGCGTATCAAGTTGCACATCATAGCAATTTCAATTGCAAAATCTGCTGAAATCTTTCCTGTTCCATCAGAAAATACATACTTTGTACCATTTGTTATATCTGGAATTTCTTCCACCTCGTGCTTAGGAACTTTCAAGGTCTCTGTTGAGGAGCTAAAAGACTGACCAAGCCTTGCAGCGTACTTTGCCACATTTCTGATATTACTGAAGTCCCCCATCCACTTCCTGATGTCACTTGTAGTTAACCCCCGTCGAGAAGCAAACATCCATGCAGAGTTATCTCGGAGCTGGCTTGCAGAAAAAGCAAGAAACTCAAAGTGCTTGCCACCAATAGTGATGCCATTTGAAAGGACAGACATAACTCTGTTATACAGAGCAGTTCTCCTTGCGTCATTTCCGGAAGCAGAACAGGGTGATAAATCGGTTGCACGGAGCTTCCCATAGTCCTCGTGAACGAATGAAATCCGAAGGAAGTTGTCTAAGTCAGCAAAGAATTGCCGTACAACACGGTTGGAGACATTAATAGCGATATTGAGTAGGATCCTCAAGAAGATCGTCATCAGTGGCATGAAGCTGTAGGGATAGCTCCATGAGAGTCTCAGCAGTGCGAGTGTCAGTCAGACTAGGCCGATCAAAAAGATTTTGTACATACTTCTGCTGGGAGAGGTAGTAGCCATCAGGTATGGAAGATACCTTAATTCCAAGGAAGTGCGTAAGAGAACCAAGATTAGTCATCAAAAACTGCTCACTGAGATGCTTCTTCACATACGTGATGAATGATGAATCATCACCAGTGATGAGCATATCATCAACATACAGAAGAGCAGTGTCCTACAGAAGACTCCGGCCGGCATGGAGTGCGCGCGGAGGCTACGAGCCGGTGGCGCTACAGGTGTTGCTAGCAGCGCGTGTTGGCGCAACGCGGGCTACGATGGCTACAGGGCCACACCCGTGGCTGCGGGCACTTGGCGCAAGGCGGCGGCGCCGTGGCCATGCGGGGCCAGCGCGGTGGTCGTACGGGACAAGTGGCGCTGTGGTCGTACGGGACCAGCGGTGGTCGCACGGGACCGGCGCGGTGGTTGTCACGACCAGTGGCGTGGTGGTCGTATGGGACGGGGCGCGGTGGTCATACGGGACGAGGCGTGGTGGTCGTACATGACCAGTGGTGCAGTGGTCGTATGGGGCCGCGCGCTTCGTTCCGAATCGCATAGCGATGGTTTGTCTGAGGGGAGCGATCTTGGCGCTGATCGGGCGGCGGTAGCTCAAAGATCGCTAGTTGGCGGCTCCGACAGCGCGTGCGGGTGCGGCATCTGACGTGACGTCATGGCTAGCGCGCGGCTCTAGGCCAGCACAAGTGGCCGATGGCTTCGGGCCAATCGCTACGTGCGAAGGGTTTTTTCTTTGTGTGTACTGTTCATACGCAATTATTGTTCATGCAATCCACCGATCGGCTTGGCCGGCGATTTCAAGTCGGCTCACGATAGATTGGAATGGATTTGCAATCCACAGTGCAATCATCATCTACTCTTTCATGCGATCTACCGATCAGCATTGTGCCGACGATTTCAAGTCTGCTCGCGGTAGATTAGAGTGGATTTTCACCGTACGATAAAATAATCTAGAAAGCAACAATTGCAGAATTAAAAGCGATCTGGAAAAACGATTCGATCTACGAGTATCGTGCTACGATGGTTACCTTTTGATCTGAGGAGAGTCGATCGTGCTGATAACGTGTTGAGGAACCGTCGCTGGTGAGTCCAGTCCAAACGATTACCCTGTAAGCGAATTGACGCACTAACTGAGTAGGTCGGGGCCTTTGGCTCGTGACCCAGATCCTATGTGTTAGAGATATGATTCAGTCCATGTATAGTAACCGAATCAATCTCTTGTTGATATTATTTGGCGTGTATTTATCTTATTGAGATTCAACTTGTTGTACAAGACATACCATGTAATCATACACACACACACACACAAAAAGGCTATGCCATCCATTGAGGCAATTGCTAAACTATTCTCATCTTCCTCTAGTTTTCTACTCTATGCTCTAATGTGGAGGATCACCGTGTGAACAGTGATCTTTGAGTGAGTAAGTGAATAGTACTCAGCAGTAACACGGTAGCAGGCGTTGTAGAAACAGTAAAATATTTACTGGAGCGATTTTGTTGTAGCAAAAAACACTGTAGTGATTGATATAAACCTTTGATTTTTGATCGGACGGTGAAGATCGACTTCTAATATGTGGCACCGTAGATCAGATCCATTTCCCTCTAGCTCGTAGCATCCTTTGAAGATTCCTGCTTCCACTCGTGGCTACAGCGAGACGAGAGGGGAGAGACTCGAGTCTCACTAGACGGAGCATTGACTTGACCAGTTATTTCTGCTTTCACTTGCAGTCGAAGCAACCGCCGCCTATTCGCTTCGTTGTGTAATGGAAACAAAGCAAAAAGGGAGCAACTATTGCTCGAACGTATGATGGGAAGCTTTTTCTCGTTTGCTCCAACGCAACATCTGTACACAACATTTGCAAAAATTCAATCCATGTGTGCAACAAAATGCACAAATGATAAATACAATGACAAGGAAAAAAATTGGGAAAAATATCAAATTCTCACCGAAAATGCATGAAACCATCAGTATAGAACAAAACTACGCTTTTTAAAAACTAGTTCAAATATCCCAAACAAATAAATTACGATGTTATGACATCGCAATATTTGAAAATAACAGTGGAAACATCCGAAAATAATTGTTGTAACATTTTTGGAACAAAGATGCAATAATCAAATGGTGAAGGGTTTGCAATAAAAAAAAGTTTATTCTTGTGCAACAAATCAAAAGCACCATTGCAACAAAAAAAATACCTCTTGCGACAACATTTGATGCAACAATAAAAAACACTCAATGCAACATTTTGAGCCAATTGTTGCAACAAATTGAACAAATATCTGCAACAAATCGTACCTAGATGAGGCACCCCGATGGCGACGAGTAGCAACGGCACATCATCGAGGGTGTTGCTATGGCATCGACAAGGAGCCCGCGACGGTGGAGCTCAGGGGCTGCTCATCGAGGAGATCTGGGGGAGAAAGGAGTCACGAGGGGGTTATTTTGGGAGGAAGGTCAAGAGATGGGAGTGGACAAGGGGATCTGAGGGAGGAGGTATTTGGAGACACAAAGTGGAATGAGAATCTAGGAGGGAAGGAGGAGGAAGAGGATAAAGGAGGAGAGGAGGAGGTGGTGGTGCCAAGAAGAGAACAGCAACGACCACAAGTTGGTGCAGCGCCGGTTGCTAGACGACCGTGCCCACCAGTCCACCACCATTGCTGTTATGCTACTGTTGCGTGCTTTGCCTAATGGGTTGGGGACTTATGGGGGAGAAATGGGGATTTAGTGGAAAAGGTGATATATGGAGATAGATGAGTCTATGTAAACAATGGACGGTTGATGTGTTGTCCGATGGATCGGTAAGCTTCGTACGTATGCACCGAACCATTACCCAAGCAAAAATGGACAAGAAACCATGGTGGAAAGTGAATCGACAAAAGGAAAAACTCGTTGCCAGGACAAAGATGCCTCCTGCTCCTTGTGACCCTGTCCCAGTCCCACGCACTGAAATACATACGCGCTGGAGAATTAGATGAAGAACATCATGCGATAGATTGCAACTTGATTGAATAAAGACAAAATCACACCAGTTTGCACGCTAGAATGAAATTGCACTGTTTCCAAGTTGTAAATGCGCCCTGGATCCTGTTTTTCTGAGGAAGAAGTTTGGAAGATCATTAAGGACTTATCTGGTGAGTCGCCTCCTGGGCCAGATTGTTTCCCCAAATTTTTCTATAAAACTTTTCGGGGTGTCCTTAAACATTATTTCCAGGAGATAGTTAGAGCTTTCTTTAAGGGGAAGCTAGACTTGAAAAGGTTAAATTATGGGGTGATAACCTTGATTTCCAAAATCAAGGATGCTAACACTATCAAGCAGTTCAAGCCAATTTGCTTGATTAATGTTAGTTTCGAGATTATCACCAAATTGATGGCTGTCAGATTGGGCAATATGGCTAATAAGATAATTAATGAGAGCCGGACTACTTTTATAAAATGGAGGAACATTCTTGAGGGGGTGTTGTCTTTACATGAGGTATTACATGAATTGAGAGTATCTAGGAAAAAAGGAATGATTCTCAAATTGGATTTTGAGAAAGCTTATGATATAATTCAGTTGGGTTTTTTGGAAGAAGTTATGGTAGGGAAATGTTTCTCTGAATGATGGATTATGTCAGACCCCAAATTTGTAACTTGGGACCCATTGTGTATATTTGTATCATTCCCTAGATCAGTAGATAGCACACACAGTTACAATGTTGGTTCAGACACATATCATGAAAATGCAAAGTTATTGCATAATATTAAATAAAGCATTAATATACCTTATGGCTTTTGACTTGCAGAATGGCCGGACAGACCAAATTCTTTCAGAGATCAGGAGCGAAAGTAGAATCAAGTATAGCACGTGGAACCCTCATGATATACCAGACTGTGGGCTCGTGACCTAGTTCTTGGCCTTCTTGATCTTCAGTCATGATCAACACTCATAATTGTCCATGTAGCCTTATTTTATGCTTACTGACTAAAAGAATGTAAATATCAAGTATGAGTATACAACCGTACTCGCGAGTCAACACACAATGCAATTATTATATATGCAAGGCTAAACAAAGGGAGGTTCAAAGGTTCTTTTATTTTGCACAAAGCCATTTGTTGGAATAGGGTAAGTAGTAGTAAAACCTGAGACTTAGCATTTTAACTAACACGGGTTTTTCATAAACTGAGTTTTATTGCAAAGTATTAGTGGAGATTTTGTCTCCTATACCACCCCATATTCTTTCTCGGTCATATCTCGTATTTACCACTGGTTCTCAATCCAAACCATATCAACCTTCTGGGTTCCAACCCAATATTTCCAATAACTTGGTTCCAATCCAAAATTTCCAATCACGGAGCTCCAGCCCAATCTATATCATTTTCCTGAGCTACATCCGTCCGGCGATCCCAAGGCTGCAACCACCCGGCAATTCCAGCTGGCTACAACTGAAATTCTAGGCCAAATGCCTCTAGCGACTCTCCGACTGCACCACCCGGCGAAATTCAGGTTGCACCCCTGGCAAGACTACGGTTGCAATCCCCCTGACCCGCAGGCGAGACCACCTTCGAATCCCAGGTTGTAACCCTCGTTTCCCGAGATTGCACCACCCTTGAGCCCAAGGCGCATTCCCCCGCCAATTCCCAGGTTGTACCCGTCCGCTAATCCCGGGCCGTATCCACCTTGCAAATCCCGCGACTGTATGCATCCAATACTTTCCACTAGTCCTCGACCAAGACAACTCAAATCCTCGGGTTCCAACCCGGCTTTTCATCCCATATTGGCGTACTCCCATACACATTCACCATTCTTTTCACACACCCAAGTTTACAATAGTTTCCAGGTTCCCCCATTTGAAATTCCTTTTCCTTTTTAAAATACCAGCCAGGCTCCAGCCTCGACTACCCAAATTCATTTTCAAAAGTTTGACTGATGTCGGGCAATTTAGTGCCCGAAAGACAATGTATCTAAGTAAGGCTAAGCATGACACTTAGATACAAACTTACTAACTAGTATGTAAACCATTAATTCTAGGGTGACAAGGATAGTGTCCAAATTCAAGGATTGAAAGTTTATACACAATTATTATTAAGGTGTTAACTATGAGCTAGACCAATATAGTTGTATAAATCATAGCAATGCAATTTCATCACTTAAAACAATATAATTGCAAAAAGTACGTTTAATATGATCAAAGTATTGACTCGCCTTGCTCAATATTCTGATAACCTTAGTCTTGTTTTTACTCAAGGTTATGATAATCATCTTGCTCAATATATTTGTAATCATCCTACTCAATGTTCTCACAATCTTGATCCTGGCTTTGCCCTTGTTGGGATTGTTGTTTCTTCATGGCTTCAGAGTCTAATTACGTAGAATACGATTAAATCCAAGAGCGTCTGAAAGCTTTCAAATGAAATCCAATAAATCCAAATACATTCAAACAAAAGGAAACACTTTGAATGAAAGTAAACATATCTAACGATATTTTGAAAGAAGGGAGTACTTCAGATGAAACTAAAACATACTCATCTGGAGCTGATGAAGGAAATACTGCAGATGAATTATCTTCAAAGGAAGTTGATGAAGGAAATACTTCAGACGAAGTGTAACCAAGGAAGTTGATGAAAAAAATACTGCAGATAAAATATAATCAAAGGAAGATGATGAAGGAAATACTTCAAATGAAGTATAACCAAAGAAGTTGATGAAATAAATACTGCAGACGAATTGAAGTACATCTCGATAATTAGACTGAAGGAAATACTTCAGACCAAAGTAGATAAATCTAACAGGGAGAGAGAGAATGTCCACAGGAACATTCCTCACTAGTTACCTAGATGGGAGAGATTACCCAGTTGGATAGTATTCTCTGATCTTCTTTTGGATCAAAAATCGCCCTACTACTAGGAACGGATAACGATGGATGGTAGCCAGAGTCTATACGATGCCGATTGGTGGTTGGTCTGCTATCATCCACTTGGGGATGTATCATCGCTACTCTAATGATTCTTTTAGTTATTACTTCCTATTCTCGAGGAAGTTCCATGAAAGTCAGATGAGAGCAATGCATAAGTGCGGGGTTTGCTCTGGGTAGACATAAGTCTCACTGACACATGGGACCTAGTTCATTTAATAGTTTATCTTGTCGACTTATATTTATCAAGGAAATTCCATGAGCCTTAGCTAGAATTTCCAAGCATTGGCTAGATATCAGTCTTATAACTTGATCAGGGTTTCTATGGGTTTGGGTTCACTTTCGAAGTAATCTTGGTTAGCTTTATTACTTGTGTGGCTTAGCATACACTAAGGTAAACTTTTTGCATTAGGATGATCTTTAGCTACAGCATTTGCTAATGACTACTTATAGTTTAACATGTTGCTTTTATATATGGATTTATGTGTTTTCATTGAACTGTGCTAGTTGTGCTAGGTTTAAGTGATCTCCTAGATGTTCTCCTTATTAAACTTGTCCTTTAACTTAACTACCAATTGCCTCCTAATGATTTATGTTTGCCTCAGCACTCCAAATGATAATGACCTGAGGTCCACTTCCAGCCAGCTTCTAATCTCTTTGGGCTAATTACCTAACTAACTTGCCTCTACCTTCTAAGGGACGACAGTTCACTTATCACTTGTAGTGAACCTCTAATTACCTTAATTGATACAGCAAGCTATTAAGTAGAACTCCTTCCACTAATCATCTTAAATACAATGTTACTAGGACTTATTGTTGCACTGTTTTACATAAGATGTCAATACCAGATTCAGTCCTTAATTGACTTGGACGGCACATCCACATACCAACTCTCTCTCGTGCCCCCTGCACCAACCACTCTTTCTAGCTGCCCAAGTCGAAATCTGTTTTTCAGGTTTTTCTTTTGTTTTCAAAATAACCTTTACTCCAACATACCAGCCAGGCTCCCAGCCTTGACTGCCCAACTTCATTTTTAAAGTATTGATTGATGTCGGGCAACTTAATGCCCGAATGACAATGTATCTAAGCAAGGCTAAGCATGACATTTAGATTCAGACTTATTAACTAGCGTGTTAATCATTAATTCTACGGTGTCAAGGATAATGTCCAAGTTCAAGGATTAGAAGTTTATACACAATTATTGTTAAGGCATTAACTATGAGCTAGACCAATATAATTGTATAAAACATAGCAATGCAATTTCATAATTTAAAACAATATAATTGCAAACAGTAGGTGCGACATGATCAAAGTATTGACTCGCCTTGCTCAATATGTTGATAATAGCCTTGCTCCATATTCTGATAAAACCCAATATTCTGATGATCCTGGTCTTGTTCTTGTTTTGCCTCGGACTGATGTTCCATCTTAGCTTCAGATGCTACCTACGCAGAATATGCTTGAACTCAAGAGGGACTAAAAACATTCAAATGAAATCCAATAAATCCAAATACATTCAAACAAATGAGAACACTTCAAATAAGACTAAACATATTTACCGGTATTTTGAAAGCAGAGGAGGTACTTCAGATGAGACCTAAATATATACTCATCTGGAGTTGATGAAGGAAATACTGCAAACGAATTATATTAGGAGGAGCTGATGAAGAAAATACTTCAGATGAAGTATAACCAAGGAGTTGGTGAAGGAAATACTACAAACAAAATATATCCACTGATAATTGGAATGAAGGAAATACTTCAGACCAAAGTAGATAATTCTAACAGAGAGAGAGAGAGAGAGAGTGTGTGTGTGTGTTTGTGTTCGCAGGAACATTCCTCACTGGTTACCTAGATGGGAGAGATTACCTGATTACCTAATACTCTCAGATTTGCTCTCAGATCATGAATTGTCCGATTACTAGGAATGGATAGCGGTGGATGGTAGCTAGAGCCTAGGTGATGCATGATGAACTTCTATTATCCACTAGGAAACATACCATTGCTGCCCACGCGGCACCTAGCTACTCTAATGATTATTTTAGTTATCACTTCCTATTTATCGAGGAAGTTCCATGAAAGCCAGGTGAGACCTATGCATAAGTGCGAGGTTCACATAGGGTAGACATACGTCTCACTGACACATGGGACCTAGCTCATTTAATAGTTTATCTTATCGATTTATATTTATCATGGAAATTCCATGAGCCTTAGCTGGAACTTCCAAGCATTGGCTGGACATCTGCCTCACACTCTTAGCGGTGTCTATGGTTTCGGATTTGGCTTTCATCGGTGACTAATCTTTACTTAGTCTTACTACCTATGTGACTTGGTATATACTAAGGTAAACCTATTATGTTAGGTTGATCCTTAATTACAGTATCTACTAACGGCCACTACTAGTTAAGTAGATAACTACAGTATAAGGTCTATAGGTTAATGGTGCTCGATCATTATCTAACTGCTCTACCAACTCTGTTTAACTATTTAATTAAATTATTTCTTCTATTATTACCACAATGGTCTAGGGCTTACTGGTCATTGGATCATGTATGTATGTTTATGCCTAAACACGACTATACTATTCTAGGTTCTAATTACCGGAGTTGGTCGCTTTAGTTAGTCTACTTGCTACGGGACCTCTCGCTTAAGGTTTGTCTTATCGCTTGTTGGAACAAGTGATAGGGTTAACGATTTAAATCTAGGTCCTAGGTCCTGTTGGTTTAAACTTGCCTTTGCAATTTACATGATAACAGTTCACTGATTATTTCTTGTTAACCCTCAAAATCCTAAATCAATCATTTGATCCTTCCATTATTGTTGCTTATAATGGATTAGGGCCTACTAACATGGAGGTACTATATTTTAATAGGACTCCATATTAGACTTGCTCTGTAAACTTAGTTGCTATTGTCATGACAAAACTCACTGGCCTCTAATTACCTTGAACCATTCACTGGGCTACCTGAATTCCTTTACTAATTATACAATTAACTGGCTACTACTATGCTTAATCTAACTACAACTAGTTCAACAGGGAATTGGCTAATTGAGATGCCACTAATCAAATACTCTACGACTTAATTTCTAATTAACTTCAGACTTTTCTTTTTGTACATTTGGCTGCTAAGACAACTAAGCACTGCCAAACATGTTTAACTACTGAACTTAGCCAACATCATGTGGTTTGCAAATTTGAATCCTTCATTAGTTGTTAATCCCACTCACTATTCTTTTGAGCATCTAATGGACTGGCCCACAGTCAGCGACTTGCTACACACACAGAGACAAAGAATGTATTTGCCTGAGTTTAGCTATAGTCTGCTCCTACCTTCTCACAACGGATTGCTTCGTAAGTAAAACACACGCTTGGGAGTTCAGTCTATATGGAAAGAGCTGTATCGAAAGAGACACTCAGGCTGGACTAAAACAGTAAGCGAAAGGTCTCCAAAAGTCCTACGTTAGCACCAAGCCCTCCCCCAAGGAAGGGTATATCAGAGTGTAGGAAAATCTAGTTGCTAACGCTCCCGGATGTGGGTTCTTCACAATTAGCGATTAATCAAGTGAGAACCCGCGTTTTCTGGACCTAATCGAGTAGCGTTAATCGGTAATTAGCATAATTAAAAATCCATCCCATTAATATCAAGCATAACATCGGTGGCATTAAGCATATCATTAGTACAATTGTCGGCATAAAGCATTACAATAGCAGTGCATCATCATCATCTCATTACATCAATTGTTGTTTACATAATTACAACCCAGAGTAGTTCGCATTCATTAATAAAAATGTTGCATGCATTCTGCCGAAGCCCTCCTTGTATCCTCTTCCATTTGGTCGCCAGTCTATCGAACCATCCTTTGATCCATTGCCATCGCTCGCCAAGGATCTGACGGTTAGCGAGCTAAGTGAAAGCGATGTTGAGAGCGATAGAATAAAGGAAGTGGTCGTCAGACTTCCCAAAGTGCAGTAGGATACCCGAAGCGACCTGAGTAGTCGGTCCCTTGACCATCAAGACACCCAGACCAACCGGAGTTAGTTGGCTCCTTGAACGTCAAGATGTCTAGACTACCCGAGATTTTTCGGTACCTGTCACTTCCGTGGGTCTCCTCATCCGGCATTATTAAAAGGCAACACCCACTATTCGCCATTACGGCAATCACCATATAAGCCCGTAGTACTCATCCCATTAAACCCCACCCTCAGCCAAAGCATCACCGAGTGTATCGAAACTAGCACCAGGAAAGCCAAGCAAAGCCTCACCAGCATCTGGTCACAGCCAAGGGCATAGAGGGAATGCACAGGGCTAAGGGAAGCCCCAGCCACAAACCACAAGGGCATAGTGGTCCTTAGCATGGCAAGAGTGGAGCCAGCCGAAATGCATCCCCCCTAATAAGCCTCCATTCCTCACTAGCAAACATCATCATTTCATCACAACCTGAGCAAAGCACAGGCAAAGGAGGCAGCCATCCCCAGTTCAACCCCTCATAGCATTCATCCCCCCAGGCCAGCCTGCACCATTCATCCCCCCAGACCAGCCAGCACAATTCATTCCCCCCGAGCATACATCCCCCCATAAGCATCCATTCCCCCTGAGAATCATCAGCCACATTCATTCCCCACCCCAACTCATTCACAGCAGCAAGAAGGAGAAGAAATCCAAGAGCTCCCCACATTTCCCAGCCGAGAGGAGAGGAGGAGCAAGGCCAAGAACCAAGCCCCACAAGAGCTCCAGCCAAACATCACACACGGTTTACCACCATCCCTCACCCACTGCCCTCCCAAACCCACAACCACGCTAGGAAGGGAGGAAGGGAGCATAGAGGAAGGGAGCAAGGGAGAGGAGCAAGACCCGCAGAACCAGGGCCATCGGCATCTCCAGTCATCAAGCCAGCCAGGGGGAGAAACAAGCTCAGAGGTCAACTCATCATAGCCCGTAAGCCGATCGCAGCGAGGGAGAAGAGGAGAGCACCATCGCAGAACTGGCACTACCATCCTCTTCCCCATCCTTAATCTCAACAGGAGGTAACCCACCATTTTGCCCTCCCTGTTATTTTTGCCCACACATAACCACAGTCTGGAAGTTTAAGCAATGCATGTTTAGCACATGCAACCATCACAGTATCAATAGCCTTAACTTCTTGCACCCATTCCATCGCATAAGCTCAAACTTCTCACAGTAGCATCATCCATAGCTCTCAGTTCATCAGCAACCATCGCAGAGCAAGGGGAGGGATCAGGGAGTAGAGAAAATGGGGGTTATACCTCAGTGTAGATCTTGGTAACATAGGCAGTGACCAACCTCCAGTAGCCACCTCCATCTCCAGTCAATCACCATGGCATACCTGCATAAAAATCAGCTAACATCAGGATCCAACCAAAGTGCTAAAATCAATTTAATGAAGAGCAAAAGGAGGTTAGAGAGCGGTTAGGCGGCCAGAGGCTGCCGCAGGGAGCAGAGGCGAGCCATGATGGCGGCGTGGCCTCGCCTGCTGGAGAGGAGCAAGACGGGCGAAGTTAAGGCGGCGTGTGGCCGAACCAAGCGGCCGGCTTGAACAGTGCCGGCTAGAGGCGGGAGCAGCGGACCAGCCACCTAGGGCGAGGTGGCGTGTGGAGGCGGGCCGAGTACACGACGCTGCCCCTGCCGCCACGGCCGAGGGAGAGAGAGGCGGCAGAGAGAGGCGGCATCAAAGTGAGCCGGGCACAAGCGCCTCGAGGCAAGCGATCTGGCAGCAGCAGCAAGGGCGCCAAGTAGAGTCTTTGGGCATAACAGAACCTAGAGCGTCGGGTCCGGTTGGGGGCCGAGCTGAGCGGCGGCGTGCTTGGTGGTGCCGAGCCGCGTGAGGGGAAGGAGGAGCCGGGGGAGAGCGCTGGTAGGCGGTGGTGGTTGAAGCAGCGGTGTCGGTGGTAGGGCCCGACTGGGTAGTGGGAGAAGGTCGAGGGCAGCGGCGGCCGTGGAGGAGATCGGTGGAGGCGGCGGGCTTGGCAGGGCCGCCGGCGGCCGAGCCAGGAGCACCCCTAGGCGGCGGCAGCTTGAGAAGGAGAGAGAGAGAGATGAGTGTGAGTGTGTGTGGAGTGAGAGCTGAGTTGGGGAAGAAGATGAGGTGGGTGTGTGTGTTGTGCGTGTGTTGGGTTAGGGCCGGGCGTGAGTGAGAGAGAGAGAGAGAGAGAGAGAGAGATAGATAGATAGATAGATAGATAGATAGAGAGGGGGATTAGGGTAGAAACTAGGGGTAGATTAGAAATTAGATTTTTTGATTAGGGAGAATATTAGGAAAAGGGATAGATTTTAATAAATTGCTGCGATTAATGGCTTTTTCGGTAGCAGTGGTTAATGGTATAATTGTTAGTTGTTTAATTGAGTAAAGTACACTGTAGGTCCCTAAACTTGGCAGGTGGGTTCACTTGGGTCCAACATCTTTGAAAGTGTCCAATCCGGTACCTAATCTATTTAAGTGGGTAAGTAGGTCCAAAAGTCCGGTTGACCGTGACGTGGCCGGTTGACTGTACACGTGGACTCTCCACGTCGGCCTTCTTCTTTGATGCGGCCCGCTCCTGCTCCCGCTCCCTGCGCTCGGTCCTCCGGCGCATCCCCGATCCCATGGCGCCGCCGCCTCTCGCCTCCACCCCAGCTCCCTCGTGCACAATAGCCGTGCGAATATTCTCATACTGGTGGTGAGAAATGGATGCATGGCCAGTAACGGCGGTGCAACACCGGCGAGCGGAGGCAGTCCTACGGCTCATGAGGCTAGGGCAACTCGGCTCACATCGGACGGTCCAAACGCGTCGGGTTCAGCGCGGTGCAGCTAGTTGACGGGCGGGTCCCGCTTGTCGGAACCGCCTTCTTCCTCAGCACCGCTTGCCTACGTGTGCTGGCTCTTCGCATGCTCGCCACCGAGCTCGCCAAGCGCCGCCACGTTGAAGCCTTCCGTGGGCCCGTGACCTCACCGCCGGACTCCTCTCACCGTGCCGCGCCCGTTTTTGCCTGTCCGGGTCTTCCTCGTCCTCTGAGTCGCTAAGCGCCACCGTCCATCTTCATCGTCATTCTCGGGAGCTCATCACGCCACCGAGTGATGTTGGGGGCTAATTAGGGGGAGCATGAGGACCGGCGGGGTTATAGGAACTCACCCATGTAGTCGGCATAGGCGGAGTGTGGCTGGAGCATGTTAGCGACAGCGAGCCGGCAGTGACGCGGGTAGTTCTCATCGACGGTGACCTGGGGAAAGGGAGAGCCCACGTGAGCGATCAGAGATGATAAGGGAAGGTTAGGGGATGCTCATGGAGGGAGTAATTGGAAGGAGGTCCGCCAGAGGAGGAGCGGTGGCGGTGGAAGCGGTGCCGGCCGGAATCGGAGAAGAACTCTCGTGCACGGCTCCTTGGTGAAGGAATCTCCCAATCGAGTGGGGGCTTTTGCTCCTCATGATGTTGGACGCATCGTGACGCGGTCGGGGATGGCTGGGCTTCGCCGCAACGTCCGAAATGGCGGAGTGCACACGGTGGTCGGCTCGGCTTCGGCGCTTCTTCGGTGTTTCTTTTGGTGAAGATGAGAGAGGAAGGAAACGGGGACGATCGGAAGGCGATGGGGAGCTCGGGCTGTGCTTTAAAGGCGTGGGGCAAAGCGGCCGAAGGTGGAGGTGCCATAGAGCAGAGCAGACAGGGCAGGAGAGGGCGCCGGAGAAGGTGGAGCAGGCATGGGCGACGATTTGGGGAGAGAGAGGAGGGGAAAGGTGGTGACGTGGTGTAGTGAGAGGTGTAGTGAGCCGACGTGGAGAGTCCACGTGTACAGTCAACCGGCCACGTCACGGTCAACTGGACTTTTGAACCTGCTTGACCCACTTAAATAGATTAGGTACCGGATTGGACACTTTCAAAGATGTTGGACCCAAGTGAACCCACCTGCCAAGTTTAGGAACCTACAGTGTACTTTACTCTGTTTAATTCTTGCTGTTAAATAATTTAACTCGGATCTTGTCGAATTAACCAACTTAAAGTCAAGCTGTGGATTAAATTGCTAGATAAGTTGAGTAGCTGATATTTCTATTGTTAATAGACTAGCTAGCTTGTGTAGCAATCTTGCGCGTCGTCAGTATTTAGTTAGGTAGTTTGAGCTGTTCAATCCTGTTAGTTTAATTAGTTAGGTGCGAACCTCGGGTTTTTCGATCCTAGCGCGATTAGACAGTAGAACGCTGGCGTGGGAAGCGCTAACTGAGCAGAGGGCTCGAAAAAGTTTTATTTAAATTAAATTGTTCTAACAATTAGAAGTCATTAACTTAGATATCTACTATATCACTCAAAATCAACTATGTATTTATTTATATTATTATTCGTGTTGCCGATTGCTACAGAGGACGAACCAGCACCAACAGGAGCCGTTGATCAGAGTTGCTTCAACGCCAATCTTTCCTACAACTCCAAAGGCAAGCGATCCTCTTGAACATAAATATAGTTAATTTAAATGTAAACCGTATCTTGCACTATTATACGTATTGCATCAAAATTTGTTTGTAAGACCAAGAGGTTTTTGGTCATGATATTTGATGATGAACACATTGACAATTAAGTAAGACTTAGTCTTGGTGTTTTAAGATGAATACATTGGCTCTGGAACATGCTTGTGATCTTAGATGCTAACTTGCTTTTGAGCTCTGTTGAATACTATCGAAAATCAGCTTTTGTCGATTTAATCAGTAGTAATCTGCGGCGTTGCTGCCGGTATTACCGCAGGACGGTTCAACCGCATTTTTGTTGGCGGTACGAAATTTCCAGAAGGCCTGTTTTGGAGTTTCTGGTTTTCTTGAGAGCGGTAGTACCAGCCTTTAATATGCGATACTCTCGAGATGCAGATGACCGCTGTCGCAGTAAGTAGTACCGTTCGTCAAGGTTCCGAACGCGTGTTTTGCTCGAACCATTAGATCCTGATCTGACGGCTCATATTGAGAGGAACGTTCGGACCATCCAAACTCTTCAAGGATTGTGAGTCTTTGATTTGAAATCTGACGGCTGAAATCAAGGGGAACGTTCAGACTTTCTACAGTGCTCCTAAATCCGACGGTTTTGAAGCGTGGTCCGATCGACCCAAATCATCTGGAGCGTCCACGTGTCTCAGGGCTTGGTTCTGAGTTCTTTGCGCATTTCAGTGGTGCGGTAGTACCGTTTGGTGATTTGCGGTAGTACCGCACATCAATAATACCGTTGTGTTTTTGGCGGTATGGAAATACCAGAACACTTGTTTTTTGGACATTGGATTTCTTGCTGAGCGGTATGACCGCGCCATGGTTGGCGGTAGTACCGTGACTGGTTTTTCACAGAGAGTTTCTGACAAGCACTGTTAAGTGAAAATCGGAAGAACTATAGTCTTGGCACGGTATGACCGCAGAACGGTATGACCGTGCTTTGAACGTCGGTAATACCGCTAATCGGTATGACCGTTTGATAACGGTATGGAATTTCCAGAGTGTGTGTTTATGGAAGACTTTGAGATTTCACGAAGAGCGTGTCGAACCCGGGAGCGAAGGATCTCGAATTCCCTATGTTCATACACTAGTCCAAGATTTCTAGTGTACACAGTCAAACAAAAGTGATAATCAAAATATATCACGCACTTTATTAATAATTATTCAGAGTTTATTACAAAGGGCCTGAGGCCAAATAAAGTAAAACACAATGAAGCAAAGCGAGTAGTAGGCCACACGACTTGCCACAGTAATCGTCAGGGGCGAGCCTAAGCGTCTGGATCCTCACCGTCCTAGTAGAAGTCTTCTCCTGAATAAAGATTATTCAGCAAGAGTGAGCACTACTACCGTGCTCGCAAGTTACACCCATCAAGTAACAGATTGAATGCATGCATAAGGTAAACAAGGGGTATTGGCAGGGTTTATTTGCATAAAGCAGCATTTTTAATTTAAATACTCATATTAATTTTCAAGGCCATTTTTATACTATATCTAAAATCAGAGTTTAAACAACAATTTTATAGTGTGGATAACCTCCATATTTGAATGGTGAAGGATACCCTTCTATCACTTGGCTAACCGCCCAATTTTTACCACAAGGATTATCCATCCAAAATCATCTGTTGAAATCATTTTAAAACCAAAAACAAGTCTAACTCGGAGTGGCTTTGCTAGCATGTACATGACCGCGGACGCGGCTATTCGAATAGTTTTCTACTCTGCAGAGTTTGTACAGCTTTACCCACACGAGATAATATGCTCTTTGTGTCGACCAATCCACGCTTCCTAACGCGTGTGACAAAGCAATTATCACAAGGCCGTTACAATGATCTACCTCAAAGTACTCATGCCCGCTAAGGTTTCGCTTCCATTGGATCGACTGTCCTCCCGAGCCCCTCTTGCGCCAAAGTGGGACTATAGTCTAACCGACACCCACACATACAACAAGGCACAAATATCTATGAGGTATCCCAAATTAATAAGCCGTGTCTTGCCCATACAAGACATGTGGTGGTACGGTAAGGCGTAGCAAAATACGCTCAAAGACCGGTCCTTAATTGACTTGGGCATCTTTCAAAATCAAAACCCTGGGTCTTAATCTTAACCAGATTAAGCCCGTGTATAAACCTGCACCCACCATTCATCCGTTTCGCCCAAGTCTAAACTATTTTTGATTTTATTTTAATAAACCACCTTTACAAATTCTCTATGGTAAAACAATACCATATATTCAAGTTTAAATCAATTTTGCATTGTTTTGGCTAAATCCTCCCAAAATCAAAATCATGGTCTAAGCATTTGCTAAGCATGAATAATTTCCAAACCAATTTATCTATGGCGACAAAGGAATGACATTTCAATATTCAAAATTGGCCATATAATAACAATTGGAATAACTAAGCATTTAAACCGGGTATTAAAATAATTGATTAAAAATATGCATGCAATAATAATTTTAAAACTAAATTAAATAACTTTAAAATACTGGGGGCAATATGGTCAAGGGTATAACTTGCCTTCATTGAAGTCTTGAAACTCTAATTCCTCTGAAGGATCTACCTCTCCGGAATCGTCAAAGTCTATACACGAAAGTACGATAAATTCAAATGAAAATCAAATAAATTCAAAAAGGCAAATCAAATTAACTCCAAATCAAAATATTATACTTTAGTTAGCTATACAATGATTTTATACGAATTTAGCAATTTGAAACACCCAATTTGGAGTTTGGATGAAAAAGTTATGAATTTTACAAGTTTAAACCTAAATCTGTAAATTAAAAGGATTACCCGAATTATTTTTCTGAAAGAAAATCTATTTACTGCGCAATGCTGACATCAGCCCTGGGATTTTCAAAATTTTAATTAAATCTAACTGGTGGGCCCCTCGTGTCATAGACACGGTTTACATGAACCAAGTCCATGCGGCCCTAGGCTTAGAGGAAGATTTGATGTGGCGCCACATAGGCAGAAATGGGCGACGTGGCGCCCATGTGACGAAGTAGCGGCTCCCGTGGTGCTCCGGCGTGAAGGAGGTGCGCACCACCAAGCATCATCACGGCGATGCGTCACGAATCTTTGGCGGCGAGACACGGTGTCGGCGGTGGCGCGCAATCGAAGCTTCAAACTCCTTGGCCGTGCGCATGCGATGAACTCCAAAATCTGGCGTTCTGGGCGAGGCGCTAAGTGGAAGGCGGCGTTGGGATGAGGGGAGAAGGGCGCACGCTAGGGGCTATTTATAGGGGCTCGGGCGGCCCCCGGATGGCGTAACAGCGGCGGAGTCCTTTTCGGAACCGAAAGGGATAAGGAGATTTGAACGAGATTCAACTAAATTTTGAAAGGATAAGATTCGGAATTGGTTGAGGAGGGATAAGGCTTCTAGAATGTGGGGTTTACGCGGTTAAATCAGGCCGAATCGCCGATGTCGGGTGGAACTCGGACGGCAACAATGGCGGCCGCGCGAGGAAGAAAAGCCAACGCGAGGAAGAAGGAAAGGAGGTGAGAGATGACCCTGTAGCGGCGGTCCCACATGTCGGCGGAAGAAAAAGAAGGAAAGAAGGGGCGTGCGCGTGAGGCGTCCGATGTTAATCCAACGGCCGCGGTGAGTTGGGCGATCGCGCGAAAGAGGCAGGCCATGCGCACGCGTGGAGGACTTGGGCCAAAGAAGAATTCGGCCCAAACACTGTTGGCGAATTTCTATTGATTTTTCCAATTTGTTTAATTCAGATAATTCAAAATAGCTTTAGAAAATAGTAAATAGATTCCAAAAATTATGAGAAAATTCACAGAAATTCTCAAAGGTATTTTGGACTTAAATAAAATATTTCCAACTATCTTTTGGTAATAAATTTTGCATATAAAATTGTTTAGCTTTAAAATAATTATGGAAAAGCTTTAAAAATTTCAGAAAATCCACACAAATAAATAAGATTTAAATTTTCTCTGAGATTGAAATTTTGGGCTGTTACAGAGCAGTAGTTCCTAGTGTTTCGAGTGGTACGACCGCTGCAAAGTAATCTTAAGGGCAAATATGGCGGTAGTTCCGATTATGCTCTGAAATATTGTCGTGTTGAGGATTTGGCTGAGGATAGTTTAAATTCGTGAGCTTTATCTTGTTGCATGATGCATGATAGTGTTTATGGGTTTGAGTAAGCTAATGGATGGTCAAGTTGGAGAACTTATGCCAAGATTTGGTTTCTTTGGTCTGTGCATGTGGAGGTTGAGCGTGAGGACGAATCATAGTTCGTGACGAGGTTGACTCGGACTAGGATGGGGAGATCTGAGGTCTAGGAGGTCGTGGATGTCACGAAGTGGTTTAGATCACGCTGGAGCACGTGGACATCAAAGGTGTTTTGCGCTGAAGCTACGGGAGGAGCCCTGGAGGCTTGCAGCGTGAAGTTTTGGAGAAGGGTGACAGATTTGGAAGGAGTTCCAAATCTGGACGTGTTTTGAGATAGAGTCCGTGTCGGTGTCGTGTTGGACATGGATAGGACTCTAGGGTATAAATAGAGAAGGGGGAGAGAACCGTTTGAAGGGAGTTCTGGCCACAGCTTTGGAGTTACGGGCTTTTGGGTGTGTTTTGACCGTAGCCTTTTTGCTGTTTAGCTCCGGTTGAGAGGTCCTTCGATTTGGGCTTTGAGGGGTGCTTGAAGAGTGCTTTGTAGACACAAATAAAGTTTGATATATAAAGTTCAAATTTGTTCAACTTTGTTTCTTGGTTTGTTGATCTTGCTGTGCGCCTAAGGTAGCTCTTGATGTAAAGTTCCTCTGGAGACTCACGTGAGGTTCCAGGTGCTTTAGTGCACAAGTTAAAGATTAGATTTGGAGGTCATATCTCTGCAATCATTCAAACCCCCCCCCCTTCTGATTGTCATTACGATCCTACATTGTTTCTCAAAACTTAAATAAAATGGTTGAGATGAAAATGATTAAGAAGAATGAGAAAGAAATGAGAATGATGAATGAGATGAGAATGAATGAAAGAAAGAGATAATGAGAATATTATGGCTGGTAAAGGGGGCCCTTGGCAGGTAAGAGATGAGGCAAGGAAGTAGGACCCTTTACATATGGTTAAAATATAAGGATCAACCAACTCTTGCTCGGTCAGATGCCGTAAAATCAGTACCAACCATTTTTCCCGTTTCGGCGGGCAGAAAATGCTACCTTATTACGTGACTATGCTCTCCACAATGGGTAAGTTATATATGTGTGAGTGTGATGGAGGAACCCAGGACCGGTAGGGGAAGTCCAGAAGTGGGGGATCCAAGGCGCTATAGCGCTAAGGTGGAGTGTTGAGTGCAGGACAGAAGCTGCCTCAACCAACATTACCAGAACTCAGTGGGTGACGAGGTCAACACCGACGGAAGGTAGTGGGTGGAGAAATTAATTCACGTAACCTGGAAAACGTTTTGTATTCTTAACTCGAACCCGCATCAAAAGAAATGCAGGGGACCCGACTCATTTAGAGTTCAGAATGACTATGGGTAAAGTGGTACAAGCCTGCGCAGTGCTATATCAAATCATAAATTCATACCAGTCTCCTAGATTGGAGTCTACAGGAACTGTCAGGGGTCTTTCTTCTCTCCGAGTAATAAGTAGCGTTTCTCAATATTAAAATTTGCCACCTAATGTTTTAATAACTTATTTTCAGAATGAGATGACTTAGAAAATATGATAACAACTAGAGATAGTCATCCAATGCATTCTTTGCTATTAATGCTTGCTGAGTACACTCGTGTACTCAACCTTGTTAGTATTCTCCTTTGTAGATCCTAGTCCGGCCGGGAATTATCCCGAGTGGGGCGAAGGATAATGAAGGTATCGAAGCAATTGCAGGAGGAGAAGGCGCAGACTATGAGGACCAGGGCAAAATGGGCACTATGTTTGACGCGTGGGACGAATGGTGATCGAGACTTCGTGGCTTATGAGAGAAGCGAGAAGCTCCTTTGTAGTCAGATAATACTTGTACTAAGAACCATAGCTGGCGTGGCTATTCTCGAATAAAAGGTACAGCTTCTATCTTATTTTTCTCACAGAACCCTGTAAAGGCTTACTATTCGTTGGAGCAGTGTTTTGCTGAGCAAAGGAATAGTAATCCGTATGCCTAAGTGTGATTACCCTTGGGGTAATGACATGGGGCGTTACAGGTGGTATCAGAGCAATACGATCAAGCCACGCTAATAAAATAGAAACTGTAGCAAGAACTTAGGTGTACCTTTCTCGCTTGCTATATTGCACTAATTACCTTATTAACTCTCATCTCCATATCAATTTCTCTTCCTGTCCCATTTCAAAAGTAATATGTTAAAAAGCTCATCCTTCCTTAGAGTGACAGCCTGCTAACGTAGAACCCTTCCTTCATAGGAGGTTTAGGTTCAGTTTGCGGGTCGAGAGAGTGCGGAGGAAGCGTGTGCCTCGTCATAGGATTCGTGTTGTTAATTCCTGCAAATTAACCTGTTAGGTTAGCAATTCGACCTAGGATAGATGCTTGAAGACTATAGGTGTTGGGGAATCAATGTAAGGTCATAAGTTCTCATGCGGGGGTTAGAGGCATGAAGTAGAACTCTGGCGTGGACCTGCTTTTCCAATCTCGAGATAAGTATGGACCATACCCGTTAGCTTCTTTACCTCTTCATCTATATCACCAGAAATGACCCGTCAACATCTCAAGTAATTCGTAACCACTTGCAGCAAATAAAGATAATGGCTGACGGTGTAAAAAGATGTCTTATCCCACTTCTGCACTTCAGTTTTCTCGGATGAGTGGTCTGTGGCACTCCGAGCGTGTAGCTCTGGTGTACCCAGGAGCGAAGTCCTAGGCGTACTCAGGAATGAGCCCTGAGCGTTTCCCAACACGTAGTTGGGCGGTCTCGAGAACGGGATCTCGAGCGTACTTGGGCACATGGATCTAGGGTAGTGTAGGTCGCACTCAGAGGCAAGCTCTGATTGGTCCCAAACACGTGGTTTGGGCGGTCTTGAGAACAAGATCTCAAGTGTAACTGAGAACGAGAAACTCAGCTAGAATAGGATTTGGATCTTTTTGCATCTCCTTGTTTCTTGGTGTTATTTGCCTCATATGTGTATGGATTAATGTAAGTCACCCGCGGTTAACTTCTACCAGAAAAATGTAATACCTTCTTTCCTATTGCAAACTACTGCTAAAGATGATGGAAGGTTAAGGAAGCGAAGATCGTAAACTGGGATTGACATCAGAACTCACGCCACAAGAGTAGTCCACGGAAAGTCCAGCAGTGAACTCAGCAAGTCAACACCTGGTCAACCCCAAGTTGCTACCATACCAACAACCAACCAACTACCATCCACCACCGGCTCAAAGACCTCGTCTATACATATCGCCACCATCACCACCAACATATGGATCACCTCAACAGCGACCCTTCAACCCACCTTTTCAGATCCCAATAGCTCAGCAACAACCACCACCAAGATGTGAACCACCCGGGCCAAGAATTTTCAACCCATCCTTCCAGAAACTCATAGCCCAGCAGCCGCCTGTTGCCATGGCTCGTAGTTGTGCAAAGTGTAGAAGTCATCACCTCACGAAGGATAACATGATTGTTGAGTACCGGATTAAAGGATTGCATGATTGTGGATATCAGATTATTAGAAAACACATCGTTGTGGGATATTAAATTATTTAAATAAATTATTATTGGATAATGGAGTCATGAATTCTTGGATATGGGATAGATAATTGTTGGATATTGGATGTTGGATCATGATCATGATCATATATATTATTGTTGGACTATGGATATTGGAGTATTGGATGTTTTACTAATGAATGTTGAATTATGGAAATAAATGGTTGTGGATATTGGATCGATGGACTTTGGATTAGTAGAAGTGCATGAGTATTGAGTAATTGGATTATTGTTGGATATAGAAAGGAATATTGGCTAAGGGATTATAGGAACATATTTGCTGGATTATTGAAGTTAGGGATATTGGATTATGGAGATAGATTATGGTTGAAGGTTGGATGGTGGGATTATATAATGGTTGGAGTCAGAATATCGGATTTCATCATTATTGGATTATAGGAATATATCATGATCGAATTATTAGGAATATATTATTGTTGAATTATAGAAATGTCTTAGTTGGATATTAGAATATGATAATGTTGGATTATAGAAGTATATCTTCGTTTGAGTATAGAAATAAAATTTGGTTGGGTTATGGATACACATCTTAGCAGATTTAAATGGATTTCAATAATTATTGGAGAATTGGGATTGAGAAATTGATCCAGTATGGATAATGATTGAAATACGAAATGGTTGGAGTTTCCTATCAATTCAAGACGCTAATTTTTGGTGAATTGGCTAAATCTTGATAAATGAGTAAACTTTGTGAAATTAATCGAATGATTTGGTTATGTTGGATTTATTGGATATAATTGATTAATGAAATGGGATTTGGGTGTATTGTTAGAAATCGTGGGAAAGCCTGTGTTGATAATGTGAACGGTTTAGATAATGAATAAAGCATGAGGTTGGATTAGTATAGGAAATCATAATTGAAACTCAGGTGCATTGGTTGAATTACAAAGAATTGATGAAATTGGGGGAGTCAATGAAATAATAGTGCTCGGTTGATTTATAGTTGTTGGTGGAACTAATTGGACAACCTGGTCAAGTTGGATCTATAGGATATGGCTACATATTGAATTTGCATTTAGATGTATTATCAGTGATTGTGAAAAATCTAGTATTGACAATCCGATGAGGTATATGTAATGAATATGAAATGGAGTTGGACTATTATAGTAAATTGTGATTGGAATTCAGGTATATTGGTTAAATTATAGAGAATTAATGAAATTGGCAGAGTTCATTGAATAATAATGGGTGGTTAATACACAATCATTGGTGGATTAACAGAAACAATGATGTTGTGGATCAACCAGTATAATAGATCGATTTGGAGAGGATGGATACACCTGCACCAACCATGCAAATAAAGTTACACCCGTTTCTTGTACCAACCCATGTACATAAGCCAACTGGTGGAGCCCGCAAATTATGGCAATGGCACCAACTCAGAGTTCAGCAGCATTTTGTGAAGCAGCAAGAGGAAAAATGAGGCCTCGAAGCACACAATCCGACGGTAGTCGGAACCATCAGTCAAGAATCCGGAAGAATCATTCAGAGCAACTGCATTGGAGGGATCACCCCAACAGTGAAGCTACAAGGGAGAACGACGCAGAGCTATGCGAAGTCTGCCCCAAAACCCCTCCCCCGAAGAAATCCCAATTTCAGGGACGAAATTGTTCCAAGGGGGGTAGGATGTGAGAACCCGCGTTTTCTGGACCTAATCGGGTAGCGTTAATCGGTAATTAGCATAATTAAAAATCCATCCAATTAATATCAAGCATAACATCGGTGGCATTAAGCATATCATTAGTACAATTGTCGGCATAAAGCATTACAATAGTAGTGCATCATCATCATCATCTCATTACATCAATTGTTGCTTACATAATTACAACCTAGAGTAGTTCGCATTCATTAATAAAAATGTTGCATGCATTCTGCCGAAGCCCTCCTTGTATCCTCTTCCGTTTGGTCGCCAGTCTATCGAACCATCCTTTGATCCATTGCCATCGCTCGCCAAGGATACAGAAAACGGTTAGCGAGCTAAGTTGAAAGCAGTATTTGAGAGCAGTAGAATAAAGGAAGTGGCCGTCAGACTTCCCAAAGTGCAGTAGGATACCCAAAGCGACCTGAGTAGTCGGTCCCTTGACCATCAAGACACCCAAACCAACTGGAGTTAGTCGGCTCCTTGATCGCCAAGATGTCCAGACTACCCGAGATCCTTCGGTACCTGTCACTTCCGTGGGTCTCCTCATCTGGCATTATTAAAAGGCAACACCCAATATTCACCATTGCGGCAACCACCATATAAGCCCGTAGTACTCATCCCATTAAACCCCACCCTCAGCCAAAGCATCACTGAGTGTATCGAAACCAGCAACAGGAAAGCCAAGCAAAGCCTCACTAGCATCTGGTCACAGCCAAGGGCATAGAGGGAAATGCACAGGGCCAAGGGAAGCCCCAGCCACAAACCACAAGGGCATAGTGGTCCTTAGCATGGCAAGAGTGGAGCCAGCCGAAATGCATCCCCCCTCATAAGCCTCCATTCCTCACTAGCAAACATCATCATTTCATCACAACCTGGAGCGAAGCACAGGCAAAGGAGGCAGCCATCCCCGCCGACCCCTCATAGCATTCATCCCCTGTGCCGCCTTGCACCATTCATCCCCTAGACCGGCAAAGACAATTCATTCCCCAAAGATACATCCCCCATAAGCATCCATTCCCCCTGAGAATCATTAGCCACATTCATTCCCCACCCCCAACTCATTCACAGCAGCAAGAAGGAGAAGAAAGCCAAGAGCTCCCCACACTTCCCAGCCGAGAGGAGAGGAGGAGCAAGGCCAAGAACCAAGCCCCACAAGAGCTCAAGCCAAACATCACACACCGCTTACCACCATCCTCACCCACCGCCTCCCAAACCCAAAACCACGCCAGAAGAGAGGAAGGAAGCATAGAGGAAGGAGCAAGGAGAGGAGCAAGACCCAGAACTGGGGCCATCAGCATCTCCAATCATCAAGCCGCCAGGGGAGAAGCAAGCTCAGAGGTCAACTCATCATAGCCCGTAAGTCGATCGCAGTGAGGAGAAGAGGAGAGCACCAACAGAAGAATCGGCACTACCATCCTCTTCCCCATCCTTAATCTCAACAGAGGTAACTCACCATTTTGCCCTCCCTCATATTTTTGCCCACACATAACCACACCGAAGTTTAAGCAATGCATGTTTAGCACATGCAACCATCACAAGATCAATAGCCTCAACTTCTTGCACCCATTCCATCGCATAAGCTCAAACTTCTCACAAGAGCATCATCCATAGCTCTCGCTTCATCAAGAACCATCGCAGAGCAAGGGGAGGATCAGGAGTAGAGAAATGGGGTTATACCTCGGTCTGAGATCTTGGTAACATAGGCGGTGACCAACCTCCAGTAGCCACCTCCATCTCCAGTCAATCACCATGGCATACCTGCATAAAAATCAGCTAACATTAGGATCCAACCAAAGTGCTAAAATCAATTTAATGAAGAGCAAAAGGGAGGTTAGAGAGGGGTTTGGCGGCAGCCGTAGGCCAAGCTGCAGGGGGAGCAGAGGCGGTCATGGCGACGCTGCCTTCGCTCTGCCGAGGAGGAGCATCACGGGCAAGTCAAGGCGGCCAATGGCCGGGCCAAGCAATGGCGGTCTTGAACAAAGCCGGGCCGGCGGGAGCAATGGACCAGAGCCACCTAGGGCGAGAGGGCGTGGAGGCGGGGGCAATCACCGACGCTGCCCTGCACACGGCCGAGGGAGAGAGGAGGCGGCAGAGAGAGCGGATTTATGCGGAGCCGACAGCGCAGCCGAGGAGGCGGCAAGAGACAGCAAGCGACAAAAGAAGGCTGGCACAAAGCCGGCCGCAACAGAACCTAGAGACGTCCTGTCCGGTTAGGCGCCGAAATGAAGCGGCGGCGTGCTTGGTGGCGCCGAGCCACGCGAGGGGAAGGAGGAGCCGGGGGAGAGCGCTGGTAGGCGGCGGTGGTTGAAGCAATGATGTCGTGGTAGGGCCCGATCAAGGCGGCGGAGAATGCCGAGGCAGCGGCGCCATGGAGGAGATCGGTGGAGGCGGCGGGCTCGGCAGGGTCGGCGGCGGCCGAGCCAGGAGCACCCCTAGGCGGCGGCGGCTTGAGAAGGAGAGTGAGAGATGAGCGTGAGTGTGTGTGGAGTGAGAGCTGAGTTGGGGGAGAAGATGAGGTGGGTGTGTGTGCTGTGCATGTGTTGGGTTAGGGCCGGCCGTGAGTGAGTGAGAGAGAGGGGAGGATTAGGGTAGAAACTAGGGGTAGATTAGAAATTAGATTTTTTGATTAGGGAGAATATTAGGAAAAGGGATAGATTTTAATAAATTGCTGCGATTAATGGCTTTTTCGGTAGCAGTGGTTAATGGTATAATTGTTAGCTGTTTAATTCTTGCTGTTAAATAATTTAACTCGGATCTTGTCGAATTAACCAACTTAAAGTCAAGCTGTGGATTAAATTGCTAGATAAGTTGAGTAGCTGTTATTTCTGTTGTTAATAGACTAGCTAGCTTGTGTAGCAATCTTGTGCGTCGTTAGTATTTAGTTAGGTAGTTTGAGCTATTCAATCCTGTTAGTTTAATTAGTTAGGTGCGAACCTCGGGTTTTTCGATCCTAGCGCGATTAGACAGTAGAACGCTAGCGTGGGAAGCGCTAACTGAGCAGAGGGCTCGAAAAAGTTTTATTTAAATTAAATTATGCTAACAATTAGAAGTCATTAACTTAGATATCTGTTATATCACTCAAAATCAACTATGTATTTATTTATATTATTATTCGTGTTGCCGATTGCTACAGAGGACGAACTAGCACCAACAAGAGCCATTGATCAGAGTTACTTCAACGCCAATCTTTCCTACAACTCCAAAGGCAAGCGATCCTCTTGAACATAAATATAGTTAATTTAAATGTAAACCGTACCTTGCACTATTATACGTATTGCATCAAAATTTGTTTCTCAAAACTTAAATAAAATGGTTGAGATGAAAATGATTAAGAAGAATGAGAAAGAAATGAGAATGATGAATGAGATGAGAATGAATGAAAGAAAGAGATAATGCGAATATTATGGCCGGTAAAGGGGGCCCTTGGCAGGTAAGAGATGAGGCAAGGAAGTGGAACCCTTTACATATGGTTAAAATATAAGGATCAACCAACTCTTGCTCGGTCAGATGTCGTAAAATCAGTACCAACCATTTTCCCGTTTCGGCGGGCAGAAAATGCTACCATGTTACGTGACTATGCTCTCCACAATGGATAAGTTATATATGTGTGAGTGTGATGGAGGAACCCAGGACCGGTAGGGGAAGTCCGGAAGTGGGGGATCCAAGGCGCTATAGCGCTAAGGTGGAGTGTTGAGTGCATGATAGAAGCTGCATCAACCAACATTACCAGAACTCGGTGGGTGACGAGGTCAACACCGACGGAAGGTAGTGGGTGGAGAAATTAATTCACGTAACCTGAAAAGCGTTCTGTATTCTGAACTCGAACCCGCATCAAAGGAAATGCAGGGGACCCGACTCATTTAGAGTTCAGAATGACTATGGGTAAAGTGGTACAAGCCTGCGCAGTGCTATATCAAATCATGTATTCATGCAAGTCTCCTGGATTGGAGTCTACGGGAACCGTCGGGGGTCTTTCTTCTCTCCAAGTAATAAGTAGCGTTTCTCAATATTAAAATTTGTCATCTGATGTTTTAATAACTTATTTTCAGAATGAGATGACTTAGAAAATATGATAACAACTAGAGATAGTCATCCAATGCATTCTTTGCTATTAATGCTTGCTGAGTACACTCGTGTACTCAACCTTGTTAGTATTCTCCTTTCTAGATCCTAGTCCGACCGAGAATTATCCCGAGTAGGTCAAAGGATAATGCAGGTATCGAAGCAATTGCAGGAGGAGAAGGTGTAGACTACGAGGACCAGGGCAAAATGGGCGCTATGTTTGACGCGTGGGACGAATGGGCGGTCGAGACTTCAGGGCTTGCGAGAGAAACGGAGAAGCTCCTTTTGTAGTTGTATAATACTTGTACTAAGAACTATAGCCTGGCGTGGCTATTACTGGAATAAAAGGTACAGTTTCTATCTTATTGTTCTGCTGCGTAACCCTGGTAAATACTTACTATTCGTTGGAGCAGTGTTTTACTGAGCAAACGAATAGTAATTCGTATGCCTAAGTGTGATTACCCTTAGGATAATGACACAGGGCTTTACAAATCACCCTATACTAAACTACTTACTCACTATCAGCGTGTAATCATCAATAAGAACCTGAACGTAAACGAGCGTGTTGACCGGGCAATTGCAAATGAGCAAATTGGGCATTAGGAGTACTTGACCTCGTGTAAATCAAACTTTAAGCTCTACCCAACATCTGGTAGATCCCCGTCACGGATCGACTGCACAATGGAATTCCCAATCAAGCTCACCTGGATCTTTCTCATCCCCGTGGATGTGAACAAAACGAATAAGCAACGGGTTCTCCTAATGCACTGGATTTCTGAGCGAAGGCAATAGGAAAAACTTGTAAGCACTGAGAACCAGTGAGGAAAGATCAGCGAGGAGTGCTTTCTCCGACTTGGGCCGACCGTGGAGGGCAGCGGGAGGGTGAAACTCACCATGGGGAGCATGCCGGAGAGGAGGATGTCGACTGTGCCGAACTTGATGAGGATGAAGGAGATGGAGAAGAGCTTGGCAGTGGGGGTAGCCGGAGTGATGTCCCCGCAGCCGATGGTGCAGAGCGTGACGATGCCGAAGTAGAGCGCGCCGGCTACGGAGCTCACCGTGGCGGCGGGATTGGCGAGCGGGCGGTGCGGCGGCCGAAGCAAGAGCTTGCGCTGGCGCCCGGTAGAGGAGAGCAGAAGGTGGAAGATGGAGTGGGGAAGGGAAGGCTGGGGAAGGGGCTGCGGCATTGGCCCATATAGGCGACGGGCGGAGCGCTCCATGGTAACCGGCGTTGCACTCGTGGGCTGCTCGGCGGGGACAAGACCTTGGTCGGCAGCAATTAAGGGCATGGAGTGACGCTGGCGAGGGGTCGAGCGCGCGGTGCGGGCGGAATGCCAGGGCTGCAGCTACGTGGCGAGCGGGTGGCATCGGCGAGGCGGCAGTGGCAGGAAGCATGGCGAGCGCGTGGAGTGCGGGAGCAACGTGGAAGAGGACCCCTGAATGGTGGGCTCATCCGGTCGGTGAGAGTGGCAGCAGTTGGTGCTAGCCTATGAGGCAGTGGAGGAAGAAGGGCTGTGGTGCTGCGCTGTTCGACCGAGAGGAATGGCGCGGCTGCAACGCTCAATTTGATTGATTCGGCCGAAGGAATAGTAAGAGAGGGAAAGAAAAGATCAAGCTAGGAAAAATTGGGAAAAAGTAGTGAGACATAATTCTAGGGTTGGTTTAAAATTCTGGTATTTTCTTTTGGAAATTCTTATGCATGACATATGAAATCCAATATTTTCTAAAGAATTCTAGTTGAGCTTTTCGATCATTCGATGAATTAGGTTTCAGAATTCTAGACTTTTGATCTTAGGGTTGACACTTCATGTAATATTTAGAAGAGCAATGCTTTAGGTTATCTTTGGTACGACGATTTACTTTATGATGTCGACCTAATTAGGGTTTATGTATTTAAGTTTTCTGTAATTAGGGTTTTCTACATTACACCACTTGTGTTGACAAAGACAAGGTGCAATCCAAATAATTCCTAGAAATGCAATCACAGCAAAAATGAAATTACACGCAGAAAGTATTAAAAATCTCGAATTTTCGTATTTAAGCATCTTTGGGATATTTCAATATTCCATTAATATTTTGACATATAGGTATATACATATACCCAATCCTATTCTAATTACTTGATTTTAACTCACTTAACCTTGGTCACTGATTACTAAGTGACACACCATTACATGCTACATTGTTTACTAACCGATCAACAACTACTATTCACTTCGACACTAATCCTTCTAAACTAATCACTACATTCTAGCCTATTAACACATTCTAAATAGCTAACTGTTTCAATAATGCTCCTCCGTCAAACATACACTAATGGAGTACTAGTTGATGCTTAACAACTTATTGCTTACTAACCACTATACAGACTACATTGTTCTTCCATCTCACTGCCAAGGACAACTAACTGCTATTTAACTATCTGAAATAATCACCGAAACTCACCACTAATTAACTTAACAAAACTATAAGTGTATGTTAGCAGTAAATCCTACAAACCGGATTCAACTAAACTACTAATCTATTGATCAACATATTGGGATGAGCCCTACTGCCATTGAGGCATTCACAGGGAGAGAGCTGAAGAAAGGGACCCATTTTCATATGCCTCCAACACATAGAGAGAAATAGAGCTGAGGCATGGCAACAGAGGAAGCTAGGGAGCAGCTCGGGGCCTAGCTCACTGCCGGCGAGGGGGACATCGGCGGCGGCTACAGAGGGTCAAAATGGATTAGTGAGGCCGAGGAGGCCCTGGGGATCGTGGCGGCGCAACTCTAGGCGACCGGTGGTGGTCGGGCGGTGTGGCAAGGCAGCGATGGCGACACGGCAATCATGGCGACGACGCCGGAAAGGGAGAAATGGAAAAGGGGCGCGCGCACGAACTTCGGGGCTACGGGGAACTCACCGATACGATTGATGGAGGCGGAGGTGGTCCATGGTGGGCCGGCGACACGAACCAGTGGCGGCGCGGCGGGTCTGCCGTGGGGGTGCCACTCGGGTGGGGGAGAGCTCGATTAAGAGGTAGGGGATGAAAGAGGAGGGTAAGGGGTTGCTCCCGACAAGAGGAATTGAGTAGAGGCTTACTGAGCGGAGAAGAGGCCGCGGCGACGGGTTTGGCCAGGAACAGGGAAGATAGGCAGGCGCAGTGCTCCGGTGGCTCAAGTCCCGAATTGGAGGAGGGGAATTGCTTGTGGAGTCTTAGGACGCGGCGTGACGCGGACGGACGGCGGTGGAGCTCACCACAGCGGTCGGGACGGCGATGGCAAGGCGGTGGCCAGCGCGGCACTACACTTTCTTCGCCGTTGCTTGATTGGAGAAGAAGGGGAATGGGAAGGAGAGGTCGGGGAGATGCAGAAGAGAGCGAGGAGGGGGTTGCGGCACTGCCTTTTGGAGGTGGGCGGCGGAGGCAACGAGGTGGCCGGCGGCATGGGCAGAGGGGCGGCGTCGGGGCTGGGTGCGTGGAGGAGAAAGACTGCACGTGGGGTCGGTTGGTCAGTGGAAGGAAAAAGGAAATAGGTTTCTAGAATTTCTGAATAATGGCTGATGGTTTAAGTGAATTTTTAAATATAGGTGCCGAGCTCCAAAAATTATGAACAATTTTGGGGAGGCTCCTGACCAAGTCCAGTTCATACTATAATTTTTGTAGAATTTATTTGTTCCTTATTTCTCTCTTAAAATCTTTTAATTTCCTCTTTGTACTTTATTATGTTATTTGAGGAAAGTATAAAAATGTGTTTGATAATATTTCCCCATTTTTTTATTAGCAGTACAATTACACCCAATTTGGATTTTTAATTATCATTCTCTCATTTTAATTTGTTTTAAGAGACTCTCACATGGTGGTAGATATAATCTGACATTTTCCAAAGAACTCTGATTGGGCTTTTGTACATTCAAAAAATTAGGTTTCGAATAGGTATTCGATTTTAGGTTTTACATTTCATATAATATTCCAAAGCGCAATACTCTAGGTATATTTTGCTTCTGCAATTTATGTTTCTAGAGTTTTCTGTAATTAGGGTTTTCATATTTTGGGTCTCTGTTTTACATCACTTGCACCGGCAAAAGAGAAAACGCACTCAAATAACTCTAAAAAATGTAGGCAAGCAGAACGACAATAGATATCATACAAAAAGTTTTAAAAATCTCAAATTTTCGTATTTAGTCATTTTTGGGATGTTACAGATTAATTGGGTGATGAATTCAGTAAAAGAGGGAAAGGTGAATATTAATATCAATGGAAAGGTTGGTCCTTACTTCACTACTCACAGAGGTTTGAGACAAGGTGATCCTTTGTCCCATCTACTGTTTAATCTAGCAGATGATGCTTTGGTAGCAATTGTTGAAAAGGCACAAAGTAATGGGTTGATCAAAGGGGTTGTTTCTCATTTAATTCCTGGGGGTGTTCCTTTATTACAATACGCAGATGCTGTCGTCCTTATGATTGAGTGTGAAGATGAGTACATTCTTAACCTCAAATTCTTTTTGTATTGTTTTGAGTGGATGCCTAGTCTGAAAATTAATTACCACAAGAGTGAGGTCTTTATAGTGGGGGTGGATAGAGAGGAAGCCACTAGAGTTTCAAACATGTTCAATTGTACACTTGGTTAACTACCTCTTACTTATTTAGGTATTACTATTGGGGATAGAATGGTGAACAAGAGAGTAGCAGGGAAAATTATCAGCAGATTAGGGTGCAGATTGGATAACTGGAAAAACAACCTTCTTTCCTCAGGTGGGAGATTGATCTTGGTCAATAGTTGTCTCAGCAGTCAACCAATTTATACAATGGAGTTTTACAGATTGAATGAAGAAACTCATAGGAAAATGGATGCCAACAGGTCAAGGTTTGTTGGAGAGGGGCAAGTGATAAATTCATATATCACTTGGTTAATTGGACGGTAGTCTGTAGACCCAAAGACTTTGGAGGCTTGGGGGTGATTAACACCAAATTAATGAATGATTGTCTTTTGTGTAAATGGATTTGGAGAATTAGCCTGGCTAAAGAGGAACTTTGGTTCAGGATTTTGAAAGCAAAGTATTTCCTCAAAGGTGATTTCAAAGACTCACTTCCATTCAGAGGGTCTCAATTTTGGAGAAATCTTCATAAAGTGAAACATCTGTTTAAATGGGGGTGATTCATCATACAGGTAATGGGGGTTTGACCTCTTTGGAAAGATGTCTGGTTGGATGATTGTCCTCTGAAAATCAGATTTGCAAGATTGTTCAATATCTATCTAGATCCTGATATTAGTGGAGTAGAATGTTGGGACAATGGGGTATGGCAAATCAATTTTGTCAGAAATTTTGGAAAGGAGGCGGAACAGTGGAAGGTTTTGAAAGATACCTTGTATGGGGTTGATCTTAAGGGGGAACAGGACAGGATAGTGTGGTGTTTGGAAAAATCTGGCCAATTTACTGTCAAATCCCTTTATAGACATATGGCTTATAGGGGGTCACTCACAAAAAAATGCAAAAGCTTTGGGCAAGTAAAATCTCACTCAAAGTTAAGATTTTCCTCTGGTGGAATTATCAAGATAGAATTCAGATGGCAAACCAGCTTAGACTGAGAATGTGGAAAGGGGGGGGGGTGAACTGCTTACTATGTGGGATTGCAGAGGATGCAAATCATGTTCTTTTTCGCTATCCTGGCTAAATTTGTTTGGTTGTGTGTCAAAGAGATTTTAATGTGGGAAAGAATCCCAGAATTATTAGATGATCTACATCTTTGTTGGCTACATACAAGAGGTTGCATATCTGGTGGACATAGGGTTAATTGTGAACATATGGACATAAGCCATCCGGACTCTCCATCGCAGATTCGACGGCCCAGGCGAGCGCGTGCACGCGCTGAGCGAGCGCCAACGACTTTTGCGTTTTCGCCCCCGCCCCTAACCGAGTGAGCACAAATCCCTCAGGCCAAATCACCCGATCCCCAATCCCTCAGGCGGTCAGGCCAAATCGCCTGTGGCGGCGCCGCTCCTCTAGCCTGCAAGTGCCTCTCCGCCTCCCCCTTGTGCTCCGTCGGCGGCACCGCCTCCCTCCCACCAAGTCACCCCTCCCCCAAATCTAGTCTTGGGTTAGGGCATGTGGTACGCCTCCCTCCCACCAAGTCTCACCGAGCCTCTGCGCCTCCGCCCTTGAGCTTCACTCCTCCGCGCGTTGCCACAGTATGGAGAAGAAGAAAGCTCGCGCCGTGCGCCGCCCCTCGCCCCACTTGTGCCACGGCAACGCCCCCCTTGCGCTGCGCCCCCTCTGCCGAGGCTCCACACGGCTGTGAATCTATGAGTGCTCCTTTCTTCTTCTTTTTTTGTCTTTTTTTTTGCATTTGGATAACACTGGAATTGTAGTAACCAATGACAAAAACAACAATAGTGCTTGTAAATAAGGATTTAGTGGTTTAAGCTCTAATAACTAGATATGAGAGCTTCTGCAAAAATCAATAATCAGTGTTTTCAAGTAAGGCATGTGGTTCATCTTCAAATATGTGTCTGCAATGTCAGCCAAAGTTGACCAAATCCTTGATAGACAATGCGGTCGGCAAAAATCAATAATCGGTTTTTGGATACAGATTAAAGCACATTCCAGCTCACCATCCTAGCATACATATTAAAGCACTAATGAAAAATACAGCAGAGCATCCTGCCACATAAAAAGCATTCCATTCATTCAACCAAATAATCTCAAGTTATAGCCATTCCATTCTGCCAAATAAGACGGCATAACAACCTCTCAAGTTACAGCAAATACATGGTAGCTTAACGTACTAGGAGTATTACTCCAGCTTGGTGACTGAAAAAAAAAGACATCAAATGCTCTTTATATTCCGACAACCATCAGGTTCAAATGCTCTCTATATTTATACATAACCTAGGCGATTTCCCGATGCTCACCTAGTAACTACTCAAAACCATCAGTCCAACATGGTGCTTTTTCATTGTTGCATTCAGTACCATCCTCACCATCAGGACCAAGCAAGTCTTGGATAACTTCAGCTTCAGGCGATTCTTGGACATTGTTAGGTTCAAGCGAGTCTTGGACAACTTCAGGTTCAGGTGAGTCTTCAACAAAAGCTGGTATAACTTTCGCTCTCAAACGTAATCATGAAGGTATTATTGACGGCACGGTAGCAAGCTCATGGAGCAGCGACCGGATGGGCTCAAAGCGGCAACCAGGGAGAGTCGAGGCAAAGGCGAAGGAGAGACGGCAGAGGGGCTCGGACCTACCGGAGGCGAGGCAGAAGCGACGTGTAGGGGCGACGCAGGGCTCGGCCTTGAACCCTAGCACGGTCGTGGTGGGGAGGATGCACGCATGCATGCACTTGGCGATGGCACTGCACACGGCGAAGCGAAGCAGGCAAGACATGGCCTCCAAACCCTAGCTCGCACAGGCGCAGTGCAGAGGTCGGGGAGACGGGGAGGAATGGAGGGCCAGCAGATTCACCACTTCGTGTGGGAGGTTTTCGCAAAGTGTCATGAAGTGGGAGGCAGGGCGATCTCAATCGTCCATTTCGAAATTGAAGGCTCAGATCACCCGTGTGCACATGACAACAGATAAGGGCATGTGCACCTTATATGCCGCCCATAAAAGAGGTGCTAACGATTACCATATTGGTTTATTCAGTTTTACAGTTTTAACTTGGACGCTCAGGAAATTCAGGAATAAAGTGGCGATTGAGAAGACTTCTCATAAGTAACCAACTGAAGTTATATTCAAATTTATGTCGTGTTTGCACGCTAGCATATTCTAACCAAAGAAGTTGATGGGCTGGAGCTAGAAGGCCTGCTGAATTCAGCTAAGGATTGGTTGAAGAATTTCTATGGGATGGAAGATGTCTAGTTTTTCACTAGGTTTTTGTGGACTCTTGACAGTTAGGGGTTCATCTCTATTATGTCTGATTATCTCTATTATATGTCATCTTTTGCGTTTGCATGATGCTTCTAATGGTTCTTGGTTGTTTGCCTTAGCTAGTTGGTATCTCCAGCTTGATGGTGTCGTTGAGCCATGGTTGTAAGACTTGTTAGCTTTCTATAAAAGTTGAGTTCTTCCATGTAGAAAAAAAAACACGCACCTGATCCGCTCAGAGGCAACTTATGAGACAGGAAGGATAAACCCGCTGAACATCAATGGGTTCCATTCTGATTCAGATAGAAATTGAAACGAATGGTACAATGGGTATCCCAACCCAAGAAACCAATTCCAGCCCACCCAACTACCCAAGGGCAAACAGAGCGGTAAAGGTGACCGTAGTAGAATACAATAATATTCACATTTCACAACCCGGACAAGCAAAATTAAACACACTAGCTAAATTACAGATGGGAGGAAGACACAGGATCGTCCAGCCTATACAACCACAACGAGCACTGCCTTGACAAAATGAGAGCGTGCCGCAAGGTTAAACCTTACCGTAGGATTACCTTCACTACATTACAGCAAAGTCGTGTCAGATGCAAGCCTACTCTTTTCCCCAATCTAGGTATCGCAGGGTCATCTGTGATATCTCAATCACAAAATTAATAGGGACAGAAGGGAGCAAATACAAAGGGAAACGGAACCTATCGAAGAATTTCATGCTGCCTGATGTTAGAGGTATATGTTATTGGAGGTTGCGCGTCAACCCACCCCGTGGTGCATTTCTGCAGCAAAAGAACACAAATCGATGTGATTTAGGAAGGCATAAATAATGAAAAAGGTATATTAAAAGGTCACAAAACCACAAAAGCTTCCTGAAAAAAATTGCAAAAACCTAATGCTTTTTCTGTGTGACAGGCGTGCCAGCCAATGCCTACAGTAACTACTAGTGATATTTAAGAAAGTGAATATGTCGAAATGCTCCTTTAATGTCATGACTTGGTGAATCCTAGTGTTCAAAGTCACTAGGATTCACCAAGTCATGTTTACACGAAACAAACAATTAAACCAGACTAAAACTCATTGTTTACAAGAAACAAACAATTAAACCAGTCAAAAATTTGTTGTGCCTGAGAAAGGGAACTCCCAGTCCACCTAGTAAGATTTGGTAGTCTAACAGAGGGCGGTCAGTTCGCTTAAAGCGATTAAGCAGGACTGACTGCAATAAAAACGTTAAGTAATTGAAGTATGAATCCCTGGTATTGAAGTGGATGGCATACTTTTAAGTTTTAACAAAGTTTCCAATATCCACGGTATATGCATTTGAATATCCCAACAGATGAAAGATAAAGTTCTCAAAAAATAAGTCATTCTTACAGATGTACCTTCCAGGAGGTGCCTGAGAAGCGGTTCCAGGTCCTTTCAAATTACCAAGCCGCTTGGCCTTGTTTTCTTGTTCCTTGTCGAGGCGCATAGCAGCAACTTCTTTCTCCATAGCAGCTACCTCTCGCCTCATCTTTTTAGCCTCCACTTCCATGGCTTTGGTTAATGTATCCACTTTCTTTGCTAACATCTGTAAACAAGAGGTGGTAAGCAAAAGCATAACACCACAGCATCTGTCCCCTCAAGACACGATAATAAGTAGGAACTCCAGCATCATACCTCAATTGCATCATCCTTGTCCTTTAGACTTTGTTCCTTCTCATGGCATGCCTTTCTCAATGCAACTACCTCCTTCTGCAACATGTCATAGAGTACACCAGAGACCGTATCACTTGAATCGCTATTTGTGGTTTCATTACTTTTCTCTTCTGTACTAGCCTTCCAATTATCAGCTGTCTCACAGTCTCTAACAGCATCTGTAGATCTATTGAGTAAATGAGGTTCATTGCTGAGAACTTTCCCCCGGTCTAATGACCTGGTACCACCATCAAACGACCTTGAAGTTCCTTTTGCATGCTTGAGGACCAAGCTGCTGCTAGTAGAAAGAGAGGATCTTGAATTGAAAGATGGAGATCTCCTTACTAAAACACCATTTGGGGAAACTTTAGACATATTATCAACTCCACCTAGCGAAAGCCGACGGGAAGGTCCATTACTGATACTCTTTCCTTCTGTAGGAGGACGACTAGAACCACTCGGTGGCCCCCTCAATCCATCTTCTAAAACTTTTAGGCGGAACTGATACTTTTCCTGAGTTCATATATTTTTTTTAAAACAGCTCACAATGAATATTCCTCTTCCATAAAAGTTTTGCTCAAAATGAACATAACAGTTTGTTTACCTTTAGTTGAGCTTCAGATCGAGCCGTTCTCTCTGCAATAGCAAGTTTGTCACGAAGTTGTTGCATCTCACCCTGCATAAACATTTTTCATTGCATGAAACTTCAATACAGGACCAGCATGTGTAACTTAGCACGGACAACCACAGATCTGCCTCAAAAAAAAAAACCAAAGGAGAGTTTAACCATCTTACCTGCAGGAACCTGCGCTCTTCAAGCCACTGCTTAACAGGCATTACTTTGTCATTAGCATCTTTCCACTCATTAGCAACTACAACAGCAACCCTATTTGCACTAACTTTTGCCCGAGCAAGTTCACGGTCAAGAACTTTTCTTTCTTCCTAAGTGTCATGGTGACAAAATAGAATGGGTCAACTTTTGTACACTGAATCAACTAAGATTTGCAGAAAACGCAACGGATGAAGGATAGTAATCGTAGTATGTTACATTCATTTCCTGAACTTTCCGCTGGTAATCTCTAACAGCATTAGCAGCTGCACCACCAGCAAGAACAGCCTCTTCCAGCTCTCTCACAGTTTGACTAAGCTTTTCTACTTCCGCAACTTTTTGACGGTGCAACCTGTCCAAGATCTTATTTTCTTCCTACAATCGGGAAGAAAACCAATTGAGGAGTTTTAATGGAATGACTTGACAGAGTTGTTTTCTTCCAACAATTAAACAAATTTGTAAAATACTAGAGGTCTCTATGTACCTGGCATATCTCGATTTGCTTCATCAACTCTTGGTTCTTGTTTTGCATGTCATCAACCATAGCAGCTTTTGCTAATGCAATTTGTACAGTCCTTTCTGCTTCTAGTAGTGCTGCCTCTTTTTGTTTTGTCAAACGGTCTAAAGCTCTGTTGTCATCCTGGAGCTTTGCAATCTGAAAACAACCAAGTGATTCTTTTGTCAATTACAGCAAACATGCATCCAGTGGATAAAAGGAGTTGGGCACGCACCATGCAAGCAAGAGAGAAAATCGATATTTAAAGAAGTATGAGGTAAACATAACTTCATCACCAAGCAAAATGAAATATTACCTCTTGCCGAGCAAGCTTTAGCTCAGCTTCAAGTGGTGCAAGAATGGCCTCAATAGGTGGCATATCATCATCTTTTTGGGCTGCATGTACCCTTCTTAGTGTTGCTTCTGCCGCAAACTGAGCAGCCATAGCAGCTTTTTTCTCATCATTTGTTTTCTTGAGTTCTAGATTCTGCAAAAAGTTTTACTCTATCAGAGAACAATCAGAAGAGAGGGACAGTAATAACTAAACAAAAAGTTATAGGATAGATACTTTGCTGTGAAGGAGAGACTCTGTCAACTTGAGTTTCTCATCCAGCTTCTCTAATTCAGCAGTGAGCTGTCATCACAAGATAAGGAATTGATAATCACATTAAAAATAGAAAACAAGAATCAGCAACAAAACACCAGGAAGCTATTTTTTTCCTGATTTTTCCCTTGTTTTATCAAAGGGGAAAACCCAGTTGTCATTACGAAAACATGCATTGACATGTATAATGTAGCATGAGATAACTTTGAGAAATGTAGAACCCGTCTGTCAGGTCATCTAAACAAACCTTAATGATTTATGCAGTAGACTAATATGTCATCGGGATGGAGGAATTGTACCATAGTAAGGGTCAAAAGTTAATTAACGATGTAGTTCACCAACCAATTCAAAATGGGCAAATATAACTTTCATATGACAAACTCTCAGGACACAACATGCCAGGCCATGCTCATGAGTCATGCCTAAGAAGTGTCCCATACAGAATAGCACAATCAACTTTAGACCAAGAGAAGGATTCTTTGTTTAACTAACCTCGGCAAATCTTATACAAAATCCACGTTCATTTATTAGTATGCACAATTATTTAAGTTACGAAGAACCAAAGTCATAGTCACTTGATCAAATGCAAGGGCACAGAAAAAGAGCATTAACATGACCAAAAGATACAGTGCAAACAGAAACGTTTTAAAACACAAATAAATGCCAACAGATGAACCAGAGATGCACTCAACATCACCTCAGCATCCAAAGAGGACAAAAGCTAAGACGAAATGAAGGATATATTTCCTTAACTGGTACCACAATTAAAACTTGGGTGACTCACTTTTTCGAAAGCTGCTTAGTTTGCCTATTAACAAGCATGCTATAAGGGTCCATACAATTGGTCAGAAAACATATGACAAACCAGCCGCAAGAAAAATAAAGGAATTGGATATCTTAACGGAAATTGAGGCAATAACAAGATCAAGATGAATCCCTACAATCTTACAGGTTACAGCAGCACCAAAGAAAAGCAGAAAAATCAAGGCAAGGGATTAACCTTGCTACCCCCAAAATATTGGTGAGTGCTGACTACATTTCGCTCTTCGAACATCATTTTTTGTTTATATCCTTCTGAGTTGAACTGGGCAGGCTCAACATATATGCAAGTTATAATTGCATGCTCACAAACCAAATATGTTGCAATCGGGGCCAAAAAACAAAATAATATAAGAACCCTGCTTCAAAAGTTCTTCGAGTACCATAGACATTAGCACTTGCGAAACATATAGCTCCAGAACAAGGGAAATGAAAATATTCTTCTAAACCTGTAAAGAAAAGCTCCAGAATATGGGATGGGAATCGTTTCGCTCTAGCTAACTCCAACATATTTGGAAAAAAAAACTCCTGCACAGAACAGGGACTCCATAATCCTATATGAATAGTCGTGACATTCTGATGCACTACAACTACGAACAAACAACCAGGGTATGAGATGAAAAAAGTATGAAACTATACAAGAAGCAACATGCTGTTATAAAGATACTCAACTCAAGCTCGGTACAAAAGAAAATGATTTACCCTAGCAGAGAAAAAAAATGTAGTCTTGCTAAACTGAGCATATTTTGAGTAAAATGGCAAGTTTATGCTAAACTCAAACAGTATACAACATAAGGAGATACAAAACTCTCTGAATCCATCAACCGAACCAAATTACATCTACCACACAAAAAAACCTGCAAGATATCAGATCTTGTCCCTAACATTCCCGCCAAAACCACAACAATATGGAGCCCCGAAAGGGTATTTCCCCAAATCCACCAAATTTAACTCTGAATTTCTCGTTCACCGACGTCGCTCCAATCTCCACAACAAATGAAATGATGATATAAAACAACAACACCAACAAAAAAACGTTAACTTTTACACGAAAAGCGAGTCACATTAGGAGATTACCTCCTCGACGGCCTTCTCCCGCGCCCTCTCCGACAGCCGCAGCGCCTTTATCTCCGACAGCGCCTCGCCCAGCTCCCTATCCTTATCTAAACCACAAAAAAATACCAAACAGTGCCCTGTAAGATCCTAAAATACAGCGGAAAATCACCAAGGAAGCTGAACCAAGCCACGAATCAACTCACCCCTCACTTCGTTCTCGAGCCGGTTGAGCTCGACCTTGACGGGATCCGACCCGTGCATCAGCGTGAGGAGCTCGTCGGCATCCAGGCCCGCCTGCACCGGCCCCCGCCGGCGCGCTGAGCCCTTGTGCACCGACGCATTCCCCTCCTCGCCGCAACCGTCGGCCATCTCAGATCTGAGCCCCGGCGCCGCAACCCACCATCCAAATCACGCGAAACCGCTCGAGCGTCCCCCCGCCGCGAGCTCCGAATCCGCCACGCAGAATAGGGCTCGGGGACCTCCGCAATGCCGGAGAGCCTCCGCAATGCCGGATCGGGGGCGAAACCCTAGCCGGTGTCGGGTTCGGGTGGTTGCTTCCCTTGCTTCTGGGCGTGGGCGCTTCGCTTCTCTACCAGTCGCTGTCTTGCTCGCAACAGTGTGTTTAAAATCCGGAGGAGAGAGAGAAGGACAGGAGAGGGCAGGTATCTCCGGATTATTTAAAGCGTCGGGTTTCGGTCGTGATTAGCTCAAGGCTAATCACGACGAGCTAATCATGGTGGTTAATACAATGGCAGGACAGGAGTAAGCTTGGATTACTTTCCAGGTTCTTGAGTTGTATGTTGGTGGTTTTTATGCAGTGGTCACCGTCGCTCTCACTTGGAGAGTCCATTTTTTTTGCTTGACTCTTTCTTTTCATCGGTAACTACCCAACGTTAGCCCACATTTGAAACGCCAGATTGCAAATGGGTTGTTTCATGTGAAATTATTGTGATATTTTTTTGAAATTGTTAGGTTATTATTTTTAATTGGCTCTTTCTTTTCATCGGTAACTACCTAATGTTAGCCCACATTTGAAATGCGAGATTGGAAATAGATTGTTTCATGTGAAATTATTGTAAAATTTTTTGAAATTGTTACGTTTCAAACAGGCCATTAATGTCCAAGATAATGCAACCGTGAAGGAAGAAGGGCTACGCCCTAGCCTCGTATATTGATCAGAATAAATAGTACAAGGAAGCTTGCAATCCAAGGAAGACATACAACGTATGGGGATCAAACTCTACAATTACCATATCTATACAAGGGATATACGGAAGTCGCTGGAGTATCCACCAAGAGTTGGACTCTAACCTGATAACATCCCCCGCAATTGATGCGTCGGTAGACTGAACGCAGAGACTGGAACGAAACTTGGAGAACAACGGTGATGGTAGACCTAGTCATGATATCGATGAATTGCTGACTTGTAGGAACGTGAAGAACACATGCTTGACCAAGGGCAACCTTATCATGAACAAAGTGAATGTCGATCTCAATATGCTTCGTGCGCTTTTGTTGTACGGGGTTTGCGGAGATATAAACAGTAGAAACATTGTCACAAAAGATAATCGTGGCAGTAGATATAGGACGATAAGGCTCCTGTAAAAGTTGCCGAAGCCAACAGGACTCAGCAACGGTATGTAACACCCCAGCCCAACACTGAGCCCGGGATGCCACCAATCTACCCTAGCTACTAATTTTAACATCAACTAACAATAAATTCCATCAAGCAATTCAATACAAAAACCCGTCCACTGGTCACAATAACATGAGAATAACAACATGGCAAGCACAGATATTTAAACTCTAGATAGTAACATAGGATAGCAGTTCAAGAATTAAGTAAAACCAATCCAAAAGAGATATTGAATGAATAACAAGTTCCAACCAATCATCTAGAATCATTCAATGACTATCATAGCCTAAGAGGTTAAATCATGATGCTAAGGTAAAGCTTCTTCATGACAATGATCAAATGATTTAGTGTATGCCGTGTTCCAAGTGTATCCCCTCCCAAGAAGCGTCGTCAACGGTCATCTAAAACAACAGTAAAGTAAGGATGAGTCCACGACTCAGCAAGTACAATAATAAATAATGAATAATGTTTAAACATCAGTACACAACATCATCATTAACATCAATTGTTCACTTTTCTTTATTCTCATACTCAATCATGAAATTATCTTCCTTTATTCTTATACACATTCACCAATTACTTTTCCTTCAATACATCTCTACACTACATGTCCACATGCACTTCTTTTACATATACCGGTATAGCATGAGTGTTCACCCGTCGATGATACACTCTCAAGCCTGTCCTTCTCAAGGATCAGGGACCTCCTCTACTCCCGTAGAGTTGTGATCAACATAATCACCTTCTTATATGCAATGATGTATATGAATGCATAAGTAGTCATAGATTCATCATTATTAATCATCAATCTCATATCCATCAAAACCAAATAACTCTTGACCATTCACATTACTTGCACTTAGATAAAGCAAAAGCACGGCAATATAAAGGTAATAAATGGTAAAGCATACAGTGTTCAACCAATGAACACCGTCTACCATGCACTTGCCTCCTTATCCTTGTGACGACGGATAGCGATGCAACGGCGATGCCCAAGAGGCCACACTCCCTGGACAACAATTCAAAATACATCTCAAAAATCATACATTACAGCACCGACACTACCCGCTGTCCCAGTAGTAAAATAACCCTATCTTACTCATCTTAGCTCCAAATTTGACCATCCAAGACTTTCTGAAATCCTCACGAAACAACCTCAATTTTCCTAGTATGATGAAACTCTGCTTCTACTATTTTCGATTCCATTCCTTTACCCGAAGACCGTTCCAGATTCTGTCAAAATAGTCCGTTTCAAAATTTTAGATTGTTAATTCTACAACTTGAACATATATAAATAATATGAGTTCTGGAAACTACACAAGATTTCCTACAATATTCAAGTTAACACAAATATTTAATTTTACCAATCTCCACACGAAATCGACCAGGCTTCACAAAGTCTGCCTTCTATGTTCGAATACGGGCAATGACCTTCCTGAGGTCTGCATCTTTCGCCGCCTATCGCTTAACGATCCATACCTTCCTAGGAAGTTAACGTGATAAACTAACTTTTCTCTAATTACACCGAACTCTAATTACGAGTCTAAATACCCCTAATCATCCCGTAGCTTTCTGCCCTAATCTTGATGAATCTAGATAGAAAAATCATCTACTCTTTGCCTTAACCAAATGTTCTAAAAAAAACCAAATGTTCTAAATAAACTGAATAGAGATTAACCTGGGACAAATCAAAAGGATTCAGATTGTTACTCTCAGATACACAAAACCAAAACACAAATTTCCCGCGAGATCCTCCTCTTCTTCCTCCTCTTTTTCCTTCTCCTCTCTTCCTCCTTCCCTGCACTTCTTTCTCTGGCCGAAACTCTGTTGGACGGCACCAAGGGCTGGAGAGCAGCAAGGGGAGGTGGCTGCAAGGGGACAACAGCAAGGGGAGGTGGCTGCAAGAGGGCAACAACAAGGGGAAGGTTGTTGGACAGCAGCAAGGCGAGGTGGCTGCATAGGGAGGCTAGGGTTAGGGTTTAGGCAACCCCCTCTTCTTTTAAGTGGTGGCTGCCCCACCCCCCGCCCCCCATTGGGCCATGGGAGTCATCGGCCTCCGGCCTAGGTTCTCTTTCCCCTCCTAATTTCTGAAATTTCAGTGCTAAATCTATGTTAATTCTTTTCTAAATCATATAGTCCTCCAAGGTTAAACGAGATATTACACGACATGTGCGACTGCGCGATACTCGGCCTCGGCACTAGAATGAGAGACAGTCGGTTCATGTTTGGAGGACCAAGACACCAAGTTGTCGCCGTAGAAGATGCAGTAACCAGAAGTAGAGCGTCACGAGTCTAGACAACCCGCCCAGTCGACGTTAGAGTAAGCTGTAAGAGAATCGGCCAGAGTGGCATAGAGCTGTAAACCAAACTCCAAAGAACCCTTGATATAGCGTAGAATATGCTTAATCAAGTTGACATGTGGCTCTTGTGGATCGTGCATGTAAAGGCAAACCTGCTGAACAACATAACTGGTGTTTGGACGAGTGAGAGTTAAGTACTGGAGTGCACCCGCGACTCCGGTAGTGAGTAGGTTCCGAAACTGAAGAACCGTCAATCGCCAAGAGTTTGGAGCGTGTATCGATAGGAGTGACACATGGATGGCAGGATGCCATGCCGACACGCTCGAGAAGCTCAAAGGCATAATGCTGCTGCGACAAAAAAGCCATGGGCATTCTTAGAGATAGAGATGCCAAGAAAATAGTGTAGAGGACCAAGGTCGGTCATGGAAAACTCACGATGAAGAGACTGAGTGATCCGACAAAGAAGAGCGGCAGAAGAAGCAGCAAGAATGATATCGTCGACATAGAGAATAATATAGGTGACATCAGTACCGTGGCAAAGAATAAAAAGAGAAGTGTCGGATGTCGTGGCAGCAAAGCTGACGGTACGAAGGTATGTGGCAAAACATTTGTACCAAGCCCAAGGGGCTTGCTTAAGATTGTATAGAGATTTTTGAAGATGACAGGCATGATGAGGATGAGAAGAATCAACAAAACCGGATGGCTGCTGACAGTAGACGGTCTCATCAAGATTGCCATGAAGGAAGACATTCTTGACGTTGAGTTGAATGAATAGTCCAAGAGTGAGAGGTGGCGATGCTGAGGACAACACGAATAGTGGCCGGTTTAACAACAGGACTGAAGGTTTCATCAAAATCGATAGCAGGCTACTAGGAATAACTGTGAACAACCAAGCGTGCCTTGTAATAGGCTAGGCGGCCATCATAATGGAATTTGTGGCGAAAAATCCACTTGCCTGAAAACAATGTTTGCCCCGGGAGAAGGAGGGACGAGAGACCAAGTATCATTTTGCATGAGAGCAGTGTACTCATCACGCATGGCCTGAAGCCAGTTGGGATCCAACAAAGCCGAACGGTAAGAAGTGGGAATAGGGGGAATAGTCAAATGTGAGGCATGAAGATTAAGTCTCTCACGTGGCTTGATTAGAATATCAAGCTTCGGTCGAGCGGCCATGGGATGAGCACTGGATGAAGGGGCGGTAGGAGGGTTTGGTGCTGATGAGAGAGGTGGTAACACAGTTGCGGCAGGAAGGATTGCTGGCACGGCAAGGAAGATGTCTACTGTGACAGGATGAATTGTTGGCGCGGCAGGAGGGATTGCTGTCGCAGCAGGGGGAATAGCGACTAGAGGAATGACTGCCGCTGTAGAAGAAAGATCTGTCACGATAGGGAGAATTGGTATTGCAGCAGGAATAGAATTTGCCGGGGTGATGGTGGTGGTAAAAGGAGTAGAAGTGACAGCAGGATCAAGAAGAAAATCTAAAGAAGAAATGGTGTGCGATGGACTGGATGAAGAGGAACCAAAAGGAAAGGTAGTCTCATCAAAGACAACGTGTCTTGAGCTAGGGTAACTGAGAAATACACAAGCGGAGGAGCGTGGAGCAAGTTTATGTGGGGCGACGATGGAAAGATTAGGGTAACAGAGACGACAAAAAATCAGGAGGTGAAGATAGTCAGGAGGAGAACGAAAGAGGCTTTCGAAGGGTGTGGCGAAATTAAGGGGATAACATGGGCGGTAGTTGAGAAGATATGTAGCGATAGATAGCGCTTCGGCCCAATAGGAAGGGGCATACGAGCCTGGAGGAGAAGAGACCGAAGGACATCATTTGTAGTACGGATCATCCTTTCAACCTTGCCATTTTGTGGAGAAGTGTAGGGGCATGAAAAGCGAAGATGAACACCACGAGAGGAAAAGAAATTGTGGGGAGAAGTTTTATCAAATTCTTGGCCATTATCAGCTTGGATGGACTGAAGGGAAAGCTAAAATTGAGTTTGAACGTAACGGTAAAAGGAGGAGAGGATGGAGAAAACCTTGGACTTACGACGAAGAGGAAACATCCATAAGTAGTGAGAGAAATCATCAAGAACGAAGAGGTAGTATTGTAACCAGAATTGCTTAAAACTAGATATGTCCATAAGTCACAATAGATTGTTTGAAACGGACTGACAGTGGTAGTGTTGGAGCGAGAGAATGGTAGCCTCACATTTTTGTCCAATTGACAAGCATGGCATAGAGGAAAACTACTTTATTAGAAGGTATATGAAAAGAACGAGTAAGACTAGATAATGCGTCATGGCCGAGACAGGGATGGCCGAGACAACGATGCCAAATCTCCGTGGAGGTAGATGCAGCAAGGAGAGCATGTGGATGATGTGTGGACGTAGACGAGCTGGTGGAGGAAGGTCCGGTGATGATAGGATAGAGATCATTGTTGCTATTTCAATGTAAGGTCTCTTGCTTGGTTCGAAGATCCTTGAAACAGAAACCAAACGGATCAAACTTGATGGAGCAAGAATTGTCAGCAGCAAGTTTACAGACAGAAATAAGATTACGGACAAGATTAGGAACACCTAGAACATTGTTGAGCCTGAGAGGAGTGGAGGGAGTTGGGAGGGTTGTGTGGCCAATGTGGATAACAGGAGAAGAGAAGCCATTGCCAATTGTAACCATGGATGAGGAGGAGGGAAAGAAGGAAGTGAGGTTACCAGGGTCGGACGTCATATGGGACGTGGCGCCCGAGTCGAGAATCCACTCGTTGGAGGGAGCTGGCTGGCCAGGCATGGAGTAAAAAGCAGCGATGAGTCCGGCTTGATCACAAATCGGAGTGCTATACGACAGTGTAGCTGCTAGTAGATGCATCGAAAACGATGGGCGACGGAGCTGGTGCCGGGTGAGGAGCGAAGCCAGTTGGGAGCAAATGTGATGGAGCAGGCAACGGAGGAGGAGCGAACCCGATGAACGCGTGCCACGATGGACGGGACCGAGGACGTCGGCTGTTGTGCTTGGAGACGGGCGCCACGGGCCGAGCCTGAGTTGAATCTTATCGGTCCATGGGTTGGAGACGGGCAGCGAGGAAGGAGCACCACTAGGAGGAGCATCGCTGAAGTTGCCACGACCTCCATTTTCATGGCCATCGTGATTGCTACCGCGGCCACGACCGTCGTTGCCGCGACCACAATGATTACCGTCCCGACCTGTGTAGCAATTGTCAGAGTTGAAACCACCAGAGTCTTGATGTGCAGATGTTGCATGGAGGGCAGTGGTTGTCTTGTTCTTGGTGCGATTGGCTCTCTCTGTCTCCTCAAGAAGATGGAGAGAGCGGGCGGCGATGAAGCTGGGGAAGAGGGTCTTCATGGCGATGATGGAGGCGATGTTGTTGTAGTGGTCATTAAGACCTCGCAGAGTAGTCAAAACGAGGGTTTTGTCTGGGATGATTTGATCGACGTCGTCGAGGGAGTCGACAAGAACCTTCAGCTTGTGGCAATACTCCGTCATCGTCATGTTACCTTGCGAGAAGCTGCTGAACTCGGCATGGAGATGAAGGGCACGATTCTCTCTATTATCGTGGAAGAGATCTTCAATGCGTTGCCATATGATGTAGGCAGTGGCATCGGAGATCATGACGATATCGAGAATCTCCGTGGAAATAGATCCATAAAGCCAGGAGAGCATGATGAAGTCATGCTAAATCCACTCAGCATTATCGTGCAAAGGGAATAGGAACGCAATGTGGGGGGCGCAACCCATATTTGCTAAGCATAACTTCGAAGAGATTTCGCCACTTGGAATAGTTGCAGGCTTTGAGATCAATGGTGAATTGGATATGGGTTTTGATGGAAGCGATATTGAGCACCTGGGAAGATGGCACTACTGTCGAAACCAAGGGAGGTGGAGCTAGGGTGGAGGGTATGGCGCTAGCAGTTGCGACAAGACCGGAAGTCTGGAGAATGCTAGAGGTATTTGGTGGGGCTAGGACGGAAGGCATGGCGCCAGAGATTGCACCAAGACCAGAGGTGTGGAGGGTGCTGGAGGAGCTGTCGCTGAGCACTAGAGAGGAACTGTCGTCGGCCATGATGGGTGGCAGAGAAAAAAACGGCAGCTAAGGTTGATGAGCGTCTACTCTGATACCATGCAAATGTTGTGGGAATACGGATAGGCTACACTAGCGCAATTTCAAAAATCTACCGTGCAACCATGGAACCTCTACTAGTAATAGATCACGGGATTACCACTAGACGTGTAGACCCGCAACGGAAGAAGAGTTGATGTAGCGCGTTGGTGCGGTTGTAGTCGTACTAGCCTCGCGCCTGCTCCAAGTGCTCCTCGTGATCGTCACAATTTGTGGATCGTTCTAGCATTGAAGCCTCGCAGCAACGCCTCCAAGGTATCCACATGTACGGGGCAGGGACACCATGCTCCGGAGTGCTAGCGCCGATTAAGCGGTTTTGGGTGAGGGAGGCGTGGTGGCTAGGGTTTCGGGAATTTCAAAATCACATTAACCCTATGCCACCGTCCCTCTATATATGAGCATCCATGATGGGTCTCGAACTTTAAGGCCCATTAGAAACTCGTGACCCATAAGAATTAGGATCACCATCCAAAATGTGTCCCAGCCCTTTAAGCGCAACCCTATAGGTTCACGTACACTTGGACATGGCCCGAGTACTCCTACTCGTCTACTAATTGGTAGTGGCCCCTAGCAGGACATGCCAACTCCCGAGTATACGTAAAGATCACATCAGACGAACCTTAACAAATCTCATATGTATTTCCCTTTGCCTCACGATATCGGTCAAACTTAAGGTGAGTACATGTCATCCTTGTTGGTTAGCCCAACCACTATTTCTCGATCACGTGACTCGAATTCCCCGACTATGGTTAACTCTTTAACCACAAGTAGCATGGTCATGCATTTCTGGAATCCGATCACTTGAGAGGCCTAGAGATATCTCTCCCGTTGCATGGAGGGGCAAATCCTATCTTGATCGACCATGTCTTGACGCATGTAACATGATAAACCCGAAATCTACCTTTATAAATACCCAGTTACGGAATAGCGTTTGGCAACCCCTTAGTAAGTCACTACACATCTCGAGTACGTGCGACAATCTCAAGTCTAAGGATATAATATACGCATTGTAAATGAGACCAAATGATGACATATAAGAATACAACGTTCTCGTAGTATCTCATGGTGGGCCGATCCAACCCTATGTTCGCTAACATGTGTCCATATTATTGGTTTGATATCTCCATATCTATGATTTGTGAAACATGGTCATCAACCAATACATATGCTAGTCTATTCATATGTGTTCTCATATGTTTCTGACTAGGAATCGCTTTAGAATAATCATCGCAAAGATAAATATAGAGTTTCACAATCAAGTCACATACTTGATAATAAATATTAACAATATTATTCTTAGAATAAGATAACATATTATCTAATAAATTATGAACATAACAAAATATAATAATCTCTATGATTGCTTCTAGGTATATTTCCAACAAATGTGAAGAAAGAAGGGTCACGCCCTAGCCTTGTATACAGGGGCGTACACATGGTGAAAATAGAGGGGGTGCTAGTGGGGACAAAATTATCATGAGGTGAGCTAGCAAATACACATTTAAATGTTATGTGCAATCTAAATTGATATATAAATTATGAGGAACAAAATTAAAATAAAAAATACATTAAATATAATACCTTAATAATGGATAGCGCATTTCGAAAGCCTAAAAATATACACAAGTAGCAATCTTAATGATAAAATTAACAAGATTTATGATGCAAATAATAGCACTTCACTGTGCCAAGTAATCATCACTATTCAAAAACCATTTTTGAGATATTGAAGAAAGAAAGAAAATACAGTAGCATTTGTAAGGCCATCATGGTTCTTATGGAACTGCTTTGTCGGTAGCGGAGGAATGTGTTGTATCGAGTTGTCCCTTTCAAGCGTCGAGTTTTTCTTATGCCGGCCGAACAACGGAACAAGTGCTGATGATACAGAAAGGAACGGAATAAACTAGTGTGCAGCAGAAGCAAACTCTAAATGTGCACTGTAGTGTACGTTTCCGTGCCTGTTGCTGTCTGCTTAGCCACGTATGGAGGTTGTGTGCTCCTCAAGCCACGTATATGAGATAAGATGATAAAAATCAGGTCAAACCCGGTGGTGGTGCACTCATGATTTGTCCAGTTCATTACCTTCTGATGAAACTTTCCATTCCCAATGATAACTGGCTACTTATGGAAGAGCTAATGGAATCGTCTGTTGGTGCCCGGTTGGTCCACATAATTAGGGTGGCAAAAAAGGGAGAAGAAAATACCCTCACATAATTAGCTCATCAGCTTGAGCTCACTCCAAACCAAGAGGAGTTTAAGCACACAAAAGCTCTGTTCGCATGCCTATCAGAATGCTCATCTACCGAACGCTTTAGCGGTGTGAAGTTCAGAAGTGGTGAAGTACATATTGATTTGATCATAGGATGCTCAGCTCGATCCACGGCCGGCCTGCATGATGCTTCAGAGCTCAGGACGCTACTGAACACAGCAATGTCCACTGCCCGAGAAGAAAAAAGCTAGGCCACCACGAGCACGTGAGCAAAAGTGGTGCTTCAGCCCAATCGATCGGCGATGGCCGGTTAAAAAGTTATTAACTGACACTACTCCCCCTGTTGCCTGCGTTATTCAAGCGGCGACGCACACCACGTTGCGACAAACACAGGGTATCTCGGTGCTTCTCTGTTTCACCTAGCTTTGGTTACTTTGCTCTTCCATGCATGTTCTAATAAAGCTACCGTGCTTAAGTACAGGTGTTACTTTTACCTTTGGGATTCCCGTATCATCTATCTACCGGAAGGATCCGAATTGTCTCACTTGTTTAGTCTCCAGTATATTGGATTATTGGTGTCCCCGTGGCTGTATGTACGCTGTTGCTTGTGTAAAGCGGTTTACTGATAATTATAGAGATAGACCATGGGAACACAAAGCATAATAAATAAATAAATGCTCACGCCATGCCAAGATCAAACAAAATTATCTGCTCCCTAGGTTCAGTAAATCCTAATGCCAAACTCACATGACCGAATGCGAGAATATAACGGCATTCGAACTTCCAGGGAGGACACAAGGGGGTTCGGACGTTGGCACTGTACCCTGCACCTGCTCCCTCCTTGTGTAGCTGTGTTGGCAACATGGTCCTATTCGACGCCGTAATCACGTACGCGCGGGCCTGGGCGCCGGCCGGTGCCCACCCGTGCATGCCTCCGCTCCGATCCGTTCCACGTAACGAGCCGCGCTCGCGGACGGTGTCGCGCGTGGTCCACGGCACGGCGCGCCGGTTCTGGCCCCGCGCGGCTTGATCCGCATTAAAACGGGCGTCGCCGCTGGTGCTATCTCTGCAGCATGTGCTACCTACTGCTGCCTATATAGCTCGGCTGGGCTCAGATCCGCCTGTACGAAAGCAGTACAGCCGCGCTGTATCGGACTGGCTCGCGTGATGCCATCTTGACTTATTGTCCACACATCCGCGGGCAGAATTAACCGACGGTGCTTAAGTTAATATAAGCTGGGCGTCTCGGCGGCCGCTGCCACCTCGCTGTCGTTGCCTCTGTGGCCACATGCATGCATGATGCAATGCATGTATGCCCTCGGCTGTTACCCTGTAAGAACAAAGCAAGCGAGCGAACCGAGCAACGGCGCCGCGCGTACGTTACTTCTACCTGCTGCAACCAGAAGACGACGTTGTTATTACCAGGACCACCATGGTTACGGTTCGGGCGTCGTTGTTACCAATCGTAGAAACTAGAAAATGGAGCGAGAAAGGCATCGATTTCCATAGCAAAATACGGTTAGTCGGATCCCTGCCGGCCGCCTTGTTACTTAGAGGTGATAATGGGTTGAAACTCAACTCAAACCCACCCCAACTCACTTCATATGTAATATATCAATCCAACCCAGACCAACTCATTGTTCCACCTTCAAAACTTAACCCAACTCAACCCATATGCAATTCCAACCCAACCCAACCCAACCCAATTCCTCGATATGGGTTCAACCCATTTCTAACCCATCCCATCCATCTAGCCCAACTGCCCAAGTTTCCGAAGCCGAACCCAATTCCTCAATCGTCCGACTCTAACCGGCACCTCCATAGCTTCAACTTCCTCAGATTGTGGAGGTGCTTGATCCAATCTCTTCGATTCCCACCATGGAGGCGCAAGTGCAGGACAAGGCGGAGGAGGAGGAGAGTGCGCGACTCCACGCGCAGCCGGGTGGGGTGGGAGGCAGCGTCGCGGCGGCCATGGCCATTGGCGCAATCCCCATGCACAGCTTCATTGTGCCCAAGCCCGAGCCAGTGGAGTTCTTCCTTGGCCTCCGCGTCGCCATGAAGCAACCCCTGCTCCGGTGCTCCTCGACGGCCGACACGCCCATGGCCGCCTCCCGCTTGCTCCGTGGCGCCCGCGCTCGAGCCTCGAACAGCCACCTTCTCCGCATGATGCTCGGCCATCTTCTCCTCCTTGGCCTCCATGCTGCATGAAATCCACCATCTGCTCCGGTTCACCGACGCCTCGACGGAGCGAAAGCCGAGGCGAGGAGGAGATGGCTCAGATGAAGGCATCAGCAAGCACACCCAGTGACAAGGCCCCCAGAAGCGGCTCGCCACCAAGGTGCGTCTCTCTCTCTCTCTCTCTCTCGCCTTGTGCCGCTCCAATCAGAGTTTGCTAGAAGGGTTTTAGCCGAGACGTTTTGATTCGTGGCGAAGAACTCCATCGCCATGGCGCCACCGCCACCTCGCCATCGATGTCCATGAACCTCACGGTCCGAGTACTCCGGCTCCGATTCGCCCGCGCCCGCGCCCGAGTACTCAAGGATTGCAGTAACTTCACCAAGATTCTCATATGTGTTCATGTCCTCCTCCTCCTCTCCGATACTGTCTATGCTGAGTGCTAGAACTTCCTCGACGATGCTCACCAGAAACATCAATGGTCACTGGGTATGCATAGACAGTATCGCAGATGGGGGAGATGGACTTGGAGATGGAGATGGAGCTCAGCGGCGACTCTGGCAAGGGCCACACCGGGCGGGCTCGGCCGCAAAGACAATGGCACGAAAGCAGCCGACGGAGGGCGGCGGCGATCGGGCCCACAACTCCACCCAAAATCAACCCACCCATCAAAACCACGGGTTGAACTCATTTCAACCCGAAATTTTTAAACCCACATCAACCCAACCCAACCCAACCTGTTAACTATAACAACCCATTTCAACCCATCCAAACCCAACCCGTTCAACCCATTTCAACACAACCCATTAACACCCCTATTGTTACTTCAAGTTCAGCATATCGTCAATTCAACCGACATTGAGGGCTTGTTTGGGAGAGCTCACCTTCTTCCCGAAACTGGACGATTTTTAGATAATCCAAGACAAGTTTCGATCGGCTCCTCACTATATATAAAGTGGGTTTAACTAACGCATATTTTCGCTACATCGAGATTATGATCTGAGTACATAAGAGATAACTCCTCGTTGCTTCAAGTCACAACGGAGTACGTAAGAGAGAACTCCTTGTTGCTTCAAGTCACAACGGAAGCTCCCCCAAAACAGAATCTAAGTACTCATCCAGTGGACCCTGTAACAATCAGTGATCGGGTTGGTGCAGCCTGGAGAGGATCCGAGGTGGTAAAAGCCGGCGTCACATCATAAGAAGAGTACCGCCTAATCATCTCCTAGCTAGGTCCCTAAAGTGCGATGCTACATGCTAGCTTAAAGATCCTTTCGGGACAGATGTTATCAATCCACCATTTAAGGCCTCCTATGAGATCGATATGCCATGGCACTGCCAGTGCCAGTGGTGGTTGCTCTCAATCCTGTTAGGTGCATGTCAACGGTGTTGGCCTGTATTTGGCTGAACACTCCCTGATGATACTACTCACTAGTCACTACCAAATCTAATTTGGAGGTTATCTTCTAGCTGTACTACATGTATGTATCGATTGAATGCGACCGAGGGTGCCCTAATTTGTCAACATATTTATGTCTAGCTTGTCGTAGTTTGGTGATTAATGATATATATTTGGTAGCACGCAAGTTAGGAAAATTTGAAGGATGGAGAAAAAACAAGTATGAAAAATGCATACTACACGTTCAATTTGTGAAAATAAATGGTGCTGGCCAAGGGTTGTGCAATATGCATACCAAGGAGGACTGAGAGAATGTTTGCCTGAACTACAATCCACTGATCTATCTAGTATAATCAATGGAATAATGGGATCAGTTGTTTGGTAAGCAAACTTTTCCCCTTAGCATTAGATTACTTGCTTAGATTGCGTGGGCCCATTGAAGATGGGACTACCTAGCCACATGCACCAAAGTGCGAGGCCAAGAGGACAGTTGGCATCACAAATCAGTCATTAGCGACAGCACAAATTAAATTATTCCTCCCTAATCCAAAATTTAGATACGGGGGGCCCAAGTAAATGGGATAATATACACAAAGAGATCAGGGCCGTGGGGGAGAGAGAACCAATGGTGGACACATCACACGTGATATGCTTGTGTTTGAAGGCCAATGAAACATTGAAGCTGGATATATGCGTGTATGCATGCCTGCATAGCTCAATATATCAGACATTAGGAAATGTTTTGTGAAGCTTTGCTTGGATGCATACGTGATATATACATGCCTCCCAACTGGGCAAAGTTACCCACGACCACCGCACCATCGATCAAAAGGCACCGGCCAGTGGCCAACTCCTTATAATGGGTGGAGGAAAGAAAGCCCCACTTTGTCCAGGCCACTAGCAGCTAAAAATCATGTGAACCTTTGCTTCTGCCCTGTCCCTTCCCTTTTCCCACAGAGAAAGAATCAAATATCTAGACAGTTAAAAGTTAACACAAATATATATAGCATTTTCTTTCTGGGTGTTCCGCGCATTTGTATAGCTAGATTTGTTTCGAAGTTTGTATAAATACTTGATAATATATTTACATATCTTGTAGGCTATTTAGACTTTTAAGATATGCTAAACATTGGAAACGACAATAGAAGCTTGAAAGAAAATACAATATGAGGAACGTAATTGAAGTATGTGCTTTGATGGAAGAAAATCATTTATCATAAAAGTTGTTGGGGGTACTTAGAAACTAACACTCTTCATCATGCATAGATTATGTAGTTGCATGCCCCTATTCTTACTCTATTAGTTATTTTTTTTCCAAATTGTATGTATGCGCATGTACCTCTATTTAGTCTCAAGCAATACATTGATTACGTGTGCGGCAAATTATCTTATTATTTTACATGGTATAATGTATCAGAGTACATTGCTCACAGATACATAGATACACTACGGGCGACCTACCTTGAACTTATCTTTCTTCACACGTTGACTACCCTACCAAACCGTATCTCTTCTCATTGTCACAACTTTTTTCTTCAACCTCCAACGGTAAGCCCAAATCTTGATCGATCCCCCTCAACTGTTACCCTTTTCAATGCAATACTTTACCACATAGTTATCTTCTACTTCTCCCCAATTATTGCTTAATACTAACCATTGCGACATCAACGCGCATACACATGCAACTGTCACCGATCCCAGCTGGGAACACATGTCATGCTCTCTTCGGTGACCCCGAGCATATTCCCTACGATTGCGTCATCTCTACTCCAAGCTTTTTGCCCCTCTGCCTCTGTACGACGACGCTTCTATATTGTACGGATGCATGCATGTATATACACATGCATGATGTTATACATGCTCAACGTACTCTTCCATCGTGTTAGTCGCTCATCTTCTTCGACGTTGGTCAACTCAACACTGTGGCTTCCTCACTAACCGTGACGACCTCCCATCTTCACTAATGTCAGCATTTCTGCTTTAGTCATTGTCTAACGATATGGAGAATCTTTTCGCCATCGCCGGTGGCAACGTGTCTCTCACCAGTGATGGCACGCTTCTAGCACTACTACAGAAAAGGTATTCACAGACGGTTTCGTGAGCCGTCTGAGTTTATGGGTCAGTGATGACATGAGGTCATCATGACAGACGGTTATTAACTGAAACCATTTGTGATAGGAACCTATCACAAACGGTTTGTGGCTGAAACCGTCTGTGATAAGTATATATTACAGACGGTTTGTCGTTGAAACCGTCTGTGATAAGTATATATCACAAACGGTTTGTGGCTGAAACCGTCTGTGATGACCTTTCTCTATAAAGCCCCACGCAGCATGAGAAGGATGAGACAGTAGCCACGGGCAACCTCATTGAGCCCCTGCAAGTTTAAAAAGTATGGATGCAAGGAGATCGTCAGGACATCCAATTACCTGGATGTTGTCGATAGGTAATGGACCTATGTTGAGAAAGTGGCGTGGGCCTTGAGTATTATTGGGAAGTGACATCATGTATCAGCAACTAACCATTCTTGAACATGTAATCGTCTTTAAACTCAACAAGAACACCAAACAACCATTCTCACATTTCAAAAGAATTCTCAACAGCTTGTTGCTTGGTGTTCTTGTTGGGTTTAAAGACAATTATATGTTCAAGAATTGTTGGTTGCTGATAGATGATGCCACTTCCCAGTCGGAGTACCTGCGCGTCCATGTCACTTTCTGAATATAGCAACGTCCAATTACTTATTGACAACATCCAGGTAATTAGATGTCATGACGCTCTCCTTGCATCCATACTTTTTAAACTTGCAGGGGCTCAATGAGGTTGCCCGTGGCTACTGTCTCATCCTTCTCATGCTGCGTGGACGACCCCCCAAAAGTGGCTGGATACTACGTACGAACAATACACACACACACACACACACACACACACACATGATGCCGGTTTTAATGGCACAAGCAGCCACTGCTTGGAAACTTTATAGAGAAGAGATTATGAATGGAATGGTAGGGGACTATTAATATGAACTAATTATCAATTTAATTTCAAATAAGACTATTAACATCATTGAGCGGTTCAACAAAGAAGACCAAGGGTGTCCAAACCCACCACACCAAGAGTAGCCCTCGGATCTATCGCAGAGCACTAGCCATTTTCATCACAGAGCAAGGGGTAGAGACAGAGAGGGAGTAAGGTAGGGTGATACCTCAAGACAAAGACAACCACGGCGGCGACCCCACCACCAAAGACAACCTCATCCATCTCCTTCACCTTGCATAAATCACACAAACATCGACACAACTTAAGGCTCAAGCATAAAAATCAAACTCAACAAAAGATATTAAGCTAACAGATCTAAAGGAGAATAGAGGGAGGATGGGGAAAGCAAAGCCAGGGGAGCCAGAGCCCGAGCGCAAGAGGCCAAGCAGGAGAACCAAGCCATGGCGGCGCAGGCGACACGCGGGGCCAAGCCCAGTGGCTTGGGTGGCGGCGTCACCGTAGTTGTGACACGACCCTGACATTGCACAAGACACTACTATCGTACGAGTGCCTTGTGCAGTGTAGAGTGGTGTCACAACCGGCGGCGACGGCGACGGGGTCGGGCGGCAGTGTCGAGGTGGGGAGGGGAACGGATGAGAGTAAGTGCGCTGGGTAGTGACGAGTTAGGGCGGGCGCAAACCCTAGCGGCCGGGCTCCTACTAATAAAGAGACTTATCACAGACGGTTCTATTATGGAACCGTCAGTGATAATTATCACAGACGGTTCCATTATGGAACCATCTGTGAAATGGTTTTTTCTCAAATATATTTATCTTGTATATGCACTTACATGATATGAAGAAATTACATGTTTATATGTCAATTTTGTCATTCAAATATTCTTAAAATTTGCTTTAACTATATATATATATATATATATATATATATATATATATATATAGAGAGAGAGAGAGAGAGAGAGTAATAATTCAACATATAATTAATATTGTAACTTCCTCCAAACTAGATTTTTTTACATTTTGGAATTTTCAACATATAACAAAGTTTTTCTAATGGCGAGGTAGGCGGCTATCTCCGCCTTCAATACCTCGTGGCGGCGGTGTCGAGGCGATGGTTCGTGATCGAACGAAGCCTAAAATACGCCCACCACGACGCTATTGCTCGAAAGTGTCTCCCAAAGACCCTGACTATTGAACTAAGAAGACTTGAGCCCATAGGCTCTCTTCCCTTGCTTGAGGGGTCTCGACCCAGTCGACTCGATCTTCTGCCGCCTCGATTAAGCAATCCAAGTGACGGCAAGCCTCCTAAAGACGTGCAACGTCGTTTTGGAGGACCACATCGATAACGCGGTAAACTCGCCGAAAGTGGGAGATCACCCGGAAGACGCGGCAGAGGAGGATGTCAAGACGACGGAAGGTGGCCGTCACCTGCTCTGGCAAATTTTCGGACAGAGGAGTGAAGACAGTGTTGAAACAATGTTCTTCCGCAAAGACCGCTCAACGTCTGTGAGAGAGGTGCTCATACAATCTTGACTGTAGGCCATCAATGCCGCAACAAGGAAACAAGAAGCTGACCATTTCTATTTTTTATAAGTACTAGATCATCTATATGTGGGGATGATCATCTTCGATGGCGGATGATCCTTTTTATAAAACAAGGAATAAATTCGAGCGTGAGATTTAAGAGACGATCGGGAGCCGGGCGAAGCGAATCAGAGACGAACAAGACGCGCATTTAAGCAACAACTCATCGGACTTCAACTCGAGTCAGAGCGATATTATCACAGACGGTTATAACAAAAAACCAAGTGAGCGAGCTGCCCGCCAGGTTCGACTCCGGGAGTTTGAAAGCATCTAGGCCCCTAAAAATTGTTTTGGTAATTAATGACAATATGTGAATATGGGATTAACGTGTTTATTGAGCATTTACAAGGTTAAATCCCATTGGTGAACATGTTGATGCAAAGTGGCATACAAATGGATTACATGAAGATCTTTTGGCTCAAATACAAGGTACAAGTAGTCTAGGATCTCTTTTTTTTTTTCATTTTACCGGTCTAGGAGTTTTGGATGGAAGACCAGATTATAGGATAAACGCCGTACTATTAAGAGGGATCATGGCTAGTAACTTGATAGCATGTTCTTGTGCCATATGGATCAATTTAGGATCATGCATGCATTTGAGTTTAAACTTGAATTTAATTTGAAAAATATTAAGTGCTTCTGTCCAAAATCGGTAGTACCGCAGTTATACTTGCGGTCGTACCGCTTGGTGCGGTATGACCGGACTTTACTTGGTGGAAGTACCGCATTTGGAAGGGAACAGCCAATTAAGTGTTCAAGCGGAACGACCGGGTTCTTGAACGGTCGTATCGCATCGCGGTCATTCCGCATTTTAGTTGGCGCTCAATAAAACCGAAGCGTTGCAAATTGCCTCGTAATCTCTCATGGAAATCGGTCGCATCTGCTCGTGACTAATGGTCGCATCACCGCATCGTCGTTCAAATTTGTGAGGCGGTTCAATAAAAATGTAACAAGTGTAAATCGCTCTAAAACTCAATCTGAAATCGGACGTTCGCGCTTGGGGAACGGTCGCATGCGTCTCATGGGTCATTCTCGATTTTATATGGTGGTACAATAATTCCGTAACCATTGCAAATCTTCACAAATCGCGAAACCCTCACGAACGGTCGTATTTCTCGTATAAACTGCGACGACGGGCAAATTAGACGCATCGCTGCGTGTTCTGCGGCCGTTCGATTGGTGTTCAACGGCTAGTTTTTCTTTTTTAGTAATCTTGTTCTAGCCGCTGATCGTGCTTTCGATCGGAAGTCTTGATCGTCTGTAAATTGCACCTTCTTGATCGTTCGATTTTGCTCGAATTGTCGGGTGTCGACTCAACGGTCATAATTGTTGGTGGGGGCTTTAAATACCCCCCAACTGCTCAAGTCAAGGCTGCTAGTGCCCATTTGACATTCATAGAGCCTTGAGAGCCCTTGCATTCACTCAACACTTAAAAACACTCTTGTGCATTCATTGTGAGGTTGTTGAGATACATTCAAGTGCATTCATACTCCTAGTTGATCCATTTGCACTTGAAGTGTAATCAAGCGAAGACCTTGGTCTATTACTCTTGGAGTGTTGCCACACTTCTAGACGGTTGGTGGTGAAGCATGGTGATCTCTTCAAAGAAGATTGTGAAGAGGCCCGATGCAAGCTTGTGAGTGGTTCGGTGTTCACCATCTCCGGAGCGGAGGAAGAACAACCATAGTGATTTGAGGGAAGGCTTAATTCGTGGAGCCGACTTGAGACGTCAAGCTTCCTCAACGTGGACTAGTGAAGACCGGCAAGTCTTCGATACCACGGGAAAAACATCGTCGTGTCTTTGTGGTTATCTCTAGTCTTTACTTTTACATTTATATTTCTAGCTTATTATTGTGATTGATTTGCTTAGCTAGAAGTATAACTTGTTTAGACTAAGTTATTAATTAGCAAAATTGTTAAATTGTTAAAAAGTTTAAAAACCTCCTATTCACCCCCCTCTAGTCGGTTATCCTTGATCCTACAGAGTTCTCACCAAATAAAAAAATAGGTACTTACACGTGTGCGTGTTTAGTGGAAAAGCGTGTGCTCGCACTCCGCCATCCTTAGTGACTCCATAAAAAATCCTAGTGTGTAGGGAACACGCACACATATGGGTGCGCGTGTGGTGGTGTGAGTGGGGTGTTCGTCTGCCTTGTACCCTTAAAAAAAAGCAAGATCACCACAATAATTTGTTGGTACGCACAACCTATTAGGACTATGGGATTGTTTGGTTGGTGACCTGGGCTCCATGCCTGGCAAAAAGTAATGCCTGAATGTAGCCTGAAAATCAGATTTTTTTTTCCTAGCTAGGCAAGCATGAAGATGTGGTGTTTGGTTGGAGACCCGGGCCTAAGGAAAACAATAAATTTAAAAATCACGCTTTGAGAAGGAGAAAACGTAAAAACTAAAAATACGCTTTAATAATAACCCTTTAAAAACCAGTCTCATCCCAAATCACAACCGTGGAGATCATGGGTACATAATACTAATCTTAGTGTGTTGAACAATTGACAATAGTATCGAGCCGTTTGGAAAAACTCTCATTTTCGGGAAGTTCCCGCTATTGTCAGACTGAGGAGGTCTGACCAGCTATGGGGACGGTGGGACCAGTCAATGCTAGCGGTCAGACTGGCCACATGCGGCGGTCTGACCGGCCAAAAGATGAAAATGGGAATTTTTGGAATCGGCCAAAAATCACGTGTGTTGGAAGACGAGAGGATGTTTTTGCACTTTGTCTTGTTGAAATGGGAGTTTCGAGGAAAAACTCGACCGTGTTTGAAATTTCTAGAGAGAGTGCAGTCTAGAGACTTACAAAAAATTTCCTAAGTTCCCGGTGGTCTGACCGGCTGTTGGTTGATTGGCAAGCGGTCTGACCGTCTACAGGTTGTTCATGCACCGGGAAAGTGGTGAATTTAGCGGGATTGGCCAAAGCCATGAGTTTCACCACAGAGTATTGCATGATGCATGTTTTGGATAATGCGGGTCAAGTTGTGAAGAACTTGTGCCCAAAATCGATTTCTTTGTCTATTGTTGTGCACATGGCTTGGTGTCAACAACGGTCAATGGCAAGGATGATTAGGACTAGACTAGGAGAGCCGAGATCCAAAACGGTCAAGGACGCTGGTTGAAGTGGTTGGACTCAAGCATGACGCAAGATAGACAAGAACGACCGAACAAGAAGTTCGGTGCGACGGGTTGAATCAAGTGGTACGGGAGTCAGTGGAAGTGTCATGGTGGTTCTAGTGGGAGCCGGATGAGAGAGACTTGCTGACATGAAGAGAGCTATTGATCAACCTATACGTGGCGAATCATGGGATTGTTTCACGACGCGAATCATGGGATTGTTTCACGACGATTAGACTCGATCTTTAGAGAAAGGTCGAGAAGGGGTATATCTTCGCCAAAATACTGGGTTGGTGGCCTTTGGAGAAACCGTGGCTCAAGACAGTGCAAGGAGAGGTGGTTTAGGTCAAGAGAATATGAAGATCATGAAGAGGCGGATTCGAGAGACCCAGTTCGTCATCCGCTTTGAGAAGCGTGTGTGGGTGTAGACTCGTTTATGTGTGGGCTTAACGGATGACCGATAAGGTTTTTTTCTCTTGACCAAGCCTCCATTATAAAAGGAAGAGGTGCAAGATTTGCACCTAAGAACCCTTCCAAGAAGAACTTCTAATTGGTGATTTGGGGAAAGTGGAAATAGAGGAGGCTAGGGTTTGAGGAGCATGAATTAATTGAGTGCTAAAGTGTTGAGCTTTCATCCTCTATAGTGGAGTGACTATAAACCAATAATCTCTTGAATCAATCCATGCAAGGTTTGCCCCAAGATTAGTTCTATCTTGTTCTTACTTTCTCTTTGATTCCTTTGGGATTTTATGTGTTTCTTTGATTTTTTTTACTAGGTCTTTTGTTGTGATCTAGCTTTGATAGGACTTGTGGGAATCCATCTAGGATCATCTTGATCATCATTCACCCATGAGTAAGTTTTTTTTAATCAAAGTTTGAATTTCCTCGGATCCTGTGCCTTCTTGATATCATCCTAAAAATTTATGGAAACTTGGCTTTGATCATCCCGATCATCGATTGGAATAGGTTTATGACCTTCTTGACGAGCCATGGTTGAAATCTCAGGGGACTTGGATCACAGGATTGAAAGTTAGGTCGATTTGTGATCTTTTCGGGTTGAAGTTCGTGTAGCTGGTGGTTAGACCGCCAGCCACCAATGCTTAGAACGACTCTCGTCCTCCTCCCGTTCCCCATCTTCCTCTCGCCATGAAATTCGCCGCCGCCGCCGACAACCATCTTCTTCCTATTTCGGAAGATGGCAACCCATTTGTGGTGTCTCCGAATTTGGATGGGGCGGAGCGAGAAGATCGGCAAGGTCTCAACGTCGTCTTCCTTGCCCAATTTGGCGGCGCTGTTGGTGATGCGAGTGTCAGCAGTGGGATGTGCTGGGAGCGGCGGGATGCGGACCTCCGGCGGCGGCGGGAGCAGGCTTCTAGCGGCTATCGGCATCGGTGAGGCGGAGCTTGATGTTGATAAGCGTGAGGACGAAGATGATTAGAGGAGTCTGGCAATTAGGGAAGGAAGACGATGCGGGATCGAACGGCTAGGCCTGGAGCACTCCTCTGGCAGGCAGATGCACTCAGAGCAGTAACCAAACACTACCCCGGCAGGTTCCTAGTAATGTCGTAGCCAGGCGAGCGGGCGCTAGGACACGAACCAAACAAACAAGCCCTATATATGACTTGTGGTCTCTGCACTGTAAATGTCGGTGGTCAAGAGTCAAGGCCTGTCAGCGATGGCCTGGCCTGAGCTAGCTTTCCCTCTGCAGCTGCAACCGGCCACATGTACAGTCTACCTGACAAATCTTTAACTTACACCCAGCTCCTCAGACAGCTGCTGTGCCTCTGTGTGTGTGTGTGCATTGCACCGCTTAATTGCTTGCCGCTTCCCAGTTCAGGATTCCAAGCTTGTTCTTGTTACAAAGGCCTCCCTGAGCTGAGCAGCAACAGGGACAGCCATGCATGCGGCTTCAGGCCACCACTAACACTTTTGGGAAAAGATACTCTTCCAGCCCAGGTCCCATTGCAACAGTTGTCAATGAACCCCAGAGCTTGCATGCCGTCGCCAAGGAATCCTATGCAGGCTAGCCGCGATCGAGTTGGTGCGGCGCCACAAAGAAAGACGGGAGAGGAGCGAAGGGTAGATAGTGCGCTCAAGCCGAGCTAGCCATGCAATGGCACGGCATAGCAGTGGAGAGATGCATGGAAGACGTAGCTTGAAGCCAAAACATTCGCTTCTGGTTACAGCTCATTTGTGTAGGTGTGGCCGTCCTCCTTGAAGCACGCAACCGTGCGTTGGGAGAGCGCGCGATCAGTACAAGGCAAGTCACCATCGATCGCAACAAGTTCACCTTAACATAGAGCTGTTCACACGCCGGGCCGGGCCGGGCTGAGCTTCGGGTCGGGCTTGAAAAGCCCGATCACAAACGGATAGGCTTGAGTCCAACCTGAAAATTGATTTTTTTTATTAAAATATATTATTTAAATCATTTTTTGTATAAAAAGTAATATTTAATTTATTTCCAAAATTAAAAAAATTAGATTTTTTTTTGGTTTCACCGGGCCTTCGGGCTCGGGGCGAGTCGTTGTAAACAGGTCTCACACCAACCCCAACCTTAAACCTTGTAACCAAGCGAGACGATGTTCTCGCCCCACCACGCTTGAAGCGAGATGGCGGGCCATCTTGGCTGCAGCACGCACTTGTGCACGTCGATCGCATAGCCGTCGTTGCAGCGTGCCTTTTCTTCTCTAATCACTCATGTTTGTGCCACGCTAATCGCCTCGTGAGCAATCGATGGCTGATGAAAGACGGGACACATGCACAACGTTTGGAAAAGGAGACCGTAGTGCATGCATCTAGAGTCGAAGTTAGTTGCGTCTTGCGTCTTAAGACGACACGGGCACACCGTGCCGGGTTATCTTGCCCCCACCTTGCCGCAGCGCAAGACGACTCGCCTCCAGCGAGGCCCAAGCACGGGCCAAGGCACGACGAGCCACCGCCATGCCGGCCCAGGCACGACCTTGAGTGAACCGCGACCTTGATGCTCATCTGCGTTGCCCGGGAAGACGCCGTCGCCTAGGAAGACGAAGGGGGCAAGAGGGATGGCAACGAGGAGGATGCGGTGGCGGCAGCAGCAAAGGGGTCATCGGCGAGGCTCAGCTGTGGCGAGTGTGGAAGGAGGAGAGGAGGTGGCTAGGGGAGGGAGGAGGGTAGCCGGTGGCGCGTGGGGAGGGAGTGCCGGAGAGGGAGGGACTAAGGGAGGCGAGAGGCGGGAGGCGGCTGGAGGAGTCGAGGGAGGGAGACGGATTGGAGGGAGAGGGACTGAGGGAGGGAGGCAGCTGGAGGGAGAGGGACCGAGGGAGGAGGCGCGTGGGTAGGGAGAGGAACTTAGGTCTGAGGGTGAGGAAGGAGGAGGAAGGTGGCGCGTGGGATTGGGATGAGGATGAGCCGGGAGGGGGAAGGGGGGTTGTGGTTGGGCTAGGCCGAGGGGGAGGAATGGGATTGGCTGATTGGGCCAGGCCGCCAGGTTGGGGGGAGGGGTGGGATTGGGCCAGACCGGGGAGGGATTGGTCGACTGAGTCTTTTTTGTGTCGAACCGGCCCAAGCACAACCCAAGTGACCGTGTCGTGTCGCCTGTCGGGCCGCATTGTCAGGCTCAGCTCGGCCCGACCTAGCCGTTCGTGCCGTGCTGTGTTGTGCTCAGACTGTACCATGCCCAATCGGACCTCGGGCTGGCCCATAAAAACACTGCCCAGGTGTTGGAATAGTCTCACATTGGTTGTGGAAGGGCAAGGAACCTAACTTAAAAGTGGGGGAGTGTCTCACCTCACAAGCTAGCTTTTAGGGATGAGAAGGCTCTTATGATCCTACAAGTGGTATCAGAGCCTGGTTCTAACATCTTTGTCCCGATGGACACTAGTGTGTGCAGGCCCGATGGACTGTGGGCCCGAGGGACCGTCGGTGTACGGTGAAGGGGCGGTGAACGGTCGGGGGACACCAATGTGTGAAGGGGGAGATTGTTGGAATAGTCTCATATTGGTTGTGGAAGGGCAAGGAACCTATCTTAAAAGTGGGGGAGTGTCTCACCTCACAAGCTAGCTTTTGGGGATGAGAAGGCCCTTATGATCCTACACCAAGTCCCTAGCTCTACCTGCATCGCATCGATCGGCTGCTCGTAAGATCGCGGCTCCTTTAATTATGGACTAGAAGATACCCGTGTGCCTCACGCGTAGGGGCGGTCCTAGCTATAGGCGCGGTGGGTGGCGCCCAGTAGCTAGCACCCATGACCCCCACTGCCACGTGATCCCATACCGCCTCAGAGCATGCCTCTCCTCCCCAACCCTCCTCCTCCTCCTCCCCCACCTCCCAATCCAGAGACCATCCAGAGGTAGAATCGCCACCGAGCACCAAGAAGAATCGCCTTCACTTCCTCCTCTCCGTCTCAAGAACAATGCTGTAGTGGCGGCCAGAAGAACCACGCTGCAAGAAGAGGCGGCTTCCTTGCTTGCCCACGAACGAGGAGGTCGGTCTGGAGGAGGAGAAGGAGGAGTGCTACTTGGTGAGGGAGTCTAGGTGGGGGGTGCGGCGGATGGGGTGGGTCGGCGAGGAGATGCGGCGGGTGGCGCTCGTCCAGGCCAAGGCCTTCAACGTTCCCATCGCGCTCTTCAACGACTTCTTCGATTTCTTCGAAGTATGCATCGCACGCTTCCCTCTGTTCTAGACATTGTATCTATCTACCTATGTAGCAATGCGCATCTTGATAGCGATGGTGTCACTTTTTGCTACTTGTATTGGTCAAGATTAGGCAGAGGTGCTGTCGACGCTCATCTATAGAGTGAGGAATTCGCCGTGTGATAGGTGATTTTCTTGATCTTTGTGATTCCGAATTGATGGTAAGAACTTCAAATATTTGGGTAGGATCATGACTAGAAAGCTTAATTTAGTAGTGCTCCCATCGTTGGCGAGAGTTACTGTCAAGGTACATATTTCTTCCTTCATGTTTTCCTTTTCAAGTTCTTGGTGCTTCATTTGTTGATTTCAATAACAATAAGAAAATGAAACCACAAGATGACACGGTAACTTAGGAGATCAAGAATGCAAGTATATATATAGAACATTATGTGAGACATTGAGCATCTAAGACCTCAGACCGATGCCAGAGAAGACGGTCACGGTGCTACGACTCTGTCCTAGCTAAAATTTAATTCCTGATCCGCCATCGCCACGCGGGCGTGCACATGCAGGTGGAGGCCCACGGACACGTGGCCAAGGCGAGCGAAACGCATGCCAACGCTGGCGTGTGGATCGGACAGACGCGCGCGGAGCCGCAGGCGATCAGACGGTGCCGTTTTTGCAGGCGACGTGGCCAGGACCGGTAGCGGCCTAAGCTAGCATTGATTAGTTCGGCGTACGTCCTAGCCTCGTCGCGCGTGTGATTCGAACGGACCGATGACACGTTGCTTTCGGGTCTAGTTGCTCCGTCAAGTTGGGAGTGTCGCCTTGCGCTTAAAGATGGTTACTTGGTTAGGGCTGTTTTGACCTATTGGTGTACGATCAAGATCAATGTCCTTGGAAAAGTATGTCTTTCAAGAGCTCGTACGTGCGAAGTTCTTTATAATGTACCCTCTTTTGCTTCCCTTTGGTAGCAGTAATTTTTCACAGCAATGAATCTAAGTGCGCTTATTGGAAGGTAATTAGCCGTAGTATTGACAGTCCTTAGCCTGCAATCTCTGAACACCAATCAGATTGGACAAATCAAGGTCGTCTTTAACAAAATTTTCTAACAAACTTAAAATCACAACAAGTTAGCAAAATATATTTTTTTGCCAAGTACAGGTGGCCCTAAATTAATAAGAGAACATGTTCGGCCACTTGGGTGCGAGCATTGGGCTTCATCAGAAGTCGTAACAGGCTTAGTCTGGCAGTGGGTATGGAACAATGGATTCAATTTTCATTAGTAAAACTGAGCCAGTCCGAGACCTTTCGATGGATCGATATATTTTAAGTGTTGTGGGCTTATTGGGCCGCTCTAGTTCAGATTTCCTTCCCCCTGTTGCTTAAATTGCGTGTCAAAGAAGTTAAAGCCCAAAAAGAGGACGAGAACTTCCGAACTTCCCTACCATTCCTGCCCGGATTCAAGTGGATGAGCCCGAATTTTAGCAGACCATCTAGATAGATGACTCGGGATTTTGGTTCAACTAAACAAAACAGAGCATGTTTGAACAGGGATCCAAGAACTCCCCACTTAAAAGATGATGGCAAATGCACATGTATTGTTGTACTTGTATTCAAAGATCACAAGAAACTACTCCGATAACAAATTTCAACAAAGGGAACAGGATCAAACTTAATGCCATCAGGTACTATTGATAATTTCACCAAGGCAACATAGGTACAGTACTGCCCAGAAGCAGTGCTTTCTTGACGTACATATCACTTGTTTTTCAACAGGAAAACATGTACTATAATCCAATCAATGACCAGCTAGAATAGCCCAGATGTACCCAGTAGATGGTTGGTCATTGGGCGGTTGACCATGAATTCTAGTGATGATATCCTAATTAACAACTTTGTTGAGAACAACTAATCAACGAATGTTAGTGCAATTAAAAAATTATTAAGCCTAACAAACTGCCTGGTTTCCAGTCCATGGAACAGCTTTTGCAGCAAATGAAATTCGTGTGTGCTTGTTAAATTAGCACTGTCCGATCATTCATACTATACCTGATTGTCTGCAGCTTTGGCAGTAAGCTAGATATATCAAAGAGAAAATTTGGTCTATGCCGCTAACGTTTTGTGACTTTTGGCTTTTGCTATTGCCTTTTGTCTTATAGGTTTTACGCCTCTCTAATCACAAATTTCTTTGAAAAATGTCACTAATGACTCAACTTCTCTCAAAATAACAGAACTGCCCTTACTATTTTCTTCTCCCATCTCTTGTGTTCTCCCCCATGATCCATCTCTATCTTTATCTCTCCTTCCTATTTTTGAATTTCAATCCAATGTTTGTTCTCTCATGCGGCAACAACAACTAATGCAATGCAAATTTGTGAATTGGAAATAGCATAAGGGTCATTTCGGCTTAGTCAAAAGGCTTTGGCCTTATCAAAGTGGTATTTTCGAAAAAAAAAAAACAATTCCGCCGGCATAAAACCTAAATCCACTAAACATCAGCGGTATATACTGAATTTTCTCTATATCAAAGCCAAATTTACAATTCTGCTGGCATAAAACCAATAAGAGGAAAAACAGTATAAAAACCAAAATCCAAAAAAACATCAGTGACATAGACCGAATTTTCTCGGGATCAAAAGCCTTGGGTGATCGATGGTGGATCACATGGCCATAGTTTTAGCTAGACAGCAACGGCTAAGCTATAGGCGTTAAATGAACACAGCTTGAAGCCTTTGAACGCCTTTGAACGCCTTTTGCATAGAGCTATACACGTATATACGTACAGGGAATTTCCATCCGATGAAACGCGTAAAAAAATTACTTGAATGTTGGTAGCGTGAAGAATCGAGTTGCGAAAAAGAATGATTGGATCAGTATTTTAGCAGTTGCTCACGGATCACGCAGGCGAAATTGATGACAAGATAACAAAGCATCTGACATACTACAGGTTCTACAAATCGTTGAAATAATTTTTTTTAATTTTTTTAAAAACTAGGTCATTGCCTTAAAAAATTACAAAAATAGGTCTCTATCGCCAGATCATCTCGACGACGCTCCTATCAGATTGACCCCGAACACATTGGGGGTAGGTTCCTTTCGCCAGTCAATTGGCGACATCAATTTTGGAATTTTTAAATAAAGCAAATAAACTAAAAAAAATTACAATTTTTTTTGTGGAGCATCCAAATAGAGTGTTCTTGCTTGTGATATTTTTTTTCATAATTTTATCCATTCTGAATTTGTCTCCAAAATTCATTTAAGTATACTATTTGTAGAATTTGTAAATGTACAAAATGAGGTCCAAAATTATGATTTTTTTGTGAACACTCTTTACATAGTTCAATTGTTCGTGTAATTTTTCTAGAATTTTATATGTTTTGAAATTATTTTAAAAAAAATTAAGGGTTTACACAATCAAGTACATTGTATAGGAAACTTAAATTCGAATTTTCAAGACAGCTTGCAACGATAAAATTCTGAGACAATTACACAAATAATTGCACTATGTAAGAAGTGTTCACAAAAAATTCATAATTTTAGACCTGATTTTTTATTTACAAATTCTACAAATAGTATATTTAAATAAATTTTGGAGACAAATTCAGATCGATAAAATTATGAAAAATTACACAAGCAAGAACACTCTATCTGGATGCTCCACAATTTTTTTATAATTTTGGAGTTACCTTGCTATATTTAAAATTCCTAGATTCTCGCCGCTAGTTGAATCGGCGATAGAACTCGCCTCATCGTTGAGGTTCCTATCGCCAGTTCAACTAGCGATAGGAGCCTGTTGCCAGATGAACTGACGATAGGAACATATTTTTGTAATTTTTGGGGGTGATGACCTAGTTTTGTAAATATTTTTTTAAAAAAATATTATTTCAAAAAAAAATTCTAGTATTGTGTACGTAGGAGCGACAGATTATGACCCCAGGGGGCGGAGACAAAGGGGGCCATGAATGTTTACTACCTTTCATTAGCGGATAGCTAGGGTTGGATAACGAGATGGCTCTGCTCAGTAAAACTCGTTAAAAAAAGAGCTCGTCCCATTAAGCTAACGGCCATAATATCAGGCTCGGCTCGGCTCAACTCGTTAGGCTCGTTAAGAAAGTCAAGAGATCACTGCTTGGGGCTCGTTAGACTTGTTAGACTCGCTAAAAAGGAAAATCAATCTAATAAAAATTTCAGAAAGTCAAGAGATCACAGCTTTGGGGCTTAGGCCTCCCTGGACCGCCTAAGGGTTGCTGGGTTGGGCTGGCCTGGTGCTACTGTTTAACTGTGGTGTTTTTTTAACGAGCTGAACGAGTAACTCGCGAGCCAGCTCGAACTCGGCTCGTTAAGAAAACGAGCTAAATTGTCACCACCACCTCGTTAAGGACCGAGTTCGAGCCAAGCCCTTAACGAGCCGAACTGTCTCGCGAGTTTCGAGCTTTTTTTCCACCCTTACAGGTAGCAGCATTGGAATTTTACTAGCACTAAGCCCTTACTAATTCAATTTATGTGATTAAGTAATAATTAGGATAAAATTAAAAGCCTATGAGTTAATTTGTGGCACATGAACTCATCTTATATAGCATCTAGATTCTATTTTGTTCCCAAATTTTTAAGCTAGTATTGAGTCTAATTTGTACTATACAAGTACATGATATTTCATCTCCTTGCATGGCTGCATGTTTAGAGTTTGATCAAACACTTCTTCCTCGTATCTGGCTTCTGTCACACCTTCCGTGGCTCGGTGAAATGTGCGTGTGCACCAAACTCCACCAAGCTCAAGTTATCATCTATCATGATCGTTATTTGTTTTCTATTGCTTTTTCATATAAATTTTTTTCTCCTATGAAAACTTCTATTTTTTATAAGAGAAAATTGAGGATTTGCCACTTCTAATCATCTTGATTTAGGGATTTGACACCTTTAAGTTTCTTTTTAATAGAGAGGGGTAAATACGTCTTTTCACAGTCGATTTTGGTGCAAAATAAAAACAAAAATACTGGAATACGATCGAGATATCAAATCACATGTATTTAGTGCTTAGGAGTGGCAAATTATCAATAAGAAACTAAAATGTGGCAAATACTAAATCAATGATCTTAGGAATGACAAATCCTAAATTTTTCCTTTCATAGGTAGCTTAAATTGGATGATAACAAATACATGTCTCTCCTTGAGCTATCGTCCTCTCTCTATGATCTAATTCTGGCTCCACCCCTATTGATCCCCTCTAGACGTGTTGCAGCTCCTCATTTTCTATTATTGTACTAGGAGTAGTTCTTTCCTCTGAAATCAATTAGGAGCAGTATATGTCAGCCACGACAGCTTGGAGCACAGACGGTGATGGCGCGAGGACGCGCGAGTTGGACGGGCGAGCTCTGCGCCCCCAGTTCAGTAACAAGGCGCGACTGAACTGACCATTTAGCACGAGTAATCTAATCAATGCAAGTGTTTACCTGTCTGCGCTGCATGTTCAAAGCCCATAAAAAATCCACGGATTGATCCCTTGATCACGTCGTGCCATTCCAGCTAATCGATCCTCCCATCCAATCCTCGTACGAGTCACAGAGCAACTGTTAGTACTCCCCGAGCTTAGCACACCTGGTATAATAGGAGTATCACTATTACCATTTCGAAGTCGAGTTTACTGCATGGATTCTGCCGTCTTTGTAGCACCGTCTGTTGCAACCATGAGCAGAGAAGAAAATGGAGCAAAGTGTATTTTGCATTGCTTCGTGCTGCCGTGTGTAACAACGTGTTGCCTTGCCTTGCCGCAACCCGCGGAAACCATAACTCGGAGAGCAGAGAGTTGGCCACGCGTGCTACCCAACTTACGCTGCATAAATGGTGCTGGCTCCACGCTGCCAGCCAGGGACGGAGCTTTCCCTCGGCCATCATGGGCCATGGTTGTAGCATTTCAGAAGAAAACAATTCCAGAAGAAAAAAATTTAACAGTATGTATACAATCCACAGTTGATCCAATTTGATTAGGTCAGATCCATCTAGAAGACTCTTTGTTGCTGCCCTACTAGTTACGATACTACTCAGCGAGACAGCAATTTCAATCGTACGATGACAAAGCACGGAAGCAACAGATGACACTGGCCGCTAGTCGTCGTGGCGCTTGTCAAGCGGCGGGTCCAAGAAGGATTTATAGATACGCGAATCGACGACCGGAGAACCAAATGCAGCGCAAGACAGTATGCGACCAATAGTAAGCAGTATGCTTCTGAATTTGCTTTAATCTTTAGCCTCTCTTGAGGTTTTGCTCGAGCTCCGTCACTACTGTCAGCCTCTGCACCCCAACACCTTTATTTATTTCAAGCATGCAATGCAAAGCCTCCTTGACTGACCGACTTGACTTGGCCTCCTCCCTTCTCACAATCTCATCTCTCCATCTGTGCAAACCACCCATGGATCCTCCCGAGAAGGCAGCAGCCGTGCTCGTGAAGCCGCCGTCGCCGGTAAGTCGACAACGCTGCTCGACGTGTACGAGGTGGAGTGGATCACGCGAGCCGGAGAGGCCGCCGTCGGGGAGAGCGGGGACCGATGCTGGGCACGGACGGCACCACCACCACCACCGCCGAAGAGGGCCAAGGTGAGCCTATCCCCGGCCGCAAGCCAAGAAGGGCGGATTCTCGACCGAGATCCTTGGGAGGCACGCCGCCTTGATATGCGGTGATGATACTGGCCTCCGCCGCCGCCGAGGTCAAGAATCGCCGCCGCCGAGGCGAGGCCGAGGCACCGGAGGTGGAGAAGGTCTAGCTAGACTCGGAGAATCCATCACGGATTTAACCTCGATACCATGCATTTGCAAAATGAACCCGTCTGCTTTTTTTGCAAATCTAGCCCCCTCTCTTCACGCGGTGGGTGAGCGAAGGAAGGCGTTTCAAGACGATTTTCATGAATGGATTGCGATCATGAGCGGCCACTTCACTTCGGCCACCGCGAAGAAGCCTCTTTCAAGCGCTCATGCACATGAAGCGGCCACTACACGATGGGCCAGCCAGTGTGCCTCAGGTGTCTTTCAGCGCTCGGGGCGCGAGTGACCTTCCGCGCCCCCCACCACGGAATGAGGGGGGGGGGGCTAAAATGCAATTGTGTGTGAGAGGGGCTAGTTTAGGAGAAAAAAAGGGCTGAGAGGCCATATAAGCAAAAGGTTCGACTCTGGAGTGTTCAAGTACTGTGCGTTAGTGAATTACAGTACACTACTCTTTTTTAGGGATACAGTACACTACTCTATATGCATGGTGGCCAAAGTCTAGTTATTCAACTTGTCAATTGTTCTGCATGGTTAGCAGCAGTTGCGCAGCTTTGACCACAGATCAAGTGAGGACCATCCGTAAAGATGGAATATCAATATTGGAAAGCTAAGTTTTGAATTTACAAGTTGATAAGCTAGAGGAGACAAAATTAATGATTTTTAGCCTGTTATGTAGTATGAGCTACTAGCTTCTTTTTGAATGGCAACCGGCACGAGATTTGCCTGTTATATTAAAAAGGAAGGGCGGAACGCGAGCCGCAGAGTTACAAATACAGGTTAAAGTTAAGAAAGCCTAATTACAAAGGATTGAAAAACTCTAGGCATTTGCTCCCCGCTAGGAACCAAGTTCTGTCCTCCTCCTTGATCTTCGCTATGAGATCCACCAGACTGGTGGCTTTGTTGTTGAAGGTTCTTGCGTTTCGTTCCTTCCATAATTCCCAAATAATGAGGGTCAAGATCGTGGTCGTGGTTTTCCTGGGGGAGCCTTTTGTTGCCGCGACGTTTGACCACCAGTCAAGGAAGTTCGTGCTAGGGGTCCAAAGTGAAGGTCAGAAGTCGTCAAGCCTCAGCTAATCTCGCCATGTGCTTCCAGATTCTGACGGAGAAGTGACAGTGGGCGAAAAGGTGTATGGCCGATTCCAGAGTGTGTCTGCATAGGGGGCAAAAGCGCTGGTTAGGCCATCCCCTAGCTTCCAATCTGTCTGAGGTCCAGAGCCTGTTTTGAATTGCCAACCACGCGAAGAATTTGCACTTGGGGGGGGGGGCGTGGGTTTTCCAGATTAAAGTTTTGAAATTTGTCGCAATGGACCCCAGGAAGAATAAATTGTAGGCGGATTTTGACGAGTAGGATCCTGTCAGGGTTGGCTTCCACGAAATGTCGTCCGGATTGGCTTGTGTTAGGTGTATTTGGTTGATTCTGGTCCAGAGTCCCACGAATTGTTGGATGTGGTGGATTGTCAAACCTTGCAGAAGGTCTAAATCCTGTATCCATCATCCGTTCTGTAGCGCCGAGGCCACATTTCGGTTTTTCCTTTTTGAAATTTCGAAGATTTTAGGGGCTAAATCTTTGGGAGCTTCGTCATCCAACCAGGCCGAGTACCAAAAATTTGTCGTCTGGCCATCACCGAGGGTAATTCTAGTTGCCGCCGAAAAGATTCTTCGGTCTATTTCATCGCAAGGGATTTTCATACCAACCCAAGATTTAGATTGAACCTTTTAGTTCTGCTACAACCAGCGAAGTCTAAGGGCCGAGGAGAATTGCTGAACAACAAGCTTCTTAATGATGTATATAGAGATGCCAAAACGGAGCGACCGTGGCCAGGTTGGGCTGCTTGGAGCTCCGCCCCTGGTTTGTAGAAAAGCTACGATTAATTTAGAGGTGCTGGTTAGTAGAAAAGCTACTGTTAATGTAGAGGTGCTTGTACAATTGTATTGCGTGTGTTTTAGGAGCCTCGTGAACTGTTGCTGTTATCCATCATGTAAAACATGGAAGTGGAAAATATCTTGCCGGCTAGCTGTGAACAGCTCGATGTTTTTTTTGGGATGAATTGCAATTGCTTGGCTAATACGATACGAGCCGTATACGTAGTTCACATGCATGTTGTAATGGAATATAGTTTGTACTCCTGTCTAGCTACGTGATCCTTCTTGTTCAAGTACTCTTTGTTTGTTGAGTTGTGTAAAACGGAAGAGATCTCGCGATAACCTTCTTCCACGAAATTCGACTACTACTACAGCTGTAAAACAAATAAAGCTGTCTGTAAATTTTGTCATGTAAGATATGAAATAATGCGAATGAAAGAGGAGTCGTCTTTCATACAGTAGTCGACTACTATAACAAAAAAAACAAAACACATAGCATATGGAAAAGCTGTCTATAGAGACATATAAAAATACAAACTATTATAGAAATTGCCTTTAATGCTGTCTATATATGATATGAAAGAATACTACAGGCAACTGTTATGTATAGTATTGTGCATGCCCTAGTCACCCAGGAAGCACGAATCGAGTGGTGCAGTTAAGATGTCAATTTTGATTGTTGTTGCTGGTGCACACTGCACAGCTCGCCGGGTGACAGGAACAGCAGACTAATCCTGGACGCAGAACTTCGTTGATTTTTCCAAGGACAATGTTAAGACGCGTACGTCCGATGCACATCCAATCCATCGGACGCTTATTGTCCTTGTTTTAGACCTGTTGTTTGCAATGCAGTAGGAGGGGAACAGGCTGTGTAACGGGCGGCAAGGATTGGTGGGTCCAGCCATACGTCATCTGCTAGTGCAACTGCATTATATATAGTTCATCTTGAACATCTTCAGTAAGCCCCTTTAAATTGAGATAACCTGTTTCAGTTTAACAGTCCCTTTAAGGGTTATCAACCCATACATACATCCGATTAGGACGCTCATATCGTACGGTCATAAATTTGTGGGAATGGAGGCGCGCGAGGGCCGTCGACTTGACGTCAAAGTCTCGAGAGATTATTTCTATGTGTACGCGTTCCCGAGAGCGATCGATCGGGCGGGACCGGAATGAACAGATGATGCTGAGTTCGGCAGGATATATGTGGTCAAAGAGAAACCAAAACCACAAGGAAAAGCTAGCTACGTTAGCTAATCACGGCTGATTACTTGAATATATATATGGGAAACCATCCCACACATACTCCTGTAGTCCTGTTTGCAAACGGGACCGTTGTTTTCATAGCACTTTACTACTTGTTACTGTAGTCAAGCTCATGTATACATACATATACACGCATGAGCTCGTATCTTGAATTGCATGATGGTTAGGATCGGTGGCGGACGTCAGATTTAAATGTAGCCGGTGATCGCTAAGGAAGATAGAATTGCCGAAATAATTGTTTGATGTACTAATTGAGCCTCGGGGTATATATAGTACAAGGTGACTAGATATAAAAGGGAACCATATTGGATATAAATCCTAACCGATTCTTATTCTATCTCTAATAATCTTGCCACACAAGACATGTACTCAAACACGCTTTTTGGTTTTTTTGATTTGTGATGTTACAACCGTTGTCCGGGGATGTTGCAACCGTTGTCCTATGATGTTGCAACCGTTGTCCGGGGATGTTACAACCGTTGTCTGGAGATGTTGCAACCATTGTCCTAGGATGTTACAACCGTTGTCCGGGGATGTTACAACCATTGTCCTACGATGTTGCAACTGTTGTCTGAGGGATGTTGCAACCATTGTCCGGGAATGTTGCAACCGTTGTCCGATGATGTTGCAACCGTTGTGCGGGGATGTTGCAACCGTTATCTAGACATGTTACATTTTCGGACCATATGGTGGGACCTATTCCTATAGGCCACGCCATCTTCTAATTAATCAAGTAACTGAGGGGTGTGGGGTCACTATTGAGGACATCAATTAACCAGATGGGAGTCAATAGTTTTGATCAACCTTCATTACTTTAATCCAATGGTGGCCGAACTGTACGATGAAAATCTTGGCGTCGGACGTACGAGCCGTAGCAGTGTCCAACAAAAAAATGTTGCGACGTCGAAAAAAAATGTTGCGAGCGTTTTAACATCGTAATTTGTTTGTTTGGGTTTTTGAAAATGTTGTGATTTCTCAAGTCTCCGTGGTTGTCCGGGGATGTTGCAACCATTGTTCTAGGATGTTGTAACCGTTGTCCAAGAATACTGCAACCATTGTCCTAGGATGTTGCAACCGTTGTCTGAAGATGTTGCAACCATTGTCCTAAGATGTTACAACCATTGTCTGAGAATATTGCAACCGTTGTAATTGACGCTCTAGTGGACTAGTTGTGTCATATGCCATGATATGGTGATAGTCTAGTTGGTCTCACTGTACTGCACTCGATCGGATGCTTGAATTGGCGTGTGGACTTCAGATTGATGGGTCCGACTACTAGTCTCTACCAAAAATAAAAGACCTCGGCAAGTGTTACAAAACTGCCAATCCCCCTCAAAACCTTCGCTCCATCTCACATCTCACATCTGAACCAGATATCAGGTCCGAACGGAACCTTCCCATCTCACCAAGGCACGAAATCCACCATGATCTCCCCAGGCCCTGCCCTTTCCTCCAGCTTCATCGCCTTCCGACCCGCCGCCTCGCCCACGCACCCGTCACCGCCCCCTCCCTACGCCTCCACGCGCCGCCTCCCCTCTCCACCTCCTTCTCCCCGTCCGCCTCGGCCTCCAGCTCCGCCGTGGCTGTCGCGCCGCCGGACCACGCCACCACCTCCTTCTACGACGTCCTCGACCTCCACGCCCGGGAGATCAAGGCCGCGTACCGCCGCCTGGCCTGCGCCGTCCACCCAGACGCGTCGCCGCACCCCGCCGCCTCGGCCGAGGACTTCATCCGCGTCCACGCCGCCTACTGCACGCTCTCGGACCCCGACAAGCGCGCCGACTACGACTGCCGCCTGCTCCTCTCCGCTGTCGCCAGCGCCCGGGAGATCAAGGCCGCGTACCGCCGCTTGCCCCGCGCCGTCCACCCGGACGCGTCGCCGCACCCCGCCGCCTCGGCCGAGGACTTCATCTGCGTCCATGTCGCCTACTGCACACTCTCGAACCCCGACAAGCGCGCCGACTAAGACCGCCGCTGCTCCTCTCCGCTGTTGGACGCCGCCTGCTTTCTAGTGGAGTGTTGCATTTTTCGGAGTACATGGGCCCGGCCCGGCCCAGCCGCAACACGCAAAAGACTCACCAGATCTGCTAGTTAATTTAGCTCGGCCCAGAACCTAATCGAACCGAAGAGCAGACTTGGGGGAAGACCGTCGAGCAGCGGTCCGTACGGTTCATTCCTGGAATCGAACTCGTACACCTGTTCATTTACACAGTAAATTTCTCTTTTTTTGTTTCTTCTAACATACATTGAGTTTGAACTTGAAATTTTAAAGGGTGGAACAAAACACCATCAACTACATCTAGAATTTTTTCAGAATTTTTATCTTGTTTGATACCCAAACAAAAAGTTTGTGCGTATGTACATCAAATACACTATGTGCACTAGATATACACCCATTATTTAGATGATTTGGTTTAATACACATACATGATACGTTTAGTGATTAAAATATGCACTCACACTCTGTGAAATCTAATTTTTGCTTTAGATTACATATGCGTGTTAAAAATATAGTCACGTATAATAACACAACATAGCCACTTGTAATATATGTGTAAGTGCATCCGACGACGTGTACTTTAAAAAAAAGGAGTTTTAATTATTTGTCACTGTATTTTTATGGGTAATTTAGAATTTACTATTATTATTTGTATAACATGTGAATCTAAGATCAGATGTTATACATATATGTAGTAATAAATCCTAAAATAGACTCTATTGTAATAGCAAATAATGAATTATCTGAAAAAAACACTATAGACAGACTCAATAAACAGTCGTACAGGGCTACAGGCAGACGCGGACGGAACTCCCAAATGGAGGCGGCCGCCTCGTCACCGTCGCCGGAGCAGCCGCTGCTCCGGCCACCGGATTCCGGCGCCGTCGGGGGGTCCGGGAACCATGCAACGCCTCCGTCTCCGCTCGCGGCGGCGAGGCCGAGCCGCCTGGCGGCACTCCTCGGGCGCGCGGCGGGGCGGCGCGGGCCGTCGATGCTGGTGCGCGAGACGGCGGTGCTGCATCTGGAGAGTAGGCGCGCCGACTGGGCCCACTCCCGCCCCGTCGTCGCGCTCGACATCGCCTGGAACGTCGCCTTCGCAGCCGCCGCCGCCGCCGTGCTGGCGGCCTCCACGGCGGAGAGCCCCTTCACGCCGCTCCGCCTGTGGCTCGTCGGGTACACTCTGCAGTGTCTCGTTCACGTCGCCCTTGTTTGCTCCGACCCCCGCCGCCGCCCCGCCCGCGCACGTAGCTCCGACATCGAGTCCGCCGCCGCCGACGCCGAGGACACTGGGGCCGAAAGCACAGACAGCGACGACGACAACGACGACGAGGGGATGGAACAGAGGAGCAGGTAAGGGAGAAAGGAAAACCCCAAACTTTCGTCGGATTTTGCGGTGTGGTGGAGATGGGATTAGAGTTTGTGGTATGAGCTTAACTCGAAATCACGCTTGACGCTTGTATCTGTGTGCGAGTTGACTCATAACTGTTTTTGATGATTTGGATTACTCATACAGCTTTGCGAACCGTTGTGAGTCGGTCAACACGGTGGTGTCATTCCTGTGGTGGATCATTGGGTTCTACTGGGTGGTGTCGGCCGTCGGGCGGCGAAGTGCTCGAGCACGCTGCTCCAAGGCTGTATTGGTACTGTGGCCCTAAACCTGTACCCATCACTCACTACATTTTGAGTGGGAAATTCGAATGCTTACTTGTAGTAACTAAGAGCATCTTTAGTGCATTGAACCGATGTCGATTCAAAGTTATACCACGTAAGTATTCTAGTAATTAGGTTTGTTTTTCTCCAATGTATTGAACTAATTCCTACTAATAACTGGGACCTACGTTACATTAAAAACCATAAAATAATAATATCCTCTCTCAACCGCACTCTGGTAGTTTGTTTAATGCTCATATGAGTTGTTTAATGCTTTAAATCGACTCCTAATAATTAGAGTCTGTTTTCATGTATTTTTGTTGTTGGAATTGACTCCTCCAATATATTGAATCGATTCAATGTCTTCTCTCTCCTCATTTGAATTGGCTAAAATACAATATTGGAGATGGTCTAATTTGCATATTGATAACCAAGGTTATGTAATAATGCCTTAACTGGAAATTGCAACATGCAAAGGAGAATGCAAGACAGCAGTACAATAAATCCCACGATGTCGAAAAAAAGCAGTGTACAATAAATCCTGAACAAGCGCGCTAATACTAATTGATTAAGGTCGTATACTGGCATGTGATATGAATATAATAACTTGTTAGTTATGAAAGTTATTATCTGGGTGAGGACATAAAGCTGTTACCTTTTCCTTCCAAATGCTTCGTGCAATAGATACATATAGCTATATTCTGCACAACTAATTGGTGAGAGCTATTCTAACTGTTATGCTTAACAGAGTTACCTGCTTCGGAATTTGTTGTGCAGGTTAACTGTAGTTTTTCTAGCGTTTGATGTCTTCTTCGTTGTGTTTTGCGTTGCTGTGGCCTGCTTCATTGGGATTGCACTGTGCTGCTGCCTGCCTTGTGTCATTGCAATTCTATATGCTCTGGCTGGCCAGGTACATAAATGGAATTTTGCATTTGAGAAAAGTAGGTGGTTCTGTACCACTCACATTTTTACTACTTATTGCTCACTTTTGTCTTACCTACCTAGGAGGGTGCATCAGATGCAGATATTGGCGTTCTTCCCAGATATAAATATTCTGAGCCCAGCGAGGATGGACAAAAAGGAACAGATGAGGGGGTTATGATCCCCATCCTGAATAATAGTGGAACATCGACAAGTGAACGTATTCTCCTTCGTGAGGATGCTGTAAGGACTTTGTTTTGTGCTTTCTAATTTCTTTAGTTGAAATTTCTTTGTTTCCATATGAAATTCTCTATATTATGTTTTGATCTTCATATATCTTAGGGTATTTTCCATTAAAAAAAAGAGCATATAGTTTACTGATCCCCTACACTACAGAGAACTTTATAAGGCATTAATAATTATATGCTATAGGTTGCTTGATTTGCTTCCCTATATCCCAGAAATGATTTTTTGGCATGTCAGTACAAAAATTCAGGCAATATATTCTAGCCAGCTGTAAAATTCTTTGAAACAAATCAAACGATGCTATGAAGTATGAACTTGTGATGCAACACGAGCGTCTTTGTCCAGTTTTATCGAGTCTCCCGTGCTTTGCTGACAGCTTCTTTGTTCTATCAGGAATGCTGCATCTGTCTCTTGTCGTACGATGATGGAGCGGAGCTATCTGCTCTCCCTTGCAACCATCACTTCCATTCGACATGTATTACCAAATGGCTACGCATGCATGCAACCTGTCCACTTTGCAAGTACAACATTCTCAAAGGCAGTGAAAGCGCGTGACCGACTTATGCTGACACAACTTCCATACGCAATGCCTGTATGCATGTACATCCTACTTGTAGAGCGAGCTGCAAGTGAAGCTTTGTGATTCACATCTTTTTGTAAGCTGATGACATCACTTTAAGAGCTTCTGTTCTACGGGAGAATTGGTTGTGTGTTTTCCTGTTTAGGATATGGTAACAGCCTCTACATGAATGAACCATAACTTAAAGTTTGCTGTGCTAATTTCGATTGTAAAGATCTTTTTGAGTTGTGCTGTTTTCTGTATAGGAAGGGATTGAAATTGGCGAGCTTGGTTATGAACCTTTCTTTGCAAAAAATATTTGATGATGCTACATTTTGGCTCCGCTTTGGTATTGCGGTGGATTTTAATAATCTTGTTTGGTAGAACCGCTTTCAAATATTTTGGTGTTCGGGTTGCTGCTTTTTAAAAAACCAAGTTGTGTTAATGCACAAATGAGTGGAAATATAAAATGAACAACCATTGCATAGGAAGCTGGTTAGGCAACCGTGTTTTGCCACGCAGCCAGACATAGCTAGATGGGCTGTGCTAATCAGGTTGGCTCAAAACACGACACTGTTGATCTGATCTAGACATGAAAACCTAGGCCGTGTCTGGGTCTACACCCCGGCACGATGGGCTGGCACGACATACAGACATTGTGTTGTGCCCGGCGCGGCACGGGGAGGAGATCAGGCTTAGGCACAGCCGACGGCGGAGTGCGGACCAGGCACGGCGGCCGGGATGTGAGGCGATAGAGCTAAGGAAGTAGGGCATGGCTCTCGAGCGCACGTGGTGTGGCTGGTTGCTGTCTTATTCCAGTCCAACTGGGCCAAACAGTGTCAAACTGCCTCGATACGGCCCGAGATACCGTGTCTAGATCGGCACCTCGGCCTACGAACCAACACGACATTACCCGATTAGCTGCTGAATCTTATGGGCCCTACCGTACCATGCCGATTGGCCACCACTTAAACGCAGCTATATATGCACCGCAAACTGACCCTTCGACCTGCAGAGCACCTATACGCAGCCCTACAGGTGGGACATCTGTGCGGTTTGGGTAAATGATTTGACATTTTCAGATTTGATGCAGCCGGTGCTGTTTTTCCGGACTGTATAGAAGAGTGTCGTTTCCTTGGTCCTACTCCTATTCTACAGCTGTGAGAAATCGTCATCATGTACTTGATCTATTGATACTCCTAGGCTAACACCATGCTTATCATGGAAAATGCGCATCGGCGTTACCTGGGGAAACAAGAGGGAATTACATATTCGAGACGCACCATAGGCCTACAGTAAATATGCCAATTTAGAAGCAAACAATGCGCAGCTGTTTACAAAATTGCTTTCGTACTTTCGTACCTTCCAAAATTATAAAGTTACACAGTTCTTCACCATTCTCTGTGCCTTTGGTGTACAAGGCTATGAGCGTCGAATTCAGAGAGCAAGTGGTAAAACAAATATCGCTACAAAACAGCTGATCTATAGCACGTATACACATTACAGAATTACAGAAGCTCAGGAAATTTCAGCAACCCAGTCTCAATGCACGACATGAGGGATGAGATCAGCGAAACCACTCCTCTATCATTCCTTTTTCTTGGGTGTGAGAAGATTCCTTTTTTAAACAAATACAAGACAATAATAGTACAAGTTAGTGGTAAATAACACTAAAAAAACTAATAATCCTTTGTTTACTGGCACCACAGTATCCGCATGTCGATGTGTGTCCACAATGAAGAGTTGAAGACAAAGGTGTTCCCGCAATTCTAACTCCAGTGGACGATGAGTCATTTCATTTTCTTCAGATCAAGTAGTCATCTCCATAGACCTTTACAAATGCATCGTGCACATACGAATTCCTCTCTTTGATCATTGTGCAAACATTTTCAGCATCTCGCCATCTTCTACACTTGACATACATATGAACAAGTAAAGTTTGCAGTACCACGTTCATTTCAGAGCCTGTCTTCATGAGAAGGGCATGTATCTGCCTTCCATAATGCAAAAGTCCTTCGTACCGGCAAAGTCTTAAAAGCCCTGCCAAAGTGTATTGGTCAGGCCTAATACAAGCCAGCTCCATCTGGCGGTAAATATTTATCGTGGCAATTGGTTGTCCATCCCCTGCGTAACCTGAAAGGAGGGCATTCCAGGATATCAAGTTCCTCTTGTTCATCCTGAGAAATAGTAATAGGGCAACCTCCATGCAGCCACACTTTGCATACATGTCAACAAGCTCAGTTTCCAAAACTACATTCATCTGGTGTATGACCTTAATGGCATGGGCATGAATTTGCCTTCCATACTCTGCATACCTTCTATTGCCACAAAGCTTAAGAAGGTTCACAAAGGTATGTTGGTTAGGCTTTATATTTGCAGAGTCCATTTGTCGGAAAATGTCAAGCGCTGAATCAACCTGCCCATTTTCAACATACCCAGACAAGAGTGCATCCCATGATACATAATTCCTCTCATACATCCTGTCAAATACCAAGCGAGCAAGCTCCATCAAGCCGCAGTTACCATACATGTCAACAAGCGCGTTACCCCGAATAACATCAGTATCCAATGCTCTTTTAATCAAATAACCATGGAATGCACGGCCACTATCTATGTCAGCCAAACGGGCACAAGCTGCTACTCCGCTGCCAAGGGTGAAGTGATCGACAGTGAAACCATACTCCTGCATTTGAACAACCATGTTGAGAGCCTCTTCTAACGACCAAGACGGACATAACTTGAGATGATTGTATTCCAACTCACTTGATTCCTACCAATCATCGTCTCAAAAACCATCCTGCAACTGTCAATGTCGCCACACTTCCCGTACATGTCGATGAGGCAATTCCACACAGTGGAATTCCTTTCAAATCTAAGGACAACTGCTAACGTATGCAGCTGCTTCCCACGTACCAGGCACCCCAATGCACTGCACACCTGAATTGCCATTACAAGAACTGAATCATTTGGAAGCACCCCAGCACGCTGCATGGCAGAGAAAGTATCCCAGGCTTCGTCCCACCGGGAAGAACGGACGTAGCCGCCAAGGATCACACTCCAAGAAACCATATTGGCCTCTCTTATGTCGTCGAATGCCTTCCTCGCATCATCCATCAATCCAAAATCAATATACCCGTCGACCAATGCAGTACCAACGACGACATGTTGGCACAAGGCGCACTTGATGACCAAGACATGCACGGCCCGGAGCATCCTGCTATCCTGTAGGCCGGCGCAAGCTCTGAGCACGCTCGGGAGCACGAACTTGTTAACCGGGACCCCGTCCCTCTGCATCCTGCAGAAGAGCTCGACGACCTCGGCATGCCTGCCGGTATGCGCCAGCGCCACGATTGCTGCGCTCGCGCTCTTCCCGCCGCTGCTCTGAAGCGCTTCCCCGGGCAGGCCACGTTCGCTTGCGCCCTTGCCGCTCGTCGGAGGCATTTCGTCGAACAGGTTACCCGCCGTGGAAACCGTGGCGCTCCTCTCAGGCATTCTGTCGAACATGCTACGCGGGTTCAATGGGCCGGGATTTTGAGCGGTTCTTGTATCCGGTGGCACGAGGAGTTCTCTCTCCAAGGTGGCCGCGGAGGTGGCGGCGCATCGTAGGAAATGGCGGCGGCGGCAGGGGCACCATTTGAGGCGGGTAGGTCGGGAGGGAGGGAGAGGGAGCGGCTGTGGATAAGGTTGCAGGAGGGAATACTCCATCTGTTTGGTGTTCGGCTCAACGCCTAAAGGCGCTCTAGTGGAATACTAGTAAATTTTAATGACGACGACAGCAAAGCCACCACGAACTTTTTATTATTATTAAGGGAAACGCTTCGGCCCGTACGTACCATATAGAGTGATAAATCGTACGCTACGTAGAGCACACGTAGCGAATTTTTTTAAATAATATTTTTTAAAAATTACAAAAATATATAATCGTCCCCAAAATTACAATCAATTGTGTTCGCATGCATGCCATTGAAATGGCGATAGAACCTATCGCCATTCAATGGCGATAGGTGCCTCACCATTGTAATCGCCGGTCCAACTACCTATCGTCATTTCAAATGGCGACAAGATGCCATGTATAAAATCGAAAAATTCCTTCCAAACCTCATTTGAATTCGAAAAAAAAACAGAATCGAGAGGAGAGGAAGAGAAAGAAAGATAATAAGCTCTGCTGGTTAAATGCAGAGGAGATAGATTGAGAAGCGATGCCATCTTGCGGTATATTTTTCTTGCAATGTTGTATATTATGTCAAATTATGTAAAGTAACGACATAGAATTAAGTAGAGTAACGACATAGAATTAAGTAGATTAGCGACTAGAATTAAGTAGAATAGCGACATAGAATCAAGTAGAATAGCGAGTAGAATTAAGTAGAATAGCGACATAGAATTAAGTAGATTAGCGACTAGAATGAGGTAGAACATCGACATAGAATCAAGTAGAATAATGACTAGAATGAAGTAGAATAGCAACATAGAATTAAGTACAATAGCGACATAGAATCAAGTAGAATAGAAGTTATGTAGAATAGCGACATAGAATGAAGTCAAATAGCGGCGTAGTGTAGTTAAATCGTATATTATTTGAGATGTGTATAGTGTAGTTTATCGTACATGTTTCGTACTTTTTACAATGTATGCACTTAATTTGTAGATATGGCGACAGAGGTCAAGATGAGTTGCTTGACCGTTGATTGGCGCTTTATCACCAAGTGAGCGAATCTTAATCTTAGTGCTCCCCGAAGATGGTGGCGGCGCCGCCGATTGAGCTTGGCGCGTTTGGTTCTTGCTGCGCCTATGAGGGCATGGAGGTCGCCGCAGATGGATTCCGAGGTGCGTATAGTTTTAATACACTCAATCGCGGTATGACTACTTTGCGTGCATTAACGTTTATTCTTGTCGTTTTGACGCAGTTGAGAGCGGCGAGCCTCCTTGCACTAGCGAGATGGTGGAGGCGACTTTTGAGGATGATCGGGACCGTGGTGGTGAGTCGTGCGTCTGGCGTTTTCCATCTGACCGGCGCCGCTAACAAAGATTGGTTGACCGGCCGAGGCGAAGATGCACACGTTCCACCTTCCGTGCGGGGAGATGACGCCGACGCTGCGGGGCGTGAGCTTCTGCTCGGGTTGCCATGCGCGAGCCGCCCTGGCGGCGTCTGACGTCCGATCACGTGGCGACCGACCTCCTAGCGAGGTTCCGCGATGTGTTGCCGGGCGGCAACTTTACACCGAAGTTCAAGAACGCCGCACGGCCGACGTTGAAGTGGATCTGCCGGTTCTCGTAAGTATTTGTAATTATTGTCATCTCGCTTAAATTCGTATGTGAACCTTCTTTGAATTCTATATTTCTTCTTGCGGCCGAAAGTATGGCGCTGGCGAGGGCGTGGTTGTTAGGAGGCATTTTGAGGCCTACCGCTATGGTTGTTCGGGTGGGTCATGTTTACGGGTCCCACGGCGGCAATGTCGACAAGCATACATCCGAATGCGCTGCAGAGTGGCCAACATGGAGATTGATGAGATCCTTCCTCGCTGAGGTCGGCCGTACTGCGTGGCGTCTGCGCCTTGTGCGGCAGCGCGCTACCGTACCGGACAACTCCATCCTCTCCGGGATGTCCACTCCTTCTGCGGTTGTGGTCCTTCGCGTTTCGGATCGGACGACCACAACCTGGACTTGAGAGCATATCGATCGGCTTATGCGTTGCGGCCGACAAGGTGGACCGCCCCACCATGGGCACGGTTTGGTGCGCAAGCGGAGTTAGTTTTATGATCATTTTTTGTATTGTAATCACAATTTCGTATGCTAAGTTTGCGGTGTTCTATTGCAGTCACCTTCCGCCGATCACTTCGCAGGGTCTTACCCGAGTACATGGCGATGTTCGATCGGTGACCGACCGATGACCGCGTCATCCGGACACCGTCTGATGCGGAGATGCTTATCCGGAGGCGCCCGACGAGTGTCGCTCCCGTGCACGCGAGACTAATCTTGGTACACGCGAGCCCTTGGTACATGATATCCTCGTGGAGGAGTACAGTGCAATGGTCATCGCGCCGATTCGGTCTCTGACGAGATCCCAAATTTTAGGGGATCTGGTCTTGGCGCACGTCAAGCGTAAGTTCACATGTTTAATTCTTTCGCTGGCGTAATTATGTCTTTGAATAAATAATTGTGTTGGTGTCCACAGTATACTAGGAAGAAGTGCGTGGCGCGATGTCACGGTTGGATAGGATGCGGCCTTGGGTCGAGGCTTGGAGTCACAGCGCTCGGCGATATCATCCGGTGTGGGGAGGATCCCTCGACATCGAGACGTCTGCGGATTACATGGATTGGTACTCTAGTCGGACGAGGCTTCATTGCGTCCGGGTCGTGGTCGACCCATCACGACCGAGGTCTGCGGCGTCCGACACGCACCCTACCCAAACGGACTCGCTTTCCATCTCTCGATGCGTATTGTCCTTAATTAATATTTATCTTGCGGTTATGTTTCCAACTTGTTCATTACTTGTGCGAGCGGATCTACACCGGAGATTCTCGAGGTAGCAACCACCGTGCGGCAGAGGACACTGGGGAGACGAGAGGGCTTGTGCGGCGCATCATCGACGCAATGAGACGAGGCATCCGGATTGCGACTTATGTCGCCGCCGAGGACTCGGTGGACCGACCGATCTTGAGGGCGAGGGTCACCTCGGGAGGGGTCACCTCGGGACGAGGGGTCACCTCGGGACGAGGGGTCACCACGGGACGAGGACGAGGTGGTTCACGTCCACGGGCTCCTGCCCCGGACGTGGCGGGCGTGTCATCGTGGCACCATGGTGGGAGCGCTGGACAGGGCTCATCGGGGCACGCATTCGTGCCACCAGGTATGACCACCTTGCTTGCTTGCAGAACATAATGCTTCTTTCTTTCGAACGCCGGTAGTTACTAACGGCAATCTTCTCTATCAGGTCCTGAGCTCCACCATCACGTGGGGCAGGGTTCTGTGAGTCGTCGGACATGTCTCCGGGGCGGCGGTATGACCGCCTTGGGATGATTACGTTTCTTTTTCGTGTTTTTCGCATGATTACGTTTGTAACATACTACTTCACAAGAACGCCTTGGGAGGAAGGTTCATTTCCGGACGACGAGGCAAACCTATCGGTACCCCTCGATTACTTCTTCGATGACCTGCGTGACGCCTCGTTGAACTTAGAGGCTTCTCAGCTGCTGCAAAGTGCTCCGCCACCGACCCAAACGACACAGGAGGAGGAGGCCCCCCTCGCGACACCACCTCGGACTACTCGTCTCGGTCGGCCATCATCACTTTGAGCCTCTCACATACTCGGACCGTCGCAGGCAGAGGCCAGGGGCGACACGGGGAGTGTGCCCCAAGAGGGGCCGCCAGTAGATATTTGGTCCTTCAAATATCAGTCATACCATGTAAATATTAATATGTGAACAACTCTTATTATGCTAGTCTTATGTTTCCAAATCTCTTTTTAGTAGCATGTTTGTTCGGTTCCACAATCTATCAACGTATATCACAACATCTGTTTTACGGTTCAGACTTAGGTAGCGCGAGGCATCATCGTAATATCACTTAGCTTCCTACTTACGAATAATTAATATCTCAAACGTCCTCGTAAAATTCTACAGAAATTCACTGCACTAGAACAACATACGATCATTATAAATTGTTATTGCGAGATTAATAGATTTTGTACCGTTAAAAATTTATAAAAATCATAAGTATGTAAAGTGGACTTGCAAATTAGGGATGGAGAGGAACACATCGCCATTTCAATCGGCGACAGAACCTATCGCCATTGAAATGGCGACGAGGAACCTATCGCCATTTGAAATGGCGATAGGTAATTAACCCGTCGGCTTGCGGCGGTGAGGCACATATCGCCCGATTGAAATGGCGATAGGTTCTGTCGCCATTTCAATGGCGGCATGTGAACACAATTCTGTAATTTTTAGAGGCGATTATATATTTTTGGAATTTTCTTTTAAAAAATATTATTAAAAAATTCCACACGTAGCTTCTGATCCATGTGTGAGACTTAGAGCTCAGATTCGCATTTTCCATCAATCAATAATCATATACCGTGGGTGGTAATAGGAGGTTTGGGACCACGGGACACGACCTTAACCGGTCAATCGAAGAACTTGACATGTCGTGAAACAAGTGAACAACGAAGCAAATTAAAATAAGAAAGACACAAGAATTAGCTATACATGCGCTCCGGATTGTGAAATCGCACATGTAATTCTTGAAATAGTTTGTAACACCACTTGTTTATGACCATTGGGTGGCCGGAATAAAACTTCGTTTGGTACATTGTCTTAGCATGTTGCAACCGTCATCCGAGGATGTTATAACCGTTGTCCGGGGATGTTGCAACCATGGTCCTAGGATGTTGCAACCGTTGTCCGGAGATGTTGCAACCATTGTCCTAGGATGTTGCAACCGTTGTCGGGGAATGTTGCAACCGTTGTCCTAGGATGTTGCAAGTATTGTCAGGGGATATTTGCAACCGTTGTCCAGGTATGTTGCAACCGTTGTCCGGAGATGTTGCAACCATTGTCCGGGTATGTTGCAACCATTTTCCTAGGATGTTGCAACTGTTGTCCGGAGATATTGCAACTATTGTCCAATGATGTTGCAACCATTGTGCGGGGATGTTGCAACCATTGTCCGGGGATGTTGCAATCATTATCTAGACATGTTGTATTTTCGGACCGTACGATGGGAGCTATTCCTATAGGCCACGCTATCTTCTAATTAATCAAGTAACTGAGGGGTGTGGAGCCACTATTGAGGACATCACACTACTACGAGGCAACCGACATCACGAGCGGTTGAATCGTCATCACGAGCGGTTTCCAACCGTCTATGTTTGTTGATGCAATAATAGAGAATATTATCACGAGCGGTACAAAACCGTCGCGATACGAAATATCACGAGCGGTTTTAGTAAAAACCGTGCGTGAAGTCAAGTATCGCGAGCGGTTTCAAGCGAAAACCGCTCGTGATGCGAGAATATCACGAGCGGTTCTAAAGAAAAACCATCGTGATAGGAGAATATCGCGAGCGGTTCTAAATAAAACCGTGCAGTGATTTACGAATATCACAGACGGCTTTTGTGTAGAACCGTGCGTGATATTCTCCTATCCTGACGGTTTCGCGATCGAAACCGCTCGTGATACTACTTCCTTCAGCGGTTTTAACACAAAACCGTTTGTGATAGCTCGTGCCCCGCCCACAATTTCTTTGTTTTCTGGCTAGCCTCGGAATTGCTAGCCATGCCCTCTGAAAACAAGCATTCACGTAAAGCAATTCAAGCATTCACAAAAAGCAGATTCAGCGACCATGACAACTCAAAGTGATCATTACTCAAAATAAATTACAAAAGATCGCATTTGTTCAAGTATTGTCGCTGTAGTTACAACTAGATTACAATTGTTTTGCGTTGAGAGGTTTTAGTGGGGTGATGCTCGGGTTGGCGACGGAGTGAAACTCTCCGTTGTCGTTAATGATTCTGTGTTGATAAAGGCGCAGAGCTTCCTCGAATGTCCTTGATCTCTTCATAGCGAGTGAATCACATTGTAAATTCAAGGCACATCGCTAGCAAGAGTAAAGTGGTAAGATATATATATATATTTAAATTTATAATTAGGAAATAATTATTTGAGATTGACAAACCTCGGGATCCTTCTTCCTAGTCAGAAGGATTAGGCGCATATGATAGCGAGCGTGGATTGCACATAACTCATCATCTTTTTCTTTGGCGGCCTTTGCAAAAATAGTATTACATATATAGGTATAGTCGGTTCGAGACGCGTTATTATGAAGTATGATATAGGATTATCGTGTTGTAGCGCGTCTGGGAAAATCCATCCTGTGTGTTAGTTAGGCGCTCTTTCCATTGTATATTCCTTTGTTGGCAACATAATTGATGAGCGACCTACATGATTGAAAAGGTTATCCTCGGCCATTTCAAGCGAATGAAGACTACAATAGAGTTATGTAAGGAGGAAATGAGCATACCTCTCAGTATTCCTCTTAGAGTCTTTGAAGTCGTGCTTGTTGCGGTTTAGGGAATCAAGGTATATCACATGGTTCCTCTTGGGTATAATAACTAAAAGGATCGATGGTACCTACTCATGTATGTCGTTATAGTCATTAAACCTAAGTTAGTGGTTTGCATATAAAGTACAAATGAAATTTGTATAGCAAGTAGTGACACTTACCCACGGTTGTAGGGCACCACTATGTACTTCATGTTCATCGACGAAGCAATGACCTCGTTATGTATTTCTCGACGAAGGATGAGTCTTGTTGGATGGTTTGCAGCGATACCACATGTGGGTCGAGAAACCCACCGGTTCATTCCATTCACGGACATTTTTCAGCATGTATCTATACATAAGCAATGAGTTGTGATATTTATTGGTATTACATGAATGTAGAACTTGATTATGCGCACTTATAGTGTCCAACATCATAGAAGCGAGGCGTCGAGGCCAGCGAGGTTGAATAGTTCAAATAAGTCATTGAAGCCCGACGAAGTACCTCGTCCGTTGAAGAAATGCTTGTCATCGTATCGGCGGTGATTCGATGATCGCACCCTTCTTTTGGGTCTTCGCCAAGTACCGGCATGCAAAGCGACAAGCATATCGGCGTGCATTATCTATGCGTCGGAGCACAATGGTTTTCCGATGATGTAGTTCCGGGTATCGCGGACTTCCGGACTTGGGAAGCGCCTTAACGTTTGTGGATTTCGATTTGGCCTTAGCGATTGGCGGCGTCTTCTTGTGAGATGACTTCGAAGCGAATCTGACGACACGCTTTTGTCTTTTTCCTTCGGCGTCTTCTCCACGGGAATCGAAGAGGTGGCCTTATGAGGCAAAACATGAGGTGGAGTCATCGAGGTCCGTTGGAGAGGAATGGTCGTGTCGGATCGTTAGCCTTCTTTGGGTCGAGCGATGTCCTTCTTGGGCCATTGGATAAAAGAGGGCGGCATCCCTAGTGTTGTGATCTCTTCGTTTGGGCAAATCTTGGCGGGGCGGCTCGGAAATTGACATGTACCATATCCACTGGACCTGGCGTAACAGTGCGCGCCACCGGCACCGTCTTTGCCGCCCTTCCTCGTATGGATACACCATCCTCTGCAGACCTCAATACAAAGGACCCATCCATCCTCACTTGGAGCTTCTGAGGCGTCGGCTCCTACAAAGCGATCACGCAATTAGCTAAGGCGTCCTATAGGTCTATCTTTGGTGCATTCCATAGATGTACGTTACCTTGATGTCGTCTATCGGTGTCGGACGTCGTCATGTTCACAATTATCTTGTGACGCCGACGCTACTCCGACGTCGAGGAGGCCTCCGAATTAGCGGGGCTTACTTGCGACCGCTCTCATGAGTATATCCATTTGACTCATAATCTTGCCATCTCTACTTGAAATTGGTTAGTAATCATCTGTACCAACCGGTAGTCGTGCTCGGCCTTGGATCTCTTCCTAGTCCTATCGTGCGATGAGTCGTCCGCGAATCCATGACTCCAAGGCACGTTAACCCCAAGGCCTCGTGTGCGATCCGGTGCTCCTTGTTTCCCAAGGCCGTAGATAGTATATCATTCTCCTCGCGCATGGAAGGAGCCTTGGGAAGCTTAGGCGATCAAGTCACGTTGCAAGAGGTCATCATGTTATTATAGGCACTATGAAGTTATGGACTTATTAACAACTTAGTAGTTCGACATATTTACCACACGCGTTGGGACACTTCTGATGTCCGCCGGTTTGTGAAGGAGATCTTTGCCCAAGACAAGACTTGTGCCCTCGCTTTTAACCAAATTAGGGAACGCGGTCTGTGACATCGAAACGGGTTCTCCTTCTCTCCGCCCATTCCTCGTATTTACTCGCGTACCAGTGTCCGAAGTCTGTCGGAGTGAGTGTTTCGATGTCTGGAGAGCTTTGTGCGCCGCACTTTGCTCCTTAAATTCGACCGTCGTTTTCATAGCCACAAAGGTGTCCCATGCTTCCGCGTCAAGAATTTGTCTTTGCGAAGGCGTTTGACCCGTGTTCACGTGCCGTGACAAGAATGCTCTTGAAGGTCCTCCACGATTTACCCATCGTGAGCATCGCCGTCCGTCGCCGCGTGTGCCATATGTGCTACGGAATAGTGAACTTCTCTGAAAGTTCGTCCCACAAAGCGCCTTCGCTTCTTCGTCGGTCCTTCCACGTTGGTGTGGTGATGAGGACCCGTTCCTTACAAGTATCCCGCAAATGGTCCGGAATCTCGCCACGATCTCTTGGGACTCAGAGGGGCCCAAAGTCCTTGACCTCGTGATGACCCCCATCGGCCGTAGGCATTTTCGATTGTCCTCTGCCATCTCGCTTAGTGTCATTATCGCCGACGGTGACGGCGGACCTCGTCGGCGCCTCTTCCATCTGCGGCGTCGGTGTCGTGACCTCGTCGGCGCCTCTTCCATCTCTGGCGTCGGTGGCGGCGAAGACAGTGCCTCTGCCATCTCGCTTACTTGCTATCTATATAAGTTACATATGCAATAAAATGGATTGCAAGTGTCCCAAATTAACATATACATTTAAACTTAATAATATGCTCAACATGTGCAATATTAGCAAATAATCATAAATAATTCCAGCATAAATATGAAACAATTAATCTCGTGAAGAAGTATAGAGGTTGACTATAGAGATCAAGATGGCAAATGAAAAGTTGAATGAGCTCATCACAGTACTAACATTCCTTAATCCACTAGCTTCTCTAAGGAAGCCTACTTCATCGAGGCCGACACTGCTGGAGTGTGCCATTTGTTTCATGCCGTGGAGGACCGGCATGAAACAAAGGTACACCCAAGTGTGTCAGATCGACGAAGAAATGCTAAGCAAAGGTTTAATCTGTAGGGCTCGCCGCCTCCACTGCTCCTATTATGTGCTCTCGGAAGGAGAGTAGCTAAAGAACAAGTCTTTGCCATCTCAATCCTATTGTCTATACTCTTCATCGACCACGACACCTTTGGAGTGTACCATATGCTTCTTGCCTTGGAGGATTGGCGAAGTAAAGGTACACTCAAGTGTGTCGAGATCGACGAAAAAATGCTAAGCAAAGGTTTAATGCTTCATGTACGTAAGACTAGCCTTTAATGAAGACATAGAAACAAAATAGAATCAAATAAAACTTTACCCGAGCCCATATTTCCCGAGCCTACTTCGCCGAGGTCGACACAGGAGTGTACCATATGTTTCGTTCCTTGGAGGATTGGCACGAAACAAAGGTACACTCAAGTGTGTCAGGGATCGACGAAGGAAATGCTAAGCAAAGGTTTAATCTGTGAGGGCTCGCCGCCTCCTGCTCCTATTCTAACACTCCTAACACTCCTTAATCAACGAAGCAAAGGTTTAATGCTTCATGTACGAAGACTAGCCTTTAATGAAGACATAGAAACAAAATAGAATCAAGTAAAACTTTCTTTACGGATTGATGATATTATGTGCTCTCAGAAGGAGAGTAGCTAAAGAACAAGTCTTTGCCATCTCAATCCTATTGTCTATACTCTTCATTAAATGAATATGATAATATAAATTCAAACTATGAGCTCTAAACAATACTTTGTTAGCTGTCAAACGATCTCAAGCTGTAAGCAAAAACAGATTAAACTTCGATCAAGCAGAGGTTGACTACAGAGATCAAGATGGCAAATGAAAAGTTGAATGAGCTCATACAGACAACTAGAAGAATCACAAACTAGTCAATAGAACTATGAGCTCAACCGAAAGTAACCAATTAACATTACATCATATTGACAGTAGCAAGTAATACAATAGAGCTCAAGTATGAACTAACTATCACATTCAATCTCGATTATAAGAGCAGAGTTCATCACAGAGCATGTCAACAAAGCCCACCGATCAATTTGCAAAGAATGATGAGCTCAACCGAAAGTAACCAATTAACGATAGATCATATTGACAAGAGCAAGTAATACAATAGACCTCAAGTATGAACTAACTATCACATTCAATCTCATTATAAGACGAGTTCATCACGAGCATGTCAACAAAGCCCATCGATCAATTTGCAACAGAACGATGAGCTCAACCGAAAGTAACCAATTAACAGTAGATCATATTGACAGTAGCAAGTAATACAATAGATCTCAAGTATGAACTAACTATCACATTCAATCTCATTATAAGACAGAGTTCATCACAGAGCATGTCAACAAAGCCCACTGATCAATTTGCAACAGAACGATGAGCTCAACCGAAAGTAACCAATTAACACTAGATCATATTGACAGTAGCAAGTAATACAATAGAGCTCAAGTATGAACTAACTATCACATTCAATCTCAAGATAAGACGAGTTCATCACAGAGCATGTCAACAAAGCCCACCGATCAACAAAGCCGAATCGCCACAGAGGAGCAATACTCACAGAGAGGATGCCGCACAAGAACTCACGGTGCAAGGAGGAGGCCGACACGGGAGGAGGAGGGCATGGGAGAAGGCCGGCAGAGGAGGAGGACTACAGCCGAGAAGGCCGGTGCAGAGAGGAGGAGGCCCACACGGGAGGAGGACGGCGGCGGCCGAGGTCGAGGCGGCGACGTTGGGGCTTCTGCCGAGGAGGTGAACGGGGTGGCGTGACCGAGGTCGGCGCCGAGGTCGGGGCGGCGCACCGAGGTTGAAGGCGCCGAGGTCGGGGCGCCGAGGTTGGGTCTTGCGCACCGAGGTCGAGGCGGCGGCCCGAGGTCGTGGTCGTGATGAACTACTGAGCCCTAAACCCTAGAGGAGGCAAGCGAGCGCCGAGAGCCTAAGGGCGCGGGAGAGGAAGTGACAAGTGAGAGCAAAACCTAGCGTTTCCGCCTTATAAAAAGTATATCACAGACGGTTTCTAATAAGAACCGTCTGTGATATGGAACGTATCACAGACTATTTTTAACTACAACCGCTCGTGATATGACGTATCACAGACGGTTTTTAAATAGAACCGTCTGTGATTCCTTTTCACAGATGGTTATACAACGGAACCGTCTGTGATAACTCTCTTCATTTTCCCGCGTGTCTCTTCTTCTTTATTTTCCTGTATGTGTCTCTTCGTCTCACGATCACACAGTAGCGGCTTCATCTCTTCATTTTCCAACGTCGCTCTGACTCCCCAAATATCTCTTCGTCTCCGTTCCGGCTTTAGAACTTGTTCTATATATAGATGTGTCCTTCTACAATGTATTTCACACAACCTCCTTGATCCCTTTCTCCACAAAAATGTAAGTGGTGCCTCCTCTTACAGCAGCGCCTTGATCTGTGACGCACTCTCTCTCATTGACGTTGAATCGTCTTCCGGAAGAACACTATTTCAACAATGTCTTCCTCTGATCCGTCAGAAATTTGCGGAGCGGGTGGCGCCACCTTCCGCCGTCTTGACATTCTCCTCCGCCGTGTCTTCGGGTGATCTCCCACTTTCGGCGAAGTTTACGTGTCGTCGACGTGGTCCTCCAAAACGACGTTGCGTCTTTCAGAGGCTTGTCGCCACTTGGATTTATGTCGAGGCAAGAAGCGTCGAGTCGACGGTAGCCGAGACCCTCAAGTAAGAGAAGAGAGCCTATGGGCTCAATTCTTCTTAGTTCAACAATCGAGGGTCTTGGGACACACTCGAACGAGCGGCGTCGTGGTGGGCGATTTTAGGCTTCGTTCGATCATGAACCGTCCGCCCCCGCCGCCGCCGCCTACGAAGTATTGAAGACGGAGATAGCAACCTACCTCCACCACTAGATAGGTTTCTAGTTTTTAATCTTTTTATTTAACGCCACGTTGTTTGGCTATATATATGAAAATTCCAAAATGAAAAAAAAAGTTTGGAGGTGAAGTTACTATATCTATTTGCCCATAGTAAGAGCTCCTCATCCCATCGATCTTGAAGTGTGTAGGTATGTTGATCTCGGAGCCGTGGCGGGGGGCGGCCGGTTGCTCCATCGCGGCGATGGCGAGAGAGGCGGCGTCCATCGCGGCGATGCGGCGATGGACACGACGCAGCGATCGCGGCAGAGGATCGATGTGCGGGATATCGCGAGCGGTTCTTAATAAGAACCGTCAGGATACTACACGCACGTTGTAACGTAAAACCATCTGTGATTGGGGATTATCACGCACGGTTTGTGAATAGAACCGTCAGTGATAATTCACGACGGTTCTATTTCTCAACCGCTCAGGATAGATGACTATCACGCACGGTTCTAAAAATACCGTCTGTGATAGTTGTTCGCGCCCGGCCGCTTGAGTTGAATGACCCAACACGAGCGGTTCCAAAGGAACCGTCGTGATGGGCGTCTACTATAGCCTATTTTGTAGTAGTGTCAATTAACCGGATGGGAGTCAATGGTTTTGATTAACCTTCGTTACTTTAATCTAATGGTGGCTGAACCGTATGATGAAAATTTCGGCGTCGGACGTACGAGCCGTAGCAGCGTCCAACAAAAAAATATTGCGACCATCGAAAAAGGGCAATAATCCCACACATACGTCCGATAGGAAGCAAACCGCTTGGACACCTTATCACTCGGGGTTATGATTACTAGCTCTCATAAATTAGCGCACGAAATAAATAGCACCGATGCTCATTAATCTTTTTCGGATCGTACGGGTGGTACGCTCCACCCGTACGTTCGACTACTAATAGCGCCCTTTGATTTGTGATATTGCAACCATTGTCCTATTATTGTCTACGTATGTACGTATGTGTCCTTTCTGTTCCAACGTAACTATATATACGTGTGTATATACCAAGAGTGCAAGTATGCAACTAATAATCAAGAATTAACACTGTTAATTAATGGAGCGCTTATGCTTAAAACCGAGATTTTAGATCGGATTCGGGGCATACTGGTGGAATCCTTCACCGACGTCCGCTTCCTAGTGGCTCCTATTATTAATCAACCTATTTTTCAAATTATTTTATTACTAACGATCGTGGAATTCTTTTTAAAATCTGCAAGACAACAGGATAAGTTTAGCTAAATGACACTTCTCGTCCCATCATTAGCGTGACCAAACAATACTTGTCATGTTACCGGTGGTAGAGTGATATGATTTGGTCACGTCATGATGACCGATGTAACAATATTGTTTTCTCGGAAAATAAAGTTGGCACGAAGTTGCTAATAATATATATATATATATATATATATAAAGGTATATATATATAAAGGATTATTTAATAAGAAAAGTTCAACCACCACTCACCGTGTCAGCAACAGTAATCTGGCAATAAATTGATTTTAGAATGGAGAATTTTACATGTTCCATTGCAAACACGTTTTATTATTATTTAATAGTCACTTCAAAATATGTTTTTCTTGAAGTTATAACAACAAAATTTTAATGGAATTGGTAAGTATTCACGTGATTAACTAGATTGCATGGATTTATTCACGTAACTAACATGTCATTTTGAGATACATGCAGTCAAACTTTTGAAACTTTAGGTATAGATATCTTTTAAAATATTTAGATTATATACATGAAAATCATGTGTATATTTGTCTCGAAAAATGCTTCAATAATATTATAATTTTATTGGGTTTTATAAATATATTACAATAGAGATTAGTTACCAAAGTTATGTTTTGGTAACCGTGTCGATGCCCAAACGAATTAACACTGTTAATTAATGGAGCGCTTGTGCTTAAAACCAAGATTTTAGACTGGATTCGGGGCATACGGGTGGAATCCTTCACCCGTACGTCCGCTTCCTAGTGGCTCCCTATTATTAATCAACCTATTTTTCAAATTATTTTTATTACTAACGTATCGTGGAATTCTTTTTAAAATCTGGCAAGACAACAGGGATAAGTTTAGCTAAATGACACTTCTCGTCCCATCATTAGCGTGATCAAACAATACTGTCATGTTACTAGTGGTAGAGTGATAGGATTTGATCACGTCATGATGATTGATGTAACAATATTGTTTTCTCGGAAAATAAAGTTGGCACGAAGTTGCTAATTTTATATATATATATATATATATATATATATATATATATAAAAGGATTATTTAATAAGAAAAGTTCAACCACCACTCACCGTGTCAGCAACAGTAATCTGGCAATAAATTGATTTTAGAATGGAGAATTTTACATGTTCCATTGCAAACACGTTTTATTATTATTTAATAGTCACTTCAAAATATGTTTTTCTTGAAGTTATAACAACAAAATTTTAATGGAATTGGTAAGTATTCACGTGATTAACTAGATTGCATGGATTTATTCACGTAACTAACATGTCATTTTGAGATACATGCAACAAACTTTTGAAACTTTAGGTATAGATATCTTTTAAAATATTTAGATTATATACATGAAAATCATGTGTATATTTGTCTCGAAAAATGCTTCAATAATATTATAATTTTATTGGGTTTTATAAATATATTACAATAGAGATTAGTTACCAAAGTTATGTTTTGGTAACCGTGTCGATGCTCAAACGAATTAACACTGTTAATTAATGGAGCGCTTTGTGCTTAAAACCGAGATTTTAGATCGGATTCGGGGCATACGGGTGGAATCCTTCACCGTCGTCCGCTTCCTAGTGGCTCCTATTATTAATCAACCTATTTTTCAAATTATTTTTATTACTAACGTGTCGTGGAATTCTTTTTAAAATCGGCAAGACAACAGGATAAGTTTAGCTAAATGACACTTCTCGTCCCATCATTAGCGTGACCAAACAATCTTGTCGTATGTTATGGTGGTAGAGTGATAGGATTTGGTCACGCCATGATGACTGATGTAACAATATTGTTTTCTCGGAAAATAAAGTTGGCACGAAGTTGCTAATAATATATATATATATAAAGGATTATTTAATAAGAAAAGTTCAACCACCACTCACCGTGTCAGCAACAGTAATCTGGCAATAAATTGATTTTAGAATGGAGAATTTTACATGTTCCATTGCAAACACGTTTTATTATTATTTAATAGTCACTTCAAAATATGTTTTTCTTGAAGTTATAACAACAAAATTTTAATGGAATTGGTAAGTATTCACGTAATTAACTAGATTGCATGGATTTATTCACGTAACTAACATGTCATTTTGAGATACATGCAGTCAAACTTTTGAAACTTTAGGTATATATATCTTTTAAAATATTTAGATTATATACATGAAAATCATGTGTATATTTGTCTCAAAAATGCTTCAATAATATTTTAATTTTATTGGGTTTTATAAATATATTACAATAGAAATTAGTTACCAAAGTTATGTTTTGGTAACCGTGTCGATGCCCAAACGACATGTTTTTGTGAACTAGAGAGAATATATTGCACAGAAATCCATGACAAATCAGCGGCAAACTGCCCCTACAACCATTACACTCCACTTCAACTAAAAATTGAATTTTATCTAACCAGGATTTAACAGGGAATAGCAATTTGAAACGTTGGAGGTGCTCAGTAACATTGTCACCATACTGGCAATTTGGCAAACTGCAGTGGGTGCTGCTCTTCATTCTCAAATATTATACATTAGCAAGACTTCAAGTATCCAAGTACACAAACTATCAAGATGGTGCAGAGAAAGGTCTGCTTGTTGTCACAAGACCTAAAACAGCCGAGCAAGTATATACATGGGCTATTGTTTTCTTCCCAGACTCCCAGTGCCTTATGTTTCATGCAGCTACAACAAGAGTAGTTACTCACTACAGGGCATAGATTTTCTTCTCATGGTCAGAGAAGGCTTCCAGGTCTGAGAAACCTTCGTGGATGGACCAGGAGAAGGACTTGCTGCCACTAGCCCTCTTGACGCGCCGCTGTCTGTCTTTGCCAAACTTGAATTGCGGGCGCAGCAACAAACAGGCTAGGAACAAGAGAGTCCCAATCATGATTGGCCCTCCGATGGCTGATATGGTGAAAGCCATCCAGGCATGCTGCGGGCCAACAACAACATAGGCCAATGAGATAAAAGCTGCGCATGTACTAAGGCATGCCGACCACATTAGCTTATTTACAATCTTGATAATTTGCTTCTGGGCACCAGTTTCCCAGGCAACCAGGGTGATCTGCACCACGACCACCGCAAGGGAAATGAAAAGGGCGGTGGCATTCAGAAGACAGAAAACACGGAAACCAGTAAGCTTAGCTATGTGGGCCTCACCGATGTCTTCCCCGTCCTTCCTATCCTGGAAGTATTGACCGGGCAAATTGAATATGGCAACAAATGCAACGGAGGCAATCAGGGTTGCTACCAAAGTAACTGAGTTGATTGTGCTCTGAACAGCTTCTCTGTGTAGTTTCCGCAGCTCTTTAGCAATCCCTGTCACTCTTTTATTGGTCTTTGCGTTCTCGTTGAGCTGTGCTTGAACGTTGTGCTTGATATCACTCACAGTTCTCCTTAGCTCTGACGTTTCATCAAATTTTCCAACATTTCTGGCATTCTTTGCACCAGCCTCTGACAGCCACGCTATTATTTCCGTTTTAGACTCACCATAAGGAACTTTCTCAGCCAAATCCATAGCTGTTTCATTTTGATTATTGATAGCATTGACTTCAAGAGACTCATAGCAAAGCAGAAGCTGCACCATCTGAAAAAACATGGGAAAGAGAAATATAAAGTTGGTAAGTCATGGAAAGCATGCTGGGACATGGGAACAAAAAAATTCCATCAGTTCACATGAAAATAGTGAATCGTTGTTTCAAATCCACTTAAGATGCACTCTGCAGCTTTACCAGATCAACGGTAATGTCAAGCCACTTTGCTCTTTGTTATGGCAGTAATTGATTCAGGAAGACCAGTACAAACACAACAAGAGACCATTTAGACAAACTACAGTGGACCTTTTTTTTTATGATCCTTAGACCATAGGGGTAAACTAGCCAAGTGGTGTCGGCTGCCAGGGGAGAGGGAAGACTATAGATTGGAGAGACGAAGAGGATTGGGACTTAGACTATTGTATTCTCATTGCTTGATATGAATGGTGCGGTTTCTCTCTTTATATGGATGAGGTTAGCCCCTAACAATATAGAAACTATCATATCTAAAGCAACCAATCACATAAGGATGAGATAATATCCATACTTTCTAAATATGAAGATATGCATCTAACTATTCCTAATATAAAGATAATATCTGGAATATAACTTGCTAATAAAGTAAACAACTAATCTAATCTGTTTGGCGCACTGTTCACATGTATGAACAGTACTTCCTGCTCATAATAGCCTCCTTTCATGGTCGTAGCTCCCCCTAGGCCCACGCCCATGACACTTCAACCCTCTCGGACAAGTAGCTCGTCCTCGAGCCACAGGGCGGCGACCATGGCTGCAACCCGAGGTATCCCCATATTGACGAGAGGTCGTGGCGCCGGCGGAACATTGCATGGAAGATGGTCCGCAACGCTCCAATAGACAGCAGCGATGACTGCTGTCCCTTGGCGTGTCTTGACGTTGCAGGAGGCGTAGGTGGCATGGACAAACTGCGCGGGGGCAGCAGCGACGCTCTTCCCACCATAGGATGCTTCAGTGTTGGGAAAAACACAACGTCGTTGTGGTCCTGACACCTGTCATGCCCCACACCTACAAAGGCACGACGTCGGCCGGGCGCGTGGAGAAGACAGTCGTTGGGCAGTAGCCTTCTTCCTCGGTGAGGGCACCGTTGGTGCAACCACGGGCAGCGAAGTTGATGATGCGGAAGTCACCGGTGAAATTAGAGACGCCTCCGGTGACGCAGATCGCGCAGTAGCTGCTGCCCGTGCATTCTTCTTCTCCTTTTCCATCAGCTTGACCACCATAGCCGCCATGTCTGCCAAGATGACTTTCATGTCGTCTACGCCGGCACTCATCTCGTTGAGGGTGGCCCTCATAGCCTTGAAATTCTCAGCAGTAGAAACCATGGTGTTGGCTCTAATACCAAGTTGTTATGATCCTTAGATCATAGAGGTAAACATCACTGGGAGAATAGCCGGCTGGTGTCGGCTACTAGGGGAGAGGGAATACTATAGATTGGGGAGACGAAGGGGATTGAGACTTAGACTATTGTATTCTCATTGCTTTCTTATGAATGATGTAACTCCTCTCTTTATATAGATGAGGTTAGCCCTTAACAATATGGAAACTATCGTATCTAATACAACTAATCAACTAAAGATAAGATAATATCCATACTTTCTAAATATGAAGATATGCATATAACTATTCCTAATATAAAGATAATCTCTGGAAGATAACTTGCTAACAAAGGAAACAACCAATCTAATCTATTTGGCGTGTTGTTCACGCGCATAAACAGTGCATGTGAACAGTACTTTCTGCCCATAATAGCCTTCTTGTATGGCGGTAGCTCCCCCGGCCCACGCCTATGACATTTTACTGCACCAAGTGGCTTTCAACTTCATACAGACTACCACTGGCAACTGGATATACTGTAGAAGGGTAATGCATATCTCAATCTTAGCTTTATCGTTAGTCCAGCTGACGTACAAAGGTACAACCTACATGCACTGGAAAATAGAAAAGCAATCCATCGTACCTGCGAGTTTGTGGATGGACATTTCACAATTTTAAAACTAGCGATGCTTCTTTCACTTCAAACTTTTGAGGACTATGACCAGTGGGCTGGACGCTGGAGGCATAGTACAAAAAACCGGACCGGTCACCAAACCGTTCATGCTCCCGGTTCACTGGTCCGGCGGTCTGACCGGGTTGGACAGCTAGCCCAATGCACCCCTCACACATGATCGAAACATATACAGCCATCCATCCAGGGCTTGATGAGCCAAGAGCAGGAGAAATAACTTTCCTAAGGCCTTGAATTCGTTGGCAAGGTGATCAGGGTCCTCTCCCTGGTCACGAGCTAGGATCGATCAGCGCTTTCCGGATGCATAGTCCAGGATATTCTGTCAATCGGGGAAGGTTTGTGGTGACAAAGAAAAGAGGCTGCTGGACTGGACCACGGCTGAAACTGCCAGGCACGGACTAAAAGCTGGGCTCAGGTTGAACCGCAGTTCAATGTATCCTTATCTGCCTGCTATATCCACGTATTACACATGGACTTGGCTGGTGGGGAGATCAACGCAGCCAAGTTTCATCGCCCCAACCCACGTTCGAACCGAACCTTTTTTATTAATTAACCCTATTATAATTTTTATTTTAAAGTTAACCCCCGCGAACTTTATTTCCAATTCTGACTCTTTGATCACGCCACCACCCGTGGCGTGACAAAGCAACATTCGCCACGCCACGAATAAGTCCCAAATAAGACTTTTGGTCACACCATTGGTGATGGCGATTAAATAACACTGCTACGCCACCACCCGCAGCATGACAAGAGATTTCAAAAACGGCTTATGCGTGGCGGTGTTGTTTTGTCACGCCCTATCCGTAGCATGACCAAAAGGTCGAATTGAAAATAAAGTGTCTAAGGTTAACTTTAAAATAAAATTTTAAAAGGATTAATTAATAAATAAAAATTGTTCGAACCCCATCGAAGCCCTCCTTTCATCAATATTTTGGCTAATTTTCACTGCAGGCCTTGGGCCTTGAGGTTCCGTAGGCTCCCATTTAAAAGCCCTTTTGTCCAGTTTTTTCCCATCCGGTCCACTTCTATTACCAGAACAGGCTAGCCGCTGGTCCGTTTTTTTCTGGTTGAACCAGGGTCCGGTTCGGTTTTTGGTACTATGGCTGGAGGACATAAGTTTAGTAGTTGATCATTCGGTAAGAAACTTCAATACTCAATTATTCATTGTAGTGGTACGGTATTAACCTCATATTTATTCAAGTATCTTTGTAATGACTTAGTAATACACCAGTGGCAGACAGTCAACACTCAATAGCAACAACAACGATGACTTTATAGTGCTTCATATAAGATGGGCACATATTATTTGATATATTTTGCACTTTCCTAGATACTCTATTCCACTAAGCAATCACTAAATGGCTTTACCCAAAGCATATGTTTATTACTTTCAGAAAGTCTGGCAAGTTTCTCAAATTAACCATCCTACCAAATTGAGCATGACATTTTCAAGGCCCCAACCACTGTGTTATTATCTCAGAATATGATCTGTACGTTTAGGAAAGTCTGGTCTAATAGAGTCATAGTAATATGATATCCTCCAACATACTAGATGATCACCGTCTTATTACCCAGTGCTGACATCCCAGTGCTTGTAGCCTATTACCCTCACTAAGGGACAAACAGACAAAATGTCCTAGGTTCCTTGTATTTAGTATGCCCATCATGTTACAAGTCCTCTTCTCCGCGTGTCTACGACAAATTATTTAGTGCTTCATCAGCTAATACCAGTCTCAGGCCAAATATTTAAAGGACTAAAACCAGATATAACAGCAGAGATTTTGTTGTTAGCACTGTGAGTCTGTGAAGATCTATCTAGAAGAATAGTAGTTGCAACCAGGGTCAGAAAACCAGTGGGAACCGGCCGGTTTTCGTCAAATCGGTCTGGGCCGAACTGCAACCTGGTCCGGCTTTAAAGTCGGTTTCGTGCTGATTTATTCTAATTTGCTCCTTTTACTGACTTTGACCGAGTCTGGCCAATTTTGACCAACTTCAACCGATTTACAGTTTCCTGGCAAAATTCCGTAGCCGCCCAGTTTGTCTGAAAAAATCATATTCCAGCTTCTTAAACACTGGTTGCAACTGCAGAGTATATGCTACATCTAAATGAATTAACTGGATTCCTGTCATGAAGCAGCAGCCCGGGGGGCAAGTTGTTGAAAAGTGTGAACAAACAAATAACCAAATATTTAGTTATACATATTAGAAGCAAGGTATACTTAACTAAAAACATCAAACATACGGGAGAAGATATTTCTACATGATTTTAGTGAAGAACTATACCTGGGGCCTCCATTTTCGTGTAGCTATGTGCAAAGCTGTATTTCCCTTCTTGTCACGCACATTGAAGATGGAAACATCAGCCAAAAGTAACTCTTCCACCACATCTGTATTTTTACCTTTCACAGCCATGTGAAGTGCAGTTTGTCCCTTCTTATCTCTCATTGGAACAATCCTCGGATCCCTCTCTATGAGTACTTTGACAATGCGATGGTACCCAATTCTTGCAGCAGTATGTAGTGATGTCTTCCAATTTTTCCGCACAATTCTTATGCAGCTATCATCAGTGTCCAATATGGCATTAACCACATCCAAGTGATCTTTAACGGCAGCAGAGTAAAGTGGACTAGTGTTGGAAGAGTCGCACACTGAGCAAAGCTCAGGCAACAGCCCCAAAAACTCCTTCACAACCCCTGTTAGCATTTTTCAGTCATCTATAAGCTATGATTTGGATTGGATTTTTCAAAAAGTAGACAAGAAATTCACATTTCATATAAATAGTGGCCCTCCACATATCAAGACCCTAATGTGCCATTAACATTGATGACTCTGGATAGATATGCTATGAATATTTTCTTTGAAAACTATGCATTTCATTGCAAACTTATCTGTGTTGACCTATGTAACTTAGTAAACATTTTATCATCACAAAATTATATTGTTTATAATTGTTTGGAAACCATTGTATCAGTCCACTTGTCATGAGAAAAGACTCGAGCATTCCTAGAAGATGTACATGTGCAGTATATTCACATCCTAGAAGAACACTGTGCTATATACATACGCAGATGCAATTCATGCTAAATCTGAAAACTCTTTAGGAATCTTAACCAAACAAAACACGTCCAAGGTACCAATTTTCCCTGTGATTACTACTAATAGCCACTATGTTTACCACTCGTACAACCATAAAACTTGAGAATTCCCATATCCTGGCATAGTGGCATATATATAATAGGGTAATCAATCGGAGAGTAAAGTCGTAAGCACCAAACAACTCAAAACTACCCTGGATCAACTTAATCGAGCAAGGATCCCGCCATGGCGCCATTCCACCCCAATACACCAAGAACTCCCACCAGTACAGTCAAGGGAGTTGCGATCACCTAGAATTACCAACTCATTGGACTCGAAACATCGAATAGTTCCGAGAATCCAGCGGAATCGAAGGAAAGGCTCCACCTTCCGCTGGATTAACGCAAGAATAGCATCAGACGAGAGCGAGACAGGAAGCACTCACCGGTGTGCCCTTGCTTGGCGGCGACGTGGAAGGCATCGAGGTCGAGGCGGGAGCGGAGGGAGGCGGCCTCGAGGTCGTATAGCGGGAGGAGGAGGCGGACGATCTCCTCGGCGCCGGCCTCCGCGGCGACGTAGAGCGCCGTCTCCCCGGCGTCCGTCTGCGCGGCGGCAAGCGCCGCGGAGGAGCCGGACGCCTCGGCGCCGGCCAGGAGGCGGCGGACGGCGTCGGCGTCGGCGGATCGGACGGCGGCGAAGAGCGCCTGGTGGGAGAGCGGCGGGAGATCCATCGGCGAGCGCCGAGCGAGCGGCTGCCGTGCCGTGCGGCGATTTTTTTTCAAATAATATCTTTTACAAAAAATTACAAAACTAAGGACCCGTCCTAAAAAATTACAAAAGTAGGACCTGAACTGACGACAGGCGCGACAGAAACCCAGTTTGACTGACGTAAATTGACGACAAAAAATCTAGGAATTTTTTAATATAGTAAATTAACTCAAAAAATTATGATATTTTTTATGGAGCATCCAGATAGAGTCTTTTTGTTTGTGTAATTTTTTCATAATTTTATCCTTTCTAAATTTGTCTCTAAATTTTTTTAAGTATACTATTTGTAGAATTTGTAAATATACAAAATAAAGTCCAAAAATTATAATTTTTTTGTGAACACTCCTTACATTGTGTAATTTTTTCAGAATTCTATATCTTCTGAAATTATCTCAAAAATTAAGGGTTTATACAATCAAGTATACTTGTATCGAAACTTAAATTAAGAATTTTTGAGACAATTTCATAACATATAGAATTCTGGAAAAACTACAAAAATAATTACACTATGTAAGGAGTGTTCACAAAAATTTCATAATTTTTGGATCTCATTTTGTATATTTACAAATTCTATAAAGAGTATACTTAAATGAATTTTGGAGACAAATTCAGAATAGATAAAATTATGAAAACATTACACAAGCAAGAACACTCTATTTGATGCTCCACAAAAATTTCGTAATTTTTTGAGTTCATTTACTATATTTAAAATTTCTAGATTCTTGTCGCCAAATGAACCCATGATGTGAACCTCCCCATCGTTTCAGAGTCCTCGCCGCAGATGAACTGCTGACAGGACCTATTTTTGTATTTTTTTGGGGCGATAACCTAGTTTTGTATTTTTTTTAAAAAAATATTATTTCAAAAAAAAATTCACCGTGCGGCCATGGGCACCAACTTGTTGCTGCCTCGCGGCGTGGGTCGAGACAGGAGGTGCCCACCGTTGCTGTCACTACACTGATTGGTGCGGGTGGACTAGGTCAAAGCTGCCTTATTTGCTGTTTTTCTCTCTCTCATGCTCTATGCGAGAAGGCGAAAGGAGACGGAGGGGGCCAAAAGCACCAACGAGTCCTACTTGTGTTTAGGGTATGTATAATGGTACAGATAGCAGTCTATAGCAACTATTTATGTTATATGTAGACAACTCTATAGATAGCTTATACAATGGGTTGTTTTTTCGCTTATCTTTATAGATGACACGATCTTTTAATACTTTCATATATCTAAAACATTTCCTTCTTGGTTCTGGTAATACAGTCGGCTACAGGATTGTAGACAACACATTTCTCTCTCTTTATTTTCTTTCATCCATACCAGTTTAAATCTTATGTGATAAAATTATAAACAACTGATATAAACCTATTGTACATTATCTTAAACTGTTAGTTGGCTTCCTGTCTTATTTGCTTGATCCGTGACTCTGTGTTGTTTCCGGAAGAACAAACATGTTGGGAGTTTGTTAGGCTTCGGTTGAAAATCCAAAACGTCACCATGCAGGAACAGGTTCCAGATGTCATCTCGCGGCGTTGGACGACGACGCGAGAATACTCGGCAAGCAGTATGACGCCCAATTCCATGGGACTTATGCGAATCAAAACCGCTTCGTTATTTGGAAAGCAGGGACAGAGATGAAACGCAGGTTCTTCGGCTGGCCAGTGCTGCAAAGGAAAATACTAACAGGCCACAGCAGACAATTTGATGCGTTGGAGGTGGCCACACATTGAGTTTTACCCTAATTGAGTTGTATGTATCAATCAGTTCACTCAAAAGTATTTTAGCTGGTGATGAAAAAAGAACAATTCACTTATACTTCAACATTCCTCTCGTATGTATACTCCCTCAAACCTAAGAGATGGAATAGAAGTAGTATGTAATTATTATTTTTAATAGAAAATGTCCATTTGACTCCCTAGAGTATCGCTGTCCAGACTCCGGACACTTAACCCCCTGACATAAAAATCTAACCCTTTGACACCCTCATATTGTAAAACCAGTACACTTAACCCTTGAGATGGTTTCGAAGGCGGTTTTGCCACGTAGTGACTAACGTGGCGATTGACGTGGTTGCAACATGAGGGTGGCTCGGTTGGTTTTGGTTAGATTCAAGTCGGGCTCGGTAGCCGGCTTCTTCTCCTTCGCCTCCTCCGGTTCTCCTACTCGTTGTCGCCCCTCTCAGAACTGCACACGCGCCTTGCCTCCGCCTCCGCGCATGTCCTCGCCTCATCGCCATCGCTACTAAGCCCCAAATTTGCGCTTGAAGTTGTGAGTTCACCCAATTGAAAGCAAAATTTTCGAGTTGAACGCAAAAAATCTGAGTTGAAAGCTTCAATTTGGAGGTAGTGGCGGAGGGGCAGCTGTCGCCGCATCCTTCTTCCTCCTGTCGCGGCACGTCATCGAAGGAGCGCCTAGGGTCAGGGGGTTGGTGCCCGGATTCGGATCCAAATTGGAGGAGCCGAGGTCGAGACGCCCATTGCGCGGCGGGAGAGGAGGAACTTCGATGGCGAGGTGGTGCCGCCATCCTTCGCCATTTTTCCCAAGCTCGGTAGCTTCACCACCGAGCATCGTTGTCGCCCATCTTGCCGCCGCCTTCATCTCTCGCTCCCAACGAACCATCGCCTCGCTGCCTTCTTCCTCGGCAATTGTGTCACGAGGTTTGCCTCGTGACAACGGCTTATTCCCTTCCATCGGCCGCCCTTCCACCATAGGTCACCATCGCCGTCCTCCACTCCTCCCCGCCCCTGGCATTCTCAGCGCCTCTTTCGCTCTCATCGACCTCAGGAATGGGTTCCCTATACTTTGGAACATGAGGTGCGCTCATTTCTGCCACCGTATCCCGTCAGAATCGCCACCTCCTCTTTTCTCTCTCTATCTCTCTCTTCAGCGGTCGGCGCCTCTTCCCTGCCGTTTCAGCTGCTATAGTCCTATATGGCATCATGTTCCATCAAAATCTGGTTCGCCTCCCTCTGGAACACGCCGTGCTCGCATCCACGTCATCGTTCGGCTAACTAAGCTCGCGGTCGTCCTGCGCCTTTGCTCCCCTGCTCTCTCTGTGAACCAAGGAAGAAGCACAGTGTCGAGCTAGCACTGTGCACAGCTGGCTAAGCCAGGCCGCACCTGGCCCAGGCATGTCGCTGCCATGTAGTCGCCCATGTGGCGAAACAGGCTGAATCCAGTGCCACATGGGCAGTACCACCGAGCAAAACAACCATGGTGGATTAAGTGCACTGGTTTTGCAATGTGATAATGTCAAATGACCGGTTTTTAGGTCAGGGGATTAAGTGTCTGGACAACAATACTTCTAGGGTCAAATGGACATTTTCCTTTTTTTAATTGCGTCAACCAGATCTTGAACTTAAACATCTTAACTTTGATACCATATTAAGTTGTATGTACGAACTACTCCGCTCAAAAGTTTAAACAGGTGAACAAAGACGACAATTCACGTCTACTTCAACAACCCCTGTGCGCCTAGAGTCCAGAGACGACTGACCATCTCTTCCTTGACTGTTACTTCGCAAAACAAATCTGGACAAAGGTGTTTTATTGGTGCTGCTACCGGAACCAACGAGGTTTGCGGACTGGTGGGCTGAACTGCGGAAGAGAATCAGAAAGGAACAAATCGATTTTGACGGCATCATCTTCTACCCGGTTTGGAATGTATGCGAGGAAAGGAACCGGCGGACGTTTGATCACGACTACCTCCCGATCCAACAGGTCTTCTACCGCATTAAAGAGGATGTGCAAACGAGGAGGCGCGCACTAGAACCGGCTGTCAGCTAAACTATCGGACTATGTGTGTGTGTGTGTTTTGGTGTTGCCTTCTCTGGGCTAATTGTATTCTGTAATCTGTAAGAGTAACTTCACCTCTGCCTGCAGCTAAAGCTGCAGACTGAGACGTTCTTTATTTTTCTTCTAATAGTGAGCGGCAGAGCTCCTGCCTTTTCTCTCTAAAAAACATCTTGCGGTTTGAACTGAAAAAAATTAACGGGAACTAACTCCTGGCACAAAATTCCGTTACCTAATACTCTGCCAGGAGACATAAATTTGAATACGAAACTCAAGGATGTTGTGATTGTATATAAGTGTTACTTGAACATAAATCTATATACACATTAACGAGGATCACAACACGTATAGTGTTAAATTGCAAATGCCACTACACAGATAAAAACAATTAGGTTGTATGTGACCATGTGGTACATCCGACCGAGCGAATTCCTACTGAAGAAAGGATATGTGAATGATGTATGTCCATATGTGTTCACAATGAAATCCGTTACTGCATCATCTCATGACGACGTGAACACAGTTGAAACCATTGAAGACATCAACCCAGCAAGTTCATTGTACTTAAAGGTGAGTTTGGTACGTATAATCTCATATTCCCCTCAATCTGGTTACTGGTAAACACATTACGAGTAAACTAAAATTCCAACGTTTGGTTGATTTGAAGGAAATTACATATTAATCTTTATCATAATTTCAAACAATGAAGGTTAACATCTCAGAATTTTGAATTTTACAATTTAAAATTCCAACATTTAGAATTTCATTTTTATGATTCAAAAGTTCAAATTTTGGATTTTGAAAATCTAAATTTTAAAATTTGAGTTTTGTAGTTTAAATTTTCAGTATTTAAAATTCAAACTCAAAATTGAAACTTTCAAAATTTGGCTTTATAAAATTTAATCCTCGAATTTGAATATATGAAATCTAGAATTCAAAATTTGAAAGAAAGAAAAAAGATTTTCGAAAACCAACCTTGAAATTTTGAATTTTCAAATTTAAATTGTCCGAATTTAAGATTCCAAATTTTATGATATTTTGGTTTCAAATTCATATTTTGAAAAAATGAATTTTAAATTCCATAATTCAGATATTCGAGTGTTAGAGCAAATCATAATTTGGATTTTGAATTCTGAAAGTTCAAAATTTGACTGTGATGAATCAAAATCACATGATAAAAAAAACGCAATAACAAAGATTACTTTTCCTTGGTAATCTAAAATAGCCACCCTTTTCTACGGGAAAGAGATTCTTAGAATTGATGGTAATCTGTTTCCCAAGGTAATCTAAGATTCCTAGATGTTTTTACCAAACAAGGTAATCTTATAGGATTACTAGAGGATTTCTGGTAATCCTCGGAGTACTCCGCCAACCAAACGCACCCTAAAGGTGGAGTTCAGAATGAAAGATTTAGGTGAAACCAAATGTTATCTCGGTATGCAAATCGAGCATCTGCCCGGTGACATATTCTTGCACCAGACCATCTAAAAAATGGGTATTGGAGAGATTTTATTGCGATACAACTCATCCACTAAGTGCTCCCATAATCATTAGGTAACTAGAAATTAATAAAGATCATTATGAACATAGAAGAGAAAAGAAGGATGTATTGGGCCTAAGATCTCGTGTTGAGGTCTCATTACAAAGATTGTTATACCTTATCAATTATGCACGATATGGTATTGCTTTTGTAGTCAGTTGTTTGGTAAGACATAATTTTGAGCCCACAGAGATACACTAGAATGGAATCAAGGACATTCTCAAGTACCTACAAGGTATATTTAATCTTGAAATCATTTATCCTAAAGGTCAAGATACAAAAATAATGGGTTATTCATATGAATGCTATCTTTTTTATTGCCATAATGCTATATCCCAGGCCGGATATGTTTTTCTAAGCTGGAATGTTGCTATCTTGGAGATTTGTCGAGTTGACATTGGTCGCTAAAGTCAACTTCATTCGAGATAGTCGCACTATTTGAGACTATTCATGAATACATTTTTAGATAATGGAAGAGCAAAATCTCTCCTACCTCTGCATCAAAGATGCACACTACCTATTTTATTAAAGAGTCCAAAGTAATGTAACGACCCAACTTTAGGGCACCCGAGAGGTCCTCCAAGACCTTCTGGAAAGTCCATCAGGACCTCCCAGGAGGTCCATAAAGGACCTCTCGGACAGTCCACCAAGACCTCCCAGGAGGTCCAGCAGGACCTCCTAGAGGTCCAGGAGAACATGACCCGAGAGGGTCTTGGAGCCAGGGAGCACCCGAGAGCCTACCACGGCCAGACCAAGGGTGTTCGTGGAGGTCCGTGGGCATCTCAAGTCCACCCGCGACCCCCAGAGGAGGTCGTGGAGGACTGAGGCCACCACCGAACCACACACGACCCAGCCATTGAGTGAACGTGGAGGACTGGGAGCTCTCCAAGGTCCTCTATGTGAACTGAGCTAGTCCCAAGGATCATGGCCAGCTCTTCACAAAGAACAACAAGGGTAACATAGCAACAACATAAGCTTTATTGATAACCAAAGAAGTTGTTTACAAGAGAGCTTACAAGCCAAGAGGGCAAAACATAGTAAAAATGAACACATGGGCCACCCGATACACCACAGTAACCTACCGAGGGCGCAATCCTAGACGAACAGACCACTTGGTCCACGTAATCGTCACCCAAAGCTTCCATAACTCGCTAAAGACAAGATTAAGCAAGAGTGAGCACAACAACCGTGTTTCGCAAGTTACACCCGTTAGATAACAAAATGACATGCATAAATAGATATCACAATGGAAGGCTTATTATGGTTAATTTGCGTATAGCCAAGTTTCTTTCAAATACAAATACTAAGTTCCAAAGGTGTACTTAAGAGATAAAATTCATTTTCTAAACTTGATTTTCAGTTGGATATTCATTCATCACAAGTGGTGAAGGATACCCTCTGTCACAAGGCTCCTGCCCAACCCATGGGATAGCAATCCCAAAACCGGTTTACTAAACATTTCGAAAACCCAAAACCAACATCTAACTCCGAGTGGCCTTTGCCAGCACGTCCATGACCGTGGACACGGCTATTCGAATAGATTTCACTCTGCAGAGGTTGTGCACTTTACTCACACGACATGATTCCTCTAGTTTGTTTGGCATGCGCGAGTGCCACCTCTCACTGACGAAGGTAAGAGGTCTAGAGTTCATGACAAGGCCTTTACAATGCATTGCTCCACCACAGCCTTTCCTTGCTAAGGTTTCACCCCCTATGGACAAAGAATCCCGTGAAGCCCCTCTTGCACCAAAGGGGAACAGAGGGTCATAACAAGACCATTAGCCCTACAAGGCCTCCCACACCTCCAATGGAGCAAAGATATGGTGAAGTTTTGCAAATTACTTAGCCAGTCCCACGCCCATTCTCGAGACATGTGGTTGCACGATTGTGGCATAGCCCATTATAGGCTTGGCATTGGTCGCCAAAGACCGGTCCTCAAATGACTAGGGCGATTTCCACAAACCCCGGACCTCCACCTTTGCGATAGAGTCCATGCACAAACATTGCACCAGCCAAGCCAACCAATTCGCCCTAGTCTAAATCCAATTTCATTTTCTTTGCTTCCCAAAGAACACTTTCACATTCCCATGACACCCCAATGTCATGGTCAAAACATTTTAAGCAATTTTTGGTCATGTTGGTAAAGATTTCCAAATCAATACTTTTGGTCTAAGCATGACTAAGCTTCATTTTTCAAATGATCTTGGCTCACACTATTGCATGACCCAAGTTTGATCTAGTGGTGACAACATGCTCAGTTCAAAGTCAACAGTGGCCACACAAAGGAAGTAGGCATAACTATGGATTTAAAACAGGTATTGAAATAACTTGGTAGAAATAGGCATGCATTATACTTTGAAACTGAACATAAATAAACTGAATTATTGGGTGCAACATGATCAAGAGTGTAACTTGCCTCTTGCTTGATAACTTAAGATTCTATTTTCTCACAGCTCTGGCTCTCTGGAAACGTCCAGATCTACACGACAAGAGAACAGATTCAAACAACGATCAAATAAAGAACCAACAGGGCTCCAATTAAAGAACCAAAAGAACTTCAGAGGAACCCCAAAACTTAACCAACAGAAGAGTACTGTACTTAGAATAGGTTCTTTTGGAGGAGGTCTAAGCTTACAGAGGAGGTGGTCTTTGGCAAAAGACCCCAAAGGAGTGATTTCAAAGAATAAAAGCAGAGGGTCCCGAGCAATGGTTCTTGCGTAAAAACCAGGAGGAGGTCCTCAAATAAAGGCCATAGAAATCCGTATGAGTCCACGGAGGAGGTCCCAGAAGGACACGACCCGCTCAATGTAGTGACCAAAATAAGAGTGAAGCGGACCACCAGAGGACTTACCAGGGACAAGAAGGAGCAATGGATGGAGGGGAGGTCGTGGGCAACAAGGTCTTCCCTGGAGAGCTACTGATCGTGAGCTAAGATAACAGAGTGTGGAGAAAGGTGATGTGGTAGAATTTCTTGGTCTAATTGTAGTCAAGGTGGGGAAGAAGACTAGAAATATACGTGTCAAGGATAAGTATAGAAATGGGTCAAAGGTAGGTGAGTGGCAGGGCAGGTGTCACTACCATTCTGGATAAAAGGTACGAGGAAGGACAACGTATGTTGCTATGGGAAGGAACAAAGAAGGATGTCAGAGTACGGCTAAGTGACCAAATTCAAAGTAAACACCACGTATATGGATGCATTTAATGCAACAAGACATGCATTAAATGCCCAAGATATTAACGTGGCGGAGGAAATGAGAATAACCAAGACTGGCAGGTGGGGCCACTCAACTTAGAAACAACAGTCAAGAGGGAGGTCTTGCCCCGCAGGGGAGATCCTTGAGGAGGTCCGAGAGGCTTAGGAGGTCTTAGGCCCGAAGGACAGGGAGGTCTAAAGGTTGAGGAGGTCCAGACATGCAGAGGAGGTCTGGACATGGGGAGGTCCCGACGGTCAGGATCAACAACAGGAGGTCCTGACGGTTAGGATCTCTTCAAGGGAGGTCGGGCGAGGAAGTCCAGGGCCAGGTTTAATAGGCCATGGAGAGGTCTTGGACAGGAGGTCCAGAGAACTACAAAGAGGGCCCATGGTTGAGATTAAAGACAAGTTGAGGTCCGGGCGGTTGGATCTCCGAGAGGGAGGTCCAACAGCCAAGATCACACGTGCAGGGGAGGTCTCCAGAGAGAAATAACGCACGGGAAGGTCTGGGCCTTTGGATTCAAGGTGAGGGGAGGTCCAAACCGTTAGATTCGAAACAAGGAGAGGTCCGGGCAGAGGAGTTCCGAGAAAGAGAGGGATCCCACGGGCAGATTCACAAAAGGTGGTCCAACAGAAGTACATGAGTCAAGGCAACTCAAAGGAGGCTCCAACCTCTAGGGTGAGATCAAAAGCCGTGGTGGTTAGAATAAACCCTAAGGAGGTCCTTTCGGCCAAGAAGAAATGTCAAGGAGGTTCAAATGAGCTCAGGAGGTTTGAAGGCATATAAGAGGTCCGAATAAAAAGAGGTCTGGGCATAAGATAGTGCCCAGGCAGCAAGGGGTTTAGACTTAAGAGAAGTCTGAACAGAAAAGAGGTCTGATCCAAAGAGATTCAAACCAACAAAGAGATTCAAAGTAATCAAGCTCAAAGAGAAAGGCCTGGACATATAATATGTCCAAGTGTAAAAAGGTTTGAGCCCCAAGGGAGGTCTAACCTTAAGAACCACTGGGGAGGTCTAGGCCACAGAGAAGGTCTAAACCTACATATCCAAAGGAGATATGCTAAAGGAAAGTCTACTGAGCATACCAAAAGGAGGTATCAACAACTCAAACCTCTCCAACCGAACCAAACTTTGAATTCTCATCAAAACAAAATAGTTTTAATTTGTTTTACACATTTTAAAAGGATTTAGAAATCGAGGATGTTACTGATCTGAACCTAAAAAGAGGTCCAACACAAAAGAAGGTTTAAACATTAAAGGAGGTCTAAACCTCAAAGGTTTAAACACAAAAGAGAGCTAGACCCCACAGGAGGTCCAAACCATTAAGAGTGAGGGCATCTGTTGGACCGAAATGGCGACAGAGGGGGGGTGAATGTCGACTTTAAAAATTGCTCCTTCAAAATACTCACTAAACAATTCCTCTCCAATAGCTACAAAGCTATCAAGAAGGAGACTAGAATCGAGCAAAAGATCGCAAACAAGAGCTACTTGTTGGCAAACCGCAGGACATTAAGTAGCGTAATCGCCTACAAAAAAAGGCTAGCTTTTGACTGCTGAAAACTGCACTAAAATTGTTGATTTTGATCTGAAAACTGCAGCAGAATAGATGATGTATACAAGAGCAATTTTGGCTGAAAACTGCAATGAAAGGGCTGAAAACAGCACAAAATAGAGGCTGAAAACTGCAGCAGAAGTGATCAAATCAGCAGCAGGAGTGGTGAAATCTGCAAGAAAACAAAGAAGAAGAAAACAAAGGTTTGCTTCCAATCTTTTAGTCCCAGAGGATCACCACTAAATATCAAATAGCAAGGAGGGCTTGGAAAACAAGGAAATCAAACTTAGAAGCAAGAGATTCAGAATTTGGACAAAACCCGAAAAGTACAGGGTTGCCCAAAACTCAATTTCCCATTTCATCTTTGATCATTTGGCTATGAAACTTTGAGGATAGGTTAGCAATAGCCTCTGGACCTCTCATGCCAAGTTTTATGCCATCTCGTGAAGGAAATCGAAAATAACACCAAACCTTAGAAATTCAGAAAAGAGGTAAATCCTGAAAACTTACAGAGCCTCCACCAAAACTCAAATTTCTCCTCAATCGTTGATCCTCTGACCATGAAATTTTGAGGGAAGCTAGTTGATAGCCTCTGGACTCTCCATGCCAAATTTCAAGCCATCTCTCGGAGGGAAACAAGAACAGCCTCCAAAACCCTAAATAGCAAACATGAAGAACAGAGAAGGCTCAAAAAGAAGAATCTGAGATTGAACGAGGTTTGCTCGAGGATTGACTAGACAAATGGCCTTTGAGCATCACCCATGTCATAGCAACCCATTTTGGCACTTCCCAAAGAAGAACTAACAAGAATCTCAAAACTCACAAATCACCAGAGGGAGACAACGAAGGAAAAAATAAGAACAGAGAATGCAAACTTCAGATTTTCATTTCTTGGATCAAAAGGAATACTGACGAGTCCCGACACGCATGTACATTAGGACAAGGAAAAGATTACAAGACTCTCAATCCATCTCCTCACTCTCCCAACTCAAGAACACACACTCCACAAGGTCGCTCTACATCTCAAAGAACTTGCACACCCACGCATGTGAGCTCTATCTCATACTTTGGAACCACTCTACACACCAGAGCTCTATACTCCCTTCTCTCTGGAACCCAACTCCCAAAGACCCACAAGTAAACACACGCAGAGAGCAAGTCACAAAGAAGACACACACCAAGCACCATTCACACCTTCTCAAGACAGCCAGCAGGACATGAGCACACGCACTTGCTCACCCCTCTCTTGGCAATTCAAGAAGTGTCAGCCATGTCTCACATGCTTGCTCCACACCCAAATGAGGCAAGGGTCATGGTCAACATGACCAGGATTTGGAGGGAAAACCAGCCCCTCCTCTCATTGCTTGAGTCAAAATACCAAAACGCCCTCAAGCACCTTCCTAAGTTTCTGTCGACACACGACCAAGACTTGATCTCGACTGTCGACCTCGACACCTCCTGTGTCTAGTCCCGATCCACTGGTCATCGCCCGTCAGGTCCGTCACGGACGCCTCCGGCCTCGCCTCCCGACTTCAGAACCACTTCAAAGAAATCGATCATCTTCTAGATCTTTGACCGTCGGACCTCGACACCTCCTGTGTCTAGTCCCGGTCCTCCTCGCCTCACCATGACCTAGCTCAAGTCCTGCAATCCACGCACAAACAAACCATCACATAGCACCGCATCTAAACAAGATAATCCACATTAGCACGTATAAAGGTACTCAACCCTCGAATACCCAAACAAACTCAAACTCACTAAACCGACCACAATTACTCATCACAAACATGGGGACACCTCCACATGGTCTCTCAATCTCCCCTTGATGAGTATATTGACAAACCCCAAAAAGCATAAGTTGAGTTTGTTTGAAAGTCATACATGGTCCAAGAAAAGAAATTGATGCTAATGACCATGTAGACACAAGGAGTAAAAGAAAGAGCAAGTTTTCCTCAAACGCTCCCAAAACTCCCAAAAGAGACTTTTTCTCCAATATTTCTCCAATATTCTCCCCCTTTTGTCAATAAAGTCATCAAGATACAAAAGAGAGAATATAGCATGGTGTGGGTGAATGTTAAGCAATGCTAAGCAATTAGAGCCATGAAGATTATCCAAAATGACTATTTGAGAATCACACCAAGCCATAACGTATATGAAAACTATCAATATCATTACAAGATATGGATAATCAAGCCAAGCCACGTAAGTAACAATATGAAGATTAGATGAATTTCTTAGCATGTCAAGCCACTCAAGAGTATAGTCTAGCTAGAGGTATCCAAAGATGATGCAAACCATGTCAATAACCTAAGTGGAACCAAGAAGCTAGAATTGAGTCAATTTAGAGTGCTATTAGTTCAAGAATGAATCATTTGCACAAGTACTTGGTTCTTTTGGTAGTTAAGCAAATTTAGCCCAGATCACATATTTTCATTTGAAATTGATAACTGGTGATGTGCTAGATCTCAAGCCTTATGCGACCATTCCAAGCGAGAAGCTTAAGGAGATGATCTAGGTCATCCAAAACTCCCCCTGAGTTCATGCCCAAAGGTAATGGCAAGCGCCTCATGAGAAAGAATTGGTGAGATCCGTTCTTTCGCACATAAAAGAGATCTTTTGCTTTCTTAAAAAGTGTACTCACTCATGTTTCATCATGACACTAGCATAGCTCAAACTAAAGCTCAATTAAAGATTCAACACTCAACTTAGCCTATTTGACATGGCATGAATCATAAGAGGATAACTAAAGATAGACTAGCCTCAAGAGCTAACATGACATGTCTTAGTTCAAGTTGTGCAATTTTAATTAACTTAACAATGGCAAAGGCTTGACGACACATATGAAGCAATGATAAATCTAGCAATTAAGCATAATCATGGTGAAGATGTAATGCATTGAAGCATGTCATATATGGATAATGGTCAAGGCTCCATGTAGTTATATTACAATGCACAATGCTAAAAGCAAGAAAAGCCAGCTCCCCCTCAACATGTGAAGCAATGTTTAGTTCAAGTTGAGTTATATCAATATTAAGCTCCAGAAGCTCCCAAATGAACTCCCCCTGAACCAAAGCAATAAAACGAGAAGCTGGCAGAGAAATCAGGAACAAGCAGTCCTTAAAGCATAGACAAGATATAGAGAATACTATAGCTCAGACTGACTCTCATCTACCCCATATGACACTAGGACTATCACCGCCTGGCTAACACACTAAGGAGCAAACACGTTCCTGCTCTACCCAAGGGTGGCCCAACCCTTGCTAGAACCTATAAGAAGTGAGTAAGCTCAACCTAGTGAGAAGAGACGACTAATAAGCAACATCCTAGAGCATAAGATGAGAGGAAGAAGTCTAAGCAACTAGACGAGAGAAACACTCTAATCTATGCTAGGATGACTAACCCAAAATGCATCCCTAATGCAATGCGACGAAGGAGCAACAAAGATAATATACAAGATAAACAAGAAAGCACAAAGCTCCCCTCACTACAAATCCATAAGGACAAACCACCCCAAGCTCTCCCATCAAGGTCAAAACCTAGAGCTATCCAAAGGCTTGGTAAAGATATCACCAACCGGTGGTCACTCTCCACAAACCGAGCACTATATCACCCTTCTCCACATGGTCTCTAAGGAAGTGATATCGATATCAATATGCTTGGTCCGAGAGTGCTTTGACCGGGTTCTTAGCAATGTTAATAGCGAAGTGTTATCACAAAAGAGTGGAACACTTTCTATAACTAACCCAAAGTCCCGCAGGTCGGCCATCCAAAGTATCTCGTCTGCAAAGAATCGGCGGCGAGAACATACTCGACCTCTGCGGTGGATCAGGTAACACCGATCGCTTCCTAGAAGACCAAGAACGAGAGAAGTGCCAATGAATTGACAAAGCGCTCTTTTTCCTATCTATCCTCTGACCAAAGAAAGTCTGCGCCCGAGTAGGCTCTAAGGAAAAGACAGATGAGGAAGAGTACCAGATACCATAGTCAATGGTAGCTCAAGGTATCAAGAATGCGCTTCACCGCTGGCGGTGAGATACGCGAGGAGAAGCTCGAATCGAGCACACAAACACACAGAGAAGTGTATGTCCGGCCTCGAGGCGTTGAGGTACAAGAGGGAGCCAATCATGCCGCGATACTCCTTCGATCAATCGCTCGCCATCCTCATCTGGTCGAGTGAAGCCGATGAAGCCATCGGTGTGGACACCGGCTTACCATCACTCATATCAAAGCTGCCTCAGAGGTCACGTGTACTTGCCCCGATGCAAGAAAGTACCTCCCGAGTCCGCTTGATCTCGAAAACCAAGGAAGAAGCTCAACTCGCCCATCATGCTCATCTCAAACTCGAGCTCATAACATCGGAGAACCGAGAAACAAGAGTATGAGATGAGCCACCAAAGATGATATCATCCACATAAATCGACGAGTAGAAAGTCATTACCATGCTGCGAATGAACAAGGTCTTGTCTACCTTACCCATCTCAAAACCATGACTCAACAGATAGGACTTAAGCCTCTCATACCAAGCTCTAGGGGCTCATTAAGTCCATACAAGGCTTTAGAGAGCTTGTAGACATGGTGTGGGTATTTGGGGTTCTCGAAACCTCGAGGTCAGCCTAACATAGACCTCTTCCTCAATAAACCCATTGAGGAAGGCACTCTTGACATCCATCTGTAAAGCTTGAAACCCTTAGAAGTCGAAGGCAAGCGTAATTCTAATGGCCTCAAGTCTAGCAACAGGGCAAAGGTCTCCTCAAAATCCAGACCTCAACACAGGAGAACCCCCGAGCTACCAAATTTAGCCTTGTTTCAATGACTACCCCTTCCTCACTCTGCTTGTTTTTGAACACCCACTTAGTCCCAATAACATTGTGACTCGAGGGGCTCGACAAGCGACCGCACCTTGTTTCTCTCAAAGTTTTCCAACTCCTCATGCATGGCATTGACCCAAGACTCATCGAAAGAGCATGATCAACATCCTTGGGCTCAAAGGAAGCAATGAAAGCGAGAATAGAGACGAGAAAAGAGTGTGCAGATTTTGAGCGTGCAGACACGCTCAAAAGATCTCCAATGATCTGCTCAAGGATGTCTTCTCTGGATATGACTGGAGGTCCTGGATGAGAAGAAGAAGTGGCCTCTACCTCGTGTGCAGACGAGGCAGAACAGAGCCACTAGCTCCGGAGGAAACGGAAGGCAGTACGATCACCTTGAGGTGCCGTGGAAGAAGGCATCTCAAGGGAAGAAGAGGAGCCGGATCGTAAACAACCATCGTCTCCCTCGCCCTCATCATCCACAAAGATGGTCTCTTGACCGCTCTAAAGAACTCGAGATATCTCGCCTAGTCCCCTGACCGCCTCGTCAAAGGTCACCTCACTGTGTTTCTACCATTTTGCTAGACTCAGCCTGCACTTATAAGCCGCCAAGAAGTCGAGTAGCCTAGAAAGATACCATCACAGAACGTGACTCGAACTTATCTAGGTTCCTGCACTTCAAAATAAAGCACTTGCAACCAAACACACGAAAGTGAGAGACGCTGGCTTTCGCCAGATCTCACTCATAAGAAGTGCGGTGTAGGAGTGCCCAAGAAAAACTCGATTCAAACATGGCACGCGGTCACAATGGCCTCATTTCAAAACTTCCTCGGTGTAGAGTACTCATCAAGCATCGCCTCGCCATCTCGACTAAGGTACGGTTCTTCCTTCCACAACGCCATTCTCACGAGGGACGATGGAGAAGAGAACGGTGCTCTACACTGCCTCACCGCTAAACTCTCAAAGTAGAAATTTTGAACTCCGTGCCATTGTCATGCGGATCGCTTCAGAAGGCACCGTGAAGCTCAACAGAAAGCCTACTAAAAAGACCTCGGAAAAGTGTAAATGTCTCGCCCTTCGAGGCTAAGAAAACACCCAAGAGTACCTCAAGAAGTCATCGACCACAACAAGAACATACCACTTCCTCCTGCCGATCAAGACTCGAGCCGGTCCAACTGCGGTCCATGTGGAGCAAATGTCTCTGCATCGGTCATAGTAATCGTGGACCGAGGATGAGAAGCGGCAACCATCTTGCCGCGTCTTGATGGAGTGCAAACAAGATCTTTGACCATCTTGAGTTTCGCAGACCACTTAATGAGATCATGGCCGCTAACTTTCGGGTCAAATGGTCAAATCCAATATGACCAAGTCTCCTATGCCGTAAAGAGAGATCGCGGGACTCGAAGCAACCAAACACCGGAGAGGATCACCAAGAATCAAAAATCAGCACGAAAGATCCTCCCATAACGAGAAATCCCGCAAACCGGACTACCAAGAGTCAAGAATTTTGCAAGCGTTTTCTTGAAGCTCACCTCGAAACCATCATCGGAAGTCGAGAAACGAAAGCAAATTGTACCGCGACTTACTAACCAAGGCAACATCCTTAAGAATAAAAGAAGCATTAATACGCGACCTTTGGCGATGACGCCCAGACGAAGCGCCTCCGAAGGTGATCTTCTCATCACCGAGCACGGGCAAGGAAGAGAACCAACAGAATCTCCGGTCATGTGTCGTGAACACCGAGTCAACGAGCCAAACCTTCCCTTCCTCGCCGGCTAACCCGAAGTCAAACAGAGTAAAGTCTCAAGATCGATAGATCAACAAAGATGATTTTGGCACCCAATCTTGAGTAACACGCCGAAAGATGAAGTAGTCAAGCCCGATCGACCTCTATCTACCCTCACGCTCTGTCACTCACAGAAGGTCTAAGAGCAGACTGAAGTCGTTGTCGGGTCCAACTGCCACTGAAGGAGCGAGTCGAGCACACCTGCAGATCGAACACGCCATGGGTAGCTATCTCGATGGGAAAACGAGATCTACCCTCGGGACGGCGGAAGTCACGACTTAAAGCAAAGATGAGGACGAAAACCGTAAAACTTCGGAAAAACCAAGTCCTCGATCTTTGCACAAACCCATCGAAGAAACAAGCCTAGACCTCGTGTTGGTCTTAGGTGCACTCAAAGTCCGGGGTCGACCACGAATGCGCCTAAGAGACTCAACATGGTCTCTACGCTGATCTTGGCGCGCTGAAGCATCGACGATCGTGTGTCCATCCTTCGATGAAGGTGCGGTGATACTTCACCTTCGAGAGGTAGAAGCGAGATGTGAAATTACCTTCTTGTCGAAATCTCGACATAGCCCGCCGACTTGAAATGGACTTTCTCGGTCCCTGGGCTCGGCCTCGATCACACACGTGCTATGGGTCCGAGCACGGCAGTGGATGCTTCCTCATATCCTCAAAGAAGTCATATCCTAGACCTTGATTAAATCTGCAGATCTTAGATTGGTCTAGAATAAGATTGAGCTTCTTCTTGCCTCCTACAAATCTCTCGAGAGTGTTCATAAGATACCGACACTCCGAAAGAGAGAGGTGCAAGAAGAGCAGGGGAAGAAGAGACAAGAGAAGGTAAGGGAGCAAAAGAAGAACCAAAGCGAGAGGGAAGAATGGCTTGTGCACGCACAAACCGACTCAAGGGACAGCCCTCTCGCTAGCCGGTTGGTTCACGCCGCTAAGCGCCTCAACCTTACCCCGGGCTTCTCCCCTTCTCCACAATCATATTACAAGCACAATGTGGCTTCTCTAGAAGGTCCTTAGTTAGCTTCACACATTTCTCATCCAAAGCAATCAAGTCGATTTTAGTTTGTTACACTTAATGCATGGTGAGCTAACAGGTCCTTAGAAGCAAACTTAGCCATCTTCCTTTCATGATCAATCATATCTTGAAACTGCTTGGAGACGACTTCAAGTTCAAGAGCTTAACTTAGGACAGCTTCAAGCATGAATCAAACGGCTCAAGTAAGGAAGCTTGTAGTTCAAAAATTTTATGATCTGCCTGCTTTAAGTTCATCTTCAAGTTATTGCAATTTTCACAAGACTCTAGGCAGATCAAGGAGCATGGCATAAGGTACTCTAGCAAAGAATGTCCTTACCCTCACATGAGGTGGAGAAGTAGTCTCATCAAGAATAAGGTGGTAATGACCATCCTACTCAACTCTAACTCAAGAAGCCATTAACATTCTCCACCTTAACACTATCAAGTTTGGAGGACGACTATCATGTGAGGTCCTTAACTTCTCCATATCAACCAAAGAAAGCGAGCATGTATCACAATCATCACTAGAAGGAGCGGATGTAAGAGCAATAATCTCTAGTGACACTATCTATTTCCTTCTCTAACTCAAAGACACTTAGCCTTAGCTTTAGCATGAAAACCTCCTAGCTTAAGAAAAGCATGATTGAGCTGGTCGAGGTGGGTACCTCGTCTCGAGTCGGAGTCTGTTCATTGTCGTGAAGTTCGCCCTCGAGGGCCATGAAGCACATGCCGGGAGAAGTCGTCGCCGCCATCCTTGGGCTCTTGGTCACCCGTCCGTCATCGCCGCTCCATCCTTCCACCTCGCCGAGGTCGAGGTCGTCGAAAGCGTGAGGACGCTGTGGAAGAGCTTCTTGGCTTTGCCAAAGTTGCGGAAGTTCTTCTTTCTTGGCGTCTGAGTGGAGGCTTCTTGTTGCAGTTCTTGTCGGTGTAGTCGTTCTTGCCCGAACCGCCAGTAGTCATTCTTGCCCTTCTCAAGCTTGGGGCGGTTTCAATGTGGTTGGGGCCACCACACTCGAAGCAAATCACGTGTCCTCCCTCTTTCTGTCCCTCCTCCTCTTGTAAGCATGGGAAAACTTCCGAGCTAGGAGGGCCAACTGCTCATCCTCGAGTGCTCTAGCGATCATCGATTCGTCCACGAGAGCAGCGAAGGAGAAACCACAAGAAGAATCAAGAAAGCCTTAAGAAGAAACGGATCGGTGACCAAGGCCATCGATCGTGACTTCGACCGACGAGAGACAACGCTCAATCTCGTGAGTCTTGAGGCGCGAGTGGTAGCGTCCAAGAGTCGTGGTCGAGAGGTCTGTCGTGTCTTTGATGGTGGTCACTTTCATCTCCCAAACACGAGATCGAGTCTTGTGAGCATCGACGAGCGTTGTCCGAAGTCGGGGTATGTGAGACCGACCGCTCGGAGGTTGCTCAAGATTTTGTGAAATCGCGAAAAGCACTCGTCCGAGGACTCACCAACAAGCATCTCAAATTTGTTGTATTCTCGCTGAACCGATCTGCCGAACCGTCTTGATCTGGGTGGTGCCCTCATGGTATCGCGCCAAGGGTCACCCGGATGTCGAGGCGGACGACAGTGAGATATCTTGTCAAACTCGCTCGACTCAAACCTGGATGATGATGTTCCTTGCCTTTGCATTCGCCTCAACATCGGCCATGTTCCGACATTGATGTTCTCATCGGCAGAACAACGAATCGTACCTTGACCTTCCGCGGATGGCATACCCACAGGCTCGATGTATGTCTCCATTCGGCTCTTCGGAAGGGTAATCGATGCCATCAAAACGGCGGCTTGGTCGAGTACTTGTCCGTCGCCATGGCTCTTGAGACCGTTAAGATCTATTGAAAAGAGCTAACCGCTCGATACCAATTGTTGGACCGAAATGGCGACAGAGGGGGTGAATGTCGACTTTAAAATTGCTCCTTCAAAATACTCACGAAACAATTCCTCTCCAATAGCTACAAAGCTATCAAGAAGGAGACTAGAATCGAGCAAAAGATCGCAAACAAGAGCTACTTGTTGGCCGCAAACTGCAGGACATTAAGTAGCGTAATCGCACAAAAAAAAGGCTAGCTTTTGACTGCTGAAAACTGCACTAAAATTGCTGATTTTGATGCTGAAAACTGCAGCAAATAGATGATGTATACAAAGCAGCAATTTTGGCTGAAAATCTGCAATTGAAAGGGGCTGAAAACAATGACAAATAGAGGCTGAAAACTAAAGCAGAAGTGATCAAATCTGCAGCAGGAGTGGCTGAAATCTGCAGAAAAAAAATGACAAGAAAACAAAGGTTTGCTTCCAATCTTTTAGTCCCAGAGGATCACCACTAAATATCAAATAGCAAGGAGGGCTTGGAAAACAAGGAAATCAAACTTAGAAGCAAGAGATTGAGAATTTGGACAAAACACGAAAAGTCTGAGAGGTTGCCCAAAACTCAATTTCCCATTTCATCTTTGATCATTTGGCTATGAAACTTTGAGGATAGGTTAGCAATAGCCTCTGGACCTCTCATGCCAAGTTTTATGCCATCTCGTGAAGGAAATCGAAAATAACACCAAACCTTAGAAATTGAGAAAAGAGGTAAATCACGAAAACTTACAGAGCCTCCACCAAAACTCAAATTTCTCCTCAATCGTTGATCCTCGACCATGAAATTTTGAGGGAAGCTAGTTGATAGCCTCTGGACTCTCCATGCCAAATTTCAAGCCATCTCTCGGAGGAAACAAGAACAGCCTCCAAAACCCTAAATAGCAAACATGAAGAACAGAGAAGGCTCAAAAGAAGAATCGAGATTGAACGAGGTTTGCTCTGAGGATTGACTAGACAAATGGCCTTTGAGCATCACCCATGTCATAGCAACCCATTTTGGCACTTCCCAAAAGAACTAACAAGAATCTCAAAACTCACAAATCACCGAGAGGAGACAACGAAGGAAAAAATAAGAACAGAGAATGCAAACTTGATTTTCATTTCTTGGATCAAAAGGAATACTGACGAGTCCCGACACGCATGTACATTAGGACAAGGAAAAGATTACAAGACTCTCAATCCATCTCCTCACTCTCCCAACTCAAGAACACACACTCCACAAGGTCGCTCTACATCTCAAAGAACTTGCACACCTACGCACAGAGCTCTATCTCATACTTTGGAACCACTCTACACGCCCAGAGCTCTATACTCCCTTCTCTTGGAACCCAACTCCCAAAGACCCACAAGTAAACACACGCAGAGAGCAAGTCACAAAGAAGACACACACCAAGCACCATTCACACCTTCTCAAGACAAACAGCAGGGACATGAGCACACGACTTGCTCACCCCTCTCTTGGCAATTCAAGAAGTGTCACCATGTCTCACATGCTTGCTCCACACCCAAATGAGGCAAGGGTCATGGTCAACATGACCAGGATTTGGAGGAAAACCACCCTCCTCTCATTGCTTGAGTCAAAATACCAAAACGCCTCAAGCACCTTCCAGGAAGTTTCTGTCGACACACGCATCAGACCAGATCCTCGACCGTCACGGACCTCGACACCTCCTGTGTCTAGTCCCGTCCCACTGGTCATCGCCTCGTCAGGTCCGGCCACGATTCAGCCTCCTCGTCTCCCGACTTCAAGAACCACTTCAAAGCAGCCTCGATCATCTTCTAGCATCTTTGACCGTCTCGACCTCGACACCTCCTGTGTCTAGTCCCGGTCCTCCTCGCCTCACCATGACCTAGCTCAAGTCCTGCGCAATACACGCATAAACAAACCATCACATAGCACCGCACTAAACAAAGTATAATCCACATTAGCACGTATAAAGGTACTCAACCCTCGAATACACGAAACAAACTCAAACTCACTAAACCGACCGTCAATTACTCATCACAAACATGGGGACACCTCCACATGGTCTCTCAAGATCCGAAGAGGTCCTGACGCCAGATCTCGAAAGGAGATCCTGACGGTCAAGATCTCAAAGGGAGGAAAGTCCAAGCACAGATCGGAGGTCCCGACCACAAGGTGGTTTCAAGCGCAAGGAAAATCCTTGCAAAGAGACTGGGAGGAGGTCTTATGGGCAGGAGGTCCAAAAGACCTGCTCATGGGAGGTCCGAATGAGCACACACAGAGGATCCAAGGAAAGTCCATTGGAGCTTGAAGGGCTCAAAGGAGCACCAAGGGGCTTTGAAATGAACCCAAGGAGGTTCAAATGAACGAAGAGGAAAAGAAAAAGTCTGAACCATAAAGATATTCAGGGCCAACAAAGAAGAGGCCTAATTACCCAGGCAGTCTAGATACCAAGGAGGTCTAGACTCACAAAAGGGCTCCAGACATAAAGGGGATATGGCTTCCAGGAGATAGCCAGACAGGAGGGAAGGTCTGGGTATAGAAGATTGTCCAAATTGGATAGAGGAAAGGAAATCTCATCAAGAGAAGGAAAGGTAGCTCCAGAGAGCTAGAGCAACACCAAAAGAACTAAGTTTTGGATTAGTTGAAGTTTAGTGAAGTCATTTTAAATTCTTCAAATTCTGAAATTCTCAAGTTAAGCTTGAATTATCGTCAAAATCAAATGGTTCTTTTTATTTTTGAAAATTTTCAAAAAGACTCTGAAAATCAGGGTGTTACAAGTAACAAACAAATCACGAAATAAAAACGGCTTGCAGCCTTACAACCAAAAGGCAATTGCAACTTCAATTCAATCATTGCAAATCCTACGATTAAGCCTCCACCCCATGAAAATTGAGAATTTGCTTCGCCACAAACTCCAACCTTTGGCTTCCCTCCAACATGGACTCCTTCTTATATGATTTTTGCAGACTTGCCCGTGCATTCAGCCAATAACCACTCAATAAGATAACCTGCAAATGATTAGTTATATATTTGTCAAAAATAACATCATTTCGATATAGCCAAATAGACCAACATAAGACACTAACTCCCACCAGGAGTTGTGACTTTAGTACTTTTGGGATACCATCTAACTAATTTCCAAACATGTTAGCCATGCTCACTAGAGGAACTAATTTAAACGCACATTGAACAACCCACCATGTAAGACGTGCAAAGGGGCAATCAAAGAAAAGATGTTGAATTGTTTCCTCTTTAATATCGAAACAACACTTAGTGCTTCCTCTCCAATTCCTTTTAAGCGGGTTGTCTTTAGTTAACACAATCCCTCTTTTGAGATACCATAGGAATATTTTTACTTTTAAAGGAATTTTAATAAACCAAAACCAATTCCTAATGGGTGCTTGAACGTTGCCTATAAGCGCCGCATAAAAAGACTGCACTGAAAAAAGACCGGACTTATTTAAATGCCATTTGAAAATATCCTTTTGCATGCCTAACCGGACATTAGAAAATTTCACCAATAACTCACTCCAAGCAAGTAATTTAGTCCCAACAAGAGGTCTTCGAAAAGAAATATTTAAGGGATGCGATCTCAAAACATTTGCCACTAAGTCGTCCTTTCTCCTCACCACATTGGTAAAGCAATGGAAATTGCCTTTGCAACGGAGTATTTCCCACCCAAATATCTTCCCAAAACCTAGTTTGCATTTTGCTCTTAACCTGGAATGAACCATAGCGAAGAAACTGATCTTTAATTTTCATAAGCCCTGACCAAAAATGAGAAGTCCCAGGTTTAGTAACCACCTGTGAAAGAATCTTCTCACCCAAATATTTCTTAGTTAGCAAAGATTGCCACACGCCTTCCTCATTAAGCAACTTAAACAACCACTTCCTAATAAGCTTTTATTTTTTGTGTCTAAGTTCTGAACACCTAGACCTCCAAGCTCTTTGGGAGAACACACTAAACTCCACTTAGCAAGCCTATATTTACGCTTATGATCACTCTGCCAAGAAAATCTAGATTGATAAAAATCTAGTCTTTTGAGAACCTCTCTAGGAACCTCAAAAAGAAAACATATACATAGGTAAACCGCTTAGCACCGAAGTTAATAAGCACCAAGCAACCACCAACAGACAAAGTTTTTCCTTTCCAAGCTGCTAAGCTTTTTCTCAACTCTCTCTTCAACCCTTTTCCAATCACTATTCCTTAGTTTCAAGTGGATGGGAATACCTAAGTACCTAAACGGAACACGCCCACTTCACAACCAAATAATCTGTATCTATTAAGTCATTATCTTTAAGCGACACCAAAATGAAAATCTCACTATTATGAAAATTAATCTTTAAACCAAATAAATGTTCAAATACACTTTAAATAAGTTTAAGATTTTTAGCTTGTTCCAAATCATTATTCAAGAAGAGGATCGTGTCATCAGCATACTGTAATATTGACAACCCATCATCAATCAAGTGAGGAACTACTCCTGCTAAAAGACCAACTTCTTTAGCTCTTGAAATAAAGATGGCAAGCATATCCGCAACAATATTAAATAGAATAGGAAACAAAGGATCCCCTTGCCTAAGTCCTTTATGAGTTTGAAAAAAATCACCAAGATCATCATTTACCTTTATCCCAACACTCCCTCCTTTGATCATATTTTCCACCCAAGAACACCACTTAGGGGAAAAGCCTTTCATCCTCAAAGTTTGAAGTAAAAATGACAATTTTACTTTTTCATAGGCTTTCTCAAAATCAACCTTGAACACAATTCCATCCAAATTCTGTTTATGAAGCTCATGAATGGTTTCATGCAGGATAACTACTCCATCAAGAATAAATCTCCCCTGCATGAACGCAGATTGTGATAGTCGAACAACCTTGTGAGCTACTCTCATAAGCCTATTAGTAACTACTTTAGTAAAAATCTTAAAACAAACATTAAGCATACAAATAGGCATATATTGCTGTATTTGCTTAGCATCAGCTTTTTTGGGAAGCAATATAATAATCCCAAAATTCAAGCTAAAAAAAGATAGGGAGCAACTATGAAAAGCATGAAACAAGGCCATCAAATCATTTTTAATAACTTCCCAAAACACCAGATAGAACTCAACTGGAAAACCATCTGGCCCATCTGCATTGTTATGATCCATTTGTAAAATGGCTTCTTTCACCTCCTTTTTAGCAAAAGGCACAGTAAGAAGATTGTTTTCCTCGTCTGATATTTGAGCTATATCCTCAGTAAAAGCCTCAATCATAGTTAAATGATTTACTTGGTAACCCAAACAAATCCTTATAATAATTGGTGATATACTTTTTTAATTGTACACCCACGAATAATTCCTTCCTCTTGTTCAAGCTGAAAAATTCTTTGTCTTCTATGCTTCCCATTTGCAATCAAATGATAATAATATGTATTCCTATCACCCTCCAATAAAAATTTCGCTTTGGCCCTTTGATACCATTTAATTTCTTCTTCTCTTAATAGATGAGCCAATCTCTCATTAGTAGCTTTTTTAAGATTCAGTTCAAGATTAGACAACATCAAAAACTCATCCTTTTTATCGAGCTTACCAATTAATAAGTTAAGCTCTAAATTTTTCTTTTTATAAGTCCCGCTGGTACTTTTTGTCCAACCCCGAAGATAACGCCTAAGAGATCTAACCTTACACTGCCAGTTAAGGAGTGCCAACTGACCTCTATTCATCTTACTCCACACCTCTGCTACCATCTCACTAAACCCCTCCCTATACAACCAGCCTAATTCAAATTTAAATAAAGGTTGACTACCTCTCTGAGGAGCCTCTTTCATATTTAACAAGAATAAAGATGTAAGATCGAGACAAAGACCTTTCAAGAGCAACAACCGAGACCAAAGGAAACTTACTTCTCAATCTGTACTCATTAAAACTCTATCCAACTTCTCAAAAGTTGGATTGTCTAACGAATTGGCCCAAGTAAATTGCCTACCAGACAAAACTACTTCTCTTAAATCCAAATTATTAATCACAGCATTAAACAGAAAATGCCATCTATAGTCTACATTATCATTATTTTTTTCACTTGAATGCCTTATGATATTAAAATCACCTCCAATTAAAATGAGAAGTGGTTCTTTCCTCTGAGCAAGAACAAGTTCATTAAGAAACTTCTCCTTGAACCGAGGTTTGGTGCACCATAAGCGACCACTAGAATCCACTAGAAATCATCCTCTCTGTTTTTTAAATGAAACTTTACATAAAAATCTCTAGCATCAATAGACCCAACGTCAAAGACTTGAAGATCCACCCCTAAAAGAATACCCCCCGACCGCCCTTGTGGTGGAGAAAAGTGCCACAAAAATTCCCGTCCCCCCACAAAGATGATTAAGACTAGCCACTGAGAAATCTTTTTTAATAGTTTCAAGAATGGCCACAAAATCTAAATGTTGCTCTTTAACCACTTCACAAATAAAACGATGTTTAGCCAAGTCACCTAGACCTCTGCTATTCCAAAAAAGACCTTTCATTTTAACTTTAGCTTGATTGACCTAAGTAGAGGACTTTTTCCTTTCTTCTTTCCAGACGATCTCTTTTTATTAGTGACCAGAGTAAAATTAGACATGTCGTCCTCCAAAGCATCCATATCTACATCACTACATAAATGATTAAGGACTGCGAAATAATTGTAATCCTCATTCTCAGCCTCCAACTCCTCAACATCTACACATCCTTTCTTTTTCTATTCTTCCCTATTCAATATTCTTAATATTGTGAATAGATCTAGCGATCTCTACCCCATCAGCCCCTAAAGAAATCCCAATGCTAGCAACTTTGTCAATAATTTGCTCATCAGAAAAAGACAAAAAGGAAAGGTTATTATCGGACTTACTTGGATCGCGTTCAAGATTACAAATTTGCGCCCGACGCTTAGCCTTTTGAACCAGATCTTCATCCCCGGTATTCTGCTTCTTTATGCGCTCACTTTGCCTAGGCTCCCTGGAATCAACCAGTTGATGGATGATCTCCAGTCTACAAACCCCAATTGAATTGGTACCCTGAGAATTTGCGCCATCCACTTGACCCTCAAACTTCCCCCCGCCAGTCACAACATCACCCCGACCAGTCCATACACCCAGCTGTGGAGATAAAGCAACCTCGGTACCAAGGTTCACAACAAGATTAGCACCCTTGATCGGCGATGCAATAGCTGACTGCCCCAACTAACTAACCTCAATCTCAACCGGCTCAACTAGTAATCCACCAGCAATCTCCAAAACTACCGCTTCAGATGTTTCCTGGTCAAAATCCACCGCCTGACTGTCCTGATCAGTGCCCAAGCAAGCTACCACTTCTTGTATTTGGCTGACCGAGCCTGCTAAACAAGGCTCAACTAGGACCCCATCTCTAGCCTCCATGACTACAACTTCGGACGTCTCCTGGCTAAACAAGGCTTCGAGCTCCACCTCCTGACTGCCCTGAACAACGCCTATGCAAGCTACCACGACTGGTTTTTGGCCGACCGAGCCTGCTAAACAACCAACAAGCTCTCCTGTCAATGCCCTACCACCAGACTGCCATAACCCGACCGCCTCAACCATCGTAGCCCCAGTCGGTTCCCTTTGCAATACCTCAATCTCACAATGGCAGCCACACGATGCAACAATTAAATCCTCTACCTTCTCTGAGATTACACACTCTTTATGCGTGACCATACTCCTTCCTTGGACCATCAGTCGACACCCCATCCTTCGAGCCTCAAACTCAGACTCCTTATTTGACACCCTTGGCGTAACCGGATGAAATCTGAAGCCACCAGCCCCAAAGTATTCCCCTTAGAGCAAGATGAAGACCCGACCCTTCGCTCCCTGAGCTCAAGTACTTTATTATCCGAATTATTCTTTGATCTCTTAGACTCCCTATCTTCCATCTCAACATCACCACGATTGACTACTTCCTCAACCGCACCCACCACAGAATCTTTAGTTTTGAAAAAATGTAAGTAAATAGATTCACCAACCACAATCTCTACACTAGAAGGTATGACATCTACATCCAGGACACCCACTAGCAAACGAACCAAACCATTCTTACGCACTTTTTCTATATCCACCCGCAAAGTAATGCCAACGATGGACCCTATAGCACATGTGCTCGAGAAAATCACGAATTTCCAAAGGCACTCCTAAGACTGAAACCCAAACCTTGTGTAATTGGTATTTAGGAGTAGGTCTCGAGTTCCATTCCACAAATTGTAACACCACCTTATGCTCCTTCACATTGACATCACCAATAGCCACCATACGAAGTATTTCAAATCTAGTTGGGAAATGAACCAAAAACTCCTTCTCCCCTGCATCTCCACGTGAGGTTGCCAATTCAATGGAATGAGCCTTCTCATCTATGCAATCAGCATAACTTCGGACAGAGGTTCACCAATTATCCGAACAAGCCCAGTCTTGTTGTTTTCTTTTTTCAACTTCTTTGCCCCAGATATTGGGATATGATAAAACCCCAATCCATTAGCCCTGAATCCACATAAATTGGCAATAGGTCACGGCATCAGCGTCAACGGGCACTTATTTGCCAAATGATCATTGCCCTCATAAATATCACAAATTAAACTAGCCTTGCAATTAGCAATTCTATGCCCCTTTCCTTTGCATCGAAAGCAAACAATGCGAGAAACATCACCTGCACCCTCGTTGTTAACCGGCATGTTGCCGATCCAGCCACGCCCCCAGCCTCTATTGCTTCCACCTGTCCTCCCACGGCCTCTGAAAGGTGCCCGAAACTGTCGTGATTAGGAGAGAGGTACTACCTCCAAAACCAACGACGAGAAACCACCGCGCCATTAATAGCACCGCCAGTCCCTGACGACCACTAGCACCACCGTTGACCGAGAAGTGACCAGATCCACCTGAGCCCTGAACTAGCCCTCCGCTGACATCCACAACATCTTTGCCCAGACGTTGTCTGTCTCCAAAGCCAGCCCCTCCACTGTTCTGGACACCGCCCATCCCAACACCTTGGCCACTAATGCCACCCCTGACCTGGAACTGACCACCGCTACCACGAGCATGCCCCTGCCCAAGCATATCGACAGAACTTGCAAGAACTTTCGCCCAAGATCGCTGGTCGCAAGTCATCGCCCCGCCGCCAGACGAAAAAGATGTTCGCTAGCGATGTCCGAAAAACTTACAAAACCACGGGAGACCCTTTCGACAGGATGGATCATATGTAGCTAATTCCACGCCATCTCTTAATTGGCCCGGCCCACTATCTTCAAAACCAACCAGTTTGTTAACACCTACCACAACCGGCGCTGCTTCCAAATCAATCATGGAATTCACGGCTTTTGAAAATTGAACGCCCACCGAATCATGCAACAATTTCGGCACTTCAACCACCTCATGCAAGCCAAGCGTGGTCTCCCTAGTAGCCGAAACTTCAACAATACGTCGGCCTTTAGATCTGAACAGCTGATAGTGGCGGGCTTGAGCAATGGCGTCTCCTACCGTCAAGGGTGGCGACCGGCGAGGCGGCGGTAAAGGTCCTTTTCAGTCCGCCCACCGCCTCACCCTCTTACTCTACCTGGTAAAATCCCCACCTCACGAAGCTCCAGCGATTTAATAACCCGCAAAGAATGGCATCACCAAAAACTAGATCATTTGTAATCTTGAGGGCGACTCATGGCGGTGTCCCCTTATCTCCAACCTGCAAGTATCTGCGAAAACTAGAAGAGTTAGACGATCCATTACCTTGACGGGATTTTGAGACACCGCCGGAAAGGTCTGAGGACCGCTTTCATGCCTTCGCTTCAATCTCCACTTCTGCCAAAATAATATCTTCATCATCGGAAGAATCATCTTCTTGCAACCACCAAAATCTTGATCCAATCGCCCGACTAACTACGCGATGAACCTTCGAGAACAAAGACAACGACCTCTTCAAATGACGGCACCACCATCGAACCCTTGAGGCGCCATTGGCCGTAAGTACTCGTTCACCTTTTCAATTGATGCATATGTTGGTGGTTTGAGTACGAGCTTGGAGGATGGGTGAAACTTCGTCGAGCGAAGCTTGTGCTTTGCCACTTGTCGTGTCGCTCGTCTGCGCGCTCTATGAGTATGGCAATTGCATTATCATTAATACATATGGCTTACAAGATTAATTCATCGTATCCAAGTCTTGTGTAGAAGTAGTTAAAGCCCACACTGACCCTCTATGAGAATAATATAATTTGTGTTGCACAAATGAAAAAATAATTATGTCAAAAACTCATTTGTATCCATGAACTACAAGAGAATGAGAATATACAAATACACAAAATCTAACCGATGAAAATCTTGCGGATTTGTTCACTAAAGCATCACTAGGTTCTACCTTTACGGAGCATGTTACTCGCATTGACACAAGGAGCGAGTTATCGTCTTAGGGGAGATATTTCATATTCATAAACAATCATCATCGTGATGATACATTGTATTCCTTTCCTCTTAATTAAGTTTTGTCGATCGATTTTCTTAATTGAATGCTTTTAATGAGGTGTGCAATGGCAAACCAAATGAGTTATGTACTATTTTATTGTTACCATTTTCCCCATGTGTTTTTGGTGTGAGTTTTTAACTGAGGCATATGCATTGCATTGACAAGTGTGAAGAGGGTGTTGTGGAATAGATACTCTATGTGGGAATTGTGATCCTGTGACTTAGAGCAATGAGGCGAAGAGCACATTTCCATGACTTTGATTGATTCTCAAGCTGTCCAGATCAAAAAGAATGGCCCATATATGCTACAATAAAAGCTCTAGTGCAAAATAGTTCCTGACTTTCGTTCACATCTTTGCCTTTGCCTTTGTATTGTGCAAGATCTTGTGCTCTCTGCCTTAGAGCCTTCATTGTACAAAGTTAGAGGATCTGTATCCTCTCGTGGACACTTACCTAAATCAACGCAATAAGGCTAATAGGTCCAGAAGGCCGTAGAACCTTTTCCCACATTGCCTATAAAAGTTCAAAGGGACATGCTATTTGTGCACACATATATGGTTTTTTTTTTACAAAAGGACATAATCCCTGCTTTTATAAAAAGCAAATTACCATGTTCTTACAACCCAAAACACAAACACATCCAGGCTGGGGATACCAGCTAACGCTAACATCTATCTCAACTAATATCCAGAACAGGTAGGAACAACTTAGAACCAACATCAAACTAACCATTACAGACAAAAGATCAACTAACTGCTGTCGAACAGTCAAGATTTACAATTAAAAGATCAGCTAGATGCCGTCAGAGAGGCCGAGGATCTCCAGTCTTCAAACCTTTCCAGGAAGCAATCCAAAATCTCTCTATCCACCCCTTTGGTGAGGACCCTCCATTCTGCAAACAAGATATAAGTTTGAAAATTACATCCATATGATTCCTAGGAAATTTTCTCTCAATCACCATACTGTTCCTAAATTTCCAGAGATTCCAGGCGGTAGTAAAGTCAAAAACTAAACAGAGTAGCATTATAAAAGTTAGCCCCCTTCCCTTCTAGCTAGTTATACTGAAAATCATTAAGAGATGTGGGAGTTCTTTCCCAGCCACTCGCCTCCTTCACACAAGTCCAAGCAAACTTTGCAAGCACACAAGAAAACAAAATATGATCAATAGATTTATTTTCACATAAAAGAACACATGACTCCCTCCTTTCCACCCCCTTTTCTTCAGCTGACCAGCAGATGGAACTTTATTAAGGTAACATTGACACAAAAAAAACTTTACTTTTAGGGGAATTTTACTTTTCCATAAATGTTCATACTTAATGCAAGTGACCTCCCCCCAAAAGTCCTAAGGAAAGGAATCAACCACCCCCTGATCAGAACAATACTTAGCCACACTAATCTCCAGGGACTGACAAATTCTAAAAAGCTTATCGAACATAATTTTCAAAGGACATCACCCCTCCAAACATCTGTCCAAAAAGAAGTATAACAACCATTTCCAATCTGGAACCAAACCCCTTGTAAAAATTATGCTTAACCTTCGTAAACTTTTCCAAAATTGAGAGCTCTTTACTGTGTTTGGCATCTCTAAAACAACCCTCGGAAAATATTTGGCCTTAATAATCACGAACCACAATTCATTATTACCATTGAAAATTCTCGAATCCACTTAACTAGCCGACAATCATTCATGATTCTAGTGTTAATAACCCTAGGCCTCCAAACTCTTTGGGTCTACAAGCCGCCTCCCAATTCACCATATGATATTTAAACTTATCACTAGGACCTCTCCAAAAAATTGAGATCGATAGTATCCATTCAGTTATGACTCACCCCACTCAACCCAGGTAAAACCCATTAGCACACATATATGTATCACTAGATAATATTAATAATAAAGAGAGATGCATATCTCTAGATAATATTAATAATAATGGAAAAGTTAGTTGTGCACACCTCTACCATCCCATCATATCAATCTAACGAATCAGACCAACCATATCCCCTTCAGTCATCACTATCCACGTACCCATCTAGTGGCGGATCTAGGATTTTCAAAAAATGGGTGTTCGAAGTTATAAACATGTTGTACAATGTAAAACATAAATGTTCATAATCATAACATAAAAAATAACAAAGTTCAAATTGTTCTTACTAGAGACAACATGTCAAATAATTTAGAGAAATTACAAAATAATTAAGAAAATTACAATCTAACTCGACGTTCCTTCATGGCTTGGAAGCGAGATATGATGTCATCATCTTCAACTTGCACAATATCATTGACATCATCTTGTGTGATTGGAATCCGCTTTCGGGATCATGAGAAAGCAAATCAATATCATAAACCGCTTCATCATCTCCATCATCTTCCTCGTCGTCATCTATAAGTGGGGACAATGGGGAGGTTCTATGCTTGGTTGCGTTGGTTACGGACTTAGGACTTCGTCTTGGATATCACTCTCATTTTGTGCTTGCAATTGAATGGAAGGAGAAGTACTTTGAACTTTGCTTTCAATAGATATTGGTATCTTTCCAACTCTATCCCACAAAGATTTCAAATCTACATGCTTCCTCTTCATTTTTGAATGCTCTACGGTCTACATGAAAACAAAAACTTCACATAAATAATTGGACATTTAAGACAAAATAATCTTCTCTTTTATCTAACAACTGAAGCTACACAAGCTATTGAACTATATAGAATAATCTTCTCTTTTATCTAACAACTAAAGCTACACAAGCTACCAAATAATTGGACATTTGGACAGAATAATCTTCTCTTTTATCCACTGACATATACATACAACTATTGAACTATACAAGCTATGAAGCTAATAAATATCGATTAGCGATTCAATGCCAATATGAATATCTTCATATTGGACTCAACTACAAGTCTTGCAATGCCAATATGAATATCTGACTCAACTACAAGTGTACCTCCTTGCTTCTTCTCTCCCCTCACTTTCCTCTTTGCTTTGTGCCTTTATCTCAATCCTTTGTCTTGCTCCAGCCGAACTCCCCAATCCATCCATCTTCTTCTTGTTTTTCTTTTCCCCCAATGGCCAATGCTATTTCTTCTCTCCTCCGGCCCAGCGCCATGGGTCATGGGTGCTTCCTCCTAGTTCCCTTCAGCCCAACGCCTCAACCTCCCGCCTCGCCCGCCTTCGCCTCCCCTAGTGCCCAGAGCCCACGCCCGGCCAGTGGTTCCTCCCGCGCGGCTCATCCGCTCGGCGGCTCGGCCCCGGCTCTAAGGCGCCACCTCCCCCATCCGTGTCGGCACGCCGCTTAGGTCGGCCCTATGGTGCGCCCACACGCTTGCGGCCTACTTCCCCTTCATGCGGCTCGGTTTCAGTGGTTTGGATGGCGAGCCGGCGAGGCGACGAAGGAGGAGCGGCCGCGGGATGGCGAGAGGCGAGCGCCGCCAACCTGGCCCGGTGGCCCCTAGGGACTGGATCATTGGAGCCGACCGGAGTAGGAGGCGGCGTCCATGAGACGAGACGACTGACAAGGTAAGAAACCAACCGAGGAGGCGAGGAGCTCACCTTGACCTTGCCGCGTGCCGCCGCCTCTCCTTGCGCCGGTGCCAGTGGCTGTTCCTGCTCGGCCTCGGCGCTGCCATGCGCCGCAGAGCTTCCTTCCCCTTGCCGCTCGCCACGTGAGGCACCCTCCATCCCTGGCTCTGGCATCGGCGGCTCGGCGCTCACGGGCTCACACGCCACCGCCTGCTGCTGCCGCGTTGCCGCCGCCGTGTGTCTTGCCTTGAGTCTTGGCCACACAGAGCGAGAAGAGAGGGCCGAGAGGCGCTTGAGGATTTCATGAAGGGGATGGGTTAGGTCTGGTGACTGGTCGTCTCGGCGCTTGGTTGGGGCTGCCGACTGCTGTGACCCGTGAGGGCGTGAGGCGCTCGGCCGCTTCGGTTGGGCCGTGGTGGGCTTTGCACTTTGCAGGTGGGGTGTGGGGCGGTTTGGCGAATGGGCTACGTGCGATGTGTGAATCGCGATCGGAGGAGTCGCTGTGCAGTTCAAATACATATTTTAATTATTTACTAGTATATATACCTAATATACCTAATAAATACTATTTTTTTTTCCAAAAAAAAATAGATGTACATCTGTACATCCACATCCCTATACTAGATCCCCTACCCATCCCGATCTCTTCCATCTCTCCCCGGTCCCCATTCCCCACCATCCTTCCATCGCGGCAGCAAGCGCGATGCAAGGGCCGCGCGGTGCCAGCGAGCACGTGCGTGGGCGTGGGCGAGCAACAGTCGACGAGCACGTCAGGTGCCACATGGTGGTGGCGAGCGGGCGTGGGCGAGCAACGGACGATGAGCGCAGCGAGCGCGTCGATGTTCGGCGCCTCTCGCCCTCAATGTGGGAGCACAACTGCACAACGCTGTTGAGCGATTCGACGTTGCGCCGCCAGTAGGAGACGAGCACGGTTCGAGCAATTCGACGCCATGTCCACGAGAGATGTCGGATGTGGGAGATGAGCATGGGTTCGTCCGTGGCCCCTCGAAGGCCTCCAGGCTACCTTCTCCGCCGACGCGGAGGCTACCATCGCGGCCGAGCTCGTACCCTTCGCCCCTGCGGCGTCAAGCGTCCACCACATGGGGCCGAATCGGCCAGCAGGACCACAATTTTGTTCAATTTTTTGAAACCTTTGGTGAAACTGCGTGTGAAATCTTTTTTAAAATTCTGTTGAAACTTTCTGTAACTATTGAAACTTGTTTTGAATTTTTTTTTTCTGAAACTTGTTGAAACTTGTTTTGAATTTTTTAAAACTTATTGAAACGTGTTGAAACTTGCATAAATTTTCCACGAAACCTCTTGAAACCTCTTTGAAACTTTTGCAGGAACCGCGAAACCTCGTGAAACTGCTAGCAGCTTCCTAATAATAAAGAAAAGAGAGATGCTGCTGGAACTAAATCTCTCTCTTTTCTTCAAGGCCCTATTACACAACAGGTAGCGGTAAGGTTGCATATATAACTTTAAGAGTTGGGGTAACTCAGGAATCAGTAGAAAAAACAGCTCAAGGAAGCAGGACTACACGAGAGGCATTTGGTTCTCGTGCCTTGAAAGCGTAAAATGAGTGCGCATTTTCTAGAAAAGTATAATTATTGCTAAAATACTTAACAGTATTAATTTGGAATTATTTAGTGGACCACAACATAACAAAATGCAAATAATAGGAACCTAGCCTACATGAGAAAGGCAATTTGTCACTCCTCAATGAAAGGATCTCCTTGCTAGTATGCTTAGCTAAGCAAAGTTTTTGAGCTCCACTAAACACGAGCCCTAATGAACACCTAGCTAAGTAACTAGTAAGGTTAGGTGGTCAATTGGTTGGACTAGCAAGAGAAGCAAACTTGAATTAAAGCGCTACAATTACGATACGGTGGCCACTAGATTAGTCTGATCTGAAACTTCAAGCATATAGGATGAGAACACCATTCCTGTGCATACATAATTAGCATGGTACCAATGCATTTTTGTCTGTCATGCGAAAAGAGCCAGATAAAAAGAACAGAAAAAGCCCTGTGTATTTGTGACATTGTGCTCAAGAACGAATTTCACATTCTGTGTAAGTTAGGCAGAAAATCAGTAGGAAATGTGCCAGGGAAAAAGAACGGAAAAAAGCCCTGTGTATCAGTGACAGAGTGCTCAAGAACGAATTTCACATTCCACACAGAATTGACCAGTGTTATACTGTTATGTCGAACAAATTGGATAGATGCATCAAGATTTAGTTAACACAGTGCCTCAATGAAGTTAAACATCACTAGTCACCTCCTATGGTATATACATGCTTGATGAGAACAGGTGAACAGCACACCGGCAAAAATTTCTAAATATGCTCTGAATGAAGGCGGAGCAAAAGCGACAGTTTTAACTGAATCATTAGCATGCAGTTCAAAGACTAAAAGGAACAATGGCAAACGGCCATAATTGAATTTGTACTAAAAGAAACAGGAACATCGGAAGCATGCTCAAGCAGTCAAAATGTCGCGTATCGCAGATCGGAATGGAATAAACAACATTGTTATGAACATGATAGAAAGAAATGTAAGAAGTACCGAAAATCAATCTGTCAGGGCGTCTCAAAGATCGCACAATCACCCAAGCATCAAAATTAACAATCATACAACAACACTGTAATTAATTTTTCAGCCACTTGGCACCTACATTTCTACCAATCATTCTGTGAGAACTGAGAACTGAGAAATTAACAAGCACGCAGGTGCTGCATTCGAGAAAGTTCACCAGCCATGCATATAATAATTCTATAAACATTTGCTAAATCTCGGCAATTTTACCAATCACAATTGGACTGGCAGTATTCAAGAACGACACCCGATTGGGCATCCCCATGACCACCATAAAACCACGTCCAGCCCAACACACGGACATTTTTGCAACGCAAGAAGAGAACCATAAACGGAGGCCTATAACTTGGTGAATTATCATGCATGGCGTTCATCAGTGCCTAACTTAGCACACGTGACATGGTTCGCAGTGTCATACAGTTATGGGTGGATCGCAATAACATAGATGAACATTAACTAAGCAATATGATGGCTAAACTTGGCTGCGAACATAGATCGATCATATAGATAAATGTGCGTAGATAGATAACATACATGTGCACCAAGTAAATTCTCATCTGAGTTGAATTTCAGAGCCACGTCCTCATCTGAGCAAAATCCACATCATCGAACTCGCCATTATCATCAGTATCGGAAAGAACGAGGTCACCGAACGTTTCGTCCCATTCTTCCTCGATCCATGCCCGGACATGGGCCCTGCAAGCAAGGAAGTCGACGACGACCATGACGGAGCCCTTCTCGTAACGCTACCTTTCGACCCAGGCCTTGAATTCGGCAAATCTCTCTTCGTGAGAGTAGTAGGCGGCAGCCGCTCTCTAGAGGAGCACCCTGGACTCGTCCATCTCCTCGTGCAGCTGCGGCACCAACTCGGGGTTATTTCGCCTCGGAGACTCAGTCGCGAGGGCACGCCCGTCTCCTGGGCAGGGTTAATAATTTCGGCGAAATTTCGCTGAATTTACCCAAATTTCGTCTATTTCGTCTCCATCCGAAAGGAATTGGTTTTGTTCAAAAAAAAATTTGTTTGGTTTGAATTTTGAGGGATTTTTTAGGGCTAAATACACTAAAAGTAGTGAACACACCACTTGTCCATCCTAGTGTTGTGGCCGCGCGTGTCCATCCTTCATGGTTTGTGTTCGACTTCCACCCATAGCGCTGGTTTTCTTTTTGGAAAAATTTTGAAATTTTAAATTCAAATTTGACCAAACCGTTTGGCCAAAATTCACTAAAAATTCGCTCATTTCATCCATTTCGCCTCCAAACAAAAAAAATATTCAAACCGAAACAGTGAACCTTACTCCTGGGCAAGCATCCTGTTAACCTCCTCCTGTGTCAGCAGTGTCATCTTTTTCCCTGGAGCCTCATCGCCTTTACCACCAACGGCCGTCGCTGCCGGCACCTCTGCCTCCGCGAGGGCGGCGCCCCGATTCACGGCAAAAGATGTGCGCTGGCCATCTGTGGTGCCTCCAGTTCGTGGCAGGTTGCTTGTTGAGCTCCGTGCGACTATCACGTGGTCTACTGCGCATCTAAGGGCGGCAGATCACCACCCGTGAATTTTTAGCACGGCACGGAGCTCATAGTGGAGCTATTTTTGCTATTTTACTTTAGAACAGTGCTATTTTGTAGAGAGAGATAGGCGAGGAAAGAGACACGTTGAGAAAGTGAGAAAGAGACAGAGAGGTGATGGAGATTTTTAATGTCTATGTACCGGCCACAGTATGTACATATATATGTATTACCTCTATCTAAGTGTGTGTGAATCTTGCGACACTTCAACGGTGGGGTAGTGCATGCAGTTTCAGTGGCCAAACTAGAATAAAAATAGAGGTGGTGCTTGGTGGCGAGAATCCAAGCTGCTGTTGAGGAGGGTGGCGCCGGTGTGAGGTTGCGCCTCGAGTAGCATGATGATCTCACCACCTCTGTCTATGTCTCGCTGGATACCCACCTAGTCACCATTGGCCGCCATCGCCGCGAGCCTCCGCGCCTCTGCCCTTGCCCTCTGCGGACCGTGCTTCCCAGCTCCCGCCTAGTCGTCGTTGCCTCCGCGTGTTCGCTTTCACGGGCCTTTGCGGGGGTGACCGGTGGTGTTGTTGAAGCGCACACCATCGGCTTTGCACACTCGCCCACTTTGTGGGCCACCTCTCGACTTCCGCGACACGCAGCAACCGGACCAGGTCACGGACGCCGCGGTTCGTGGGCGTTGCCCATGTTGTGCCCCTAGCGATGGCGGCGCCCGTGGTGGTGCCTTCGGCGTGAGCACACCGTTCGATTCGACCACGCCTACTATGCCAACTTTGCATGCTAGGTGGGCCTCCTCGCCTTCGACCAAGCGCTCTTCCTGGACGCCCGGACCAGGCCGCTCATGCAGGAGCTCGACGCCAACAAAAACCGCTTCTTCCAGGCCTTCGTCGCCAGGCCGCCACTGCCATCGCGCACCCTCCCAAGGTGGTAAGGGGTCCGAGGTAACTGTGATCTTCCCTTGTCATTAATGATAAGAGGTACCTCTAAAGGTTGTATAAAGACATTACTATTTATAATAATAAATATAGATAAATAAATAATTGATGATTATTAAATCCTCATCAGTAGAGGTGCAATCAAAGTGGATGTGGACGGATATCGCTTGTCTCAAATCATATTCCATGTTTTTTTCTTCTCAAAGACAAAGTAGAGCACATATAGAGTTGGATATCCATTTCCCTTTCGAATTCGCTCCAAAAGACTTTGGTATGTCGGATGGACATAAAATTTTCGCTCTGTTCGCACCCATACATAAGACACCCCTAGTATCCAATGACTTGTGTATGGGTGCAAATGGAGCGGATAATTTTCGTCCGACCAACCGACCGAAGGCTTTCAGAGCGATTACAGAAGGGAGAAATGTGTGTCCAACATTAACCGTGTCTGACCCTGAATCTGTGGAAAAAAACAAAATATGAAATAGGATAAACCATATCTGTCTGTATCCGCTCCTGTTGCAAATTGTTGCAGTACAGTCTTTTTTCCATTTGATTTGGAAAGTTTAAGCGTATATATCTTTCAAATAAATTATTCGATTTTTACAAACGGTTTGAACCGTTTTGTCAACAAAGCAAGACCAATATCGATGAAGTTTTCAAAACAACTATTGACAATGTTTTGTACACTTATATCAAGTGTCATGTGGGGCTATTATGACATAAAAAAAACTGGTGTTGCATCTATCCTTTGTAATCATTCAAATTTTCATAAAATATTTGTATTTATTGATTAAACATAAGATAATTATAATATGATAAATCTTATTACGAAAAATTGGCTACACGACACCTAACTTTTGTGTCATTGGCTGGTAGACATCCAAATTCCGTGTCTTTGCCAAAAGATACTAAAATTCTGTGACACTTTGCTGTAGAACATTGAGGCTAATATAATATTATTTTCAGGCTGAAGAAGAAAGAGAAGGCTAGCGAAAAGTCTATTTTACTCTTTCGATCTCCTTCTTCTCTTCCCTTCCTCCTCCTCTGCGCTCGGCGATGCATGGCAGCAAAGGAGCAGCGATAGCAACTCTCTCTCTGTCTCTCTCTCTTCGTGGTTGGCTGTCCCTTTCTCTCTCTCCTTCTTTCCACGCCGCCGCCTCAGGTCCTCTTCCCTGGCGACGAATCAAGAAACCCCCTAATCCCGAGGTCCCATTCACATGGATGGCGGCAATGACCTCCTCTCAAGCGCGCCGAGCTCTCTCTCATGGCCGCCCCAGACCTTGAACAAGACCGCTTGAGCGGTCTCTCCGTGAAATCCTCGTCGGCAACCTCCTCTCTTGAATGGCGAGATCTGTTATGTCGCCATCGGGCGCACAGGCGTCCCTACCGTGGCGCGCAGATGAGGCCCAGCTCCCCACCTTGACCATCGAATGTAGCTCCCCTGACGCCGCCCAGGTCCGCCACACCCTCGCCACCAACGTGACTCCCTACATCGATCGCCTCGCGTCTCTCTCCTCGACCCAGCTGCACAGACGCCACCGCCTCCTCGCTCTAGATCGTCGCGCCCCGCCTCCTCCTCCCCCAGCCATGAGCCCACACCGCCGCCACCTCAGGTCCTCTTCCCCCGCCACGAGCCGCCGCCGCCTCTAGTTCTCTTGGTGACTTGTCTTGCCAGCATCCTCCGCACGACCACAGCCAGCCTCAAGGCAGCAGCATCCCTCCTCCACACAAGCCCCCATACCAAGCCTCCTGCGGCCAGCATGCGCCTCTCTCTCTCTCTCTGGCAAGGGGCAGCTGCCATCACCGAGCACCACAGCCTTGTCAAGCATTGCTGACAAGTGGCTTTCCTACCAACCTAGACCACCAAAATGGAACCCCACCCCCAATCCCAAATACACCATGCAAACATTACTTAAGTCGATTTTGCAGATTTCACCGTCGACCATGAGGGGTTGTCGGAGAAAGAACAATGAGGAAGAATAAGATGATAAGGGCATGAAGGTCATTTTGAATTGTTTCTCTCTCCAAAACAACAAATAATATTAGTATATTAGCCTTATGTCCTATACCAAAGAGTCATAAAATTTTAGTATCTTTCGGTAAAGACATAAAATTTGAGCGTTTATCAACCAGTGACACAAAGGTTAGATTTCGTGTAGCCAATTTTATCATGAAAGCACGTACTGATTATTACTAGTAGAGTTAGAGGGAACTGGGCCGGAGTCAGCTCCAGTTTTTTTTGGAGGGCCGATTCAACTCTGGTTGCAAAGAAATCGTGTTTGTGGCGCGGATGGGTCTTGTTGAGCCACAGTCCAACTAAAACTAGTCCTACCGGCTGCCGACGTCAACAGGCCAGAAGGCGTCCACATCCCGGCCTGCAGACGTCCGGCCGTCAGCCCATCTCTCTCACCCTCGTCAAGAACCCACCTCCCAGCACCAAAAACCGCAGTACTGTCCTATCGCACGGCCCACAGGAACAAATCCCCAGTCGCGGTCTGCTGCGCCGTGCCGCACCGCACGGCCGTTCCACAGCGCAGGCGCGCGCCCATTAGCCCACATGTCCCCGCTTCGCGCTGCGCCACAATTCGGCCAGGCGGACAGCCTGGTAGGAACCGTAGGATCGAACGGTCGCGTCCCTGAATCTTCATGCGCCGACACGAGAAAGGACGCAGGCAGGAGAGCGGTGTGCCGCACGACCAACTGGTACAGAGGTACGGACGATGCCCGCCGATCCGAATCTGGGAACTGTTCAGCGTACGAGTACTCCGGCACCGTCAAGCAAGTTAAACTTGCCACAGCTGCCAATCTGCCAGATTCAATGCATATGCAGCGTTGAAGTCGTGGGATTGTTACGTGAAAATTGTAGTCAAATGGAGGAATCCACAAGCTGTACTCTTGGTTGCAAAGGGCTCGGCACTACAATTGGTAGAGATAGACTCTCGTAAATAGGTAGAGATAAAGCCTGTGTGTAGGGTAAAAAGCATCTCATTTAACAGATTTTTTATAGGGGTGTTTAGGGTGGTTTCAGCTTTCGATTTTCACCCGAAAAAATCATAGCCATTTCAAACAGACTCTATATGTCACAATGAATGTCTTGTATATCTGATTCGTCATTACAAAGTGAGTTCTCTATCACATATCAGTGCAATCTTGAAACCATACTCTTTTATACCATCTATGACCACTCTCTCACATATCAGTGCAATCTTGAAACCATACTTTTTTATGCCATCTATGACCAGTTAAACCATGAAGTAGTGATAAAAATACCATTTTACCCTTGTCATCTTCTTCTTCCTTCTTCTCTCACTCAACACACACGCACACACTGAGAGTGGCAGCCACCGCCAAGCTGCTCCACGAGACGCGCTTGCCCTCATGCCCTTCGGATTCACCACGTTGTTCCCGGCGGACTCCATCGCGAACTTGAGCTCGTGGAGGCATGGTCGGTGGAGCAACAGATCCGAGCAGCGCAAGGCCGATGGAGGCGGTGCGGTGGTGGACCTCCTCGCTGATGTGCATGTTGTCCCCCCTCCCACCCACACACACACACCGACGACGGTAGCAGCCGCCGGCGAGTTCCTCCGCCACCAACCAACTCCATGTGGCTCCACTTCCACGGCGCGACGGCAACGAATAAATCCGTCGATGTGGAGGCTAGATCTTGTCGAAGGCGAGGCCGACCAACTGACGGAGCCCGACGGCGACGACACATAGAGACGGCAACACCAGGCAGCGATGGTGCTAGAAAGCATAAAGAGAGGGGGGAGGAGGATATAGATGAGGAGGAGGTGGCGCCAGGCGTGCTGGCTTGCCACCGGTGAGGATCAGTGGCAGCGGTGCGAGCAGAGAAGGAGGCGGCGATGGGTGCGTAGCAGAAGAGAGAGAAGCAGGAGGGAAAGGAAAGAAAAGAAGGAGAAGAAAGAAAATGAACAGAAAAAATGGGGAGGGTAATATGAGCATTTTTGAAAAGGTTAACGAAAAAACCAACGGAGTTGATGGCAATGTCATAAAAGGGTATGATTTCGAGTCTGCAATGGAGTGGCATGTAAGAGATCACTTTGCAATGATAGATCGGGACCAAAGCATTTGCAGTGGCACATAAATTTTTTCCCTTTTAGCGATAAGCGCTTAATTAAGAGATCAATTAGAACCCTCAAGTAATTTTACTATTATAAAAGGACTTAGTGGTGATGATGAGTTTGACGGCGTCTATCTTCTAACCTTTTGGATTTGTGTGATCTTTTATGGATATATATGTGCGTATATGCATATGCTACTATGAGAATTTTATGTGGACAATTAAATCGTCTACCCATGTGGTTTGTGATAAAACTTTGTGGCTTATTGATCGGATATAAATTATGTGTGCAACTTTTAGAGGTGAGAATAATTATCTTATGCATATTGAGTTTTCAAGTTTAGAACTTATATATATTTACTTGAGATCCATTGCTGCCCATGGACACGCTGTAATACTGGAAAATTACATATCAATTTTGGTGAAGGAATGCCCCCTATCTTCTTGAAAAAGTTCTCTGTCGCATCAAGGCAAGCGCCCTGAAGTCCTAAGATTCTTGAAGGGCTGCAATTCCAAAGATGATTCCAAAGGAAGCAAAGCCCCTTTTCTTGACGAAATGCAAGTGGAAAAACCATCGCACTTTAAAACGACAGCCGGAAATACGGGAAGCAAGAGAACAAGTCAAGCAAAACCTACTACTACTTGCATCAGCTTAGCGATCTGCCAACGTCTGCATCGCCAGTGCTAACACAGGCACATTCCCAGCTGATTTTGCACGAAACCTCTAGTTAAGCTTGAGCAGTTCCCACTTGAATCTGATTTTAGATCCAGTGCGAAATGCAAAGACCCACGACTTGAGGACTCGTGAGTTGTGGAAACACACTCGTGAACGGACAGCAAGACTTCTGTGAAACAAAAGGTACAAGCGATATTAACCATCAGGAACGCTAGAACCTTCTACTGTTTTACTGTTCTTCTCTTCAACTGGTGATCGATAGTTTTCTGATCAAGTCCAACGCCGTTGCTTTCGACGGCGTAGAAGATGCGTATCTGCGTCGATCACTGCGCGAGAGACGGCGACACCGGCAAGAAAATCAATCGATAGGTTCACTGGTTCAATGAAAGGGATTGGAATCTACGTATGCAGCTGTTGCGTTACTCCTTGGATCTTCTCCCCTTCCATGGAACACGGCGGCAAAAATATTGCCAAAGGAACGTCGATCTCACTGTCTCAGGAAGTTGAAATTAGATGGTAATTACATATGAACACACGCTTGAACAATTTGGTAGTAACTTCAGACTGGATGCTGGGTTTAGTCAGGTCAACTGATTAAAAAGAAGTGATTTTTCCCGGTCGACGTGATAACTACATGTTGAACATATAAGCATTTTTTGAATTACTTTAATCAGAAATATGCTAGATAAATCATGGAAATTACTCTTGCTATTTTCACAAAGCAGGTAATCAAGAACACTACAGCTATACCAATTTCTAGAAGGACAGAAATTAGCATATCTATCTCAGCGTTCAAGGCAACAACTGATAGTAAAGCTAACTAAACAACAAGTGCGAGATAGCCATACCCAGATCCAGTGGAAGAAGAAGCAGCAGTAGGAGTCTTGGTGAGATCGTTGTTCGTCATAGCGTAGCGGACGTCGTGATAGTAGTCGTGCAGTTGGTGTAGGCGTAGCACAGCGTAGCGGACGAAGAACAGGCAGCGAGCAGTCGCGCGAACGCTCCCCAAAAACATTATCCGTCCTCGCTCGTGCAAGCCTTTAAGGACGAGGGTTCCGGAGGCCTACTCTCCCAGTCGGGCCGTACACGCGCCTCGCCGGGATGGAGATCGCCAGAGACAACAACAAATAATGGAGTTCTGTCCTATGTCTTTCGTGGAGAGAAGTAGAGAAGAACCAGTCGCTATCCTTTCTAAATGCCAAAAACAAAGAGACCAGAGGCTTTTGATTCACCAAGGAAACGGTCACCATTGATTCACAATCAACCAGTGTTAACTGCAACCATTACTTACTAGTAATCGAATCACATTACCGCCGCTTATTAATGCCATTTATTGTGAGTCGGTGCGTTTTATTTTGAATAGATAAAGAAAACGCGCCGCACCTAACACGCTCGAAGCGCCAAGACACGCACATGCAACGCCGCGGCTCGGTTCGGCCCGAGCGAAGCGCAAGGTGTATTAGCTCTCTCTAATTCCACAAGGGCTACCACGTTCCACCTTATAAAATGGTGTAACTCCCTTCATCTCTCCATGGGACTAAACAATTTTAGCATGTGCACATGGGCCTTTGAGATTTCCCAAGAATTAATTAGAATTAAAATTGGGCCTAGCTCAGACATTCCAACAACAATCCCCCACCGATCTCAAGGGCACATATCAAATGCCTTGATCCACAAGATATTGTTTTAATATACCGGTGTTTTGATGGAGACCGTTAAGGTTGAACATCCACCTATAATGTAGTTACACTTATCCACAATCGCACAATGGACTAAGCCTTGAATTGACAGCTTTGTGTGAATAAGTTTCACTTAAGTCCTTAATCGATACTAGGTCGCTAGGCATCCCCATGAGTTGGAGCATATAAGTCATACTCTGGTCTATTCATGAGCTTCCTAGAAATTACCCTATTTCAAAGACTGTGACTAGCAGTCGGGCTCATATAGGTGTGTTCTTTCAAGACTACTCTGTAGGACAACATCTTTGCTTAAACAAGCCACAGAACACATTAAGATAAAAATCAACTTGTCATACAGATTTAGGAGAGAATTGCATCTCCAATGGAGTGGGTCTATAAAGGTATTCTCCTCCCGCTAACCAATAGCTTGTTTCGCTAATCCTACTTCACGGGATCTCCGATCACATAGGATGGGTTACTACTATGGTATAACTCACGTGGGTCTCAAACCCATCTCCCTTGATGTATTGTTTATCACATTCCGTGATAAACCCTTTGTGAAGGGATCTGCTAGATTCTTAGCTGTTTGGATGTAATCTAAAGCTATTACTCCGGAGTTTCTCATTTTCCTGATAGACTTCAGTCTTCTCTTCACATGTTTTGATGCCTTCATATTATCCTTAGAACTGTTCACCTTAACGATCACAGTCTGATTATCACAGTTCATCGAGAATAGTGGTGCGGTTTTTCAACCACCGCAAATCCATCAAGAGCTCACGGCCATTCAAACTTCAATAGTGGCGATTCAATCTTGTGAGTTCTGCTTCCATTGTTGACCTCGTTAAGATGGTCTGCTTGCAAGACTTTCATGAAACAAATACCACCTCCAAGTATGAAGACATATCCACTTGTGGCCTTAATCTCATCAAGATCGATATCCGCTTTGAATCGCTATAACCGCCTAGTACCGGGTTACCCAAGATAATGAATGCCATAGCTCATAGTACCCTTTAGATAGCACATTACCCTCTCAAGAGCATGCCAATGATCATCTCCTGATTGAAACAAAGCGGCTTAGTTTGCTCACAAAGAACGAGATGTCGTGCCCGGTACCGCTAGCTAAATACATGAGTGAACCAATTATCTGAGAATATCTCAATTGGTCTCTGGTTATTCTCCGATTCTTCCTAAGCAACATGCTAGGATCATAAGGTGTTGGAGATGATTTGTAGTCGCTATAACCAAAATAACTCATAACCTTTTCCACATAATGGGATTGCAACAATGTAATCTCACCATCATCACCTCTCAACAAATTTTGATGTTCAAGATAACATCACTACTCCCGGATCTTTTATCTCAAAATTTCGAGACAAGAAATCCTTGACCTCCTTAATCACATTAAGGTTGGTCCCAAAGATCGATATGTAATCAACATACAAACACGTAATAACTCCTCGCCCCCATCATGGCGATAATACACACACATTTGTCACTTCATTCACAATAAAGCTCATAGATGTTAAAGTTCTCATCGAACTTTTTATGCCACCGCTTAGGTGCTTGTTTAAGACCATACAAAGATTTCAACAACTTGCACGCCTTTCCTTCTTGACCATCTACTACAAATCTATCCGGTCATTCCATGTAAATTTCCTCGTCCAACTCTCCATTTAGGAAAGCCGTCTTAACGTCCATCTAATGAACGAAAAGACCGTGTGAGGCACCAGAGATAGTAGTACTCGAATAGTGGTCAATCTAGCCACAAGTGAATAAGTATCAAAGAAAGCCTTCCTTTTGGGTATAACCCTTAGCCACAAGCCGTGCCTTGTACTTCTCGATAGTACTATCGGGCCTAAGCTTTTTTGAACGCCCACTTACATCCTCATGTGTTTACAACCATAAGGACGCCATGATCTCCCAAGTTCCATTAGAGATAATGGAATCCATTTCACTACTGAACCGCTTCCTTCCAAAGATTCTCAGATCTAGAGAAGCGTATGCTTGAAAATGGTACTTGGAGTATCATCCACAAGGTACACAATGAAATCGGGACCAAAAGATTTTGCGATCCTTTGTCTTTTACTCTTCCTCGAGTTTCATTGTCTTCCTCCTCAGAAATTTGCTCAGGGGTTTGCTCAAAATATTCCATTGGAATGGCAGGTTCAGAGTTGTATCGGGCTCGACTCGATAAACTAGGCATATCTTTCATCGGAAAAATATCCTCAAAGAATGTAGCATCTCTGGACTCCATAATTGTACTGACAAACACGTCAGGTACTCCAGATTTCACCACTAGAAATCTATATCCAACGCTATGGTGAGCATAGCCTAGAAAGATACAATCCACGGTTTTTGGTCCAAGCTTACGCTTTTTGGGAATTGGCACATTGACTTTCGCCAAACAATCCCAAGTGCGCAAGTATGAAAGTGATAGTTTTTTCTTCTCCCATTGTTCATATGGAATTATCTCTTTATTCCTTTTGGGAATCCTGTTTAGGACATAACATGAAGTCAATATAGCCTCCCCACACCATGCTTTGGAAAGACCCGCTGTGTCTAACATGACGTTAACCAAATCAGTTAGAGTGCGGTTCTTTCTTTCAGCAACCCCGTTTGACAAGGGTGAATAGGGAGACGTCCTCTCATGAATTATACCATGTTCCTCACAGAATAAATTGAACTCATTAGAAAAATACTCGCCGCTACGATCAGACCTAACCCTTTTGATTTTCCTTTTATGTTGGTTCTCAGCTTCTACTTTATAGATTTTAAAGTATTGAGAAGCTTCATCTTTAGTTTTCAAAAGATACACATAGCAGAACCTTGTAGAATCATCAATCAAAGTCATAAAATATCTCTTACCACCTTTTGTCAACACACTATTCATCTCACACGAGATATGAATATATGAGTTCTAATGGTGCCAAGTTTCTTACCTCCATGCTGCCTTATGAGGCTTACTTAGACCGCTTTGATTGCATACAAACTTAACACTTAGAACCTTTGGTAAGGGTGAATTTCGATTAATTCTAAAGCGCTAACCGCGTCATGCAACCAAAATTTATATGACAAAGTCGTGAATGCCAAATAGTAGTCTCATTACCACTGCAAACAATGGAGTTCTGTCCTATGTCTTTCGTGGAGAGAAGTAGAGAAGAACCAGTCGCTATCCTTTCTAAATGCCAAAAACAAAGAGGTCGAAGGCTTTTGATTCACTAAGGAAACAGTCACCATTGATTCGCAATCAACCAGTGTTAACCATAGCCATTACTCACTAGTAACTGAACCGTTACTACTAGCCTTTTGTTAATGTCATTTACTGCGAGTCGGTGCGTTTCGATTTTCGAATAGATAAAGAAAAACGCGTCCGCACCCGACACGCCTGCGCGTGTACATGTACACGCACCCGCACCGCACGGCACGGCTCGACGCAGCTCGGCGAGCGAGCGAGCGCGTGTATTGGCTCTCTCCAATTCCACAAGGGGACTACCACGTTCCTCCTTATAAAATGGTGTAACTCTTCTTTATCTCTTCATGTGGGACTAAATAGTTTTAGCACGCATATGGGCCTTTAAAATTTCTCAGAAATTAATTAGAATTAAAATTAGGTCTAACCCGTATTAATTCAAACACTACAGAATGCAATCGTTTTCGAAGAAAGAAAAGAACTATAGAGTGCATTGTTTTTTGTTGTATATGTATCGGTAAGGGCAGGGGATGTGGCGACAACGCGGATGAAAACAACTGAAACTTCAATCTCCAAAACATGGTTGGCCGTCGACTCCAAGGAATTATTAGTGAGATTAGCAAAAAAAAACACATCTCCAGGTGATAATATTAGGAAGGATTAAGATAATGCTGAACATTATAGCTGGTTTCCACTTGATCCCATGATCTGTTACGCGAGACGGATGGTACTAAGAAATTGTATTGTTTTCATTATTTTTCCAGTCGTATTCTCCTTTCACGAAAAATCTTGCGACTCCGAATATTAAGGTACTATTGGCTATTATATTATACACAACCAATGTACCTTTTAATTGCCGACTGGTGTTTCAGAAATATATTAGTATCTGGATCTACGAATCTTTAGGGTTCTTTACTAAAGTCCGATCTCAATAGTATTATAAACAGTGTAGCCCAACCATTCAGTGATTTAGTACATGCAAATGTAGATAAAACAACGGTTTTGCTAAACAACACTCATTGTTTTCTTTCGTCAAAATAGTTGAATTTTTTTACGCCGATATACTTTGAGATTTGAACTTATTCTCATCGATGAATTGAGTCCGAATTTATTATGATTTTTCTTTAGAGCATAACGGGTTCATAACATTGTCGTATTTTGTTGATATAGAATTTTATTTTTTATCTTTATTTTTGCTCGATCTCTCAAAGCATATTTTAGATTTTGAATCATATGATGGAAATATGCGTTATTAAGACTCTGAAGAATAAATACAGTGAACAAGAATAAAAATTACAGTAATAAATTACTGTAATTTATATATAATAAAATTTTAAGTGAACAAAAAATTGACTATTTTAGACTGAATAAACAGTCGAATTTGTATAAAACAAAGCGTTCATGTGACTCGTATGACAATATAATTCAGAATCCGAGATGCATGGTCTTTGGCCTGGCGTGTAGCGACCGCCAACAGGTATGATCTGTCGCTGTCTTGCAAATACGTGCCTTTTAAGCTTTGCTCTATCGGAATTTTCACACATTTTTAATTATTATCTGAAGTTTTGAACATTTTACTGAAGTAAACATGGGATTGGACGGAAGGCCAGGTTCTAGGATTAGCTGACAATAACAAAGCTGTAGATGCATTGAAACCCCTTTTATCCAAAACTGATATGGATAGGAATACGCACATTTGGCAGAGAATACAATGCAACTGTTTTGTCGAAATGTTTTACGAAGCGGCGAGTTTTATTTTCTTATCCAGTGCATAGTTGGAACTATGTATCTAGCCTTGTCCTGGGTTCTATATAGCTACCTAACGTGAATATAATACATTCTCTGCTGATACAATATAGTACCGAATTTGTCAACAGCTACGAAAGCAACATCCTTTTTCCTGTTCCCGGCATGCACGAAGCCGGGGCCGCATTGGCCAGCAGATCGAACAGAATGAATTGTTTTTTTTTTAACGAAGAGGCAGGAGAGCTACCATTTGCATTGATAAAGTAGGAGAAAATAAGATAAAATAAAAAGATACATTCCGACAGGGAGAATATCCCCGGCAAGAGGGAGCCCTAGACTGAGGCACACTTTCAACACTCTAACAACAACACCAGAGCTAGAGACACCAGCTAGCAACCTCTGGACCACGCCCTAATGCTACCCAGCTCTGTTGCATACACATCAAAGCTAACAGAAAAAACAACACCTCCCAACCAACCCACGGGAGCTTCGAACTGGTTAACACCGGACAGTGAAGAGGATCGCCAAGACACCGACTTGAGAGAGAAGAGTAGAAGCAAGTGCATGATGATCCACCCGCTGATAGTGCCACCAGCGGGGAGCTTCATATGAGTTTTGTGGAGATGCGGGTCTTCCGCTCAGCGATAGCAGTGGATGATGCAGAACCCGAAGACAACGACTCCAACTCCTCTCCCCCTCCACCCACGTGGCTCATTCGAAGGTGGACCGGACAAACTGCTACGAAATTGGGCCTCCGGGACAGTCGCCTTGCGCCTCTTGCGCCTCAAGGCGACATTTCACTTCAACAGCAACAGTCCCCACTCGGGCTCTTCCACCGACAACAACAGCTCTCGACATAGCAGCATAAGAGGCCGACCTTCGCTTCTCTGCCTCACCCGAACTAGCGGCGCCTGGCCGAGATTTCAAGGGGTTACAGGTCGGTGAGGATACTCTCTGGCTGTGGCATGGATGAGCTTTGGATAATTGCCGACGGTCGTGCCCTAGCAACCGGCAGTGGCGAGCACGGGACACCGTGTCGCGCTGCATCACGACGGTGTCCCACACGCAACTCCACACGCGACCTTCCGACGGACGACAAACACCCATGCCGCCCACACCCATCAAGCCCACGGGCCAGCCGAAGGTAGACATCTCCAGCGTGGAGCACGGAGGCCCGCCTGGCGCTTGCGAGGACGACGGCCCTAGATGCGACGACGACCACACCCGCTGACGCCAAGACGACGGCCCCAGATGCCAAGACGAACTGCGGCGGAATCCCATGCCGCCGACAATCGACAATCTTGGCAGCTATGCGCACGCCGGCGGCCGCGGCGTCGGCGATGGGTGGACCTCCCCAGCGTGGGGCACCGAGGCCCACCTGGCAAGTGCGAAGACAACGCCCCTGAGCTCTCGGCGCGTGAAGGAGGACGACGACGACGACGGCTCCCTGCACGCCGAACTCCTCGGCATCACTACCCTCGAGGCGCGCAAGCGGCCATCGGCGGGTGGTACGGCAACCAAGAACCGTGGGGTCTTTGGCGGCCCGTGAGCTCTGTCGGCCAGGGGCGACAGATCTAGATCTGCCTCCATGGAGGAGGCGGCAACCCTGGCGCTCCGACCAAGGGGAGCTCGGCGTCATGGGAGGTCCACCGGAGGCTCGCCAAGTCGTCTGGGCGAGATGCCGCCACCTCTCTGTCTATGGACGGGGCAAAGCTCCCTCAGCAAGAATAGGGGGGAGGAAGGAGGAGGTGAGGCTCGGGGGGTGGGATGGGGCCGCCCGTCGTGCGGAGAGCGGCGGCGGCGGCCATGGGGCTGGCAGGAGGGCTCTCGGGGAAGGAGGCGTCACCTCCCGGGTCACCCGAGACGAGCGACACGGGAGCAAATGTTATACTGTGAGTCCAAGAAGATTTCCAATCCCCCCCCCTTCTCTCTCTCTCTCTCTTTCAATCCTCTCCTGTCTACAGAATGAATTGTGATGTAACCAAGGGAAAAGAAGTCCTAATCCGATCGATCCTTGTAAAGAAAAGCTCAGGCCAAATCTTGAGTGTTGCGAGTAGAAGCTATGCGGCTATGCCCAAGAAGAATATATGATTTCGTTTCAGAAAGAAGAATAGAAGGAATCAGGAATCAGTCGTCACGGCCTAATTAACCCCGCGCAAGTTGGAATTAGCGGCTCATCTAGTCAGGTTGCATTGCTGCGGTATTGGAATGGGGATAGATGCAGCACTGGAGGAAGTAGTGATTCTGATGCAACTGACAGAAGCGTGTGGATGAGTTGTGATACAATCACCTAGCATGGATGATGAAAAGCAACTTATATAAGAATAAGAATAAGAGATACTGCCCATTTGTAGTTCAGCTGTCTCTCGCGGAAAAGAGAAGAAAATGCAACCCGCGGGTATAAAATGCCACGCGAATAGGAATAGTATTTTCCAAGCAACATCTTGTTGAGATTTGAGCTGAGTAACGTCTGCACCTTGAAAGGAGATCTGGCAGAATATTTTTTACAGTTGCAGAAAAACATAGTGTCAATTACGTAAAATCGAAGTGACAAACTTTTTTCTTTTCTATTAATTTAACGGCAATCCTTTCTGCCGGTTCCATTAAAAAAAAGAAGAAGCGGCAACCTCTGGTTTATTATCTCTTGTGCTACTTTTTTTCAACGATGGACAGCGCGCATGCTATGATGCTCGGTTGTTGGGGGCGCCAAAGTCGTCAGTTGATTTTATGCGCGTGGCTATTAGACGGACCACACAAACACGATTACAAATTCCGATTTGTTTCTCTCTCAATCGATATTTTTAGCTAAACAAATGCAGAGAGGTGGAGTACCCATTTCTTTTGCATATATATATATGGAAAATGGTATAAGTGCTTTCGCAGAATCGTCTTCGCATCTCTCATATACTAATTAAATTGTACGATGATACCTCTTTATCTATTTGAGCATACTCCAATAATGATTATAAGATATCCCAAAGTGAGTTCCATGAAAAATTTCCTTAAATTCCACTTTGTATAGCAAATTTTGTGTATATACTTCTTTTATATATGAAAAAGGGAATATAGCAAAAAAGCAGAGGCTCCAATGAAATTTTTTCAATCAAGTCAGATTGGAGTATCTTATAATTAGTATTTAAGTATACTAAAATGATAAAAGAAGTATAATATATGCTTTAAGTGGTATATTGGAGTGTGGAAGTACATACTCCTGTCTGAAATAATGTCATATATATATATATATATATATATATATATATATATATATATATATATATATATATATGTATGTATATATGTATGTATGTATATGTATGTATATATATGTATGTATGTATGTATGTATATATGTATGTATATATATATATATATATATATATATATATATATATATATATATATATATATATATATATATATATATATATATATATATATATATATATATATATATATATATACATATATATATATATATATATATATATATATACATATATATATATATACATATATATAAACACCTCTACAATTCACCTATTTGTTCAATTTACCTCCATATATAATTATCGCTTACTTTGTCCTCGTAAGTTTAGTTGACATGCAAATGCCCCAGTAGTATGTTTAGCACTATTTCTTGTAGTTTTCATTATATTTGGTACTAGTTTCAGTTGTGTTAATTCTTGTTTCAATGATGCTAATATTTATTTTAATAATTTGGATGATTTCGTAATTATAATACACCATTTCACCGCTAACGTTTCAATGTTGAAATCGTGTTCACCTTGATCGGGCCGATCTCTTTTTCATTTTGATCGGATTCAACACGATTTTTACTCCAATAGCTATGAGAGCTATGAAAATCAAGGTACAAGCATAGCGGAAGACTTATATTGAATCCAATTAAAACCCCAAAGTAAAACGACCAAAAACATCAAAACTCAATTCATAAAGAGTTGGGCGGTTAGACCTCTCTTGACGAGGCGGTCGACCTCGATCCTATGGACGAAAATCGGCCGAACTTCGAAATTACAAATTGGTCTAACTTTTGATTCACAACTCCAAACTTCACGAAACTTGAAACATACCTTCTCTAGGATGTCAGGAACATATTCCAATTAAGGATTGTGAAGATCATTGCCAAAGTTCTGATATTTTTCCGTTTGAGTGAAGGTTGCTTCAAATCCGAGTCAAAACCAAAACATGATCTAAAAACTTGCTCGTGGGTAAACGATAATCAAGATGATCCTAGATGTATTTCCACATGTCACAGCAAACAAAATCCAGATTAGAAACCAAAGGAAAACCAACGGATCAAAGAAAGCCCCAAAATCACAAAATAGAGAGTAAGAACAATAAGAGACTCATCTTGAAAAATCTTGCTTGGATTGATTTGATATTGATGTTGATTTACATCCACTCCATCCAAGAGGACAAAAGCTCAACACTTGAGCACACAATCAATCCAAATCCCTAGAACCCTAACCTCTCCACTATCCTCTCCCTAAACACAAACTAGGGTTTTTCAATACAAGGGTTGGAGGAGTACACAACCAGCACCCTCCCCTATTTATAGTGGAGGTTAGCTCCTAATGGGCACCCGTTAAGCCCACACACAAACGGGTTTCACTCACGCACGCGTTTTAAAGCATCGTCTTCATCTTCTCTTGACCTAAACCACTTCTCCTCGCACCGTCTTGTGCCGTGGTTTAGCCAAAAGCCATCAAGGTGGTATTTAGGTAAAGTTACCAAAATACTCCTTCTCGATCCTTCTCCAAAGACCGAGTCCAAATCTTCATGAAGCAATTTCATGCTTCACCACGTGTAGGTAGGGGTGAAAACGGATCGGATACGGACGGATAATAGCTCTGCCATATTTGTTTTCATATTTTTTTTTCCGGATGCGGATACAAATATGGATACCCCGGATACGAATATGGATGCGAATAATATCGAATACGAATACGGAGCGAATACGAATAGAAACGAATATGGTCTTAGATATTTTTTCGGAACATAAAAACCCCTTAAATTGTATGCCAGAAATTAACGAAAACATATAACTAGTTTGTTTGATGCAAACATTCATGAATTGTTCATATTTTCAGCATCCAGAGTTACTTCATAGTCCTTGTAAACTACTTCTGAGCAAGTTTTATTGACCCTCTAGATATCAAGTAAACCTTACCAACCTCAATTAGGTCATAAAACTGATCAAGCACTGAATTGTAACATGTTGCACAAATTTCTCCACCATGTGAATCAAGGATTAGCGTATTTAACGACAATTATTACAATAAACATTTATTACAACAAATAATTATTACAAACAGTTCATGCCCCCTCCACTTTTTTCCGGGCTACAAATACAAAGTGCATGCATGTAACATTACTTTACTTTTGGACTAGCATCGTCTTCATCTTCTCTTGACCTAAACCACTTCTCCTCGCACCGTCTTGTGCCGTGGTTTAGCCAAAAAGCCATCAAAGGCGGTATTTAGGTAAAGTTACCAAAATACTCCTTCTCGATCCTTCTCCAAAGACCGAGTCCAAATCTTCATGAAGCAATTTCATGCTTCACCACGTAGGTAGGGGTGAAAACGGATCGGATCTGGACGGATAATAGCTCGCCATATTTTTTCATATTTTTTTCCGGATGCGGATACAAATATGGATACCGGATCTGAATATGGATGCGAATAATATCGAATCTGAATCTGAGCGAATCTGGTCGAAACGAATATGGTCTTAGATATTTTTGAACATAAAACCCTTAAATTGTATGCGAAATTAACGAAAACATATAACTAGTTTGTTTGATGCAAACATTCATGAATTGTTCATATTTTCAAAGATCGAGTTACTTCATAGTCCTTGTAAACTACTTCGAGCAAGTTTTATTGACCCTCTAGATATCAAGTAAACCTTACCAACCTCAATTAGGTCATAAAAGCGATCAAGCACTGAATTGTAACATGTTGCACAAATTTCTCCACCATGTGAATCAAGGATTAGCGTATTTAACGACAATTATTACAACAAATAATTATTACAAACAGTTCATGCCCCTCCACTTTTTTTCCTGCTACAAATACAAAGTGCATGCATGTAACATTACTTTACTTTTGGACTAGCAATTCCCAAATTTAGTTTCCAATCTTTGCAATAGAATGTAAAGACATTGAGCTTACAAAACACACTCGGTTATATATATATATATATATATATATATATATATATATATATATATATATATATATGTCGAATGAGTTACTGACAAATTCAACCAAAAGCACGGTTCCAAAAGGAATGCTCAAGTGAGCACACAGAACTATGAGGACACAATGCCCCTGTTAAAGGCGGATATTGGATTAACTAATTTCAGCTAAACTTCCATCATCAACTATACCAAATTTTGTAAAGCCAAATGTAATAAATTTTGTAAACCCCTTAAATTGTATGCCAGAAATTAACGAAAACATATAATTAGTTTGTTTGATGCAAACATTCATGAATTGTTCATATTTTCAGCATCCAGAGTTACTTCATAGTCCTTGTAAACTACTTCTGAGCAAGTTTTATTGACCCTCTAGATATCAAATAAACCTTACCAACCTCAATTAGGTCATAAAACTTATCAAGCACCGAATTGTAACATGTTGCACAAATTTCTCCACCATGTGAATCAAGGATTAGCGTATTTAACGACAATTATTACAATAAACATTTATTACAACAAATAATTATTACAAGCAGTTCATGCCCCTCCACTTTTTTCCTGCTACAAATACAAAGTGCACGATGTAACATTACTTTACTTTTGGACTAGCAATTCCCAAATTTAGTTTCCAATCTTTGCAACATTCATTATATATATATATATATATATATATATATATATATATATATATATATATATATATATATATATATATATATATTTGTCGAAATGAGTTACAAACAAATTCAACCAAAAGCACGGTTCCAAAAGGAATGCTCAAGTGAGCACACGAACTATGAGGACACAATGCCCCTGTTAAAGGCGGATATTGGATTAACTAATTTCATTAAACTTCCATCATCAACTATACCAAATTTTGTAAAGCCAAATGGATTGATACCAAAGAGATCACTTATGATGGCCTAATTTGAAAAGTGCGGAAGGACATCCACAAAGACTTGGTAATTATCCTCTTTACATCATGTTTTAGCAAACACCATAGGATGTTCAAGTAGCAAGAATTAACAAAACTAAGTGTTGTATCCATGAGCCTACAAAGAGTTCCAAGTTCCCCAAATATGCCATGTGCAACCATATATAAATTGTTATAGATCATAGATCAATTCCCACGAAGATCAATTCAGTTCACTACCCCGACAAAATTGCTTACCAAGCACTTGCAATAAGCCCTTGCCAAACAATTGCATATTTGCATTGGCGATCACCGTCGAGAAGCAACACAAGGTTGGGGTCGGAAGGTATCTGCAGATAGCGGTGGCGCTGAAAGCAGGCGCCCATGCCTTTCGTGCTCTGGTGACTCTGCTCGGCCTCGTGTTCTTGCGAGCGCCGCCGAGCTTAAAGACGATTAGCGCTTGGGCTCTCTCGGTGATCGGCTTCTCAACAGGCAAGAAGGCCGTGTGCGCAGAAGCGGCGAGGAGAGGCTAAGCGCAGAGGGCGAGACATCGCGAAGCAGAGGCAAGGGTGGCGCGGCGGAGACGACGGGGGTTTTGGATTCGACCAGTAAAGTGGCGGCACGCAGCCTCGCTCATGGCCGCGTTGTGCGTGTGCAAGCGATGGAGGGATATCACCGTCGCGCCGCAGTTCTTGCGGATGCGCCACGAGGGGTCAGATCAATGTCTGGTTTTCCTCTTGACCGGGACCTTCTTTGCAAGCAAAGACGACTTTGCCGAGGGAGGAGGGAGCCGGGGAGATCTGGGAGGAGGAGGGGTGCTGGGGAGGAGGCCGGTGGGGAGGAGCGCGCCGGGGGAGGAAGGAGCCGGGGAGGAGCGCGACCTTGCCTGGGGAGGAGGGAGCCGGGGGGATTTGGGAGGAGGAGGGTCTTTGGGGAGAGGTCGGCGGGGAGGATGAGCACGCCGGGGAGTGGCTAAGTGTTAAGTGAGTGCCGGATATCCAGACGTGCTCTTATCCAGATAATCCGAGTCCATATTCGTATCCACCAGATATCATGTCTACCGTATTCGTTTCCGTTTCTGACAAAAAAAATCCGAATCCGTTTTCGATCTGAAAAAAATCTGATCCGAGACCATCCGAATCCATTTTCGTCTGGATCGGACGGAAACTATCCGATCCGTTTTCATCCCTACGTGTAGGTTGATCAACGGTTCTCTTCATGTTGGCAATTCTCTCCCATCCGGCTCCCACCGAAACCACCATGGCACTTGCACCGACCCCCGCGCCGCTTGATGCAACCCGTCACACCGAACTTTCTATTCGGTCATCGTTGTTCATTTTGCGTCATGCTTGAGTCTTCTGACTTCACCCGGCATCATCGATCGTTCTGAACCTCAGCTCTCCAAGCCTAGTCCCGATCATCCTCGCCGTCGACCGTCGTTGACCTCCAAGCTTCCTGCACAACACTAGACAAATAAATCTATTCCGGGAACAAGTTCTTCGCAACTTGACCCACGTTAGTCAAAACATGCATCATGCCACACATATGCACTGAAACCCATGAACTTGACATAACCAACAAACATCGCCGCCAAGCTGGCCGGCGAACAAGTCAAAACCGGTCAGACCACCACCTGGCCGGCCCGACCACCACAAGGGACTTAGCCAAATTTCCTCCCTGAAAATATGAAACATCTCTGAAAATTTCAAACGAATAGAACTTTTGACTTGAAGCTCCAAAAATCATGAGACCAAGTGTAGAAGAATCCCCTCAGTTGTCTACACCTCTATTTTTGGCCCGGCTCCAAACTCGAAGACCCTTTATGGCGGTCAGACCGCATCGCCCATTGGCCGGTCGGCTGCGCCACGCTTTTGGCCTCGACCGCCACCAACTAGACCAAAGCCTTGGCCGGTCTGACTACCTGGAGCCTGACAGAAACTGAACTTTGTCGAAACAAACCTTTAATGCCATTGCCAATTGTATCATCATCCTAAGATCGTGAGCATATCCCCATGATATCCACAATTAAAAATATCGAAATAACTCAAATCATTGAACACGCGTTTTGAAATCACTTAAATAAATGCTAAAATAATTGAAGGAAGTGTCAAACATAATTAAAACCACGAGAAAGTAGTGTGAACAATAGATATGAGGAGTATTTACAAGCCAGCATAACTTACGAGGGACAAAGTAAACGAAAACGATATATGAGAGGCAAATCAAAAACGTAGGTGACTAATAAGGATGTTGTGGATTTTTCCTTTTTCCTTTTTCCTTTTTCCTTCTTTTCCAGTAAACTAGGACTAACTAACTCCACAGAAAACACACAAGGAATCAGCAACCAATAGGGTCCCCAAGATTTAGATCAAACATGCAAAGATAAGATTCACCGTACCCGTGCTCTGATGAAAGCACGGGTGCAGTTCCCCTAGAGTTGCTACTAAGAGCATGTACAATGGTGTGACGTCAACCGTCTGTAAGACTTGTCACGTAGGACATTAGATGACGTGGATGAGAGAGAGTATAATGAATTAGGCCGTCTCTCATGCAATAGTCGACTGTAATACGAGAAATAAGACATATTATATATGAAGGAGTTGTCTATAGATACATGTAAAAAAACAACCTATTATAGGGGATGTCTTTAGTGCTGTCTATAGATGACATGGAGGAGTACTATAGACAACAGTTATATATAATATTGTACATGCCCTAATTCCACCGGGTAGATTTCTCGAAATCTACATTGTTTCCTGCGGTGCAGATTATGCCACATCATGCAATCAATCCAATTTAATTACCTCAGCTCATTAATTTGGAGGGAAATTAACTTGTCATTTATGTTCTTCCCTCCTAAATGACTGAGACAATCTAGTACTCCTCCAAAATCTTTTGCTAGAAGATTAGGGGGTCGACTCCAAGCAACAAGGGTGAGTTCAATGTTCGATTGGTGCCTGATGGTATGTCAAGTGTAGATTTTGCTGTTTATTGAGGCTTGACCGAGCGAGAGGAGCGTGAGAGGTAGTCCGGAGGGTCGTGGCTGGTGGTGAGCATTGGGCCGTGCCATGGGATCTGTCGTGCTTGGTCGTGATCGTCTTGTGCTGCTCGGTCCGCCACCCGTCGTGTCGTCGTGCGTCCGTGCCGCCGCCGACATGATGCCATGCAGTCGCACACGTGAGGACGAGGTGGCCGCTGGCAAATGCTGTGGCATGTGGCCGAGTTTGAGTCTTCGAGAGCATGGCGACTCTTGTGGCAACATTGGGAGGTGGGAGAGTTCCGGCCGTGGCTCATGGCAGTTCAACATCTCCGAGAGCACAAGGCCAATGCCACCCATCCATGGGTGCTTGCTTGAAGAAGGATTCTTCTTCTCCCGGAAAGTGAGTTGGACGTCGGGAGCACGACTAACATGGCTTAGTTTGCACCGTAGGGAAGAATTAAGGGTCTTAGGTACGGTTAAATTTAGGTGTCGAGTCTAGGGGATCTTCACCCTGAAAGAACCGAGTACTACATACAGCACATCAGGTCACTGGTGTGCTGGCTGGCGTTCCATCGGTTCACACCTTTTGCTCGTGTTCCATCAGGACCTCACGTGCGCTTCAGCTCGTAGTTTCCTCCTCGTGACTATTGGTTAAAAACTTACAGGCTCTAATGGATCTGGTTCAAAAAAAAACTCTAATGGCTCTTTCAACTGTTCGCAAAACACTCTTGTTTTAGGTTTCGGAGCCCAGGAATCGGTGGTTCATTTCATACAATAATAACTGGAGAAAGACACTCCCCTATTTCAAACAAGCCTTAAAGTGAAAAAAAAAACTAGACAACACTCCACGGAAGCATGTAGTATGCTGGTAGTAGTGCTAGTTTTATGAAGCTGTTTGCTAATTGACTTACCTTTTAGGACTAAACACTAAGATCACACCTAAATTTGGTTAGAATTACCGACCGCTTAACTGGATGCAGCACAATGCAGAGAACAATCAAAACACTTTGCAATGTATTTTCGCATGTGGTAGAAGATCCCTGGTCCCATGAAGCTACCCCAAATCTTCAGGCCCTTTGGCACGTAAAAAGGCCGCTAGTGGCCTAGCGTTGGGTGGCTTTAGGTAGGATGATTTATTGATTGAATCCAACAATTTTTTAATCAATTCTTTTTCGGTTTTGGACTTTAAAGCTACGGATTCCTTTTATTTTCTTTTACCTCTATGCTTGGGACTCATAATAAAAATCGGTCAGTGCTGCTTGCTGATTAGGCCACCGCTCAGAATATATTATTTTTCTGCAACAAATCGCTTCGGAATTGGATCCACATGTTAGCCGCCGGACTGGGCCAGAATCAGGTGTGAAAGCTGTAACATCGCGGAACTACCCCGTCGATCAAATACCCGAATGTTATATGCGCGGAACTCCAAAAGGAGAGGTTGCTTGAATTTTTCTTGCGGATATAGCGTTTTTTAATTCTATATTTGCAAATCAGGTCACGCCACGGACGTATTTGCAGAAATAGCAACGCTGGCGTAATTCTATATTTGCAAATCAGGTCACGCCGTGGACGTATTTGTAGAAATAGTAACGGCGTCTGATGGCCGTGTGCTAAGCGCCGCCACGCCATACACGTCAACCGGCCAGTATGGCGATGGCCATTAGGGGGGTTAATTAGTTAGGGTTAGGTTTAATAGTTTGTTATGTTTTTTTTTATTTTTAAGCTAAACTTTGGAGGAATTTTAAAATATAGCAAATGAGTTCAAAAAATCATGAATTTTTTTGTGGAGCCTCTCAACACTATGTACTTGCTTCTGTAAATTTTTCATAATTTTAGTCGTTCAAAATTGTTATCGCTATTTCATATAAGTGTTATGTTCGTATGAATCAATAAATGTAGAAAATGAGCTCAAAAAATTATGAATTTTATTTTGAAAGGTCTTCACGCAGTGGACTTGAATGTGTAATATTTCGGCAATTTTATAATTGTTCTGATATTGTCTCGAAAATTTAGGATTTATATCGCGAAAATTTCGATTTTAGGTTTCGGAAATTAGGGTTTCATAATTTCATGTGACTTGGAATGTATAAAAAAATCTACATTACAACTCCATTGGAGATGTCCATATACAATATGGCGCTGGAGTACACACGTAACAACCAAAATACGCGTATAAATATAGCAAAACAAAATATGAATACAGATATACCCAAACATAATCGCATGACACGGGATATACCAAAATCTAGATAAGTTTGTGCATGAACCGGGATGAAGGAGGAAGGGTATTATCACATGTAACTCGATCAAATAGGATACTCTTTGTTTATTTATCGGTTTAGTGTGGATGGTGTTCTTTATCTTGTATTGTACCACGAGCTAGATAAGGTTGTGCATGAATAATGAGAAAAATCGTGGCATGCAGATCATATAACGATGTCCGTAACCTCCACTTCGTGTGCGTTTGAAGGCTACGGTGCATCATTATATGATCTGCACGTCACGTATTTTCCTTAGTTGGTTCATGCACAATCTTATGTAGCCTGTGGTACAATACAGATCATCCACGGTAAACTGATAATTTGACAAAGAATGCCTATTTAAAGATGTGTGCAACTAGTCTCCGTGGCGTCATAGCGAGTGCCCCTTCTCTCGAGGCTGCCCACGGTGGCGGTGAATGTAGAAGTTGTCCATGTCCTGTGATATCATAATATAAGTGGATGGTGCAGTAAAAATGTAACAAGGATGCAAAATGTATATAACTCACGTCTTCGATACGGAGTGCGCCCGGTCGACCTGATACGATTCGGCGTCGGCTGGTCTTAGTCGAAGGAGCCTTCCCCTTCCCCTTGTCTCCCACGTCAGGCTGGTATGTTGATGTCGTCTATGTCCTGCGATTCTATGATGTAAGTACACCGTACAGTGAAAAACGCAACAAGGACCACGGCCAGCTGGATGTGTTCTCACTCTCCACAATGGCAAATGCCATCGGGAGAAGCTGGTCATTCGCATCGGCCGCCACCGCGGTGAGGATGGTGCCCTTGTACTTCCCCGTGAGGAAAGTGTCATCCATCGTTAGCACGGGATGGCAGAACTTGAAGCCCCCGATGGCCTGAGCGAAAGTCCATAACACCCGGTCCAGTATAAAGCAGTTGGGCATTTTTCCAGCATCTTCACGGTCAAGCTTGTTTATGTACGTGCCGGGGTTTGATCCGGCAATCTGGTGAAGTAATCTCGGCACAAGGTTGTACGCCTCTTTGTATGCCCCGTACATAGTCTCGGTGACCTTCTACTTGGCTCGTCGGACCTTGCTATAGCTAACTGGATAGCCAACCTGATTGACGACTTCCGACATCATTAGCTTAGGGGAGATAGACACGTCCGCCTCAACTAGGTGCATGATGAGGTTTGCAACATATGCGGAAGTCACGTTCTGATGCTGCCGCAGGGGCTCGCTGAGCTCGCAAGTGTGGTCGATCAGCTCCTTGACCGTGAAGACCGAGCCGAAGATCTTTGCTCGGTGAGCGTTGAGCTTGCCAGGGCAGCCTTTTACTACGCACTTCACTGCGTACTTTCCTAGGTTGGATCGGTGCACTCGGTACACATGGCTGATGGACAAGGAGTACCGTGCTATAGCTTGTTGCACGACCACCTTATCCGGGAAGCGCTGCCCAACTAAGAGGGTGTCGGCTTCAAATCCCCACTGGGAGCCTTCTTCTTGCGGCAGTACGAGCGAACGCATCGTGTTATCATCAAGTCTCGATGCCACGTAAGGACCATCGGCTTCGTGTGCGTCCTCGTCGGTACCATCCGAGCTTGGGTTGGTGTCCTCGTCGGACTCCAACCCGAGAGGCTTGTTTGGTAGATACTCGTGGCAGTCGATGCGGGCCGACCACCATGTTTCCGCCCCCTTATTTGGCACAAAATTAGGCACGGGACTTCCCTCCGAGGCAACACATTCCGTACTGCCATCTTCAGGCTCGGGTTGCGCTTGTAGAGGCCTCGGCATCATGAGGGTTTCCCGACGCCCTACGTACGAAATTCACGTACACCATAGGCTTCCCGTGAATGGCCGCCTCGGGCTGGGAGACAATCTCCATGTACTGCCTCCATGCTATGCTTCCATTCACCTTTACAAGCTCTCACACATAATTCGTGCAGGTGATCTCCTCGATCATAACTTTCTTCATCGTTGGCTCCATGACGAACTCCCTCCGGATGCAGCTTCGCAGCTCGTGAATATTCATCGAGTGGAGCCCCTCTGCCAGGAGCACCTTGTACTGGCATCTCGACAGGTCCAATCCATCGTGTTTGGCCCGTACAAGACCATCGCCGTAAAACACAAACAAGTCTTGCATGTTCGAAAATACATAAAGCCACAACAACCACTAAATAATTACGAATTAGTTATGCCTAACTAATTCCTACTTAACTAATTACGACTGATTAATTACCACTATACTAATTCATTACCACTTATTCAATATGCCGTAATGATGACTACTAAACTAATTACAACTAATTAATTACCACTAAACTAATTCATTACTAGTGAACTAACTAATTATGACTAATTAATTACCTCTAAACTAACTAATTACGATTGACTAGTTACCACTACAAAATTAGCAGTACTTCATTTCCACTTACTTAATATGCTATAATGATGACTACGGTAATAACGACAAAAGCATAACACAAATTACATGCCCTTCGGAGGAAGTAATCAATCAACCCTTCGGGGGAAGTAATCAATCAAGGCCGAGCAACGAGCAACGAGAAGCAAGAAAATAGCTAACCTCCCAATAAAATTAATTATGTTACGTTCTCTGAGTTCTCAGCGACGAGCGCAAGAACGAGAATCGAAACGCAAATGAGATGAGCGAAGAGCGAGTGCCAGAGTTCAGTATTTATAGCCGAGCGGAAAAGGAGTCATGGCGTTGGCGCCGGGAATTCCATAAGCATTGGTGCCGGAATTTCTGGACGAGGCGACAGATGTGCGAAGGAGGGAGAATGGACGGTGGGAAATATGGTCACCGCGAGGTTTTTTAATTCTCAGCAGAACAGTCCAGATGCGTGGCGGGTGTGGCAAGCGGGAGGGAGGCCGGAGGAGGCGCGGATCGGGAGGGTGTTACGAGAACAATTCTGAACGAATATGGAAAATTTACATAAGCAAGTACACGATGTCGGGAGGCTCCACAAACAAATTTATAATTTTTTGAACTTATTTGCTATATTTTAAAATTCCTCCGAATTTCAACCTAACACTAACTAACCTAACTAATTATCTAACCTAACTAACTAATTAACCCCATTGTTTTGGTTTGGCGATGGTGGCTATGCGCCAATGACACTAAACTAAACAAACAAAGAGTATCTTATTTGATCGAGTATATTTGCATTCATATTTTGTTTTGTTATATTTGTACGCCAGATTTTGTTGTTACGTGTACTCCAAATACCATATTGTATATGGACATCTCCAATGGAGTTGCAATGTAGCTTTTTTTATACATTCCAAGTCACATGAAATAATGAAACCATAATTTCCAAAACCTAAAATCGAAATTTTCGCGATCTAAATCCTAAATTTTCGAGACAATACCAGAACACACATAAAATTGCCGAAATATTACACAATCAAGTCCACTATGTGATGACCCTTCAAAATAAAATTCATAATTTTTGTAGCTCATTTTCTACATTTATTGATTCATGCGAACATGACACTTATACGAAATAGCGATAACAATTTTTAACGAATAAAATTATAAAAATTTTACACAATCAAGTAAACGGTGTCGGGAGGCTCCACAAAAAATTTCATAATTTTTTGAACTCATTTGCTATATTTTAATTTTTTTTTCCAAATTTCAGCCTAAACTAAACTAACCTAACTAACTAATTAACCTAACCCCTAACTAACTAATTAACCTAACCTAGGCTACCAGTTAATGGATGGTGCATGGTGGCCATGCACTAAAGGGTCAGGGCGATGGCCACCATGCGCCAAATGTGGTGAGGTGGCGGCGATGGCGTTAGCGCATGGTGGCTGTGCGCCAACACCACGTACCATTTTCTCGGGTGCTGGCGCACGGTGGCCGTGTGCCAGTGATGCCAAATATGCAAATACGTGATCGTGGTGGTTAGATCCGCAAATACGGCACGAAAAATGGCCGTATCCGCCAAAAATTCAGGTTGCTTGGGTATACCCCGTATAGTTGTATGTGTACTGTAGATTTTGTATATGCAAAGAAATATTTTTTTCCCTATTGAAACTAACACGAATACGGATACACATCAATGTGGTTTTTTATTCAAAATAAACTATTTATTAAAAAATTACACAAATAAACAATATTTTAATATTTTTACAAAAAGAACCCACAATCGCTAGGCCACTGCGCGACTTCGCCCAATCGCTCGGTGGCCCAACGATTAGCTGATGCAGAAGACTCAACCGCGTGATGGAAACACGACTGAGCCCTTAGTCTGCCACGTGTCAGTCACGAGCCGATGACAAGACTTAGGCCCATGCCAAGCCAACACAAGATCAGTGGCCGATGATCGAGCCCAACAAGCGTTTTACTGCGACACTAGGCTAATTTTTTTAAGAAATAATTTAAATAAACTTAGCTTTAATTTTACAAACTTAAATGGTTTGAACAGTTGTTTGTGGAAAATTGTTAGTGGTAAAAAAATTCGAGTTTGCTGACTGTAATTGTTTGTAATAAATCATGTTTTAATCATTTTACGTGGATGTTCACCATTTTAAGTTTTTACACAAATAACCCAAAATTTGACAAAATACTTAGTAAACTTTGGTTTGAACGAGACGAGAATGGAGCAACGAAGATGAGATTACAAGCCCAGCATAACACTTGACTACGAAGGTATGAATCACATGGCGCGTAGGGTCGGGTTAGGTGCATATGTTTGACTCGCTATTTCCAACGGTACAAATGGCTACATGCACTGACCTTCGATCTGAACTACAACTACGATACAAACAAGCCTTTTGGATGGAAAAAAAACTTGACACATGAAAATCAAGTCAAGTTTATGGGCATACATCCTACTCCCCTTTGCGAGCACGATCCTTCACACGGGCCTCCCAATACTCAGCTTAAAGGTCTTTTTTGGGCATGTCCTCATCCGGAATAATCTTCGGTGCAACATGAGCATTAGGGACTATCGGTGTCTTTCCCTTGTCTTCCCCGCTCCCGGTTGAGTAAGGTTTCAAACGGGAAAGGCCTCAGGCGCAATTGCATAGTTCAACATGGATTTATGTTGAATGAATGACTTGTCGTATTTCTCCGGGTCGTCGATCCATTAGAAGAAGTATCGATGCTCCAACGGCTGCCATGCATGGATAAAGTCGTCCATATTTAAAATGCAACATGAAATGTGAAATATCGATGTATGACATTCACTTACTTGGCAATCCCCGCACATGTAGAAAAATTGTGCTGCGATACTAGGATGTGTAGATTGAATGATCCATGCGGGGTTATCGCAGTCGCACAACGTGAGTGGAAACTCTGGCGGTACAAGAGCATCCTTGCAAGAACTATCATGGTACATCTGTGCCTTCTTGGTAGCCCATTTTCGCTTCCAGAGCATCTTCGTAGTCGACATTCCTAAACCATGCGGAGTGACCCTCAGACTCTCTTTTCCTCTACCTCTCTCTCACTCCCTCCCCATGTTTTCAATGGTCAGTTCGATTTTTTTTGCTCTATACAATGTTCAATTCGATTCCCAATTCTGAGAAACCGAATAGGCCGAATTATCGAACAAATCATTTCTCATGTTCCCGCACCACTCAACGTCCCAAACTCCCAACCAAAGCCCACGACCCAGACAGCCAACTCCCAGCCCACCCAATCGGCTCCTAACCCTAACCCTCTTCTCCAACACACCCACTCAACCAGTTCCCATTTCACAATTTCCCGTCCCATCCCTGCTCGGCTCCTAACCAAAGTCATCGCGCCGCTATCCAAGTCACCACCACTAGGCTTCTACCATCCAAGCGAGCGAGGGGAGAGGCCGAGGTGGAGAGGAGAGGTAAGCAGAGGGCGGCGACAAGAAGGATGAGGCGTGCGGGGAGAAAGAGAGGCGAAGCAGCGGACGACGACAAGAAGGATGAGGCGGGTGGTGAGGAAGAGAATGGGGAGCGAGTGGCAAGCGGTGGCGGTCATGTACTACTGCTCCGTTATTTGTGTGATTAGCCCTTCATTTGTGTCGAATGAACATTCGGTAAACCGAATTTACCGAAAAAAACGAATGCCCACCCTAGTCCTCCATCTCTCTATTCTCCACCCCCTTCTCTTCTCTCCTCCCCTCTCCTCTCTCCTCTTTTCTTCGGATGGAATAACGTTTGGATCGATCAATCGAGCATATAATCACGCCTGCATCGTGACTAGCCATAGTCGCGCCACGTGGGCACAACCAGACCGCGACGAGCGACATGGCTCACTGTCGTCCGCTCGTTGCGCGACGACAGTGTCAACATGCCTCAGTCGTGGTTCTGTCATGCGATTGGACCTGCCACATCAGCTAATTGCTGGGCCACCGAGCGATTGGCCCAGTCCTTTGGTGGCTCGGTTATTTTTGTAAAAATAAATAAATTATGGTTTTGTTTGTGTATTTTTTTAAAATGGTTTTTTTAGAAGAAAAAAAATTCAACTTGTTTTCCTGGTCGTCGCCGTTATATAGCCGCCCTCCCGATCTCCTCCTTGCCTCGCACCACCACCACCGCAACGCCTTCCCAAACTGAGCTCCCCGTGTACCTGCAGCCGCCTTCCTCCTCCGCCATGGCCTCCCTCACCGATCTCGTCAACCTCGACCTCTCCGACACCACCGAGAAGATCATCGCCGAGTACATATGGTACGCCGTGATTGTCTGTTCTCCTACGCGCTATCATCTCCTTTTTGGGGATCTTTTTTGAGTTTCGATCGTTTGCTCATGGCGGTCTAGACGCCGGGGACGGGCTCTTGGCGCCTGTTCCGCGGAGAGGAGGGATCTTTCGGGGGGATCTTTCGGACGCGCTTACCATAGTTTGCGCAGATTCGTAGTGTTTTTCTTTTCCTTCCTTCCGTTTCGCTTTTATTATGATCCGTGTGTGAAGCGGTGGTGGTACTACCACCTTTTTCTCTTCTTTTCTGCCGTTCTGCTCTGCGCCTCTGTTCTTCCGATCAGTCTCGCTTTTACCCGTTCATGTCATCGAGTAAAAGATGAGGTTTTTGGTCGTTTGTTTTTCTCACGAATGACTATCGGAGTCCGGTTCTGGATAGATATGCTTTAAGAGAGATGCAGTACCGCTGGTACTAGGGGGGGTACTCCTTTGTGTTTGTCTTGTTGGGGGAGGATCTCTGGAGTGGCAGCCTCTGCCTGCCACCTGGTCCTCCCCTGCATGTATGCCGTTTCTCTGTGCCATTGGCCTCGGGCAGATGCTTTGTTTTCTCGCCTGAGCGGTTTCTGCATCCGTTAATCTTTCCTACCCGCGCATATTACGGTCAAAGATACAAGCTTTTGTTCTTAAGCATGTCTTAATATTGCTACTGTGCTCGGTAAACCATGGCGATAAGTAATCAGAAGTTGGTTCGATTGTTTCTGGTTTTCATCTTTTATTTATTTTTAATGCAGGATCGGTGGATCTGGCATGGATCTCAGGAGCAAGGCCAGGGTAAGATAAAGATTCCCAGCACAAGGACCCCATGATCTTGTTTGTTGTGGCTTATCACTTTTCTGCCAAGTTATCCACTGAGCTGCTCCTGCGCTTATAACAGAGCTTGCCTAATTCTTTTTGTTAATTATATGGATCCGGTTGGTGCAGACTCTCTCCGGTCCGGTGACCGATCCCAGCAAGCTGCCCAAGTGGAACTACGACGGCTCCAGCACCGGTCAGGCCCCTGGCGAGGACAGCGAGGTCATCCTGTAGTAAGTGCCATGCCATTGCGGGCCAAGCTTTCTGACCTTGTGTTCATATTTTTACTTGGATGCAAGGAGTAATTTTTTTCCTTGTGCATGTGCCATCTTGCAGCCCACAGGCTATCTTCAAGGACCCTTTCAGGAGAGGAAACAATATCCTTGTAAGTGACCACTTCTTTTCTTTCTTTTTTTGCATTCGTAGGTGACCACTTTTAGTAATATCATGGAAGTGATCTGTAGTTGTATAGTAATAGTCAACTATGTATAGGATGTATTATTGAAAAAGAATCACCTTTAATTTGTTTTGATGTAGAAGTTGAATTATCTGGACCCTGTAGTTGTTACCTGTTCCTGATGCGATATTGGACTTTTTGGATCTTGATCTGCTCATGTAAGTTGTATCTAGGACGGACTTTTTGGATCTTGATCTGCTCATGCAAGCTGTATCTAGGACGACTCGGGATGCAAAGATTTATATATTTTTGTTTATTGGGTGTGATTGTCTGGTATACCTAACTATAGTTGAGGAATCCAATGGGTCATTTCGTTACCTTCTCTAATAATTGAGATCACTTTTACTAAATTCACATAACCTGCAGGTCATGTGCGATTGCTACACCCCAGCTGGCGAGCCGATCCCCACCAACAAGAGACATAATGCTGCCAAGATATTTAACAACCCTGAGGTTGCTGCTGAGGAGCCCTGGTATGTAAATAACTGCTTAATAATTATCACAACACTTCAAACAATCTTCTAATTATTTTGGATGATGATTGATTGACTGATCATATTGTTCTTGCAATGACAGGTACGGTATTGAGCAGGAATACACCCTCCTACAGAAGGAAATCAACTGGCCTCTTGGCTGGCCCATTGGTGGGTTCCCCGGTCCTCAGGTACATCTCATTTCTTTGTTTGCTTAAGGCTTGCTTGCTTGATTTTTCTATTAAGTTTGTTTGAAGTGTAACCTAACTGGCCCCAATTTTCTGTGTGTTTAGGGTCCTTACTACTGTAGTGTCGGCGCTGACAAGTCGTTTGGGCGTGACATAGTTGACTCCCACTACAAGGCTTGCCTCTATGCCGGCATTAACATCAGTGGCATCAACGGAGAAGTCATGCCAGGACAGGTGAAATACTAGTGTACATTGCCATTTTCTGTATCTTGAAATTACTGTTTTTCTGACTATGGTAACATTACGATTGGTCTTCAGTGGGAGTTCCAAGTTGGTCCGGCTGTTGGCATTTCTGCCGGTGACCAAGTGTGGGTTGCTCGTTACATTCTTGAGAGGATCACTGAGATTGCCGGGGTCGTTGTCTCGTTTGACCCGAAGCCCATCCCAGGAGACTGGAACGGTGCTGGTGCTCACTCAAACTACAGGTAAGATGCTCAAATAGACACATATGTTCGTTCTAACTTTGTCATGTACTCTGCTGATCACGGTTGCCTTGCATTCAGCACCAAGTCTATGAGGAACGATGGTGGCTACGAGGTCATCAAGGCCGCCATCGAGAAGCTCAAGCTGAGGCACAGGGAGCACATTGCCGCGTACGGTGAAGGCAACGAGCGCCGTCTCACCGGCAAGCACGAGACCGCCGACATCAACACCTTCAGCTGGGTATGCATGCACCGTGCATTCTTCTTGTTCTGAATGACCTGAATTCATATCTCGTTGCAAGGCTGATTCCGAAAACTATGTCCGCTTGCTCTGCAGGGAGTTGCAAACCGTGGCGCGTCCGTCCGCGTCGGCCGCGAGACGGAGCAGAACGGCAAGGGCTACTTCGAGGACCGCCGGCCGGCGTCCAACATGGACCCCTACGTGGTCACCTCGATGATCGCCGAGACCACCATCGTCTGGAAGCCCTGAAGCGCTCCAATTCTGCTCGCCGTGTTAGTCGGTTTGGTGGTGGCCATTGGAGGATTCGGCAATTGCATTTGTGCTGGGAAAAATGCAAACTTCTCGTTTCATTTCCGTCTGGTTACATACTAGTACTCCATTTAGTTAGGTCTCAGTCCGGTCTTTTTTGGTCTTTGGGTGGTGGCAAGAGGTGTGTCAACATTGCCGTTTGGGTGCTTTTGTGTAATCTAATAATGTCCGTACCGCAGCCGTGGTACCCAATGTACCTGTCTCACGTTACGGATGGTGTCGCCGCTCTCATCTTCGTGTGCTTTATTAGTAGTGATGCAACTTTGGAGTGCTTGGTGCGCTTCTGATGGCGAGAATCATTGCTCTGCAGACGGTGGGTGGCAACATTATTATGAGATAATTATAGTAATAAAGCTTTTCTTAGGTCAGATTAGAGTTATGTTTTCAGATACTTTTTTTTTTTGGGGGGGGGGGGGGTGCAGCTTGCACGGAACGTTCGTTTCGTCCAGGCAATTACGGTGTTCTTCTATTGGGATTTGGGAGCGAAAATATTCAGCTTAAACGGTGGCCTCCAAAAGCAGCGATTACAAAGAAGAGAATTTTCTAATCCGGCAAAGACGACGCCGCCATTGAAAAGAAGACAGAAAAGATTCACGGAAGAAAACATCGCTCGATTTGCTCTGTACATCGCCCAATGTGCTAATAGCTCCCAGGGTATGGAGCTGCACGTATAGAGCGGTGAATACAACCTTGATAATGCCATCGACATTTCTACGATGCAGGGCATCCATGATCCGTGCGGACCGAGCCTCAAGGAAATCGATCGCATGAAGAACATTTGGGACTGGTTTAGATTATAAGATTAGGGATGCTGTAATGTAAAAGGGGGTGGCGTGGTTTGATCTAGACCATGCAAATGAAGCAAAAGCCCAGATTTGAGGATGACTCTAGGGGATGTTGTAATGTAAAAGGGGGTGGCGTGGTTTCGCTCCGAGAAAGCGCTGCCCGACAAGGCCACAACCGGAAGGTGAAACTTTCTTTCCCAACAAACAGAAGCAGGTCGATAGCTCGGATCAGCTGACGGAATAGTAGTATGCAACTTGCAACACCAACCTATATCATTTCAAGTTTTTCAGACAATCCAACCACTCTTAGTGACGCCATTATTATGGCCTTCTTTTCTTGACGTTGATTCACAATGTTGACCTATGGCTGGGCAATTACAGTAACCTCACCAACTCCTGCAACTTCGTATAGGTACAATGCAGATTATCACTCCCCATCACGTCTTGAATGGCGACCCCATCTTTCTTCTACCCCTCTACCCGATCAACCTGCTGGTCTCCTGGTCTTTCTCACAGCAAAGTAACATAGTCAGTTTAGCTTACCGGTCACTAACACATCTCTCAGAATCTCGTTGATTCCAATGTCGAAACACGATCACTTAGTCAAAATACACTGCGAATTGGTTGTAGAACTGTGACCCAAAAGGCAAGCCTAAGGCCGCCATCCTTTAGTTGCTGAAAGGGCTGGTTAGTCCAAGTCCAACCCCCTAGCATGATCACCATGGATCGGCAAGAAAGCAACAAATCAGCAAGTGACACTTCGTGCTGCGAAAAGCTAACGACACTACCTTACTCTCTTGCAGTTCTAGCTTAGCTCTAATTTTATGATAAACCACTCTGGTTCCGAGGAGAGGAGAGAACTGTATATGGCAGCAATTTGCAGCTCTGATGAGAGGCACCAACAGAAAAGACAGAAATCGGGAGTAGGATACTGGGATAATCAGATAGATAACTGTTCAATGAATCATGACGCTACCAGGAGTGGCTCAATTCAACGCTGCATTTGGAGGAAAAACCCTCATTATATTATGTGCCCGCCTTGGTGCAGTTCTGATTGTGGTCAGATAAATCCTTCTCTCTGAGGAAACTTATCGACGATCAAGTCACCGATCTTACGAAATAAACAGAGGAAAATGACAAAGAGAGAATGAGAGAGAATGAGATTGCTCTTTATTACTATGAACTAGATCTTTTACAGGGGGTGCCCTTGACAAGGCAGTGGACTAATCCTAATTACACTGAGCGTAATTCTTCTATGCTATTGAATCAGATTTGAAACATGAATCTAATGCCGATTGTGATGCTTCAATCTGATACCCTTGTTCCTCCGTGCTCTATCTTTAAATAACCATCGAATGGGTGACAGTTACTCTTGGAGAAGACAACTGTTGGAAGTGACGCGTTCAATCGAATGATCAGTTACAGTTAATGAAACAGTAACTGATCGTCGGTTGGTGTCTGTGAGATATTAAACCGTATAGTGGTTATTACCATCAGATGAAAAGATACTCTGCTCATAGTCGTAGCAGGCATTCATGTCGAATTCTGTGTAGTCAGCCAGGTCGAACCAATTCTCCTAGTTCCATTCTCCTGCCATGGAAGTATTAGAATTGAGAGAATAAAGAGAACCTGGAATAAAGAGAACCTGTCGACGAGAAATCACCGGAAGTTTCCCACAGTTAGCGCCAACTGTCAATGATCTAGTACTGATCTTACGTATGATTGTTTGTTTCGGGGGATCTCCTAGAATAAAATCAAGTAGAGAATGATACATAGATTTTATACAGGTTCAAATATTCTCCGGAGAGAATAACAACTCTACTCCTATGTGGATGTATTGAGTGTACTGATTACAATCAAGAGAAAGATTAAAATCTAATTTCTTGTGCTCCAGATTGCTCTCTCGATCAATCCGTCCCTTCTACCTACTGACTTCAGCCTTTATATAGCGTATGAAGAGGTGGCAGTTCCTCCGGGTGAAGAGGCGCCTCAACGCTCCAAATGATGAACCGCTTGATGGTGGTTGTCGTTAGGGACGTGGCACCCCCACGTCATCAGGTAGTTATTGTCAGAGACATAGGTGATTTATGCGGTTATTCAGAGAGAATAACAGCGTATATTAAATACCCCATGTGTTAAACACGGTGCATAAGACTCTCTAACCGACCGGGCCCACATGTCTCAGAGACTCCATCGATAAAGGGTAGTCGAACCGACTAGGTTGTGGACATACTTACGACCACAAGGTGCTCATAGTGGAGGCTCATAACCTAACGCGTAGGAAAGATTACGACTAGAGACTAGTGGTAGAAGAGGCTTACGACCAGGGGGTGGTCGTAGCAGGACTTGCGACCACTCGATTAAGCTTGCCCCTTACGAATGGTAAGGGGTATACCTACAGGTAATATAAAGATATTGTTATCTATAATATGAATTACAGATAAATAATTAAATGAAGATTATTAGATCCTCGTCAATTTCCAATCGCCAATTCAAATGACAACAGGAAGCTGGACTGACGACAAACAGTCAACAGGGTCCTTGACGTCAATTGGAATGGCGACAGACACCTACTTTTATAAAAAATGACTATTGTAATTATATTTTAAAATAGTACTATTTTAAAAAATCTCTCATTCACCATTCGTCATTCAACTCATTACATCTCAGATCATTACAAATAATTGTGAGCATCAGTCAGGCATGCATCTAGACATCGTCATCTCAGAAAGCATTGTCTCACATTCACCATTCGTCATTCAACTCATTACATCTCAGATCATCACATCACAAGCATAAGTACAACTGAACCAAGAGGGTTACTGGGGAAGGGGATTCAATCTTACCCATTGTAGGGCTTGAGCGGAAAGGAAGAGTGAGGTCCTGGGAGACCAGTGGAGATCCCCCAAGACCAACATAGCCAATAGTGGCGCCATGGCAGTGAAGTCGAGCGGCGGCAGCGTCGGGCGCTTGTTGGCGAGTTACAGTGGGGAGGATACATGGAGGGGCTTTGGATAAGAGTAGATCCAGGTTAGGGAAGCGAGGGAAACCAAGGAGGAGGTCATCCATGGCCTAGTATCACAACATCGGCGTGTGAGGCAGAAACGTGTCGGGCGGTGGCGGCGCTCAGGCGGTTTAAGTAGTGGATATCGAGAGAGCTCGGGGAGGCCATCAGGAAGGTGAGGCTAGCGGAGGTCGGCGGCATCCACAAACGCAAGAACGGTGGAGCCAGGTGGCAGCGGCGGAGGAAGGGCGGCATGCAGCGGTGTCGATCACGAGGAGAGGGAGGCGGAGGCGAAGCGAGCCACAAGCATCGTCGCGAGGCGGAGATGGGGGTGTGGTCGCAACTCGCGAGAGGAGGCGACACGACGGGGAAAACTTTCCCGCCGTGGGTAGTCGAGGTTTTTTTTTCCCGGTGGAAACGGCGTAGATTAGGACAGAAAATCCATATCTCGTGAGCATCCAAACAAACATTCTGGCTAGGCCGAAGAAATTTTCCCTGTAGATTTCCATCCCTAGGAATTGGCCAGGATCCCGGCCAACATTATGATTCCTAAACAAGCCCTAAGGCAGCCGTTCGCCCTGTCCAGCGTCTCTCTCATCCTCTCTCTCTCTCTCTCTCTCCCTGCTCTGAACGCCCACCTCCCACCCCTGCTTCCACGCGCCATCGTCCACCTCCAGGAACTGGATTCGGTCCTAGAGGTCCCTGTGGTAGTGTGGTGATGTCCACGGACGCCTTGCAGCTGGTACGCGTCATCACGGTGGCTGCGGCAGCCTCCACCTCCGCGCCCCTCAGCGTCAGCGCCCTCTGCAGCTTCCTGCTGCAGAACACCTCCACCTCGGCGATGCATATGGCGGTCACCGGCTAGTGGTCGAAGAGCGTGAGCTCGAACCTCCTGTAGCTCAGGAGCTTCACGCCTTTCCCCCAACGAGAGGACCTCGTTGTTTCGCCACGTCGACGAGCTCCGCCAATAAGTTGACGGGCGAGGATGCCGACTTGCCGAGACCCAGAAGCGCTTCCGGTCCTCCACCACGGCGTGCCCTCGCAATCACGTCCCCAACCAGGCAACCTGCGAAAAAAATTACACGCATCGAACACCTTGAAATGTACGAACACCGTGCACGGATGGATGCGTGCGTCGATCGATGTACATCAGTACATGTAGCTCGTGCCCGAGCACCGTGGCGATCTCGGCGTCCTTCCCGCAGCGTTCGAGGAGCCCGGTGGACACCTGGATCTCTCACCGGTGCGGGTGCTACACCCTTTGACGTGCCTAGTCTCAATCACACAGACCATCCGGTCCACCGTCCACGCAGTCGAGGCGGCGCCTGATCGTCTCGGACAGTCTTCCTTCCAAAAAGCTTGTCGTCGCGTCGCCGATGGACGCAATGGTCGCGGCGTCGCATGGAAGCGTTGTGTTTTGCATGGTACCAGGCTACCAGCTAGCTAGCAGCCTAGCAGGTTCCGGAGAGGGTATCAGTCTCAGGAGACGGCCGGGGAAAGGATGTTCTTGCAAAAACTATGTTCCCTTTAGTATCCTGCACATTGTCATGTTTTTATCTTGTAATTAAACTTACAAGTTAAGGTTTGTAAAAGCGAGGGCAGTCCAATCAAAAGTACAACCGTACAAGATCTGGCTATATGACCTTATCACACAAAAGGAGCTCAGACTGCGTTCCAAAAGAACCATGCAAAATTGCAGACAGACTAGAAGAAAATAGAACATGCATCTGGACGGATCCAAGAAAAAATGTTGCTGGACCAACGAACTCATAACGCTAACTAGTGGCTCGATCATAACACTAACTAGTAGCTTAATAAACTAACGATATGTATAAACGGGGGAATAAATTAACGACGATGTATCATGAAAAATATTTCACTTTACAAAAGCGGTTACCTCTCGTAGACTTATATAGTTGCTCTTTACGTTCTTTCTTCTTCAAAAAACGATCTATCAACATCATCACTTGGAATTATAGCTAGAAAGCCATCATCACTTGGGACTGTAGCAAGAAAGTCCTGCTCCACGAAGCAAATGATATAATCATTCATAAATTGATCACCGATACCATTACGTTTAGGATTTGGTTGGAACGGGAGGGAATTTCCGATCTCGGGACTCGTCCAAGCAACAAAACAAATTGGGCCAGGAAAAATTCCTCCGCTGGGGTATTCCCTGTGGATCGATCTCTAGTCCCGGTCGATCCCGGCCTTTCCAAACAAAGCCTTAGGTGGGCGACTGGGCAGAAGAACGATTTCGTTCTGAGGAGGAGCGATCTATCACATCGTTATTTGAAATTGTAGCTAAAAAGCCTTGCTCCACGAAAGCAAATGATAGAATCATTCGTAGATTGATCACCGATACCGTTACGTACTTACGTTTAGGTGGGCGACTCGGGGCGGGAGAACGAGAGCGTTCTGAGGAGGAGCGGCGCTGAGGAGGCGAGGGGAATCGAGGCTTCTGCATTGAGGACTTTTTTTTTGTTTTGTTGAGAAAATGCATTGAGGACTTGAGAGGCGAGTCTGTGTTGGGCTGCTGGGCGCTGGCTTGAGCCTTGTCTCCTTGATTCCCTCAGCGAAGTGGGCTGCTAGGCAGGAGGTAGCAAAAGCCCTGGGGCTGCCGGCTGGAGTCAATTGTTGACATACTACAAGGGGTACGTGGGCTGGGATAGAGGCCATCGGTGTCATTTGATCCCGGCCTAAATCTGTAGATCCGCCCGTATGCATCCAAGCAAGCAACGGCAAAGGCATGCTGGTAAGTTAAAAACATAGACGAAAGAAGATTGAAAGACGGGAGCAGCTAGCGCTGGGATAGGATCTATCGTACCCTTTTGACTTCTCTCCGTAACATGTCCTGTCCGACGTACATACATATTTTTTTAAATATATGCAACAAAATATTTGGATCTCGAAAAATATTTTTCGAGGTCCATATTCTTATCAAATTTCACTTAAAAATTAAAAGATCCCGTTAGCATACATAGATATACTTAAAAAATAAGCACAAAAGTTTGAAAAAACATTAATCGATGATGCTATAACCTTTGCAACATTTTAAAAACACAAATGCAGCAATTTGGGAGGCACTTGCAACAAATTATTAGAACTCTTGCAACAAATTTTCAAGTATCAGGCATCTCAAGCGGCCCAACATTTAAGGCTAACTTATGAAACATTTTGATTTCGTTTGTGCAACAACCAACAGGACAATTTAAACATTAAAAATATTTTGAGAAAAAACTCATTTCAATAATTCTTACCGCAACATTGAAAAAACACCTAACACGCTCGGCCTTAGGCTCTGGACAGCATGACGACCGCGACGGAGGTGGTGGTCGAGCGCGGAGGAGATGACTCGGGCCGGTGTGGTGGCGGCTGGTCGTGGGGAGGCCGGGGCGTAGGGCAGTGGCGGGTAGCACCATGGTGCCATTCATGAAGGTTGCGGTCGGCCATGGCGAGGCCGAGGAGGAGGATAGAGGTTGTAAAGCCTGAGGAGGTAACGGCTCACTACCATGGTCTCTAGTGCGATACTCCCCCACTGTATACGTCATCAGGGAGCCTTAATGTGTCGCCACCGGACTTGGGGAAAAAGCATGGGAGAGGGTGTGGAGCATAGAAAATAGGGAAAGAGAGGGGTTGTGTGTCCTGCATGTAGAGGGGAATGGAGGTGCTGGTTGGAAACAGGAGTCACGGAAGTGGAGTTGGATAGACCAAGTTGAGTAGATAAGGATTGGATGAGTGGATACGGATCTGGAAAAGCAAATGCACCATGAAAAAGTTTTTGTTTGGTTGATACTCTCGGAACGACTTAACAACAAAAAGACATGTTGCAGAGAAGACAAATCACAATTCAAGACAACCATAATTGTGTCCTCTGTTAGGATCATGTTGAAGAAACCATGCTGCATCTTTTTCTTCGATTGTTCTTTCAGCATGAGGTGCTGAAACTACCTACATATTACATGGCACAATTCATTAGAGCTTCATCAGAGGACGCGGGATGCACGCCATTCTTTCTTCATGGATATTTTTATTATTGCATCTTGTCATATTTGGAAAACAGCGCAATGGAAAGAATGTTGGTCCTTCATATACCAATTGGAAGAATCAGTCCAAAAGAGGAGTCGCACTTCATTTGTAGAGTGAAATAACCTCACAAATCAAACTTAACTGGCTCGCTAAAGTCTCTAATCTGATTTAGTCCCAGTTTGGGTTGTACTTCCATCCGTCTTCTACATACACCCTTTTTTATTTTATAATATATATTTCTGTCGAGGCCTCCTCTACAGTATCCTTTAATTAAAAAAAGCCACCTAGTCTCTAGCGACGTCAGGTCAAGGATTCTCCTTGAAAGGCCGTCGGACAGATGCTCACAAACAGAACACGCTAAACGCACTGAAGACCTGAACCTGGTAGAATGATGGAATGACGGCCAACCGACACAGTACGAGAGCAAACCATGAAAGAAGTGTGCTAAAATAGGTAAATAGCTAGCTATAGCTTTTTTTTGACATTGCCGCGCGAAAATAGCGATTTAAAACCTTGATTACCCATCAATGCTGGTTCTTGAGCTGCCACATGACATGATGTGTGGAAGCACAGGAGCACATCTCCTTTTTATTCCTAGTTTATTTGAAATAGATAAGCTTGAAATTGCACACCAATGATCACATAATACAAAAGCGCTCACATTAGATTGATTCAATTTGTTGCATTAGAAAGCGCTCACATTAGAGTAATTACATTTGTTGCATTAGCAGTTCATCAATTACTTCAATTGATCAATAGCCGTATCAAATTCTGATGAAAAGTTGTAAACAAATAAATGGTAAAAACTAGAAACATCAAGCAACAACCAATGAAGTAGAACAAGTTATGCATTCCAACAAAGATAAGGCAACACAGATCAATCACGAAAAGAGCTATAAGAACATCAACAGACTGAATATGGATCAAATTCTCTGACTCCTTCGAAAATTCCAGTATCATCCTCTCATTGCATCTCATACTCTCCATTGCAGGAAATAGGTTGCTACATACCATACCTTCACGTGTCAGCGATTTGTTTCACACGCCAGCAATGAGTATGAGACTGGAATTGTACTTTGCACCATGTAAACTTCCAGTCTGCGATTTGTTCTTGGTTTGAATGAGTACTACTATTCTCCCAGCTTAATGTAAACCAAGTCACGTTCCAGACAACAAAAGTTGGCTTACATCGTTTAATAGGGAAAACAGAGAACAAATTCCATTCTGTTTCATTTGATTCGACATCAAGTTGACATCAGCCTCCAATTGCAAGCACCCGAACCCTCCCGGAGAAATGTGGCAAAAATCATAGAATGAGACCCATCACGTCACAACAAGGCACCTAGCCACAACCAATTTCAATTCCCGTGTGCTAAATTTCTCAAGCATGGTACCAAGATCGACGAGTATTAACGACCTTCACACAAATCTACACCGATTCATGACAAACCATGTAAAATTATGATTCCAGCTACCAAATTTAACCTAGAAAGTCACATTTGCGACAACATCTTCGAAGAACGTTGCTCAATTATGATCTTTATAACATAGAGACCTGAAATTACTCAAATTAGATCTGAAGCAAATACTAGAACGCTCAAATCAGGATATCGATCTCAAGCATCCACACTACAAAAAAAAACACGAAGCCCATGCATCACATGATATATCTAGGAACAGAAACAAGTAATAAGAAGAAACAGCAAGACCACCGGCCGAGACGGGACGGGTTGCGATACTGGGACCGGATCAGTCGTCGCGCTTCTTGAGCTTATCGACGCGCTGCTGGAGCTGGTCCAGCCTGACGACGAGGGAGGTGACGGAGAAGAGGATCCAGTAGAGGAGCAGCGCGGCGGCGATGAGGAGAGCGTTGCGCTGCGACTTCATGATGGACTTCTGGTGGCGGAGGTGCTCCGAGGGGGTGCAGGCGTGCTCGTCGCCGCAGGTGGGCCGCGTCTCGTACTTCCAGTAGATGTCCATGGCCAGGAAGAGGCAGAAGGGCACCACCGACATCATCGGCTTTAGCGCGCTGCGCACCACCGAGATCAACCCGCGCCGGAGCCCGTCCAGCCCCGGCAGCGTCAGCAGCAGCAGCATGATGGCCTCCGCGCCCGCCGTGTAGCCGAGCACCACCCACTCCAGCGCCATCGCGACCGGTCGGCTCGGTTCGGGTTCGATTCGCCGGGGATTTTGGTGTCGATTGTGGAAGAGGGATTTGGGAGATGGGGATCGGCTGTGCGGGCGAGGCTTTTGCCTTTAGCGAGGGGAGGGGAGAAGCGGGCGGTGGATCGGTGAGGGGGGGCTGTTGGGTGGAAAGGGTCTACGGATGCGAGGCTTGGAAAAGGAAAGGCTTCTTAGAGGTTCTCGTAGACGCGGTTCAGGCAGTGCACCAGATTTAGATGGGCGACACGTTCGAGGAACTTGATGGCTGAGTCATGGGTGTACGGGAATGGCCGGATGAGCACGAGAAACTTCGTGCCGGCCACCGAAATCATCGTGGACGGTTCTGAGACTCGTAGACGAAAGGCACGAAGCAAAGAGAAAGGGAAGGTTTTTCTTCTTCTTTGAGAGAGGAATATTTTTGCACCTTTGCTTCGCTGTTTAAGTTTGGGATTTCGGCACGACCACGCCAACCCGTTTCGTTCGGTACTTCTAGAACATCTGTATTACAATAATCATCGTTATCTGGGTTTTCTCATCATCTCATGGGTAGAGGTGTAAGTGGGGCGGGCTATAACCTGTTTCGTTCGGTACTTCTAGAACAACTGTGTTACAGTAATCATCGCTATCAGGGTTTTTCCATCATCCCATGGGTAGAGGTGCAAGTGGGCGCGACACACACCAGACTCACCTCAGATAGCCCGCGACAGTCGCACTCCACCCAAGACAGCCGCTTTGTGCACCCCCACCGCCAAACTCAGAAGGCATCCCTCCTCCTCCTACCAAAGAACTGAATCCTCTGAAGAACCTCTCCTACTTTTCTTCCACCAAGAAGCCACCGCCTCATTCGCAAGAACCTCCCCACTTCCGCCTCTCCTCTCCCTCCTCCCCCCTCCTCGCCCACCCTCTCCTCGACGCTCTCCTCGTCTCTTCTCGCCTTTGGTGCCTCCTCTACCTCCTCCGCCCCACCGACGCACTTCGCCGCCACCCACGATCCGCTTTCTCCGACAGAGACCTCGGGGCCTCGTTCGTCGTCTTCTCACCTCCATGATCCTCATCTTCTCCACGCTGTGCCTCGCACCGCTGCTCTCTCAAGCATGAAGCCTTCCATGTCCCCAAGGATCTCTTTCTGGACGAGCCCGACCAGGCCAACGGTGGCGGGCCCATCAACTTGCTCTCCTTCATCACCAACGCCACTGTAGGACGCATCTGAGGTGCCCTATTGCCTGCCACATGTCTGCTCTTCTCCGCAGGAGACGCCCTCGAGCTCATCGAGGTTGGCAAGGCCCCGCGGCGTGTCGACGTAGAGCTCACCGGCGACGCATATTTGTGTGTGGTTTTCTTGAAAAAGATTTGTTGTTGTGTGGTTAATGCAATGACGATGGCGATTCTGATTTGTGATGTTCTATTTTTGGCGGCGACGGCAAGCAGGGAAGGGTTGCCAGCTGCGGTGGTTCAACCAACTGGTCGCCGACACGATGCTCGCGGACTCGCGGTGTGCAAGGGAGGAGGGGGAGGGGCTCGGACTTGGCATGTGGGGAAGAAGTAGATTAAATGGCGAGGAAAGAAGTCGGCGCTGGGAGGTTGAGGAGGAAGGGACGGTAACGCCCTAATTTTTCTGAGTTTCGATATTTTCAAAAATAAAAAAATAAACAATTGGTTTTGTTGAATTGCTCAAGCTTAACTCGAGATTTTGGAAATTTGCGCGGTTTAATATGAACTAATCCAACTTTAACTAATTCGAGTTCGGCTTTCTAGAGTTGTTGGAGTTCTCTTGTGTTGAAATCCTCTTCTTCTTGCTTGCTCCGCACTCCCTCTCAATTTAGACCTCCTTTGGTTTAGACTTCCTCTCGCTTGGACCTCCCTTCAATCCGCACTCTCTCTGCTTAGACCTCCTCTCGCTTGGACCTCCCTTTGTCCAAGACCTCCAGATGGTCCCGGAGACTTGCCACGACCATCCCTTGTGTCAAGACCACCTTCTTGGTCTTTTGCAAAGACCACCCCTTAGGTTACGACCACCCTTTTGATCATGACCTCCCTTTGGTTGGACCACCTTCCGAGTTTTGATCGCCCCACCTATCACTGTTCACCTTCTTCTTCCTCCCATTGCGCCACCATCGATGCAAAGGTTCTCGAGCATTAAATGTTGTCTTTTCTCAGCAGCACTGCTTTCCCTCTTGTCTCCTCCTGCACCTACTCCCATCTCCTCCTTCACCTAGCCTTGAGCACGTGTGCTTCAGAGTCTCTTAGTCGCTCTTCCCTGCTTCTTCCCGCTATAAAAGCCTAAGCGCCTCCCTCTTATCACCTTTTCCTCACCCACTCCCCCTTGCTCTCTTGCTCTCATCCCAAATTCTCGCTTGTAGTTTCGCCAAGAAGTTCATTGAGCCGCTGCCGCGCAAGGAGCCGCCGGAGTCTGCTGCCTTCGATCACCTCACCAAAGAGTTCACTGGAGCCCTCGCACTGCTCACCTCCCTCCTCCCTCTCTCTCTCTCTCTCTCTCTCTCTCTCTCTCTCGGCCGGGTGAGTTTCTCGAGCCCCGCCCTCATTTTGTTCTCTCACAACCACGCTATGTAGTTGTGTCCCTTTTCGACCACGTGAGTAGTCGATCCTTCAGAGGACCTCGTGACCTCCTCCTTGGACCTCCCCTCATCTTTCTTTTGGTTTTAGTTTGGTGCTTTCGTTGGAGTTTTTGTGGTTTTGTTGTATTTATTTGGCTCTTTTTGCATATGTAGATTCCGGCTTCTCAAGAGTTCTTGGACCCGACGACCTCTACCCAAGAATCGCAATTCTTCAACGAAGGTAAGTCGAAACCTTTGATCATGTCGCCCCAGCTTGCAAAATTATATTGTTTTATACCAACATGTATGGCTATTTGTATAAAATAGTTTGGGAATTAGCTAAACACCTACTCGTCCGGACGACTCCTTGAATACTTGTGTTTAACATGTTGACATGTACCTTTGGACACCATATGTCGGTAATCTTAGTTGGACATTGTTATTGTGAGAACCAATAAGGGTGCGTATATTGCTTAGACCTGTTTAGTTATGCGTTATCTCTCGATCACTTGTTTCAATGGTGATTAAATTTGACTAAGAGATTATAGAATTGTGGCATGTGTTGCCTTGGCATGTGTTGCCCTGGCATGTGTTGCCCTGGCACGCATTGCCCTGGCTTGCGCAGCCGCTAATAAAACTTATTGTGCCATGGCTAGGGTGGTTATTGGTCAGGTTGAACCCAAAATATTTTCGCCATGAAGTGATCGTAGTAAAGGGGCGCAGTAGCACACCGATAAGGGGTATCACCGAGCAACCATTAAGAACTTAACCTTGTAAGCCATTGATCCGAGCCATACCGTTCAACCACAAGTCCATACTGGGGTGGACCTGGCTGTCTAATTAGTAATTCTTTGGTTTGGTTTTGTCATGGTGGCATGATCTCCGAATTACCGGATGGAATCACATGGCGCAAGAGGGGGTCCAGAATGGCAAAACCTTAGCGGGCAGAACCGAGTCAAAACAGAGCTTTGTAAAGGCCTTGTCACGTGCTCTAGCCTACTTACTCAAGGTAGTGAGCAGGGGCATCAACGGGTGCCAAACAAACTAAAGAGGTCGTGTCTTGTGGGTAAAGTTGTACAACCTCTGCAGAGTGTGAAATTATTCAATAGCCGATCCCTAAGCATGGACAATGCCCGTGATTTCAATGTAAGGGGTAGACTTTCTCAAAATTGTTGGTCTTTGTTAGCTCCGAGTGGTCCGGCAATGACCGTGGTGGTCACAAGTGGTCCTGAAGTGAACAGGTGTTCATGAGTTGTTTTCAAAGAAACTTGTTTACTTATGTATGAATTTTTCAACTTGTGCTTTGCAATCTACTTCATCAGATTTCCATTCAATATTGCTTTTTGCAAAGTAACCATAAAGATTCCTTGTCAAGCCTTACATGAATACTATTTGCATATATTTTCGTACGGCTTTTGTCGAAAGTACATTCAAAGTACTTACGGCTTTGTGCCTTCTGGTTGATTAGCAGCTGAAGAAGACGTCCCAGGGAGCTCCGAGCTCTGGGAAGAGGAGGTCTTCGAAGACCTTACGTGCTAGGACGTCCTCCACTTGATTGCCTGTGGGCATGTCGAATAGCCTCCGCGTGTTCTTTTGTTTCTGCTGTGAGCTCTTTTGTTGTAGCTCTGTGCGGCAGACCTCTGTAAAAAGCTTGACCATAAGGTTTTTTGCTGTTATTATTGTTAATGTATCTGCTTCTTCTTTAGTTTGTTGTATGGCTGTGATTACATCGTTGTTGAATTGTGCGGACTAGCGACTGATCGTGGGACTAGTCCAGTTTGCATAGTGGGCCCCGGGGGTTGTTTACCCGGGGCGTGACAGGACGCAGTAGCGCACAAATGAGCGGAAGGAGTGCAGTGGTGGTGGCATCGCCGTCGCGTGGTGGACGCCACTCGACGGGTGAGGTATGACCCAGCGGGCAATGCGGGTCGGCCTGCTTTAGAATGCTATGATTTGGTGAGTCATTGCAGTGCTATTTAGTGGGTGCTTTTATGGGGTGGGCTAGCGGTTTAGCGGATAGGCTCACAGAATATCCTTATTTTCTCGGGCTTTTTGAAAATTTTCAAAATTTAAAAGTAACCATTTGATTTTATTAATTGATTAAAGCTTAACTTGAAATTTTAGAATTAAAAGCAATTTAATTTGAATTAATCAAACTTCAATTAATTCAAAGTTGGTTTATTTTAGTTTTCTCGTTTCTATTTGGATTTAAAGTCAAAAATATTATTTTAAGTATTTTATTGGATTTTAGAAAGGGTTTTCCTTTTTGTCCCCAAAGCTAACAATAATTTATTTGCAAAATCAAAGGCTAAAGTTAAGTTGAAATTATTTTTATTAGGTTCCAAATAATTCAAGTAATTTCTGTGTATTTTTCTTAAATTTTTGGACTTTATTTACTATTTTCTAAAAAGGATTTTCATTTTCCTAGATTTTCTTAAATCAAGAACCTATTTAAATCTTCCTATTCACCTTGGGTCTAATCCTCGACCCATTTTCCTTTTTTCACCCACGCTGCCCAAATTCCACCGCCCACTCATTTGGCCACCACTGCCTCCCGCCTTCTCCTCGCCGCCTAATCGACAAGCTGGGCCCTCCTGTCACCCACCGCCGCTGCTCATCGCCTCCTCCCGCCTTGCTGGCGACACATGCCTGCGCGACGTCAATGCTCAGCAGATTTTGCGCCGCCACACCGCCCTGCCCACTGTCAGGTTGCCACATAGCTCTGTCACTGCTGCCTGCTCACGCCGCCACCCACTCCCACCGCCTTCTTCTCGCGCCCATGTCCTGCGCCAGCTTGAGCCGCCAGGCGCCCATGTCGCCATCTCCTTCCCCGCCTTCCCCGAGCCTATTTAAGGCAAGCACTGCACCCTCGAGCTCTCTCTCATTCCTCTCTCCCCTCTCTCGCCCCTGCCATGCTGAGCTTCCTGTCGCCGGCCGAGCTTCACTCCGCCGCCTCTAGCGCTGTCGACGAGCCTCCTCCGGCCTCTTGGTCTCCACCTCCGGCATCGCGAGCTCGCCGCCGTCCTCGTGCGTGCCTCCTCGTCGCTAGAAGCCCGCCGGAGCGCCACCGCCACCTTCACCACCGCCGCTTCCACCTCGCCGCCGATCACCTCTTCGCGCCTGGCCTCCAAAACCGTGAGCCCCAACTTCGTTGCGTTCTCCTTTAGCCGCCGGTGCCCTTGCTACTGGCCAACTCGCCATCGCCGGCGAGCCCTTGGGCCCTTAGCGCCACCGGTTCGGGTACGACGTGGTCGCCACCGTGGCGCTTCGTCAGTGCCACCTCAGCCTCCCTTGCTCACGTGGTCGCCTAGTCACTGCTGACGTGGCATTTCCATTCTTTTCCCGTTAAAAAATAATTCAACCGACATCATGCTGACGCAATAAAATGAATTTCCTTTAGAAAAAATAATTCAGAAAATCCCGAAAATCTCTTTTTCTTCATTTTATGTATTTCCAAACTTCCGAAGGCCATATTTTCTCCATCCAAACTCCAATTCGAGTGATTCAAATTTCTAAATTCATTACCTTTCTATTGATGCTTGTTTGGTAATTTTTGGATTTTATTTGAGATTGCTTTATTTATTTGGCTTTGTTCGCACGTATAGATTCCGGCGTTTTGGAAGAATTCATCTCAACTCTTCAACGAAGGCAAGTCGTAGACTTTTGACCGTGTCGTACCTAATTTATAAAATTATATTGTTTGATATAAACATGCATGGCTAGTTGTATAAAAATAGTTTTGTAAATAGTTAATTACCTAATTGCCATTATGCCTCCTTGATAATTACGAATGGCATATACTCTTGAATGACATAAATCCTTGGACACCATAGGTAGGTTAATTATTAGTTGGACATTATTGTACTACCAACTTGGGTCAGATATGCTTAGCGATGCTTAGTCCGATGGATTCATGATCACTTACTCAAAGAATGATAAACTTGACTTAATAAATTATGGAATTGTGGCGGAGCCACTGTTGATAAAATTTGTTGTGCCATGGCAAGGGTTGTCATTTGGCCAGGTTGAATAAAAATGATTTATGCTCGAGCGAGTGGGCGGTGGCAAAGGTGGGTGCGGGAAGCACATTGGGATGCAGAAAGTCTCGTTTGAGCAACCACTAAGGACTTAACTTTGTGCGCCATTGATCTGGGCTTTACCATGCAACCACATGCCCATTTATGGGGTGGACTGGGCCAACTAATTAGCAATACTTTGAGTCGATTCTATTTGGGTTGATAAGTGGCGCAAGAGGGGGCTGGTACAGCGAATCCTTAGCGAGCAGAAGCGAGTCAAATTAAAGCTTTATAAAATCTTTGTGATAATCACTTAGTCACACGCCTTCGGAAGCGTGAAATGTCTGACATTATAAGATGATTATCTCTTGTGGGTCAAACTGTACAACCTCTCCAGAGTGTAAAATTATTCGAATAGCCGTGTCCCTGGTTATGAACAATGCCTAGTGATTTTACACGAGGGGTAGACTTTATAAAAAATGTTGGATTGGGTTGGATGGATCTGTGTAGTTGGATTCGGTTAATGGTTAGGAAGTGGATAGGGTGTTCACTAATTATTTCAAAGAAAATTGATTACTTATGTATTAGTCTTTAAATTATACTTTACAATCTACTTCATCAGATTTAATGTCAACATCGCTTTACGCAAAATAGCCATAAAGCTATCTTTGTCAAGCCTTGTATGAATACTATTTGCATACATTTTTCCTACGACTTGTTGAGTACTTTAAAGTACTTACGGCTTTGCGACATTTGTTGATCAGTCACCGAAGAAGAACCCGAAAACACCGAGTTCTACGAGGAAGACTATTTTGAAGACTATACGAATTAGGTCACGTCCTCCACTCGATTGACTGTGAGCATGTTGGGTGGCCTCCACAAGATGTTTGGTTTCCGCTGCAAGTTACCTTTTGTTGTTAAGCCTTGTGTGGCAAACGTTGTAAGACTTGACCATAAGATCCTTTTGCTACTAAATATCATTAATTTGTCTACTTCATCTATAGTTTGTTGTATGGATATGATTACACCAATGTTGCAACTATATAAGCTAGCTACTGATCTGAGACTAGTTCAGAATACACAGAGAGTTTCAGAGTTGTATATCCAGGGTCCCGACACCCGCCCCACTTGCAACCCTACCCATAGGCTATGTCATAGTGGAACGAACATCAAACGAGAGCTAGTGTTGGTTGATGTGTCAAAATGAGGTGTTAGTATTTTGATTGATACAGTGGAGCATATTTAAGAACTTTAAAATACAGTGCACCGCACACAAGTTAGGAAGCATACTCTCCCAAATCCCATCCTCCGAAATCATATGGCGATACATATTAAATCGGTGGTTACTGGTTGGCAGTTCAAGCGTTGCCGTCTGTACCGCTTCGGTGCCTGGGGCACGACGACCGGCGGATGGCCGTGTGTTTGGACCGGACCGGCACGGCCTCAATGGGAAGGCACGGCGGCCTGTCCCAGTGTCCCTCTCTTCTATGAGACGAAGGCCGCGCCCCCCATCCCGCCGTCCGCACCGCATGAAGCACTATTTCACAACGCACGGCCTATCCGTTCGAACCACATACGCGACGGCTCATACTCTAAGAAGTCGGATGTCGGCGATGCACGGTGTTCTCTCTCACCATGGCACAGACGGCACGCCCCATACTGTGAGGTCCGCGCTCACGGTGTGTCGCTCGAGCATGGTGCCGCGCCCGCGATTCCGCATTGTTCACGCACCCACGCTATGCGCCACAACCGCCTGGTACGTGCCATCTCGACGGCCTGACCCTTTTGCTGCCTCCACCACCAACAGACCTGGTCAAATGGGCGGCCTAACCTGGCTCAGCACGGATACAGGCACGATTAGACACGGCCTATTCTGGCCCCACTATTAAATGGGTCATATCGTATCGGCCCACGTGCCGAGAAAGTAGTCTAGGCATGGTTTGTTGGAGTTTCGTGTCGTGTCAGGCCAGCACAAGCCCGTTTGGCCTATCAAACCAAGTCTAGCATGGTTGGCCTGACAGGACAAAAAATCCAAAAAATAGAAACAATATGTAGAATTCAGAAGTAAATATAAAAATCGAAAAAAATGAGACAATCATATTGAAAATGTAATAACGAGCTTTATTAATATCCAACTGACTACCTCGTTAAAACCTTCGTCAGGTAAAAACTCAAAATGAGAAAACCATAGCAAAGGAAAAAATAGTACAGTCTATAGCTCTACAATTCTACATATATGATATATCATTGTTCTATGTGTTGGTGTCATTGTCTAAGTATAGATTTTCGAACGCCCCCGACAACTCTAGATTTTCCACAGAGTGTTCTACTCGTGAATCAGCTTGTTCCCAGTCCTTCACAGATAGAAGTATCTCCACCATCTCACTTGTGAGACTTATTTTTCTCTCCTCTAATATTCTTTTAGAGAGACTGAAAGTTGACTTGCTGCCGAAAATTGAATTTTTTAAATTTAGGCACATTTTTGTTGAATTTTGCCAAATTAGCTCAACACGAATTTGAATTTGCACAACAGAATTTCAAAGAGAGAATGAAGAATGAAGGGGTGCTGAATGAGGGAGGCATGGTGGCTATTTATAGGAAAAATTTTGGGATTTTTAAAATTGTTTTGCTATTTTTATAACTCAAACGGTCAAAAAGGGTCAAAAAAAGGTCAAAAATGCCTCAACGGTTTGATTTCACGGGGGCCGTGTGCTGCTGTGCACGCCCACGAGCTGCTTTAGCCCTGCCAGGCCCTACCCTTGCCTTCTTCTTCTTCCCCAACCTCGCTTCATACAGCGCCAGGCTTGCAGACACCAGACTCAAGACTCATCAAGACCAAGACGCCTCCTATCCTCCTCTCACCAGGCGCCTCCCTCCTCACCTCCGCCTCCGCCACCACCGCCTCCTCTTCTCCGCCTCCTCGTCCACTCTGCCAAGACGGCCCACGCGCCACGCCTCGCCTAGTTGCCTCCTCACCTCTCGCCTCCCTCCCGCCGCCTTTCTCTCCTCCTCTTGGTCTCGACCTCTCTGGCTGGCTCCCTCCCACGCCGCCAATCTTCCTCGACACCGGCAGCATTTCGCGTGGTCGCACGCTCCCGCCTTGGACCTCTCGCTCTGCCTCTCCTCGGGCTAGATGGGCCGTGTCGAGCTCATCAGATTGTCGTGGTTCGCACGCCCGACACTATTCAGATCGCATTAGACCGCCCATCGTGCCGGGTGACGCCTGGCACGCCATCCAACATGTTGTGGCGGACCAAAACCATGAACAATATATGTTTGGTCATGTTCGACCGAACCTACATACCAGTGCCTCGAGCCGCCGACAGTATGGCCCATCCGCTAGCTCTATGCCGTGTTATGCTCGAATCGAACCCACAATGTCAGGCTTCAACCGCCCAATAGACACAGCCATCTGGCTTAATAACTCTTGTCGATTTGAGCCTGGCCATTCGCCAAGTCACCAGACGCCGAACATACCAGCCTAGCTACACAAGCTAGTCTGCCGCCTGTAGTTTCTGCCCCTGCCCATAAATTTGGCGTCAGGAACGGAATAAGGCGCGACCATCTGCATTCAGGAACGTTTACTTTTTTTTTTCGCCGGGGTGCGAAGATAAAAGTAGTTGGTTGTTTCTGTTCCTTATGGATCTTTCTTAGTCCACTATTGACGATCCTATATTCCTGTATATTGGACGAAACCTTCCTGTGTTAAAAAAATTGATCAAGAATCTTAGAGAGAGCCCTAAGATACGTTAAATCAATTGCGTGAATCATTAATGTATTGTTGACAACCTCCTCCTGATGCTGCATTTAACATGTTAGACTACTGTACCGTACATACAGGGCCAACTAGAAACAATAAGCTGTACACGATTGCAGCCTCCTTGAACAAATATGGCGAATTTGGTCTTAAAAAGAGCAGATATTGAAATAACCCAAAAATTGAGATTTCAAAATTTTAAATCCTTTTGGTTTGAATTTGATTTTCTTTCCCAATTCGAAAACCCTCCCATTTTCCGCTTTCCTTTTGGAAATTCGCCTCCTAAATCGAAGCGATTTTCGCCGGCGCTTCCCTGCTCTTCCTCCTCCTCAAGGCCACCTCCCCACGCCATCACCTTCGTCGCCGCTCCTGTTAGCCGCGCCACCTCCTACGCCACCTTGCCTCGTCATCAAAGCAAGCCCGCACCCTCATCGCCACCTCGCCGTCGGTCTTCCCTCTTTCCCGACACCAAACGCGCTTGACCGCCCAGCTCACCGCCCACGCGCCGCAACCACCACGCCCGGCCACTGCTCCCACCGCCCTTCTCCAGCTATAAAAGCCATTCAATCCTGAGCCAAGGCATCATAGCACACCTCACAACCTCCCTCCCACTCTCCATCGTCCTCAACGCCAGCCAATTCCAGGGATTGCCGCTGCCCGGTTCTTCCTCTCCATCGAGCAAAAGGTGAAATTCGCCGTGCCGATCCATCCCCTCCCCTCCTACCTCCGTCCGTAGCTTCGCCTCACCTCCTTGAGTCTTTCCCCTAACCTCCTCGCCACTATCCCCGCCTCCACTTCGCCGGCGCCGTGCTCCACCACCGCACCATGATCGGCTCCCGTCGACAAAGTGCCTCGGTGCACCTCAAGCCATCCCACCACCACCCTCGTGATCCCCTCCACCCACTGATGCTCCACCACCACTTGCCTGACCGGAGCACCGTCCTAGCGCCACCACTGTGGTCCCCTACACCGGCCGTGCGCCACCCGCACCACCACCCCTTCCCCGAGCCACCTTGGCCCGAACCCAACCCAAAAATGGGTTCCTCTTGTCACCCTGGTGCTCACCGCACCATTCCCCATCACCGCCGGTCGCCGGTGCCACCGCGAGAGCCTCTGGCTCCTTCCTCCCTGGCTCGGGCAAGCTGAGCGTAGCTCAAAGCTACCTGGGAGTTGGGCCAAATTGGTATGGCCCATTTGGCTACATCCCAAATGAGTATTGGGCTTTGCCCAATACTATTCAGAAACCAACACGAGCACTATTCATCGAAGTCATTACTATTCACCACTGTAAGTACTGTTCACGTTCAAAACAGTAAACATAACTACTGTTCGCATCCCAAAAACAGTAGGACAGTCACTGTTCACTACCCATTTTCGTACATGAACAGTAAAAACAACTCTATTCACCGTCCGACACTATTCATCCCCAAAACCCTAAATTGACATTATATATTCGTTTCGAGTCCGTGAATTCATTTCTCAACTCCGTTAAGCTAAATCAAACACTAAATGAATTCCTACCTTCTCACACCACCTTTCTTTATTTTTCTTTTCTGAATTTCTTTACTTGCATGTTGTTCCCCGCTCATTCCTTGTCGAGTCGGACATTTTGTTCGATTTATTTTATTTTATTTCACGTAAGGTCACGACTTCGATAACCAAACTCCAGAAGACGCCGGACAAGACAAGCTACTAGAAGACTTTGTACAAGGAGGCATGTCGCATTCGCTTGATCATTTTGAGCCTATATTTTATGTATTTATTATTACTTTCATTATCAGATTTGTGCCAATTACTTTAAATATTAAAATAATACTTTTGAATGCAATGTTAAATAGATAAATCCTAAATACCCCGTAGACAAACCCACCTATTCTTGTAGGCCATATTCATCTTGACAACCTTAGATTACATAAAATAATAGCTATATATTTAGCTTTGTCACCAAAATGTGTTTATAAATTCTGAAAAAGAGTATTGCCTGATCGTCAATGGTTTTGGTAGAGAGTTGAGGGTTGAGATCAGGAAGTTAGACAACCCAATAGACTTGATAAAAGTTAGTAAAAGGTGAGGATGGACAGCCACGAGCTGGTGTTGGTCCATCACCTCACTGTAAGACAGGTAAAGACAAGAACCATGTGCCAAGTAACAGACACAGAAACCGATCAACCAGAGGTATGGTCATTCCTCCCTGACTTAGTACAATGCTCTCCCGATTGAATATCTACAGGAAAGGCGTGTGCTCTTGTGTGATAGAGCAGGGCGGAATAGGGGTGGGATGGGGAGTGGGTCTGAAGGGAACACTCGCTGGTCTATACAACGGTATGGACTTACCAGGTAGAAACTAGAAAGGTTGAGCAGTAGAAACAACCTTGTTATTTCAACTCGATGACGCTATCGTGTTACGTGTATATTGCATGACAAGATGAGTTTGAGATATCTTGTGGATAAAGTTGAGCAACTCATGGAGTGTATAATTAAATGTATTCGAATACGCTGCGCTTCCGGTTAATGAAGCTGTGTTCATGGGTGATTCCAGAACATGAGGCATAAGTAGAGATTTTGAGATGTTAAATTGGTAATTGCAGTTGTTGAATAAACCCCTGATGTTATATTTATTAATGTTTTACTATTTTAAAGATAAACTGCTATAAATTCAAATGTATCTACATATGCCTGGTAAGGTAAAACCCTAAACAATCCATTGAACTCTTAGCATGTAATTATTCAGCCTTTTCATGTGGCTTGTTGAGTACGGTTGTGTACTCATTCTTGCAATATCAGCTACACAGGAAACGAAAATGCAAAGGATCTTTATGAGCAGGATTTTGGTGGACCCCCGGACAACAGTGATTACTGTTATTAGGTCTCGATCGCGCTCAAGTGTGCCTGTGGTTGAAAGTTCTTTTGTCATGTATTATATTAACTTTGGGCTTGGATGCCTATGTTAGTGTTAAAGTTGGCTGTTAAGCCTTAATCTTGTGTAATAAAAGCTTGTTTTTTATTTCAATCGAAAGCTTGCTTGCAATGTTACTTGCTTCACAACTGAACATCCTAGACGGTTGTGAAAGGTTTAACGGTCCCAAATTTCGTGATCATATGATATGGCGAATTAACTATACTTAAGACACTATATGTGCAAAGGCAGATCGCAGGTTCCTTTGTCTCCACCTCCCCGGTCAGGCCGGTGGCTAGACCGAATCTTCTCTTCACACCAAGAGCCTTTTTTTAAATCCTTTTTTAAAGATTATTTTAAAGATAGTCTCTTCCTAACTTTATTTCCACTTCGACTTTTAGTCACGCCATGACCCGTGGCGTGACTAAACTGCGGTTGCCACACTATCGATCGCGGTGTGACCAAACTGTGTTGTCACGCCACCGACCCCTTTGGACGCGTCCGTTTTTTAGTTAAGTTCTGTCACGTCAAGAGGAGTGACGTGACAACACTCATTTGTTACACCGAGATCTCGTGGACGTGACAACGCAGGCTTACACGCCACGCTATGGCGTGACTAAAAGGGTCAGAATTGAAAATAAAGTTAGAAAGAAACTATCTTTAAAATAATTTTTAAAAATAAATTAAATAATAAAAAGAGTTCTCACACCAAACACCGAGTTGTACAACCTTTTCTTTTAGCCTGTCTCAGTGAAGCCTGGTGCTGCTGGTGCCGATTCTTTTGACCTGTAACGGTGCCAGAAAAAAGAGACCTAAATGGTAAGGACAGAGACGGGCAAAGAGAGAGAAAGGCGACGTTCGAGCAAGTTGATCCAATCATAGCAAACTTCGAGCAAGTTGATCCAATCATAGCAAACTGGCGCACATCTTGCAATCAGCTTTTACCCGCAGCATTCTCAAAGAAGAGCTGAGTTTCCTATGCCTGAAAGATCTGTAACAATGGCGTGGTAAACTGCTAGCAATCGAAGCGAATCATCCTCCTAATTCACAAGTGAAGTTTAGAAAACACCACCACCACCACCACCACCAGCTCTTCTGACGAATGAGTTAAGGTGATAGCCATGAGACCGATGATGATGGTGGGTGTCTTCCCATATTCATCTCCTGAACATTCAAATGAGCAATGCGTAACACCCTCAAAATCTAGGACCGTTAAACTCTTCATAACCTTCTAGGATGTGCAGCTATGGTAAGCAACGCCTCAAGCAAATTTTCGACACAACAAAAACCATTTTTATTACATAAGATTAAGGCTTAATGTACCAGCTTTTTACATCGACACGAGCATCCAAACTCAAAGTTAATATAATACAAGACAAAAGAACTTCAAACCACAGCACACTTGAGCGCAATGATACCTAATAACAAAGAGTCGCCAGATCCGTGGGTCCACCAAAATCCCGCTCAATAAGATCCTCTCAGATTTTCTCGTGTTTCTTCAGAGATGTTTTGCAAATATTGCAAGAATGACTACTACTACCGTGACTAATAAGCCACATGAAAATCCTAATTAATTACATGCTAGGATTATCAAAGGAAGGGTATAGTTTTACTATAACTAGCATATTTGGATGCATTTTGCATTTAAAACAGTTTATCTTGAAAACAATAAAACAATAATAAATAATAACATCAAGGGTTTCTCAACAATTGCACAAACCAACTTAACATCTCAAAATCTCTACTTATGCCTCATGTACTAGAATTACCCATTAACACAGCTTCATTAACCTGAAGCACGACGTATTCGAATACATTTAAATATACACTCTGCAGAGTTGCCCAACTTTACCTATAAGATATCTCAAGCTCATATCATTATGCAATATACACGCAACACATTAGCGCATGATCGAATCAAATAACAAAGCCTTTTCCTCGCTTCAACCTTTCTAGCCTCTACCCAAGAGGTTATTGGACCATACAACCTCGGGGAACCACTAGCCAATGGCGAAAATATTGACCCAATGTCGATGACGCCACCGCTAGAAGACCAAATGAGTGTCCCCTTAGGCCCACTCTCGCCCCACCTCAATTCCTCAGAGATATTCAATCGGAGAGAGTGTACTAAGTCAGGAGTAATGACCACACATGTGGTTAAGCCGCCCATCGTGTCGGCCATTTTGGCATAAGGTACTCGCCCTTACTGTTCTCTAGCGGGGAGTGGATTGACAACTAACTCGTGGCTTTCCACTTTTTTGCCCCACCTTCACTCATTTTTCCACAAGTCTATTGGGTTGTCCAACATCCCGACACGATCCTTAACTCTCCTTCAAAACCATCATGTAATGTACCAATACTCTTTTGATTGATTTTATAAACACATCGACAACTAATTATATAGCTATTATTTTATGTGAACTTGTCAAGGTGAATATGGCTCACAAAGGATTTTAATCTTGTCAAGGTGAATATGGCCTACAAGTGCTAGGTGGGTTTGTATATGGGTTAACAGGATTTATCTATTTACCATGGCATTCAAAAGTATTATTTGAATATTTGAAGTAATTGGCACAAATACTATAATGAAAGTAATAATAAATATATAAATTATAGGCTCAAAATGATCAAGGAGTACGACTTGCCTCCTTGCACAAAGTCTTCTCGACATTGGTCTTGTCTAACGTCTTTTGGAGTCTAGTCGTCAAAGTCGTGACCTAGCTTAAAAAGAAATAAAATAAACCAAATAAAATACTACCGACAAGGAATGAGTCGGGAACAACATGTAAATAAAGAAATTAAAAAGAAACATAAAGTAAGGTGGTGTAGAGGATAGATATTTATTTGGTGTATAATTGACCTGAATAGAGTTGAGATTTGGATTCACTGCTCAAAACTACGAAAGGAGTATAATATGTCGAATCGTGGTTTCTACTTAAAAAGGGTCGATAATGAATAGTACTAATTTTACTATTTATGGATGAAAACTTGTTAGTTAACAAGAATAAGAATTATTGATTTCAGATAATGAACATTAATTAGAATTTATCGCCCGACAATGAACAAGAATCACCGTTTGGTTGAGAAACAATAAATAGATTTAGCGTGTAGTGAATAGTAAATGGTCGATTGGTGAACAAGAATGGGCTGTTTACATCGTGGTGGCTTTAAAGCCACCGGCCTAGCCTTTGGTCCAAGGTCAAACGGCTTGAGCCTCACATGGTCGGAGGCCAGCGTGCTCGAGCCAAATGCTACCTGGCCGGGCGAGGTCTACTACGGCCGGAGGGAAACCGAGTGGTGCGGTGAGCACCGGGGGAATGTGGGCTTCCCGTTTTGAGGGTTTATTTGGGCTAAGGGGATGTGGAGGTGGGGTGGCGACGGCAATGGCGCACGGCCGGGACAGGGGACGGCAGCGGTGGTGCTCCGGCCAAGTTATGGCCAAGGCGAGGGGCGTGTGAGCATTAGTGGAGTGGTATGAGTTCTGGGTGGTTATGGTTGGGTTTGGGGAGCTCCTAGATGGTGGCGGTTGTGGCTGTGGAGAAGGGTGGCGGGAGGTGATGCCAGCGAGATCCCGACGAGATTGGGTGATGGGGAAGGTGGGGGAAAGGACCAGGGAGGTGGGGCGGTGCTTACCGCGGGCTCAATTCGGTGGTGGGGCGGACGAAGGTGGCGATTGGCTGTCGAGTTCGTTAGAGAAGAAGAATAGGGGCGGCGGCGATTCTCGGAAATTCGCCGGCTCCGGAGGGGAAGGAGTGAAGAGGAGGTGGCAGAGTGAGGTGTGGAGGAGGAAGGGTGTCTAGGGCGGCTTTTATAGGACGGAGAGAGGCGGTGGGAGTAGGGTGCGGTGTGGCAGTGGCGGCGACGTGGTTGGCCTTGCGTGCGCGGACGGCGCCGGCAGAGGGGAGGTGGCGGGGTGAGGTGGCGCGGCGATGGTGGTAGAAGCTGCGGGTGAAGGCGAGGTGGCCTAGTGCGCTGGAGGGCGCTAACGGTAGCGGCGAAGGGGCAATGGTGTGTCGACGATGACGCTGCGGGAGGACGAAGGCACACCAGCAAAAGCAGTTTTCGGCTGAGGGAAGCAGGATGGCCCGAAGAGGAAAGCGGCAAAGCGAGGGAAAAAGCTGAATTGGGAAGGTTTTCAAAATCAAACTAAAAGCTTCAATTTTTTTTTTGAAAAACCTGATATTTCTGGTTTGTTTCAATGCACTAGTATGAGACTTAAAACAGAGATGACAGGGAGTGAAATACTAGCTTAATCCAAAGTAGCATGCATAATAAGCAGTGAAAAAAGGTTCAAAGCTACTGCCAAAAGCAAGCACCACACCACTAGTGTACAGTGGATACCAGAGACATCCCACCATTTCAAATTCTAATCACGCAAGAGCGGATGAGATCACTTGGAAGCTAACTACGGAGGACGGGGCTGGCCCAACTAGGGAACCTGCCTACTCTGCAGATATTCACCGAAAACGGCCTTGCACCTCTTCTCATCAAGTTTGGAACAGGACACCGCTGAAGCCATCTCACTGGGCCTCTAGTCACAACATCGGGGATTGGTGGTCGAAAACCACCAGCGTGGGACACCTCCCAAGGAGGGCGACGGTCACGGTGATCATTGTAACCACTTGTGAAATCTGAAAGGAACGCAATACCAGAACTTTCAATAGTAGGTCGACCTCTCCCTGAATTTGCTTGAAAAGATAAGGGATGAAGGGAGACCGTGGACGCTTGGAGCAATTACGTGTTGCTTCTAAGAAAATCACGCAAAAGCATCATCATTTGAATCCACTTTGAGATATACTAAAACTTCATCTGAATTCGTGACACCAATAAAGTGAGTCCACGTCAAAGCAAGAAAAGCTCAGAGCAAAGATAAAGGCAAACAAAATTAAAGCTCTTTTTGATTTATTCTGCCCGCGACATGCCTTTGAGCACAGCATGATGAGTCGTTCTTCAAACCCCGGTCACTATTGCCTAGCATTCTATCTATGTGCGTTCGAATTATTGACGGTACTGGTGATTATTGAATATGGACAATCTCAATGCAGAGAACGTATGCTTTCTAGCCACTGAAATTATATTGAGCTATATCACGCGTTATAGTTTTCTGGGTTTGTGGCAAAGCAACCCTGCTCATGCTGGTTTCTGAATGTTTTTGAGAGGCTGCTTGGTTTCTGAATGTCGTATAAGAAGATGAGAATTTCGAACTTCTTACGATATCGTGTGCACTACCAAATTGCTGCAAATGTTGATCGACACGGTTGTCACACATATATAGTTACATACTTTATCAGATCAAATTTACAATTACAAACTCCACAAACCCCGTTAAGTTACATGAACATGGCATTTTTAAGTACAGGAGCAAACTGCACTGTATCATACATGATGACATAACACAGCATAGCTACGTACCACTCAATCTCAAGACCATACTGCAACTACATGATTACAAGTGAAAAGTAGGCCATGGAAGCGAAGAAACCGCCGGCGACGGCAAGAACTAGCCTCTTACCGTCCTCACCGTACAGGCGCGGCGCAAATCCGTATCCGTACCCGGCGGCAGCGCTGCTGAAGCCGCCGCCGCCGTTAGACCAGAAACGTGCGTAGCACTTGCCAAGGTACACTTCACCGGCAGTGGCGTAGCCGCACCCGGCCTTGAGCTGCCCGGCCGCGGCCGAGACGCAGTCGGAGCAGGACTTGGCGTCTAGGTCCCCTACGCACTGAGATATGGCCTGCACGGCCCCCGAGCCCCCGGCGCGGTACCTTCCCCCGGCCGGCGCCGCCGAAGCCACTAGGGCGCCAAGCGCCGAGTCCCGCATGGCGACGACACCGGCGTCCCCAGGCGCGCCGCCGCACTTCTTGAAGAGCACGGTCGTGTCCTGCCTCCCGAGGAACGAGTCGTTGCCGTAGCGCACGAAGCATGCGCGCAGCTGCACCGCGCCGCCGGCTGCCCAGGCGCAGAGATTGGAAAGCCTGGAGATGGCGGAGCGGACGCAGCCGCTGCAGACGGCGGCGGCGAGGTCGGAGCGGCACTGGTAGAGTCCGACCACGTTGGAGGATTGCGCCGATGGGGAGGTGAAGTTGGCGTAGGGGGTGTAGGGCGCGCTGTTGGCGAGCGAGGTGAGCACGGAGTCCACGTCCGACGCGTACTGCGATCCGCCGTCGTAGCGCCCCTGCGAGCACCCGGCGTACACGAACGCCGAGTAGTCGTCGGCGCCGCGCACGCAGGTGCCCGCGCGCAGCAGGAGCAGCGCGAGGATGGGGAGTAACGTCGCCGCGGCGCGCGTAGCCATATCGCTTGCGTTTAGTGAGCTTAATTACGGGTGTCCAATGCTGAGAAGTCGAGGGCACAAGAGTTTTTTTGAAGGCAGCGTGTCTGCGCGTGCGCGTGCGGCGTACGCTGCGCTTGCGCACGGCGTCTCTGCGAAGAGTCTCGTTGGCTTTACAGGCCGGATTAGGCCAGGCTTGGTATATGAAAGCCGGCAGAACTTGGACCAATCTGTTTGGGCGCTCACGTTCGGCCCATAGATACACTGAAGGCCTTACTTAAAGGCCCACCCGTGCGGCCATTTTCAGTATTGATGGCAGGCCGGTCATGCATTAGAGGAAAGTATTCGAGTCCAATACAAAGTTGGGCGCGGTATTCGCTGGGGCTAGCTCAAGAAAAGATTCATGGGGGTGAAGTCCGTACGAAACATCCCAACTGAATCACGGCACAATCCATCTTTGCAAATGGAGTGTAGCGTGTGGGAGATTTTCGAGAGAGAAAATTACATCTTGGAATCTGCAAATTTCTTTTAAAAAAACTATACTTTGCTTCGCATCATCAGTTTGAAGCAACCTTAACAGTAGAGAGAGCCCGCAACTCCACATGCATCGCTTATTAACAACTACTCCACCTGCTGGCCGCATGACTTATTAACAACTGACGCTGCCTTGACATTCGCGACTTGCCAGCTAATACAAACCAATGCAATCAGTTAGCAATACCGATGAATTAGATACCAGCTGAGCAGGCTGAACAGTTACAACCTGCAAGTAGATTAAGAAATTGAAGCTCTCTCAGGCTGCTCCTAGTGTTCCACCGACTAAGATCTTAGTTCATGAAAGAAAATGATGATGGCACTATAGTTAATGAAGAGAGACTTAATTTCTAATCCAACATCGGTTCGGTCTCAAATCCAACGATAAAATTTATTGTGATCAATCCGTGCATTGAGAAGATCATGCATGTATTGCTTAAGACATACCACAAATAATTACAACGCCAAATACTAAGAAAGATCATGATGTAATTAAATAAAACAGTAAAATACTACACCATAAGAAATCACGACAAAAAATACTATCCTAACATTTCGTGACACTGTTAAAAACAGATAAGATATCATTAATCAAGCAGCCTAAACAGGCCGGAAAGATAATTGTTGAGGAATCGTCGTTGTATGAACAAGTATGAACAGAATCTGCAGATGGGACGGCTCTCCAGCGAACCAATCGGGTTTGATTACATGGACAGACGGGCAAACATCACGGGCAAGAGACGTCAAATAATATGCTATTGCACTACCAACTACTTACATGTATACATCCATATCCACAGGATACAAACAAACAGACCATCCTGAACCACCCGTCCCATCTGCAGATTCTGTTCATACTTGTTCATACAACTGATATGTGCAGCTAGGCAGCATGTTCAGAGTTCACACTGGCATTATATCGATCGTTTTCCTTGTACAGTAGTAACACATAATATAGTAGATGCTTAGAGGAGAATTAATGGAGATGCTCTTGTCAGTTCTCAACTTGTCACCAGTCATGCTTGGTTTTCTTGAGATCTCCTCTCCTGCGCCAACTCGACAAATAGACTTCCGTCGTAGACAGCTCTTACGGCGTCCTTGCGGAGGAGGCCGTCCTTGTCCTTGCCGAGGCTGTACAGCATCTTCCACTCCGTTGAAGCACCGACCCTGCATTTGGTGCAAGGAAAGTAGTAAGTTATGACAGTAAGAATTACAGGATAATTCGTAAATATTTTTAGTGTACGAGGAGAAATTACCGTCCTGTGTAGTCACTGGGCTCTCGGTTCGCGCTAAGCAACTCGTCAATCTCACTTGATGTCAGAGCATCAGGCACGGTCTTGGCATGCTTGGTGAATATCTCATCGAACTTTTCAGGAACAAACCTGCAAAGCTGAAGAGTGTTAGCGAATCTACTGACATGTACTTGAAAATGGAACGCTAATGGTTATCTTGTTCAACTGAACCATTCGTCAAAAAGATCGCTGAATGAACTAGTCCTCATGGAGGAAGAACAAAAAAATTATGATCTAAATAACAAATTAGGGACAAATCAAAGCCAATTGATGTGATGAATTGGGGATTTTGGTGCTCTGATGGTCTGCAAATCGAGGGCATAGTGGCATACTACGTACCTTCCTTCGGCGTCATATGCGCCTGAATCACTTCCATGGATCCCTTTGTGGATGTTCTCTATGTAGATAGATAAGCGTGATGTGTCATTTTCCTGCATGCATTCGATACAATCCAACAGTTTAACTCTTAAAAAAACATTTTTAAGTTGCTAGCCTAACAAACCAGAACTAAATGATAAGAAGAATTAAGACTGATCGAAACATAAAAATGACATGTTCTAAGTTGTCTTCTCAGTAAAGCAAGGTTTCTCTGCAAGTCAAGCTAACCAGAGAGAGAGAGAGGTCGTACCGGTCTTGTCTTGGGGCCAAGGGCGCCATTGATGAAGGCAGCACTTAAGCTGGAGAGGACAATTCCAACCCCGAGGGCCCGAAGCCCTGCCATGCAACGAGCAGATGTACATGTAACGACAAGTAAATGGGGAATCTCTTGAAAAAAAAGACAGAAGTAAATGGAGAAAAAGAAGAGCTCACCGTCGTATGTCTCGGAAAAGGAGACGATGCCGTCGTTGTCGCTGTCGAAGAACGCCGCGTGCTTCTGCAGCGCCGTCATGCCGGCGCCCGAAGCGTCGCCGTACGCCGTCGCCTGGCTCCCTTTCCGGAATCATAAGAGAACGGATAAGCAAAGCAAGTCGCAAAAATGGGCAAAACAAAGCTAATTAATCAATGTCCCAGAGGCTCTTACAGAAGAGCATGGGGAAGATAAGCAGAAGAGGCACAGCCGCCGCCGCCACCGGGGACGCCCGTCGACGCCGAGCACAGTCCATCTTCGGCGAATTCTTCTGGCTGCCTCGCGCGCTGACCGTCTTCTCCTTTTCTGTACCTCTCGCCCCGTGCTGCGTCTCTGGCGGCGTGTGTGCAGCTGTCTGGATGTGCGCCGTATATATAGGATCGGACCTGCAGGGCCGTGCCCGTAAGTAGCTGGAAAGTTTTTGAGCCGCACCATTTCTGAAGACGAGACCCGCACTCTTTCGCTTGCGTGTCGTGGCTTCGTGCCCCAGGAGCACTGGTTAAATGAGACCAATATCATTTCTGTCATGTCTCATCTGACTAGAAGTTAATAGAGTTGCCTATTAGATGACAGAAAATTTTAAAACAGAACGGAAAACATGTAAACGACTAACTACACGAAATTGAAACGGCACGAGTGGTTGGCAAAAGGCTAATATTTTGCGTGTAGATATGGAGAGATTTGCTCACCACCATGAAATGAGTTGGCTTGGACAAAGGTTTTGAGATGCTGTTAGAGGAGAGGATTACTGATCTAGCTCCGTGACAAGGAGAAACAACAACGGCCAAAGCCAAAAACGTCGGGGCAAGAGGTGGCAGGCTTGTTCATGTGAGAATGGGCCGCGACCGTTACTGAGATGGTTGTTTTATGTGCCCGTTGCTCTCTGCAACTTGGTGAACATTTCCTATTCATCCACATTCATATACGCAAATGCAAATCACTTCTGAATATTTTGGCAAAATTGCACTATAAGCCTCTAGACTGTTCCTTTTTTTTTTCCCAACCGGACTCCTATATCGCTCTTTTGTTTATTTGAGCCCTCACACTATCCAATTTTGTTTGGTTGGATCCTTCTGTTAGCTTGACTAATGCCAATATGACTGCTGATACGTATGACTGCCAACTAGGTGCGAGGTCACTATACATTGTACACATGTATCCTTCTCTTCTCATAATTGCATTTCCAAGATTTAAATGTGTTGGACCAAAATAGCGACCAGAGGGGTGAATAGGAGCAACCTCTTTTTTACATCCGGTATTTTACTTCCTTTTTCACTCCAATAGCTAAAAAGCTATACAGATCAAAAACTCAATATCACAGCAGAAGTCTTGAGTTGAAACCGAGAAACCCTGAGCACAACGCTCCCTGCCGGTCTGATCGCCGAGCTAGGCCTGTCTGACCGCTAGCCGATCTGACCGCACCAGTTTGACCACCATCATGAGATTTCCTAGAGGGATCAGCTATCAGTGTTATGTTTTTCTTCTTGAGATGATCAACTCTTTTGATCTCATAGGTCTTGAGATTGCTATACAGCAACTCCAAGGTGAGATCGCTCAAGTTGACGTTCTCCTCAATGGTGGTAGCTTTTATATCTCATTCCTTGGTGTTTATGGCGGCCAAGTGGTGAGTGATATTCTCAGACTGAGAATATTCAATACCAACCGCTCTCAGATGCTTGAGCACCTTATTGAAGCGAGTAAATACGTCATCGATGCTCTCTCTAGGAAGCATCTCGAATTTGTTGTACTCTCGTTTGTAGACCATTTAGCACACTTGTTTGATTTGAGAATAGTCCTTATGATAGGTCTCAAGAGTGTGTCAAATCTCATGCGCGGTCTCAAGATGACAAATCCTGTCATACTCTTATCTATCAAGCCCGACATATAGAAAGTTCTTTGCCTTATGGTTGTCAGCCAAAGCGGCCACTAAAGTCGGCGTAGCAATCTCGGGTAGAACCAAAGGATCCTCAATGATCTTCCATATGGGCTGACCTTCTCTCTAAATATAGACACACATCCTATTCTTTCAATAGGCATAGTCGAGCTCATCGAATACATGAGGCTTAGTGGAGTATTTTTCAATCGCTACGTTCATCTATCGGTTAAGATCAAGTATGAACTAATCAGGCTCTAACACCACTTGTTGGACCAAAATAGGGACTAGAGGGGGCTGAATAGGAGCAACATCTTTTTCACCTCTCGTATTCAACTTCCCTTTTCACTCCAATAGCTACGAAAGCTATGAAGTTCAAAAGCTCAAGATCATAGTGGAAGTCTTGAGTTGAAACCGAGAAACCCCCAAGCACAACGCTCCCTGTTGGTCCTACAACACTGGTCTAATGATCTAACCATCGGTGAGGCTGCCTAATCGCCATTAAAAACAACAAATCAAGGATCCACAAATAGACCTAACTTTTGATCCCTTGATTCAAATCTCCTAAGATTTTAGACAAAGATCAACAATATTCCAATCAAAGATCAAGACAATCATCGCCAAGGTTTAATGAATTTCTTGATTGAGGACAAGAAGGCTCAAAACCGGGGGAAAATCTAATATTGATCTAAAGGCTTGCTTGTGGGTAAAAGATGGTCCAGATGACCTTACATCAGATCCCACAAGTCCTAGCAAGCTAAATCACAACAAGAGAACAAGGCAAAACCCATAGAACACAAAAACCCCAAAATCACCAGAGAGAGAGAGAGAGAAACAAATAGAGAACTCATCTTGAGACAAACTTTCTTGGATTGATTAGAGGGATTATAGTTTTACAACCACTCCACCATACAGGACAAAATCTCACTCATGAGCATACAATCTCATAGTCCATATCTCTCAAACCCTAGCCTCCTCTATTTTCTCCACTTCCCCCAAATCTCAAATTAGGGTTTCGAAGGCTTGGTTGTGCAAATCATGCACCAATCCTTATATAGTGGAGGCTAGGTCTAGAGAGAAAACCTTATGGGTCATCCATTAAGCCCACACACAAATGGGTCTACACTCACGCACGCTTCTCAAAGCGGATGACGATCCCAGTCTCCTAAACCGCCTCTTCATGATCTTGTCCTTTTCTTGACCTAAACCATCTCTCCTTTGTACCATCTTGCGCCGTGTTTTCTAAGGTCACTAACCCTAGATTTTGGCAAAGATACCAAAATCATCATGAAGCATTCATGCTTCTGCCACGCCAGAGGTTCATCAAAGACTTTCTACATGCCGCAAGTCTCTCCCATCCAGCCTCCCACCAGATCCACCATGGCACTTGCATCGCCCTAAGCCACTTAATGCAACCCATTGCACCAATATCCCATCCGGTCATTCTTGTTCATCTTGCAACATGCTTAAGGCCCAACCACTTCACCGACATCCTCGATTGTTTCGGACCTCATCTCCTAGCCTAGTCCTCGACCATTCTCGTCGTTGATCGTAGTTGACTCCAAGCATCCTCGCACAACAATAGACTAAGAAATCGATTTGAACATAAGTTCCTCGTAACTTGACCCACGTTAGACAAAACATGCATCATGCAAGACCAAAGTTCAACAGCCATTATGCATGAACTCCACTCGCCGGCCGCACCGTCACCCTTGGTTGGTTAGACCTCCGCACCACCGGTGGTCGCACCACCGCTAACGCCCGCCTAACCGCTTCCTCGGTCAGATGACCGTCACCCCAAGAATAGGGGACCGGTCGACCACTCATCGGTCTCGATCGCTAACCATCGGTGATGAGGATTCTTGACAAGGTTCGCCTTTTCGGTCAAAGTCATCACAAAGTAGACCCACATACTAGAGGCTCATTTTATAATGGTTATGAATCTACAACCAAGAATTAAAGGAAGTCCAATTCTTTACTATGACCAAACTAGTCGTGAACCAAGTTTAGGTCATGAAATTACCAACTATGGACACCATCCGACCAGCGATACGATTTGGGCTATCTTCGACCAAAGAACCGGTCAGAGACATGATAGTTTTTCACGTGACTACCGTGAGAGCGGTTATTGGTGCATTTGGTAATTTACAGCAGTTGGCTAAGAGATGTGACAGTTCAAGATTCAACAGAGGAACACACGTGAAGATTAGAGGTGCCTTAGCGGCATTAACTGCCACCCCCTTCATTAGCTATAAAAAGGATAGCCCGTGTATTCTGTAATATATTCATGATCATTAAGATTAAGATTCAAGTTCATCACTCAACAATTCCATACAACGATTCGATCAATTCTGTAACATTTCCATTGTATTCTCATACATACACTCAGTGTGTCCACCACAATAAAGAGTCTTTGTTTAGATAGTGCTATCATATTATTTCCCCAGTAAGCTCGATAGGGAACCCCGTGTTTTGATCATCGATAATCGGCTAGTCAAACTGCTTCCCGGTTCTATAAAACACTCATCTCTAGACTTTTCGGTCAAACTCTATCTAATTTCACGTCCAGTCTCTATTTTTAATGGCACCTGGTGCAAACACATTCTCAAACACTTCCACACAAGTATTTGCATGTTTGGTACGCAATCCTCAAAAGTTTAGATAGCCGACTACAACCGGTCTGACCACCACCCCTGGTCGTCAGAGTGCTAGCCTCGGTCGGTTAGAGCGTCTCCAGTCTGACAGCAAATACAACAATAAAATAAAACCGAGGATTTATCCCCAGACACATAGCCAAGTTTCAGCGGCTACCGGTCCACCACTACTACAAAAGGCTTTCATTTGGTTCGTAACGCCATCACGCATTTTATGCGTGAGCCGCTCGAGTTTATGGGTCGCTGATGACATGAGGTCATCACGCACGGTTTTGAACCGCTCGTCGTGATGTATACTTTCACTGCGGTTTGTGGTTCAAACCGTCATATAAGTAATATCAACGACGGTTTCATCCACAAACCGCTCAGGATAAGCACATATCACGACGGAAGCTTCAGCCACAAACCGTCTGGTGATAGCATATCACAGATTTGCCAGCCACAAACCGCTCGGATATACATACATATTTGCTTGTATGCGTGAACTGGTCTATTGGGATGACTTGTTTTCTATTACTGCCCAAGCAAGGGTCGCTTAAATATATATTAAATCTCAGATTTGGGGGATATATTGATATTAGCCACGCCCAAGTATAAAAAGTTGATGCAGTTCGGACATCGATAGTGGTTTGGGCGTCCCTATGTTGAAGATTATCCATCTTGAGTAAGTCGCCAAATTCAACAAGAACATTAAGCAACCATTCTCATATTTCAAAAGAATTTCAACTTGTTGCTTGGTGTTCTTGTTGGCTTTAAAGACAATTACATGCTCAAGAATTGTTGGTTGCTAATACATGATGCCACTTCCCAATGGAGTAGTCATCAACGCCACTTTCTGAACATAGCGACGCCCAATCCGTAATTGGATGTCCTAACGCTTTTGCATCCATACTTTTAAACTTACAAGGCTCAATGAGATTGCCCGTGGATATCGCTCTCATTCTTCTCATGTCATGTGGACTAATTTCCTAAAGTGGCCGAGGACTACATAATAATATATATATGATGCCTAAGCTTAATGGCACAAGCAACCCACCGCTTGGAGACTTTATAGAGAAGAGATTATGAATGGAATGGTAGGACGACTGCACGCAAGAGGTAGGAGAACTTGACCGGCATGAACAAGGGGACTATTAATATGAACTAATTATCAATTCAATTTCAGCATAAGACTATTGACACCATTACATCACAGAGCAAGGACTATTAATATGAACTAATTATCAATTCAATTTCAGATAAGACTATTGACATCATTACATCACACAGCAAGAGGACTATTAATATGAACTAATTATCAATTCAATTTCAGCATAGGACTATTTACATCATTACATCATAGAGCAAGGACTATTAATATGAACTAATTATCAATTCAATTTCAAAGATAAGACTATTGACATCATTACATCACACAAAGAAGAGGACTATTAATATGAACTAATTATCAATTCAATTTCAGATAAGACTATTTACATCATTACATCACAGAAAGCAAGAGGACTATTAATATGAACTAATTATCAATTCAATTTCAAAGATAAGACTATTAACATCATTGAGCGCTTCATCAAGAAGAGAACAAGACCAAGGGTGTCCAAACCCACCACACAAGTAGTAGCCCTCAGATCCATCGCAGAGCACTAGCTAGCCATTTTCATCACAGAGCAAGGGGTAGAGACAGAGAGGGACCTTAGTACAACAAGAACCACGGTGGCGCACTTAACCACCAAAGACAACCCTCATCCATTTCTTTACCTTGCATAAATCACACAAACATCAGACACAACTTAAGGTTCATGCATAAAAATCAAACTCAACAAAAGACATTAAGCTAATGATCAGAGGAGAATAGAGGAGGATGGGGAAAGCAAAGCTTCTCCGCCAGGCCCTAGTAGGCGCAGAATGGTCGGCATGCGGCGGCGACGAGGTTGGGCCGAGCGCCAGTCGAGGCGGGAGAGGAACGGAGTTATGGGCGCAAACCCCAGCAGAGTGGGGAGTGACGAGATTTGACGTCATCAGAAGTTAGGCATTATATCAGACGCCGCAAAAGACACTCTTATCGCACGAGTGTCTTTTGCAAAGGTCACCAGATGCTACAAATCCGCCGGCGACAGGAAGAATGGCGGGCGCCGAAGCGACGGGAGGGAACGGACGAGAGTAAGGTCACCGGGAGTGATGAGTTAGAGCGCAAACCCTAGCGGCAAGTCTAGCTCCTACTTATAAAGAGATTTATCGAGACGGTTCTATTATGGAACCGCCAAGATAATTATCACGACGGCTCCATAATAGAGCCGCTCGGATATGGGATATATCACGACGGTTCCATAATAGAGCCGCCGTGATATGGATATATCACGCATTTGCCCATAATGGAACTGTCTGTGAAATGGTTTTTTCTCAAGTATATATATACAATTACATGACATGAAGAAATTACATGTTTATATTAAAAAGCGTAAACCTATAATTAAACAAGGTTTTTCTAGTGGCGAAGGTAGGTCGCTATTCCATCTGCAATACTTCATAGGCGATTTGCCAGACGGACGGTTCTCGATCATCGAACGAAGCTTCAAATGCATCCACCCGCTGACGCGCTTGCTCGAGTGTCTCAAGACCTCAGACGCGTTGAACCAAGAAGAATTGAGCCCATAGGCTCTCTTCCCTTGCTTGAGGGTCTCGCCCGGTCGACGGTGGTCGCACGCCGACATACATGTACCAAGTGATTTGAAGCTCGAGACGCGGTAACGCCGCTTTTGGAGGACTACGACGATGACGCCAGTAAACTCGCCGAAGTGCGAGATCACCCTAAGACACGGCGGAGGAGGATGTCAAGACGG